>OZ014472.1:29377286-30577286 GCA_963965965.1 Trididemnum nubilum | reverse complement strand
ATCATAAACAGCTTGGGCCAGATTTAGACGTGAGTGTGTGTGATGCTCCTGCGCAAAAACGGCCAAAATTTTCAGCAGCGTTATATTGGGATAAACGTAAAACGGATTGCCAACTACGAGCATTGTTAATTGTTCTCGTTAAGCATAACTAAAGTTCAAATTATCAGTCAGATTTCTCGTCAAAATGTGTTGTTTCTTGCAAAGCGGAGTTCAGTAGGTCGGATTATTATTATTTTTTGGTGGATCGTCTAAGACTCGAACGAACTCAAAAATGGTTTGTTACTGATGTAATGTACCTGAAAATGCGTAAAACGGAATATTGGAATGAAAATGATAGAATTGGCAAATAGGCTAACGCTAACCTATCATCTTGCCACAGCCTAGAATAGACTATGTATGAGGGCAGCTACAAACGTTGAAATCCTGTCGAAAAAAGGAAAGCGTCATATTATGTTAGCCCTTCCAATCCTACTCGCTCGTAAAATCGAAAAAAAATGAAGTGTGGTATATGAATGAGATAGCATGACAGAGGCAGTCAGGGAGAAGTTATAGCTGGATCTTGGTACTCGAAACCTGCAAAGTTGGCTGTCCACTTAATTGCAGTGAATGTTTCTGTTTGAAGGCGAAGCTCTATGCAACGCGGTGTTGATATGCTCTCTGCAACTCGATAGCTACTTTGAAATATCATCAACCAGGTACCAGCTACAACAGAACCAAGACAAAAAAGTTTAGAACAAGCTAGTTTCAGAATAATCATGCGCCTGCGGTTGCGTTCGATTGCTCTTGACTGCGAGCTGATTAAATAAAATCACGTTTGCATTCGGGTTACTAACAATCCACTCGATTGCAATGTTCTTTAGTTCGCTCCTATTGCAAGGCAGGAAACTTTAAACCCTGTCTGGAAAAGTTTTACTTAGTAGTGGTGCTGTCTAGTGACACGCCATATTAGCTACAAATAACGTCTCCGATTAGCTTAGGACCAGAGTATATTCTACTTTGGCCACGGACTAGCTTTTTTTGATCTTTACCTCGTGTTTGAAAATTGGCTCCAAATTTTTATCGCGGACTGATTTTTATTGTCTTCTTAAATTTGTTCAAAATATTTTGAGCTGTGTTTGAATTTTTCTGAGTCCCATTTGGACAAATAACGCGTCTAGCTGCGAGCCTACGGTCCTATTGTATGGCCTGTCCAATCCATGACCAAAACTGCAATCATTTTATTAGTTCGATTGTAGTAAATTTAAAAAATAAATCAATAAAATGGCTTGTCAAATTCAGCAAGTGTTGTCTAGCTATTGTTATTTGTTAGTGTTAAACTGCAAATCTATCACATTTAATTTTGCTGTGCTAAGTAGACATTTTACCCGAGATCGATTTAACTGCATTATCCGTAGGCCTACAGTAATAAGATATAATAATGGCATTTAGAAATGGTCAAATTGGTCATATATCGCCACTCGCCATTTAAGAACTTAAGTACACTCTGTATAGATGGGTTATAGTAATTAGCAAAGTTAAGCAACCAGTTAAACAGTTACAGTGTAGGTGCTTATAGGTATGGCACAGCCGGTTTATAGTTGTTTATATATGTCTGCTTTGAAGTCGATAGAGTCCTTCTTTAATGCTTTCTCTCCATGAACTTAGCCTGTCAGCTGTCATGATGACAGTAAAACGTAGGCTAGGAGGTACAAAAAATTATTCAGAAATCAGAAAATACTTTTATTAAATGATGATTAGATTATTTCGCGTACATGTTCAAATGAAGAAAATCAAAAGCAACAAATTAAAATAGCTACAATTGTTAAATTCGAAGATATCAAGAAGTAGGTATAATCTTTCATACGAATAAGAAAACCAATTTGTTATTTGATGAATGCTTTGATAGCATGTCGGCTGATCATGTTTTTTGCTACATATTTCCTGATATTGGCATATGCTGTGCTCTTTGCAAAAGTCCTAGTGGTGATCTCTATCTTTGCGCGTATCACTCTTAAATCTTCCAGCTTGTAAGCTATGTATAGTTGGCAGCTCCATAGCGTTGTACAGTGAAGATAATCAAATCTTGATACAAACTATGCAGCTATTACTAAAAAACTTACAGCAATTCTGAAAAAAAAATTTTTTCAGCAAATGATTGAAGATCATTTCGTACAGGTTACAGTTTTTGCACATATCTAGCCATCGAACATTGTAATCAAGTGGATTGTTACC
Source organism: Trididemnum nubilum (assembly GCA_963965965.1). Classification (NCBI taxonomy): domain Eukaryota; kingdom Metazoa; phylum Chordata; class Ascidiacea; order Aplousobranchia; family Didemnidae; genus Trididemnum; species Trididemnum nubilum. Next base: position 30,575,075 of record OZ014472.1, on the reverse strand, counting down.
AACTTGCATGCAAACGTGATTTTATTTAATCAGCTCGCAGTCAAGAGCAATCGAACTCAAACCGTAGATGCATGATTATTCTGAACCTAGCTTGTTTTAAACTTTTTTGTCTTGATTCTGTTGTATCTGGTACTTGCTTGATGATATTTCAAAGTAGCTATAAACACCGCATTGCAGCGAGCTTTGCCTTCAAACAGATATCTTCACAGCAATTACTGTAAGTGTACAGCCAATTTTGCAGGCTCCAAGTACCAAAACACTGCAATAACTTCTTTCTAACTGCCTCTGTCATGCTATCTCATTCATGTACCACATTAGCCAGTTTTTAGGCTTGAATGGCACTGAACTGGGCCTCTACTTTAAGTACGTAGCCAGGGGGACAATTGCCCCCAAAATTCTGGTTTGTTCCCCCCCCTAAATAAATTTCGTTTGAACGCTTGAACCCTAACATGGGTTTTATAGATCACCTCAAACTCGTAGATGATAAAGCCTTCTAAGTGTGAGGACCTTTTTTTGGAGATCGCCCTCAGCGAGAAGACATTGCCCCCCCAAATTTTTGCTTGCCCTTCAAAAATTCCGTTCTGGCTAGATGCTTGCTCTACTTCATTTTCTATGCAATTTTGCGAGCAAGCGGAATAGGAAGGGTTAAAATAATTTGACGTTTTCCTTTTTTCGACAGGATTTCAACGTTTGTAGCTGCCCTTACACATAGCCTATTCAAGGTATGACAAGATGATAGCTTAGCCCTGTGGTTCTAAACTGGGGTGCGCAAAACAATTTTCTGGGACCGCGAAGCACATTCCAAAAAAATGAAAACGACGCTTCTAAAGAAAATAACTTTGCATACAATAAGATTTTCAGGCAGCTTCCATACCTTTCCAAACCAAACTTAACAAGCACATTTTGCTATAAAACCTTACAAGCTACATGCATATTTATGATAGCTCAGTAAGATTTATGATGTCATTCAAGCAATGGCTCTTTTAACGTGAAGTCTGCGATTGAAGGAGAATCTTTAAAGGGTTGATTGTTTTGCAGATGGTTTAAAAGTAAAAATCTGGTGGGTGGTGGCAGCAGAGTTGATTTCAGAGAAAGTAACTGTAATATGTGATTTCAGTCTAGTAAATTGTTCATTCTCCTAAGTTTACATAAATTGTAAGTAAGTTTACACAATCTGTAAATTAGTAAATAATAATTCCAAAGGTATGTGGAACTATGGTAATTCGAAACTGCAAGACAAAAAGCATTGTTCCTTTTCCGCTTCTCAATTCTTTTCTTAACGGAAAATAAACTTGACGTCAACGGGGTTATCGAGCTCATGAAACGACACATTTTAATTCGTGGAAAAGAAATTCGGCATTACTTCCCGGACTAGAAGGATTTTCAAAATTTTTGTCATTTTGTGAACAACCCCTTTGGAACGAGTGTTAAGAGATCTGCCATCACAAGATAATTTACTTCAAGAACAGTTGATTGATTTGGTGAATGATGAAAATGCGAGAAGCTTATTTTGTGAAAAGTCTTGGAGTAACTTTTGAATTGAATTGGCTCAAAGCTACGCTGACATTTCGAAGATGGCCTTGAAAGTACTAATTCCATTCCCAACAACATATGAGTGTGAATCTGCATTTTCGGCGCTACTTGTCATCAAGCTAAAAGCTCGAAACCGGTTAGATGCGATTCATGACATGAGGGTTGCGTTGTCGAAAACAAAACCAAACATGCTTTAACTGATAGCAAAGAAGAAGTGCTCCCGTCACATTGCTACAATAAAAAAACCAACTTGTTGTTTTGTGTTTATGTATGTTAATTTTTTAAGGAGACCGTAAGCCCATGAGTCTCAACCTATGGGTCGCGACCCAAAGTTGTGTTGCGTAAAAATTCTTTTGAGCCGCTTATTTTTTTTTTTTTTTGTAAACATCTACAAAGAGTGATACTTGCAGAAAGCAAAAATAAACGCAACATCGCTTTATAGTCGTCAACCCTTGTTGCATTTTCAAAAACGAAAAACTCCCGCAATGAAATTTTGAGCTTCTGGAGACCGCAAAGTTGTAAAACCCTTCGAAGTAGTAAACGATATATTGTAGCACTTTTGTTAGCATAAAACTCCCGCAGTGAAGAGGCATTGTGCGCGTGAAGACTAGAAACCAAAGATCATGTATGTCAGATTACATCGGGGCATAATTTGTAACGATATTGAAAACTAAATAGCAAATATTCATAAATACATGTTCAGTGAAAAGTTGTTAGAACTATTTTCAACGCAGTTCTGTCATCACAAAAAAATTTTTTCTACATAGGTTTTAATTTAACTATGCATCAGATTATGCATGGGTCGCAAAAATTTTACGCATTTGATTTTTTCAATGAATTTGGGTCGCTTTGGAAAAAGGTTGAGAACCTCTGCCGTTAGCCATTTAAATAAATGCTTGGGGGCAGTTGCGAAATTTTTTAAAAAAAGTTTGAAAACTTTTTTTTTTAATTTGAACATTACTCATACGTGACGAGAACAATTAACAATGCTAGTTGGCCTTTCCTTTTAAGTATATCACTGGTTATACAACATTTAGTGTTTTAGATGACATTTGACATTTACCAATCGCTTATCATAACCAATCCAGACTTGTTAATTTCTTCCTGGGCCTATATTTGAAAATTAGCTTAATGCTTCAGGATCAGTAGCCCCCATTCAATCTGTCCTTTGTCATAACCACTTTATTGTTTGATTTAAAAACGTAGCTTGATTCAAGAAAGATGTAGCAGTCGGAAGTAGAGACTATACATTTTTTTTGTTTAACTACACCTGTTTTATTATTACATTAGCTGTGTCATATACTCATTTATACTCGTAAGGTTGCTTATTCTATTATTTTGTGTATAATTTTGCAAGCTTTAGAGAAAAATAACGAAATTAGTTCCTCAAAATCGTCCGCATTTGTATGAGAAGAAAGCCAGATTTGCCTTCGGTACATTTTTAATTTCAACCTGGTAAAAACTATTCTGTTTTATTTTTATCGCATCAAAATTAAATTTACTCAAAAAGTAATCCCTAAAACTTTTGCTCTATAACTAACTTAGGTGTATTTCTTATACAGTAGCAGTTCGTAAAAAATTGCATATAGGGTCTGTGACATAGTTTTGGTTGAAAACATTTTATGTAATGTTGTCAAATTTTGGTGTCGTAATCACTTTGACTTTAGCTTTTTATCATTTATAATCACTAAACCAACGTGATATTGGTAAAGTTTGAATATTTATGTCGGCATCATAAAATGAAGTCATTTTTGAAAATAAGATAAATTGGTGATCTTCTTGCGTTTGACAGCTGGAGAGTCACGATTAGTGGTGCTTTATCAAGCCACTGAACTGTGTCATTGTCTAATTGAGTTTTTCCAGAGGAGCCATTGGTAATGGCGTCTTTACAGCAATCACGCAAAATAAGTTTTCTGTTGTGTGAAACCCACACCAAAAATTTGTTGCCCAAATAGGTTCCGGTAAAAAGGTAAATGAAGAAATAAAAGCAAAATAGTCAGGTTTTTTGTAAATTTATGCAAAGGAAAATGTTCGCAAAAATAAACCGAAGGTTTTACGACAACCGTGATTTCAGCATGGTCTTTTTTCAACTCCTCTTTGGTCAGTGGTAACGTTGTTACGTGGTGGTGGTGGTACTACCCGACCCCTTCCGAGGGATGGGGGCGCGGAGGAACTCCGCGGAGACCCAACAGTCGGGCCACACCCCAAGGTCTGGACCATAGGTCAAGAATAAAGAAAGAGGATCCAAAAATTTACGAAGGGGTTCAGAGGCAGGATAGTCGAGGAGAAGGTGATTGAAGTCCTGTAGAGGATGTCCACAGGCACTACAAGCAGAATTCTCCTTCCGACTGATCCTGTGAAGATAAAAAGATAAAAGAAGACTGTGGCCATGGCAGCAAAGACGGGAAAGCTCACAGCGAATAGGGCGAGAAAGGAGCAGTTCCTCCGAAGAGACTTGCTACGTTGCTACGTCTTTGGATAAGACGCTTTTAAACGATGATTATCTCTGCTTCGTGGCTTCAATCAAGCACTAAATTTAATTGAGAAAAAGCCAAAAAGTTTTTTTGGAAAACTTGGAAAATGGTTAACTCCTTAGCTGCAGGTGCGGATTCATTTCAAGGATTTGCCATTATCGCTTTCTAGTGATATGCATCAATCATTATCATCAACATCATAAAACTGTTCAGGAATTATAGGCTGAAATTACGCAGTTTATCAGGAGAGTACCAATTGAGATATGCCAACGCGTCATTGAAAACCGCGCTGTTAAGGTGCGTTTACACTGGACGCCAAGCGATGGTTGGCAATCTTCGCGAGTGGTCGTTTACGTCACTCGCTCAAAATAGGCCAACCACTCATCAGCAATTTTGTCTAAGTGAAGTTAAGCAACCGCTCACGAAGTTTGCGTCCGCTTGAAATCTTTCATAACTTGTCAATGACGTCAAATTTTGGTTGCTTCGCGTGCAGTGCAAACGCACCTTTAGTCCAAATGCCGCATGAATCGAAATGGAGGACATACCGAACATTTTATTCGCGACGAAAATCAATGCTAAGGGCAACAGAAACTGAACTGAACTTTATAGTCAGGGACGTATTTAGAGGGGGGACCATTATGCCATTTCCCCTTTTTGGGTCGTCGGCAAAGTATGATTAGTTCAGAATAATACCCAAAATTGTCGCATGGTCCCCCCCCCTTTTTGAATTTGGGCAGAAAAACCGACTGAATCTGAGTAAAGATCTTTTTTTTGGTCTTCAGCTACGCCAGTTTGGAATTAAGATCGTTTTGCTCTGGTTTTTATCTCCCTTTCCAAATTTCTGACTACGCGCCTGCCCCCCTTTTCGAAAATCCTGCTTACGCTACTGTTTATCGTTGCGATAATCATTTAATTTTTTCAGGAAAAAAATTCATGGTATATGCTTTCCATTGACAAAAGTATTATAAAGTACAATCTGAAACAAAAAATTAATAAAAATTTAAAAGTGCCACAATTTTTGGGACACCCTGTAAAAACTTTCAAAATGACCTTCGTCCATTTTTGGGTTTTGGTTACGTCTTTAATAACCAATTAATCTTCTCAATCTCATTTTGCGCATTAGCATCCAAAATAAGTTTAGTATCAGGATTATGTGAATGAAAATGAGCAAGATAAAAACGTAAGCAGCAGACACTTAGATGCTATTTAAATCACACTTTTTGCGAGAGAGAGAGATTAGTTTAATGTGACGATAAACGACGCACAACGCAGCACACACAATTTACACAAAAATAAGTAACTTTAGGCAGAAGCATCAGTCACCTGAGTAGGCTCGAGAGATCATGGGTCCGATCCAAGATCGGAAGGTCGCCGAGTCTGCACCTACTCGTTTTTCATTTGAAGCAACTTTTTTTTCTTTCGCATAAAATTAATCATCGTGCATGAAAAACTTTTTCACACCTACACACACAAAAAAAGAGAACAAAACGATAAAGTTCTTTTGAGTAAAAAACGTAACAACAACGAAGAAAATGATCAATGAAGAGCTATTGTACATAGAGCACCTTACAAAATGTGGTATCCTTTGCGAATGCATAAAGGCGAAACCAGAACTCAACGAACGTATGATCAACTATAATTTTGCTCCGATAAAAAGTGAGATTTGATCAGCTTTTTAAAAAGCGGAACATTATTGAATTTTTCCATTACTATACGAGGTAATGTATTCCATATTTTTGATCCAGTAACTCGAATCGATTGATCGGTTTTAACATGCAGTGTTTTTGGAATGTAGAATTTGTCAGATACAGCATTGCGAGTGGTGTACGAATGTGTTGCTGAAATCTTCCTAAATGACGGTAAAAAAACTTTTGGAATTTGGTTGTTATACATTTTACCCATAAATTTTGCAACTTCCATCTTAAACATTGAATCAACTTTGAGAAAATTTAGTTGTTGGAATAAAAGTTTTAGTCTCGTTTTTAGTCGAAAACTGTTAGTAATTGTTTGAACCAGGCAGTTTTGACGGACTTGTAATTTATTGAGCTCTTAGTAGAAGCATTTCCCCAACGCAATATTGCATACTGCAAATAAAAATAAGAAAGACTATAATATACTGATATTAGTGCATTTTGTGGTACATACCTCCGGAGTTTACATAAAATTCCATCAGCCGCGGAGAGCTTATTTGCGACATAGTCGATATGTTCATGCCACTTCAGTTTATCGTCACGCAAGACTCCAAGATACTTAATGCTTTTTGTTTGCTTTATCTTAGATCTTTTAATAAATACATCTAAGGTCTTATTACTTTTAGTAAACAACAGAAATTTTGTTTTTTCAACATTTACTGACAGCTGGTTGTTTTTTTACCATCTGTCTACTTTTTGCAACTTTTGATCTGAACTTTTTCGCAAGAAATCAATATTTTTATGAGCTAAAGAAAGAACAGCGTCATCTGCATACAAACTGATTTTCAAATCGGAAGTGTATGTTAAATCACTTATATAAATCAAAAAGAATATTGGTCCAAGCACATTGCCTTGTGGTACACCTATGTTAATACCAAAAATAGAAGGTGAATGGTTTCCTACTTGCACTATTTGTTTTGTGTGTTGCAAATAAGATTTAATTAGGTCAAATGCTAGCCCTCATATTCTATATTGATTTAGTTTGTACAAAAGAACATCATGATTAACAGAATCGAAGGCTTTGGCCAAGTCCATGAATATAGAACATATATTCATGATTGAATCTAGTTCACTTAGAAGATATTCACGAAAATGGGTAATCGCCAGAGCAATAGGAAAGTTTTCTCTAAAACCAAGCTGTGTTTGAGCAAAAATTTTGTGCTTCTTCCAAAAGTTAAGCAGTCGTTGTTTGATAATTATTTCAAAAATTTTATTGAAGGGGATAAAATCGAGATTGCTTTGCAGTTACTTAGTTTCGTTTTACTGTAGATCCTTTCTGGTAAATAGGGGTAACTCGTGCTATTTTCAACACGTCAGGACATTGCCCAGTTATAATGAAGTTATTCATCACCCTTGTTAAATATGGGCTTAAAAATGGCTTGAGCTAGCTTGATTAATCTAATGGGAATATTACCTATGCCTTGCACTTTGTTTGGGTTAAACGTTGATATTATCCCTTCCACTTCATTTTCACTTACAGGTTCAAAATATATTGATTTCTGAATTGGTTTGCCGCAGAATGAGTCCCGAAATATCTGAGGTCAGGGTCAGTGGCGGATCCAGAAAATTTTGGTGGGTGGGGATGATAAAAATTTTAACCACAAAACCTCAAAAATTCGGATGTGTTGTAACCAGGCGCGTAGTCAGAAATTTGTAATGGAGCGGCTGTTTTAGGGGTCTGGGGGTGGAACCCCCAGCGCTCAAAAATTTTGCATTTTTTTTGCAAAAATAATTTAATGTTAGAGCTAGTTTGATAAAATAATGCTTTTAAAATGCGGCATAGAAATTGACAGTGCAAACATAATTCAACTGGTTGCATAAATGACCTATGTAAGAGGTGGTTAATGGTAAAACTTTAGTTCTCTTGGATGCTGGTAAATCATAAGCATAAAATCTTATAGTTCAATAAAACTTACACGGAGCAGTGCCGTCTCCAGAGCAAACGCAGTGAGGGGGCACTAGCTAAAAGTGGGGGGGGGCACTAAAATAAACTAAACCTTTGCATATAAAAACTGATCTTCAAATCTTGTACGGCTACCAATATGCACAATTTTAACAATTTTGTATTCATGTCTTAAAAAAGAGAAATCTGTAAGGCCGGCAGCGTTTCTTAGCTTGTTTCGTCTGCGGCCCACATCCGCCTGAAAAATCTATCTACAGCAGTGAATGCTACTAGACACGCAACCAGGATTTTGCTAAGAGGGGTGAACAAAAAGTAAATTTTTTGCACAAAAACTGTCTGATTTAGGCTTCGTGCTAAACAAACTGATGCAACTCAAACGTGTCACAAACGGGGACATAGTCATTAAATATAAAGTAACTATGGACGGGGGCCTGGGGGCGCAGCCCTCAGCCGCTAGCGATTTTTGTGATTTTGCCGCAAAAAAGAAGCAATTTTTACGTCATTTTAATCGCACTTCGCACGTTTTAAAAATCATACGAATCACTACATTGCTAAAATTCAGAAGTTATTTCGGAGAAGAATTAAATTTCTTTGCCCCTTTAGCTCCCCCTTACTTCAGATCAAGTCTAAAATACGTTTAAACGCTCATATTTTGAGGTTAAATTTCTACGTGACTTGGCTTAGGGAGCTTAAGCCCCTTCACCCTGGTTACGCCACAGACCGCGACCTCCAAATCTTGAGTGTACTTTAAAAATCAAAACAGCTGGTCTTTGAAAAAAATGTTTTCACATAGGCTATTGTTTTATGTCATGATCACTAACGAAGTACCGGTAACGATTCTGCAGGCTTACTTCTCTCTTCCGCGACACATCCGTGAAGGTATGTTAATAAGATGAATTATTACGTCAGATTTATGTACAGCAGTTGGTTGCCAGCAATTTTGTAACGAATCAAGAAAACTTCAAAGGAGAATCATGTGTGGCGTGTCAAAAGGGAGCGCGCTCCGATTGCGGTTAACCGGCTCGGTTGTACAACCTTGAGTGAGCTGTGATCTGTTGATTTATAAAGCTATCGGTTCCAATTATCTTTCGTTTGTGGTTACTTCCATGCTAGTTTTCCACATCGCCACTGGATGAAGCAGGAACTGCGACACACTTCCCCCTTTCTGAAAGCAGTGGTAGGAAGGGGCCTGCTAACGTCGTCTCGAGCGCCGACCATCCAATCACGTCGGGGTCACCAGTGTGGCGTGTCAAAAGGGAGCGCGCTCCGATTGCGGTTAACCGGCTCGGTTGTACAACCTATGAGCTGCTATGATCTGTTGATTTATAAAGCTATCGGTTCCAATTATCTTTCATTTGTGGTTACTTCCATGCTAGTTTTCCACATCGCCACTAGATGAAGCAGGAACTGCGACACACTTCCCCCTTTCTGAAAGCAGTGGTAGGAAGGGGCCTGCTAACGTCGTCTCGAGCGCCGACCATCCAATCACGTCGGGGTCACCAGTGTGGCGTGTCAAAAGGGAGCGCGCTCCGATTGCGGTTAACCGGCTCGGTTGTACAACCTATGAGCTGCTATGATCTGTTGATTTATAAAGCTATCGGTTCCAATTATCTTTCATTTGTGGTTACTTCCATGCTAGTTTTCCACATCGCCACTGGATGAAGCAGGAACTGCGACACATGTTTGAACGTAATTAATCCTTTTACCATCATTGTTGTTGTCTTGCAGTTACGTGGTGTTCCAAAAACTGTAATTTGAGTACACCAAAATGGGGGGGGCACAAGCAGTCGTTAGAAGGGGCACGGCCCCCTTGGCCCCCACGTAGCGACGGCACTGACACGGAGTAATTTGTTTTATCTGTATATTTATAGAGAAAAATAACTGGAGAGGGGCTAATGGAAAGAGAATTGAGACAAGTGATTGGTAATTAACCAATACTGAATAGCCTCTCCACCCCATTTCTGAGTTTAGGCCTATAATATATTTGTTGATGAAACCCGTGTTCAAGTTTTTTACACTAGCGATCAAATTTTATTGCTTATTTTTGGTCATTTTCTAAAGTTTTTTTTTTTGATTTGTGTGTGTGTTTTTTTTTTTTTTTTGACAAATTAACCCCCCTTAAGCATATGTTTCAAAAAATGCTTTAAATCACTTTTTGGTCTATTTCAGTGCGAAAAACAGTCTCAAAAGTGCTAAAAACGTTATATTTTTTATTTTGCATTTTGGTTGACAGGCCAATGGAGGGGCTATAGCCCCCCACCCGCCCCCCTGGCTACACCACTGCTTAGGATTAATGTTCTTATGTTCTTGACCTCGCTTAATGCTCACTTTTTATAAGCCTAATATGTCACTGAAGAAATGATTTGCATTGTGTAGGCTTTATCGCTGAAAAGTGCAAGTTGTAAATTTTGCTAATTCGGCGCTTTCAAATCAATCGGACCCGTAAAAGACTAATTTCTGTTTTGTAAAAACTTCGCTGTAAATATTACATTTTCGGTTCCTCCCCTCACAGGGCTTTAGAAATTATATCACAGTCACACGGCTTATCGAAAATTCACTGACTGCTTTTTTTCAAGTAAGTTAAATATTTACAGTATATGCACGTTATGTTTACGCTGGTGGGAGATGTATCCCCCATCCGCCCCCATAACTCCGCCACTGGTTGTGCTCCTATGCTTTTATCGCTGAAAAGTGCAAGTTGCGAGTTTTGCTGATTTGGCATCTTCAAATCAATCGAACCTGTAAAAGACTAGTTTCTGTTTGGTAAAAACTTTGCTGCACAAATACTATTTCCTTGCACCCCCCCTCCCATTAGCTTTTGAAGTTATATCACAGTCACACGGGCTAACGACAGTGGCGGATTTAGGGGGGGTGGGGGGGATGCATCCCTCCACCAGCCTAAACACAACGTGCATATGAATAATACTTAACTTATTTTAAAAAAGCAATCAGTGAATAGTCGTTAGCCCTTGTGACTGTGATATAATTTCAAAAGCCAAGGGGAGGGGGGGTGCAAGAAAATAGTATTTGTGCAGCGAAATTTTTACAAAACAGAAATTAGTCTTTTACAGGTCCGATTGATTTGAAGGCGCCAAATCAGCAAAACTCACAACTTGCACTTTTCAGCGATAAGGCATAGGAGCACAACCAGTGGCGGAGTTATGGGGGCGGATGGGAGGATACATCCCCCATCAGCGTAAACATAACGTGCATATGGATATTAAACTTATTTGAAAAAAAGCAATCAGTGAATTTTTGATAGGCCGTGTGACTGTGATATAATTTCTAAAGCCCTGTGAGGGGAGGAACCGAAAATGTAATATTTACAGCGAAGTTTTTACAAAACAGAAATTAGTCTTTTACGGGTCCGATTGATTTGAAAGCGCCGAATTAGCAAAATTTACAACTTGCACTTTTCAGCGATAAAGCCTACACAATGCAAATTATTTTTTAAGTCACATATTAGGCTTATAAAAAGTGAGCATTAAGCGAGGTCAAGAACATTAATCCTAAACAGTAGTGTAACCAGGGGGGGGGCAATAGTCCTTCCAGTGGCCTATAAACCAAAATGCAAAATAAAAAATATGACGTTTTCAGCACTTCTGATACTGTTTTTCGCACTGAAATAGACCAAAAAGTGATTTAAAGCATTTTTTTGAAACATATGCTTAAGAGGGGTTAATTTGTCAAAAATAAAACTCACAAATCAAAAAGAAAACTTTAGAAAATGACCAAAAATAAGCAATAAAATTTGATCGCTATTGTAAAAAACTTGAACACGGGTTTCATCAGCAAATATATTATAGACCTAAACTCAGATTTGGGGTATAGAGGCTATTCAATTGGTTGATTAGCAATCACTTGTCTTCGGTCTCTTTCCATTAGCTCCAATCCAATTATTTTTCTCTATAAAATATAGATGAAACAAATTATTCCGTGTGAGTTTTATTGAACTATAAGATTTTATGCTTATGATTTACCAGCATCCAAATAAGAGAACTAAAGTTTTACCATTAACCACCTCTTACATAGGCCATTTATGCAACCAGTTGAATCTTGTTCACACTGCCAATTTCTATGCCGCATTTTAAAAGCATTATTTTATCAAACTAGCTCTAACATTGAATTATTTTTGCAAAAAAAATGCAAAATTTTTGAGCGCTGGGGGCTCCGCGCCCCAGACCCCTAAAACAGCCGCTCCATTGCGAATTTTTGGCTACGTGCCTCTTTACAACATATCCGAATTTTTGAAGTTTTGCGCTTAAAATTTTTATCATCCCCCCACCAAAATTTTCTGGATCCGCCACTGGCTAACGACTATTCACTATTTGCTTTTTTTAAATAAGTTAAGTGTTATTCATATGCACGTTATGTTTAGGCTGGTGGGGGGGGACAAGGGCGTACGCAGGGGGGGTTTTGGGGGTTCAAACCCCCCCCATTGGTCTGTCGACTAAAATGCACAATAAAGAAAATATCACGTTTTTAGCACTTCTGAGCCTGTTTTTTTTTTGCAATGACATGGACTTTAACATAATTTAAAGCAACTTTTGAAGCATTTAGAGTTTCTTAGGGGGGTTAATTTGTCAAAGATATAACTTATAAACCAGTAACAACTTCAAAAACTTGCCAAAATTAGCAAATTTAACCGCTAAAAATGCAAAACGTTGGCTTCATCAAAAATATGGAGATGGGGTTTCAGTATTAGTTAATTATTAATCCACTCAAATCTCATTCCATTAGCCCCTCCCCCATCCCCAACTATCTCACTGTATAAACTACAGAATTTAAATGCTTGTGAGTTTTTTCAAATCATGATTTTATGATTTACCGGCTTGTAAATTAGAGGACTGAAATGTTACCATTGTCCATCGGCCACACAGCTCATTTATGTGCAAAGGCGTACACAGGGGGATGAGGGTTTAAACCATCCTCCCTATTGATCCGACGTATATCATTCGAAATATCGTTTTATTGCGTAAAACAAACAAGCTCCTTCTCTATTCTCACATTAATACGAAATATTTAATAATAGTAAATAATTTTTTTGTTATTTAATGCAATCTAAGTGTAATACAGAAAATCTGGAATGCTGTGTTACGAGTCAGAGTAACTTTCAGTAGCGTAGGCGGGGAGAGGGGGTTATAGCCCCCCATTGACTTGTCAGCCAAAATGCAAAACAAAAAAATATCACGTTTTTAGTACTTCTGAGACTGGTTTTTGCATTGGAATGGACTAAAAAGTGATTTAAAACATCTTTTGAAACAAATTTAGGGAGGGGGGCTAATTTGTCAAAAATAAAAGCCACAAATTAATGAAAACTTTGAAAAATGGCCTAAAACAAGCAATCATATTTGATCACTAGTGCAAAAATTCCAAACATAGATTTCATCAACAAACATATTATAAACTTAGGAACAAAGGTTGGGGGGTTGGGGGCTACTTAGTATTAATTAATTACCAGTCACTTGTCTTAAAATTTTTTCCATTAGCCCCCCGCTTCCCACTCCATTTATTTTTCTCTATATAAAATATAGGCGAAATAGATTACTCTGTGTGAGTTTTCTTGAACTATACGATTTTATGATTTACCAGCATGTAAACAAGAGAGCTAAAATTTTACCATTAGCCACCTTTCACATAGCTCATTTATGCAAACAATTTAATCAGCTTTGCACTACCAATTTCTATGCCACGTTTTAAAAGCATTGTTTTTCATCAAAATGACCCTAAAATTAAGTTATTTTTGAAAAAAAATGCAAAATTTTCAAGCGCTGTGGGCTCCGCCCCCAGACCCCCAAAACAGCCGTTGCGAATTTCTGCCTGCGCGCCTGCCACACTTTGCACTGTTTATAATTATATGGATTTTGTAGCTTTAGTTTTGAACAATTTTTTCTTGATCGTTCAGTTGCAAACCTTATGATCAGTAGCGTAGCCGGAGAGGGGGCGCGGGGGGCTTGGCCTGTCAACCAAAATGCAGAATAAGAAAAATACCACGTTTTTAGCTCTTCTGAGACCGTTTTTTTTGCGCTGGAATTGACTAAACAGTGATTTAAATCATCTTTGAACTTATATTCAGGGGGGGCTAATTTGTCAAAAATTAAAGTCACAAATCAATGAAAACTTTAAAAAATGCCGAAAAATAAACACTCAAACTTGATCGCTAGTGTAAAAACGCCAAACATAGGTTTTATCAACAAATACATTATAAACTCAGGAATAAGGGGGAGGGGGGCTATTCAGTGTTAGTTAATTACCAATCACTTCTCTGAAATATTTTTCCCTTAGCCCCCCCCCCCAATTATTTTTCTTTATAAAATATAGACAAAATAAATTACTTCGTGAGAGTTTTATTAATTAATAGGATTTTATGATTTACCAGTGCTCATGTAAACAAGTAAACTGCAATGTTATCATTAGCCACCTCCCAAATAGCCCGTTAATGCAACCAGTTGAATCATGTTGCGCTGCCAATTTCTATGCCACGTTTTAAAAGCATTATTTTTTATTAAAATAGCTCTAAAATAAAGTTATTTTTGCAAAAAAATGCAAAATTTTTGAGCTTTGGGGGCTCCGCCCCCAGACCCCCAAACAGCCCCCCCACCATTGCGAATTTCTGGCTACGCGCCTGCTTATGATGTTAACTCTAGATGTATGCTTAATGCTTAATTGTTTTTTGTTTGAAAAGTTTTTTTGCATTACGCGCTGAGTGACTTTAATTCCATTTTGTTACATTGTACTAAGTTATTTATTCGCGAAAGTGAGATCGCGAACAAATTTTCGATGTCAGTTTTGAACCCCCCCCCCTAGATATATGCTTAATGCTTAATTGTTTTTTGTTTGAAAAGTTTTTTTGCATTACGCGCTGTGTGACTTTAATTCCATTTTGTTACATTGCCCTAAGTTATTTATTCGCGAAAGTGAGATCGCGAACAAATTTTCGATGTCAGACAAAGTATGAAAAGGATCTATTGCAGCACATTATGTACTAGAAAAGGTTTTTAGCTCCACAGAGATTTATATACCGACGGAACAATTAATATAAATCTCTCCGCAGCTAAAAACCTTTTCCAGTACATAATGTGTTGCAATAGATCCTTTTCATACTTTCTCAAATTGTTAGTGAAGCAGCCTAGTTGTTATGAATATTGTTGATTTTTTTCACGCTGTTAGTAACATAATTTTTCAGTACTCCTTTTTTCACGCTGTTAGTGACATAATTTTTCGATATTCCTTTTTTCACGCTGTTAGTGACATAATTTTCATTACTATGTAATGTTATTACTCCATCATTTTAATTTTATTATAATAGTACAAGTATAATAGTACAAGTATTGTGAAGTTCGTATGTTTTTAATTTTACTGTTACCTATCTTCTGCTGTTATTTTTTTCTCATTTATCTTTTTGCAACTGCAAAGGCAGCACTGCCGAAAATTGTTCTGGAGAAGCTTTCTGGTTTGGGAAGCGAAACGTCAAACCAATACATAAACTCATCGGTATACGAAGTGGTTATCCCAATGAACGCAACACGTCCGTTCTTTCCTTTGAAAACACTAAATTGTTATGACATTGGCTGGAAAACATTCGAAATATAACGTACCCCAGCAGTTTGCAGAAATGCTGCTACTTCAGAGCAAGCCGTGGCTAGTTAGCAGAGATAGAGTCCTCGAGGACGTCCTTGGCCTCGAGAAGGTCCTCGAGGACACATTTTTAAGTCCTTGGCCATGGCCTTGGCCTCAAAGCCTCAAGTCCTCGAAAATTGCCCTGTCCTCGGCTCGAGGACAGCACTATTTTTTGAATGGTTAAAATTTTGTAAATGGGCTGAAAAATATTTTTCTAGACCGTTTTTTTTGGATTGACCGAAAAAAAATTTTGAAGACCTTTTTTCCTAGGAAAACACTTGCATTTGTGTCCTTGGTCATTGGCCTTGGCCTCAAGCATTCCTGTCCTTGGCCTCGGATTTTTTTTGTGTCCTTGGCCTCGAGCCTTGTGTCCTCGACTCCACCTCTGCTAGTTAGATGTAAAAAAATAAGAGCTATGTCTTTGTTGCCCAGTGTAGAGTGTGGTAAATTTAAGTTAAAAAAAGCTTTTCAAAGCAGCAAGATTTTAGCATGTACAAAAAATCTGAAATCTGCGCCACTTCTACTCTTAAGCTGATTAAAATGATGCTAAAATGCTAGGTAGCGATTAAAATGATGTTACTAAAATGATGCTAAAATGCTAGGTAGCGCAAGCTTCTTCCACATGCATGCTTCATTAGAATCTGATTACGCGATTTTAACGTATATTTTGCACTTTTTGCTTTGTGCCGTGGCCCTAAGTGGGGGGCATGGCATACAATACTCCCACCCTAAATACGTTCCTGGATGTGCATGTCTTAATGGTCGCAGCATATTAGTCACAGCTTGAAACCATTTAACAAGTGTTTTCGAAAGATGTGGTTTGTTAATACTGTTTTTTTATAAAAAGTTTTATTTATGATAAAATATATAAGTATATTTCGGTCGGTGCTTAGATGTATTTTAGTTGCCAGAAAGGAGAATTTGACCAATTTTTCAACCGGCTTGAACGGCCGGTCGAAGAATCTCGACCCAACCGGCAACCCGACCGGCCGGTCGACCCGACCGGTGCCAGTCGACCCGACCGGTTTCCATCTCTGACTTGCAGTACATGCAGTAACAGCAAAAGGATTTGTTTATAGTTTGTTTTCCCAGCCTAATTTTCTACGAATTGTTCTCCCAGCCAGAATTTCTAGAAAAAGGGGATTACGAAACTGGATTGGTCAGGAGATGTTACTGGAAGGGTAAATATTATTCACTCAGTCCCTCTTTATCCCTGAAGTTCAGGTTGAGACATATTCCAAGCACTTCTTAGGGAGATACTTCTCTGTATTCGTTGAATATCTTTACAACCACCGCCCCAAAATAAGAGCCAAAAATGTCTAAAATTGTATTTCGATTTTACCTATTGTAAACTACCGGAATTGGCTGGATGATCCACCCCCTTTAAAATGCTTCCTATCGGCGGTTGGTGGTTGCTAAGTTCCACATAATTTCAGATAAGTTTGAAAACGAAAATAAAACAAAATAATTTGACAATTTAGTGCAAAAACGTTGATTAGCAGGAATTATTTTAACCGACAAGTTTGACGTCCTCCGACAAGCTGGGGAATAACTTTGTTAGAGAAGCTGAGGGTTGCCGATGAGAGCTAAAAGCTCGAAACAGCGCTGTCCAGCTCTGTCCAAGAATTATTTTGTTAAAAAATCACACAGATCGCCTAGCGTAACGTCAGAGGGCTTCCCTCACAGATTCACATTACTTTGCCACTAGACCCTGGTCTATGATTGTTGTTGTAAGTGCATATTTATTTTCCTGCGACCGGACAGCATCAGACGCTAACTATTGGACGATTCGCGAACTTTTGATAGTGATAACAACTTCATGTTTGTACCAATTTGCACCTGCTTTTGAGTTTCCAGTCTTCCAATGTTTTATTGTTCATGTGGATTTCTCGGATACTCGTCCACTGAATTTGCTGCTTGCTCGAAGCAACTAGCAGAGATATCAATCATCGCAATGCATCTTAATCAAGGACGCAACAACATGACCACTTGATCAGGGTGTGGGACTGTGGGTTGAACCCAGATAATGCGATCGGGGTCATCATAAAAATATGCCGACAAAGGTTTCTCACTTTAAAAACTTATATAAATCAGCTACGTCAATTTTACTTCACAGTAAAATATGTGGGCAGCTGGAGGCCCCCAACTTCTTTGTGCCTCATCTGCCTCCAGATTCCTTGATAAAAATAGGTCTTGATTAAGTATTGACAAGCTGCAATAAAGCACATTTCTTTCTCCTGTTTGAAGAAACCTAGTAGTACGTGGT
This sequence comes from Trididemnum nubilum, assembly GCA_963965965.1. Lineage (NCBI taxonomy): Eukaryota > Metazoa > Chordata > Ascidiacea > Aplousobranchia > Didemnidae > Trididemnum > Trididemnum nubilum. The sequence continues at coordinate 30,557,588 of OZ014472.1, read as the reverse complement.
GCCAGTATAGTTTTTTAAACTAGTAACTTTTGGGAGAAGGCGGTTTTTTTTCGAATTGTCTGTCTCATTTGTTCTCAATTCGTTACAAACCTTACTATGCCAGTCTGCTACATAGTAACGACAACCTAGGATTATCGTATCGTTTGCTTGAAGAACACGCGTTTTTTTTTTTTATCTGCGCCGCATAGTCAAGCTACCTTCAATCGCATTCACTTTCTTTTGCTTTTTTTTTTTGTTTTGGTGAGTGTGCTGCATAAACGAGAGCAGGACTGCTGCCAGTTATCGCCAAGGACAGGGGCGTATTTAGAGGGGGCATTCGGCCATGCCCCACCCTTTTGGTTGCCAGAATAGTATAATTAGCATAGAATAGTATGCAAAATTGGGGCATGCCCCCCCCCCTTTGTAACTTGGGCAAAGACCTTTTTTTGGCCAAAAACCGGACTAAATTTAAGTGAAGACCCTTTTTTTTGGTCTTCACCTAATTTTGGGCCAAACACCGGACTGAATTTGAATGAAGACCTTTTTTTGTTTGTTTTGGTCTTCACCTGTTTGGGCAAGGCAAACAAAGTTGGATTTGGGCTGGAAAATTTTCATTCTGGTTTTCATTAATCTCAAATTTTCTTAATTCCGTGCCCCCCCCTTTCGAAAATCCTGCGTACGCTACTGGCGAAGGACTTATTAATTTCGGAACAATTTGCGTAAATTAAAACTTTTGGATTTGCATATGCAACAACCGTAAGAAAAATTTTTTGTCACACTCCTTTTTTTCTTTCTGGCTGCGCCAGTGGTGCCACACTTAGGCTTAGCGGTAATTGTTCTCCATTTTGCTTCGTAAATTGTTCTCCATTTTGTATCTAATGTGACGAGTTAGCGGAAGTATCGCCGACTCTAAGCCCGAACTGGGCTGGAGACCCGAAACTCGTCTAAAGCTTAGGCCCGAACCCGATCCGAAAAACCCAGCCCGATTTTCAAATCTGCTAAATGGTGATCCGAAAGATGGACCAAAGACTTGCAAAATCTTTGTTCTCTGCGCTCGAGTGGAAGGCATTACTCGATCTTGATTACGAGCCTTATAGGCAATTGCTTATACCGGTATGTTATTTTTTCATTGAAAATTAGCTTAAATTTTCAGCAGCTCCCCCAATCCCCCTCCACTTTTTACTTGATCCATAAAACTGAGTAAAAATTTTGATTCCTCCCTGGAATTTACCTCCACTTTGAAAATGGATCCGCCACCATCACTGTGGCAACTGAAGAACAGAAGAATTAGCTACCAGCACCACAGGCGTAGCCAGGAGGCCTGCCCCCTGCAGTTAAAATGCCTCCAATGATAAGAAGGTGATAAAAAAGCATATTGTTTCTTCAGTTTCGTTTTTTTTTTAGCATTTCTGCGTACAACAGTACACGCGTACAACAGGAAGTATTAATAATATTGACAATCAGAGGGCCCGGCCCTTTCAATTCAATTTTTGCCAATCAATTTAAATGTATCATCCGGATGAAATTAAGGATTTTTGTTTTAAAAGTTGCTAACTCAGGCCATCTCAGGCCATCATATAAGTCGGCAGCGTGGTGGAATGGGTAAACGCGTCGTTGTTACGACGACCCTGATCGAATGGTTTGGGTTGAACCCGCACCCTGGTCACGTTGTTGTGTCCTTGGATAAGACGCTTGACGATGATTATCTCTGCTTCGTGGCTTCGAACAAGCAGCAAATTCAGTGGACAAGAACTCAAAGAAATCCACAAGAACATTGGATCATCGGAAACTCCTAAACAGGTGCGGATTCCTCCAATCAGAGGAGTAGTCGTTGTAATGAAAAGTGTGCGGATCGTCCAATAAGTTAGCATCTGACGCTGTCCAGTGAGAGGAGGATAAATATGTGCTACAACAACAAATCTTCTAACCTTTTCATGAACGTAGTGTAATAACCAGAGACGGATTTACCATATTACACACTGCAAGGGGCACCGCTGTCAGATTGCAAGACTTTTTTTGGTCTTCACCTGTATTTGGCAAGAAGATGTTGTTAATTGGCTTTCAAACGCGAAAAATGTAATTCTTTCAAATGGCGATCTCTGAACACTAGCGAAATGTGATCCAATCGCATTAAAATAGCTTTTTTTCCAATAGTTTACAAGGGGTTTTTCCCCTAGTATTTTTCCCCGTCTATGATGCGTTTGAGTTGCACTACTTTACTCAACAGTCAACACTTCTCCAAGATATTTTTTCTTTTCAACTTTTTGGTTTGAGCTGTTTCCCTTTATCAAAATCCCAGTTTAGTGCCATAATAGGCCACGGTTCTGATCTTCCTCTCCAACATATCTATGCCCCGCAAAAAGTTCCTCTTTCGAAAATTTCTGATGACGCCATTGCATGTGATTTGCCTCCCCCCAATCAAAAATCCTGGCTACGCCTGTGACCGGTACCAAACGTTATGTTTCAAACAACAACAATATGCATCATAATCAGGTTTCGGGGTTACTGCAAAAAAAAAAGAAAACTATCGATAATCAAGTGATTTGCAACTTAGTGAAATTACAGTGACTCGACAAGCGATTGACAATCGCAATTGCTATCGCCATTGCTATTGAAAGCAGCAATATTATAAAAATACAGTTTCCTTTGGAAAATTTTGAGATATTTCAATATATTTTTACATGAGGATCAAATAGCAAAATACGCTGTAAAAAGGTCTATAAAAAGCCCACAGCATGTGCTGGGCTAGTTTGACAACCAGTCAACCAGCATAATTATTCTAGCTGCTTTAACCAATATTTATATGTTTTTGAAAGAAAGTGATGTTGACTGTTGTGACATTGCATTTTCAAAAAAAAAAGATATATGAGGTTCAGACCTGAAAAATGGGGGGAGAATTAGGGGAAGGGAGCAAGTGAATAAATCACGGAAAAGTCAACAAGAGGTTGTATTTTTAGATTTTAGAAAACTAGACAAAAAATGCAGCATACTGATATTTCATGTTCTTAGCTTTTTTTCTAGCATAAACAGGTAGAGATATTGGCCAAAATATTGTGATCAATGAAGCATGACTTGGGCGCAATTTGAGCTCGGCGGAGTCGGCGGTCAAAACAAAGGGTTAAAGGAGATAAGAAATAACATGCTGCGAGTTTCGTGCCAGTAACTTAAACTCTCTGTCCAAAAAAAGGCTTACGCCAGAGCAGCAGCATCTTGTGCCAGTGTTACGCCAATAGCATCTAGAGATTTAGCTAAAGATGTAGCAGCTAGAGATGGCGCGGATAACAAAAAATGCATCTGCATGCTGCGCTGCATCCGCAAACCTTGTCCGCATGCTGCACCGCACCGCATCCAAACACAACTAAGTTCACGCTGCACCGCGCCGCACCGCAAGCCAAATATCCTTTAAATTTCCACTAACATCAGAAAAAAATTAGCTCTCTAGCTTACGACATATAAAAAAATTGATTTTGGGGGTATTATTTTGGAAAGTTTTCAAAAGGGTGGCTCTCTCAAACCATTTCAAATTATTTGTTTTTTTAAACATCTGCCAATATAAAAAAAAGTAATGCTCAACTTAAGCCGTTCAAAAAACTAATTTCTGGGGAGTCCATTTGGGGGCCCTTGGGGGGGTGGTACCTCCATACTATGTCAAACTATTTGTTGCTTAAATATCTACCAATATAAACAAAAAACCATCACCCTAGCTTGAGCAAGTAAAAAAAATAGTTTTTAGGGCCCCATTTTGGGGAGGTTCTGGGGAGAAGCCTCAAAAATTTTCAGGACACAAAATTGCATTTGCAGCTTTACAAAGTTACACAAAAATTAGATATCGATGTAGTGTGGTTTAGTAGAAGAAGCGTGCACAAAATTTAGAAAGCAAAAAATGAAAAAAGAAAAAAAACTCAATGCCACTAAAAGTGTAGGTAGGGATGAAAAAGTATCTTACGACATATAACCATATGAAATATTTTTTGCCGTACTTAAGCCGTTTTTGAATAAGACCGCTTTTTACACCAAACTTTTGAAATAGTTTTCGGGTCCCAAACCTGAAGTTACAGGACTCATTGCCTTGAAATTTGGCACACACAAATAACTTATGAATCTCAAACTGCCGTCAAAATTTCATGTAGCTAGACCAAACCATTATCGAGTTTAAAGCAGAGGTGGAGTCGAGGACACAAGGCTCGAGGCCAAGGACACAAAAAAAATCCGAGGCCAAGGCCAAGGACAGCCTTTCCGAGGACAGACCCTCTCGAGGCCAAGGACAAAAATGCTCGAGGCCAAGGCCAAGGACCAAGGACACAAGCGCAAGTGCTCTCCAAAAAAAAAAAAAAAGGTCTTCACAAAAATTTTTCAAGCGATCTTCACAAAAAAACGTTTTCCAAAAAATTTTTCAACCGCTCCACAAAATTTTAACAATTCAAAAAATAGTGTTGTCCTCGAGCCGAGGACAGGCCAATTTTCGAAGACTTGAGGCCTCGAGGCCAAGGCCAAGGACTTGACCTTCGAGGCCAAGGACTTCAAAATCTGTCCTCGAGGACTCCACCTCTGGTTATAAGTAAAAGTCTGAAACTTCGCACTCGTTAACTTTGAAAATGGCCGAGTAAAAACTAAAAAACATGCAACGTGAGATCAGTCGTTTTTATTATAGTCCTTCAGGTTTAATCTGCCTTGTGTAAGCTTTCTATCAGTTTTTCTGCACCATGTTTTGGCAATCAAAAACAATCTACCAGTCTACCTGATGATTCCATGCAACTACCGTACTAATCCTGAACCAGTAGCTCAAATAATGAAATATAAGGTACCGTATCACGTGCTCTGCATGCTGTCACAAGCTACCGTACTACATTTGTATGAAACTACCCTATGTATTATACCTTTGCTGTTTGCATGTGTGTTTGATTGTGGAATAATTTTTGCTACTACGTAGGCTATTCTGTCATTGGAAATTTGTGTAGCCTAGTCTTCATACTCTACTACATTGGCCTAGCAGATCTGAGATAGGCTACAGACATAGGACCGAAAGCCTAACCTTGATGCCATGACCTGTTGACAAATAGGATGCACTGAACTAACTCTGTCACTCTGAAATGCAAGCGCATGTGTAGTAGAAACTGTTGTCTAGCCTTGGGCTTGTACCAATACCATAGGCCTACTGCGAACAGGGTGGGTGTGTCGTTAGGCTTTGTTTTGTGCCTCTACTGTAATGATCGTTTCCCACAAACCTGTTTCTTCTACATTTGTCTGCCTTTTTTTCATCTTCTTACTTACCCAACGTCCTAAACCTTTCCTAGTCTAGCCTACCAAAACCAAAATCTTTTTCTTGGTGTCAAAAAAAATGTTCAGCCGATCAAAACTAAGTTTTTTGTAGCCAAAATAGCCGATTCTAGGATGCTCCGCATTTCGAAAAAATAAACTTCAACTGAAGGCACCTTTTACTGTTTTAGTAGCATGCATTGTCTTCAATTCATACAATAGTTACATCTAGACTAACCATTATTGTTCATAAAGAGAAAATCACCAGCAATAATTGCAAAAAAATGTAAAAAATTATTGCACGCGGCGTTGCGCTGATGCTGTTACGTAATACAGATTTTAGTTGCCACGCTGCGCGGTGCACCAACAACAGTGCGCGGCCGCGTACGCTGCACTGTTGCCACGCTGCGCTGTTGCCATCTCTAGTAGCAGCTCTTCAACTCACGTCGCCATGCCAAATAAACAAATTTTCCACGCCGGAGTAATGATGGTAACCGCGCAGGGTATGCGGCCGCGTACGCGGTTAGACCAACAGCGCCGCGCCGTGAAGCGTGGTAAATTCCAGCAGTTTTGCAGTGCAGTCACAGTATATCAACTATAAGATGCAGTGCAGTCACAGTATATCAACTATATGTCGCAGTATATCAACTTTAAGGTGGACGAGATGCATTTGTGACGTCATAATGCATATACATATTGTTTAATTTCGTATTCATGCTTGCCATTGAACTGCCTGATTTAGCCAAATGCCAATATTGAATAAATGAAAAACAGCTAAAAGAAATAAATCGGATCGAGTGAAAGATGTAATTGGGAGACCACTATGACATCACAAAGCTGTTACAAATTTGCCAATGTCAATTGATTTGACTGCAGCATAATCCATCATACAGAACAAGGATTTGGGTGCAGCTAAGTTTTATGGGGAGTGAAAAGGGTCGTGATCAACGCTTTCGTGTGTGACGTCATAATCCATTTAAGTTTTGTTTTAATTTCCTGTTCAAGCTTGCTGTAGAACAGTCGCACGACAAGCTAATATAAGCATTGAATAAATTCAAGATAGTAATCGAAGTATGTAGTCGGGAGACCACTATGACGTTATAAAACTGTTACAAATTTGCGAGTTTCGACTAATTTGACTGCAATTATTATCCATCATAAATCATAACAAGGTTTTGCTTGCAGGTTGCAGCTGATTTTATATCGAGTAGAAGGAGTCTCAATCAACGTGTTCGTGTGTGATGTCATAATGCAATTACGTTTGATCATAATAATTTTTTTACTGCTTAATCATAATTCATAACTTATCATTATTTTAATTAGTATACAACAGTAACTTTGCTTACGCACTTCATGTCTGCGGCATAGCCGAGCGGAACTGAGCGCTGATTATTGCATAAGCAATACTTCGACCCGAGTTCAATTACGACTGCAGGCCGCCTGCTTCGGCATATACGCGGGTGGCTGGAGACTCGAAGAGCGCAAGTTCATTTCCCAGTCACCCTCTCCGTTCTTATTAAGTTCGTTGAGTTGTAAATCCTCAGTAATAAATTCATAATCAGGGGTAGCAAAACCCGGGGGGGAATATATCCCCCAACATTTTGACTGTTATCCCCCCTAATAGTTTGAGTATGGTCTACAGATGCATCCCCCCCAATAATTTGACTCTGGTGTGCATCTGAGTGTAGGTGTCCACTTGAATTTGGGGAAAAAAGTGTTCCATTTTTTGGAAAGACCTTTTTTTTTGGTCTTCACTTAATTTGCTCACCTGAACAAAATCGTGGTCGAGGTTCATCCCCCCAATGTTAAAAATAGTGCAAAATTGGGATAAAATTGCAAATTATTCCCCCAATGCTCAGCAAAGATCGGCATTCCTGTACATAATGTCATCAATTGGTAAACAGGATCTATAAATAAAGCTATCTATCACTGATCAGGAGGCTGTAAAGTATATATCGTATCAGTAGGCTATGGTAGTTTTGATTAAAAAGGGTAAAGCCTTATTTAAAATAATAAAATTTTTAAACGTTTCGAACTTAGCTATGTCCATCATCAGTAAAAAGTAAAATCTAAAACAGTAAAAAAGTAAATAACTAGTCTCGAATGAAAGTAGACACATTTCAGTACAAGTTGTACATGGCGCTGCAATTGAGTAAAACCTGCTGATGCAAACAAACTGCTGTTCCACAGCTAAACACACCAATTAATTCTGTGATACTAGCACAGTGCAATGAATGAGAAAAGAGGAAAAAACAAAGAACAATCACGTGTTGAACGGATACAAAGTTATCGATGAGTGATCATCTCTTATGTTCGGTTTCAGTTTGTCAATGCTTAAAGTTTCTAAAATGAATAGCTTGGTTCGGTTCCTGGCAGTTCCAAGTATTTTAGGTTTTGCAAAGTCAATTTTATGGTCGGAATTTTCGTAGAGGTGGTTGGTAACGTCTGTGTTTTTACATTTTTTGGAGCCGGGGTTGTGTTCGTTGAGTCGTGCAAGCAAATTTCTGGCAGTCACACCAATGTAGTTGCTGCCGCATGAGCAATGAATATAACAGACCACATTTGACCGATGTAGTAGTGCTTGACCTTCTTTGACTCGAAAAAAACTTTTTAATTTGAATGTGTCGTGAATAACTCTAACTTTGATTTTCCCATTTGTATTAGGCTGATTTGATTATTAAACGTATTTGTTTGATTAAATTTTGATTTGATTAAACGTATGGTAGTTTTATTCACTATCACTAAGCTAAGTATAACCGTATTTAGCTCTGAACTAGAAAGTTTCGAAATCTTCCCGTAAGTTATCGTGCTTATGCTGTATTTATTATTTACTTTTTCACACGAAAATGTATGGCAAAGCTGTTGAACTAAAAGCATGGCAAAAGCTGTTGAACAAAACGATTGACCATAATAGCCGAATAGAGCGGCATGGGCCTAGTTGTCTGATCATGGACTCTTTATCAGTGAACTGGAAACTAATGGTTTTGTATTTTTTCTTCTTGCTTAGTTTGTTTTAAAATATGCCGATTCGTCCAATCAACGTGACTGTTTTCTTCACGGTTTATTTATTCTACAAATACGTTTAATCGAATCAACCGAATACACGTGGCCTCAAAAAAAACTTTACTACAAAAATATGCTTTTTTCTTTAATGCTCTTCTCTTTTTTTCCGCGCGTCTGTCCCTATTCTACTAAATAAAGAGTCTCTGGCTTGACAGTACACCTAGCAAAGTAACTTGTGTTGTGTTTACTTGTTTATTGTAGCAATTAAGAACTAAGATAGTAATCAAAAAGCATTTCTTTTTGAAGAATTTTGGGGCTATCAATGTCACTAGATAGCCTACTTCAAATACTGTAGAAATCAATGGCATATCACTGAGAAGAACTCACCCTTAAAACTTTTTTTAATCAATTAAAAGCAAATTATAATGCATAAAAGAAAAGAAAACGTAATTGCATTATGATATCACACACGAACACGTTGATTGAGACTCCTTCTACTCGATATAAAATCAGCTGCAACCTGCAAGCAAAACCTTGTTATGATTTATGATGGATAATAATTGCAGTCAAATTAGTCGAAACTCGCAAATTTGTAACAGTTTTATAACGTCATAGTGGTCTCCCGACTACATACTTCGATTACTATCTTGAATTTATTCAATGCTTATATTAGCTTGTCGTGCGACTGTTCTACAGCAAGCTTGAACAGGAAATTAAAACAAAACTTAAATGGATTATGACGTCACACACGAAAGCGTTGATCACGACCCTTTTCACTCCCCATAAAACTTAGCTGCACCCAAATCCTTGTTCTGTATGATGGATTATGCTGCAGTCAAATCAATTGACATTGGCAAATTTGTAACAGCTTTGTGATGTCATAGTGGTCTCCCAATTACATCTTTCACTCGATCCGATTTATTTCTTTTAGCTGTTTTTCATTTATTCAATATTGGCATTTGGCTAAATCAGGCAGTTCAATAGCAAGCATGAATACGAAATTAAACAATATGTATATGCTTATGACGTCACAAATGCATCTCGTCCATCGTCTACTTCGATAAAAAACCTTGAGCAGCCAAGAAGACCTTGCTTTGATTTAAGATCAACGATTGCACTAAAACACTAGAAATTAGTATATTTCTAACAAGCATTATGATGTCATAGTGGGCTCCCGACATCTTCGAGCATGCTTCGTGCCAATGTCTAAGAATTGAAAAAGCACAAATGTAACAGTTAGCCCGCCCACTGCGCTTTCCTCAAGCGCAAAGTCTATTAATTCAAACAAAAAACCCCAAAGTTTTTTTTTTAATATACAATATTGAAATAATCGAAAAAAATTGGAAAAAATTTTTTTCACCATGTAGTGACGTGACCCACCCAAAAAAATCCTTATGATGCAACACAGGCAAAAAAATGGAGACGGGGTCAGACATACAAGCAGGGATGGCAATCGCATCGCATCGAAAATCGCATCGCATCCCACGTTTTTTTCCGAAAAATATCGCATCTAATTATCGCATCAAAACAACCAAAAAAATCGCATCCGTTATCGCATTGCAGAATTTGACAAAAAAATCTGCGATTTTTTCGATTATTTCGATTTTTTTGTCTTAAATTCTATATAGTTTCTTTTGTTTGTTCATAAGTAAACTGTTTCGTCATTGTGACCGATTTTGACTGACACTTGCTTATTAAGTTGTGCTTAAAGTTGCTTTTCAGTTTTTGGTATAGACGCGTGTGAGCATGGAGCACCGTGTGTGCATGCGGTGATCCTAGTTATGACGCATTAGCGTTTGCTTAGTTTTTTTGCTAAGGTGGCATCTCGGAATTAAAATCTCGCAGTGGCTGAGCTTCCAGACTACGTTAGTTGTTTCAGTTGCGAAGAGAGGTGGAGTCGAGGACACAAGGCTCAAGGCCAAGGACACAAAAAAAAATCCGAGGCCAAGGCCAGCTCTTTCGAGGACTGACCCTCTCGAGGCCAAGGACAGGAATGCTCGAGGCCAAGCACCAAGGACACAGCCGAAAGTGTTCTCCAAATTAAAAAAAAGATCTTCAAAAAAGTTTTTCAGGCAATCTCCAATTCATAGACGTAGCCAGAATTTTTGATTGGGGGGCTCAAATTAAAATCACATGCAATGACGTCATCAAAAATTTTCAAAAGAGGAACTTTTTGTCGGACAAAGGTATCGTAGGATGGAAGATCTGAAACCGTTGCTTGTTGGCACTTAACCAGGATTTTGTAAAGAGAGAGAGCTTAAACTAATAGTTGAAAAGTGCAAATATCTAACTTTGAAGACGTGTTGAGAAAGCTAGTGTAACTCAAACGTATCACAGACGGGGGTCTGGGGGCAGGGCCCCCAGCCGTCAGAGACTTTAGCAGCCTCTGGGCGATTTTTTCTATTTTTTTTTGGAAAAAAACAGCTATTTTAATGCCATTCAATCACATTTCGCACGTGTTCAGAGCTATTTCAAAGCACTAGATTTTTGAAATTTGAAAGCCAAAATTAAATTGTTAAATGCTCCTTTTACTTGCAATTTAAGTCCAAAACACATTTAACATTTCGCATTTTTGAGTTAAATTTTAGATGTAAGTGATTTGGTCCAGGTAGGGAAAAGTAAGGTGCTTTGTCTCTGGCTACATTTTAGCAGTAAGTAATAATCCACCGGAAGATTTTCCTTAGAGATTTTTATTTTGTCATGAAAATAACCAGTTATAGGAGTATATGTTTGGCCAGGGGGCCAGGCCCCTCAATTGAAGTCAATGATTTGTTCGATCAGCATTTTCCATGGCTAATCTTTTAAAAGTATTTTGTGCGTAAAAACTGGCAGTTGGAGGCGAATTACTGAATTGTTATTGAAAAATGGCACAATAGATGGTTACGCCTTTTAACCATGCTATTGCTGGGCCGGATTTACATCGCGCCGGCCCCTCGCCGTTTGGGGATTTTTGCAAGATCTTTCTGCCAAGCATAGGGGAAGACCAAAAAAAGTCTTACGATTTGAGCGCATGGCCCCAAGCTGGTACTGCGCCATATTATAGTCAATCCGGCCCTGGTTAATGCATTGCTTTCAGAAAAAGGCTATACGAGGGTCTGAGATAGCAACTTTTAGGACAAAAACTATCCATTTTCTCCGGGTTATACGTTTAAATTGGCTGGCAAAAATTGAATTGAAGGGGACCCGGGGCCACTGGTCTTCCATATTGTTGTTAGTTACTGTTGCAAATGAAAAATGCTAAAAAGAAACTAAAACCGAAGAAACAGTAGGCTTTTTTGGCACATTCTTGTTATTGGTTAAATTTCAATTGGGAGGGGGCGGGTTCCCTCACTTGCCCCCCTCCCCCCTTTGGCTACGCCTATGCTCCAATTGAGGAAAACAAAAAAGGTGTTCGCAAATTTTCCGCGAGGTTTCTGGCGTTTTCCAACAAAATTTCAACGGTTCGCAAATAGTGCTGTCCTCGAGCCGAGGACAGGGCAATTTTCGAGGACTTGAGGCTTCGTGGTCAAGGCCAAGGACTTCAAAATGTGTCCTCGAGGACTCCACCTCTGGTTGCGAATACGTTTAGCTTTGCAGCAGGAAAATCATGCCAAAGTTGGATAATGATTTCCGCGAGTATTTCGAAAGGAACGAAGGAGAGAAAGTTCTTGCAAAGTGCAAGTCTTGTAAGTTTGCAGCGACGCCTGTGCCTAACAAGACAGGCAAATCCTATTTTCACTCAGGCAACCTAATGCAGCATCTTAAACGCAAACACCCCCGAACAGCATGAAACGTTGATCAAACCAAAAGGTCGATCGTCATCTGCAGCGTCTTCAAGTGCCGCCTTAGATGCTTTTGTTACTATAATGCGATCAGCCGAGAAAGGCCATCTCGATCATACCATCGACGTTTCAGATTTCAAGAAAGCAGTTGTGGAAGCAGTAACACTTAACAGGCTTCCACTGTCGGTATTTGAAGCATCAGGCATCAAGAAGATACTGCAGCAACTTTTCGTTTTATACTGATTTGCAAATGTGGTTAAATAAAAGCTTTGATAGCTTGTAAACGGAGTGCTAATTTTTAGACAACAAACTTAAATTTCAAATTAGTTTCAAAAATCAATAATCGCACAAATAATCGCAAAGTAGCTGCGATATTATCGCATCGAAAAAAATTTCAAATTATTGCAAAAAAATTGTATATGTTATTCTACTCTGCATCGCATCGCAAAATCGCATCACAGTTTTTCTCCGTAACAAATATCAAAGAATATCATCGATGCGATGCGATTGCCATCCCTGCATACAAGTGGCGATGGCTCCACCTCCAAGCTCAGGTGGCGCCACCTCCAAGCTTCAGGTGGCGGAACTAAGTTTACAGGTGGCGGTACTAAAATCACAGGTTACGGTACCAAAATTTATTAGTACCGCCATCTGAGAATTGAAGTGGCAGTTGAGATTTGAATTTGTCTTCTGCTTCTTTCTTCATTGCCCGCTTTTCCGTGAGGGTTGCGGGAGCAGTAGCTCAAGATTGAGCCGCTACACCTCACGGTCTTCCATCACCTCCATCATTTCGCTTGGGCGAAGTCCCAAGCGATTCCATCCAAGATCCTCAATGTAATCGATCCATCTAGTTCTAGGTCGTCCAACTGGTCTTCTCCCATTTGCTTTGGCATGTAAAGCTTGTTTGGGGAGTCTTTCCTGAGGCATTCTGCTTACATGGCCAAACCATCTAAGCTGAGATCTTTCAATTCGGAGAAGTAACGGCTCGATGTTAAGAGATTTTCGAATTTCAGAGCTACGCACCTTGTTAAACAGTCTAACTCCTTCGATTCTTCGTAAAAACCTCATTTCGTACGCTTGCACTTGTGATCGCATTCTTTCGGTCATTACCCAAGATTCATGACCATAAGTGAGAATGGGGACAAAAACTGCTTTGAAAATTGAGAGCTTTGCCTTTTGCGACAATTATCGTTTCATGCCAACCGAGTAGTGCAAAGCTTGCATTACTGCACTAGCCTTGCCTATTCGGGTATCGAGTTCTTCGTCTTGCCTTCCGTCACTCGTAAATGCAACCCCAAGATACTTGAACTTCTCTACCTGCTTCAGTGTCGCTCCATTCACTTGTAATACGCACTGATCAGGGTTTCTTGAAAGATGAAGTACCTCAGTTTTGGCCGTGCTTATTTTCATTCCGGCGGTGTTGCATGCATCTGCAAAGCTATTTAATGCGCGCTGGAGGCCAGATTCTGTGGAAGAAAGTAGAACCAAATCATCTGCGAATAGCAGACGACTAATTTTGCAATTTCCAATCGTGGCACACTCATCAGCTTGGCTGTATTTGTCGATCCAATTCATGTAAACAATGAAAAGGAGAGGTGACAAAACGCACCCTTGCCGGAGTCCAACGCCCACATGGAACGGCTTTGATTGCTTGCCATTTACCCGAACACAAACCTCCGGTCGGCAGTGGAATAACTTAATAGCGCGTAACAATTGACCATTAACGCCCTACTCCTGCAAAACCTTCCAAAGTTTATCCCGAGGAACTCGGTCATATGCTTTTTCAAGATTGACAAAGCATGCAAAGAGATCTTTGCCATACTCCCAAGATTTCTCGAAGATTTGCTTCAGAGTGAAGATTTGGTCCGTGGTGCTGCGACCCGGACGAAAACCGCACTAACCATCCTCCAGTTTTGATTCCACTATTTCTCGGCATTTCCTTTCAAGGCATTTGGCATATACTTTCCCTGGCAAACTAAGGAGTGATATCCCTCTGTAGTTTGTACATTGCTTGCGATCTCCTTTCTTAAATATCGGAATAATCACACCTGTTTGCCAATCTCTGGGAGTTTTGCCAAGTGTCCACGCAACTTGACACACTCGCGTTAACCAGAGAATTTCTTCTCCAGTCAGCGCTTTCAACATCTCGGGTCTGATTTCATCTTCACCAGCAGCTTTTCCAGATTTTATCCCTTTAATTGCAGTTGCCACTTCTGCTGCAGTGAAAACTTTGTCCTCCCCTAGATGTGTCACTTCGTGTGTGTCACGAGTCGATGCCTTTACAGGATTCAAAAGATCTTCAAAGTATTCTCTCCATCGTGAAAGGATTTCATTCTCATCCGTTAGAATGTTACCGTCAGAATCCTTGATGGAGTACGTGATACTCGATCTTTTGCCACGTAAACGGCGGATGGTCTGCCAAAATACTTTGTTTGCCGAAAAATAGTTGGAATCCAACCGACGACCAAACTCTTCCCATGACTTCTCCTTGGATTTCTTTACTGCCGAAGTTGCCGCTTTTCGCGCCTCAGTGTACCGGGATTGCAAATCAGATGACGATCTGTCCTGTAGCCAGGCCTTGAACGCATCTTTCTTTGCTCGAATAGCTTCTTCAACCTCTTGGTTCCACCAAGGTGTTCTTTTCTCACTATCGCCCGCCATTCTAAGTCGTTTTCGCCCACAACTTTCAGCAGCTGATGAAATGATTGCTGATCTGAACAGCAGCCATTCCCTCTCAATGTCCTCGGATACATCAGGAAGTTGTCTGAACTTAGATGATATATTGGATGCAAACTGTTTTCTTACTTCTTTGTCCTCTAAAGCCTCCCATTTGATCCGGTAAGTCACAGACGACCTGTTGGATCTCTTGTTTGGCCAAGGTTTCGAAAGTCGTAAGGAACATACTACCAGATGGTGATCAGTTGACAATTCAGCACCTCCCTTCACTCGAACGTCCAGCACATCAGAAAACAAATCTGACGAAACTATGCAAAAATCTATCAAAGATTTTTGATCCATACTAGGTCGATACCATGTATACTTGTGAACCTCTCTGTGCTGGAAAAACGTATTCATGATGCGGAGTCCGTTGCTACAACAGAGCTGCAATAAATACCTTCCGTTCTCATTCAGTCCAGTGACTCCATGTTTTCCGATCACACCCTTCCACGTATCTGTGTCTGTTCCAACATGTGCGTTAAAATCCCCCATAAGGACTGCAGATTCAGTAGCTGATACTCGTAGAAGAGGATCATTTACTTCATCCACAAAAGTCTGATATTCACTCGTGGCATTGGGGGCATATACCTGCAATAGGCACAATGACCGGTCCAATACCTTAAGCTTCAACATACAGACCCGTGATCCCAAAGGAATCCAATCTAACACACAGTCTGACAAATGGGGGCTTGTGAGAATCCCCACACCCGCTAGTGCAGACATACTAGGATCAGCACCAGAATAGAAGAGTTTCCATCCGCCATCCAGATCCACAGTTCCAGAGCCACGTCGTTTGGTTGAAGAAACTCCGATAATATCGAGATGATACCGCTTTGCTTCCTCAACCAATTCTAGCTCTTTTCCTGTGAGGGTGAGGATATTCCAATTGCCCAACAGCAGTTGGTGATGGTTGACCCGTGAGTGTGCGACATTATCTCGAGTACGAATACTCTGCGCTGCCTCCATTCGCCTCTCCAAACGTGTAGCGGGCGCATTGGTGGAGCTGCCACTAGGGCTGGCTGGTGGAGATTGTCGCTTATTTTTCGAACGAGCCTCTCTACCTAAGACTCGAACGCCATAGGGGTTTCGCTGAATGACGACCTGGGAGTCCCTAGGCGCTCCCCTGCCGGACGAGGTTCCACTTGTGAAGGTGGCCCCATTAACGTCGTTCACGTAATTTTCGTTATTTGGGCTTATCATGATTTGTTTTGCAGTTTAATCTAACTGCGGAGAGGTTTTATATCAGAGTTGTCGTTCTCCTAGGTTATATGCTTACCACAGCTGATGGGCATAACCAACCCAGGTTTTAAGTTTTCCAACTATTTTGATTTGAACTATACTTCGTCTCGCTTCTACCATTAGACCTATCTGGCATGGGTAACCCTTTCAGGAGAATTGAATCTCCAGCCAGTACAGCTCTGCAGGTCATTGAGGCACATAGACTTTTCCATCTCGTTACGGTGATAGTTCATGGAAAAGCTATGCATTGTAGGTCTAAATGCCGAGCTATGTTATTCTATGCCTACTGTGCCATAATAAGCCAATTATATGTCATACTATGCCTACTAAGCTACAGTGCCCACTTTGGCCTACTATGCCAGTTGTGCCATAATAAGCCTACTGTATGCCATACTATGCCTACCAGGGTGCCATGTTATGCCTACAATGTCATACTAAAGCTGCAGCACCTACTGTGGCACACTATGCTTACTAATACTATGCCTATTTTCCATAACAAGCCTCCTGTATGTCATAATCTGCCTACTAAGGTGTAATGCTATCCCTACTATAATATACTACGCTGCAGTGCCTACTGTGGGATACTGTGCAATAATAAGCCAACTATGCCTACTGTGCCATAGTAAGCTACAGTGCCTACTGTGACATGCTATGCTTACTAGGGTGCCATAACAAGTCTACTTCATGTTCACTATGCCTACAATGCCATACTAAGCCTACTATGACATAGTACTCCTACTAACCTATGGTGCCAAAAGCCCACTACAGTATATTTTTGTTGTAGCGCATATTTATCCTCCAGTCACCAGACAGCATCAGACGCTAACTTATTGGACGATTTCACAAGGCTAAACTGAGAAGCAATGGAAGGTGAATGTTATTGTTAGAAATTTTAGAAGATAATGTTTAATGAAGTGTTTAAGCAGTTTTATTGGCATAATGTGTAGGCTAATGCTGAATGAGGATGAATTGGGAATTGATTAGGCCTATGCGTGTAGATTACTGGTCATAGGCATAGCTTACTGTTTTTAAGGAGTGAAGTGTCGAGAATGTGGGACACAGATTTATTGGGGAAATCTGGGGCAAATGCTTCTTGACTTTTTCTTGTGGGTTTTTACTATTTGTTGGCTACTGTGTTAGTAGTACCGTAGCCTACCCTTTCTCAGTTCTGAGTTTCTGGCCACACCTAGTCCAAATCCAGGCTTTAATGAATGATGAAGATAAACACTTGTATTAGGATGCTACCTTCCTGTGTAGCAACTTTGGAAGGTTGAAAGTTACTGTTTGGAAACTGAATAGAAAGAAGCGCTGTTAATTAGTAATTTTCTAGCCTACCGGTATGTGTTATCTGTTAGCCTATTGCTACAAGTGATCTCATCACAAAAAATAGATTTCATCATAGTGATTTGGCCACAAAGTAGCCTAGGGGTTTTTAAAGCAAGATACTAGCTCCGAGGATGGTAGAGTAGACTAGTTTAATGTCTGCCGTTTTCAGTCAAAGCTTGGATTGTATATAATAATGCAATGGCACAATTGCGATACAATGGTAAGATAAGCTTTTTTTGTCTTCAGAATGTCGCAATCACTTTGTGATGAGATCACTGGCAACGTAACCTCCATTATGGTTGGACTAGGCTTACTCATTATATCAGATTCAGATATTAGTAACTCTTGTACAGGGTTAAAAGTTGATGCTGTTTAAAAGCAAAGTAAAGACAAATCGATATCGATAATTCACACAAATAGCAAAGAATTGTTGATACAGTAGTTGTTATCAGAAGCAAAAAGCAAAGACTGTAAAAGCAACAAAAAGCAAAGATATCAGAAACAAAAAGCAAAAATCAGTAATTGATGCTGAAATGCGAACAAAAATTTATATTCTATTTTTCACTAGGATGCACTGAAATATTTGCTGTATTGACCATTAAATGTAACTTGTGAGAGGAAAAACTGGTATCATTACTGCAGCCTACTATAAAGGATATAAAAAATATGCTTTTAGGATGGGAAGAGGTTTGGCGAATGTTCCATTCGCACTGACATTTTGAAATAAAGCCTAAAAAACTAACCCTTAGCCCTAACCCTAACCTTAACCCCAGTTCTAGCTCTAACCCAAAGCCTAACCTAAACCCTAACCCAAACCTACAAGCATAGGTGGGCAAGTTAATGCAAAACGTTAGCTTTATTAACCACTAGTCCGTTAACAAACTTCATACCTTCATTGACGTTAATCCGTTATTTTCAACGTTAATTAACGGAAAAGTCCGTTAATTCATTAATATTTTGCGTGTAATTTACATTTATTTTTATTCACTGGCTCCTAGAACACGTATTGATGCTGTTGAGCTGATCTGTGATTGTAAGGAAATATTTATTGCTAAGGTGGTCTTTTTGTGTTTTGGAAGTTACATTTTACAGTCTAATAAAACTCGTACAAATACGCAACAAGTGTTACCACTGCAAATTGTTTTTTACCGGTACGGTGAATGAATGGTGCAACTGCAAGATATTTTCGATGAAAACCGTAACGGAAGTTGATAAAACTTAACGGAAGTTAATTTAGTCCGTTAACATGAAAAAACTTTTTAACGGATTAACGAGTTAATAAAAAAGTTAGCTTCATTATTAACGATTAACAGATTTGTTCCCACTTATGCCTATAAGTGTAATAATCAAAATAAAAATTTCCAAAAAAGAGTAACGTCACTAGAATCTTTGTTTATTTAACCATGCGTGTTCCATTCGCCAAGTCACTTCGCTTAGGATAATTATAAAGAGCAAGATGTAGCATAAGAGAAATGAAACCATGTAAGCTTACGCAGACTCAACCAGAATAAAAGTAAAGTATAAAGATTCTACCAATCAATCGATAACCTGTAAACAAAAAGCATAGAAAAGAAAAGGCAATAATCCATGGAAAAAATTGAAACAGGAAAGCTAAGCATCTGTGATGATTGATAACCCAAAAGCAAAGAATGTACCAATAGTATCGATTATCGATTATTACCGGTAATCAATATTTCTAACCCTGCTCTTGTGCCTCTTCATCAAAATGCTACTTCTGACTTGAGTGTTGAAGAGCTTCCTTTTCGAGTAAAGAGAGTTAGACAATGAATTGAATACGGACTGACGGAGACTGACATGCAATTTGTTATTGTATTGTAGATTTTGCTCAGGATTATACCAGATTAATCCCTTTGTGCGTAGAAGCACTTCAGTTAGCAGGTTTGCAGGTTAGCTAAGTTGATCACAAGCTTAACATCAAAGGTGGAGTCAAGGACACAAGGCTCGAGGCCAAGGGCACCAAAAAAATCTGAGGCCAAGGATGGGAATGCTCAAGGCCTAAGACCAAAGACACAATGCTGAAGTGTTCTCCAAATAACAAAATAAATGGTCTTTGCTCAAAAGTTTTGCGAAACGTAGGCGATCTCAAACAAAAAGGTCTTCGTCCACAAATTCGCAACTTTTCCACTAAATTCAATTATCAAAATTTTTTTTTGCAAGTTATCTGGAGTGTTCGAAGACGAAACAACATTGCTCATGACCTTGGCCCATTTTCAACATGTCATAAAATAGTGCTGTCCTCAAGCCGAGGACAAGACATTTTCGAGGACTTGCAGGGTTCAAGGCCAAGGACTTCAAATTGTGTCCTCGAGAACGTCCTTGAGGCCAAGGACTCCACCTCTGCATAACATATTGCGTTTTTTTTCAATGTTTAGGTACTATTTCTGCTGTTGTTATACTTGTGAAATCTATGTTGTGTGTTGTTTTTTGCTTTTTCTCTTATGTAGCGTTTGCTGGATGGTAATATATGTTTAAGTCATTTCCAGTTTATTTCTGTTGAATTGGTTACATTTGTAATGTTTCTTCTGACTTAATTAATTGCTCATTTGATTAAAATTGCGTAATGGTGCAAATAGAATAAAAATAATAAATGCACAAACTTATTCTGATCTATGGTGCTAGTACGTAGAAGAGTATTTTTATTTAAGGCAGTGGTATTTTGCCTGCAGAGACAAAATAGCCCCATGTTATTTTGCAATTTGGAGGCAGTATAGTCCTAAACGCTACCGGTATCTTGCCTCCAGTGTCAAAATAGCCCTAACCTTAACCCTAAGCCTTACCTCAACCCTAACCGAAACAGAGGGAAAACACTATTTTGCCTCTTAGAGGCAAAATAGCCACTTTCTGTATTTAAATCTGAAATATCAACCCTGATCTTATGGTTTTTTAGATGTCTCTCATCATTTTGTATTTATCTGTGGTACTGTCTGACTGTGTATGTCTGAAACCTGAAGTAAATAAATCTGTCACTTCTTTAGTTTATTTCTGAAGCTTTTACTAATTTGTGACTTTTTTGGACTTGATAAAGAACCTTGGACTATTACACATTTGTTTATGTTTGATTTTATGATAGGCAGTATTTAAATACTGCAAAATGCATGATGGCAAAAGGCTATCCCATTTCATGAAGAGCTTTTGTAGTTGACTGCAGATTTCTTGCAGGTTTGCATAAATTTTTATTGTAAATGTTTTTTCTGCTATCTCAAACAGTCAGATTTTCAGCTAACTGGCTAATGGTGTTTGATAAGTAATTAGATACATTTCTCAAATTAAATTGATAAGATTAGTAAGTCAAATGTAAACATTCATAGCAGTCTGTGTTTCCCTTACTAGATCATGTTACTAGCAAGAAAGTTTTTATTAACTTACAGAGAATGCAGCACTACAGAAAATTCTATTATTTGGCATTTGTAAAAATTGTTGGCTTTGTGAAACATATATAGTTTTTGTTGTATTTCAGTGTGTTTTGATTTCAGAAGTGTAATTGGTTCTGGGATTAATTTTCGTCAAAACTATTAGACAGCATCTATAGATTATAATAGATAAAGAAATCTTTTACCATACTCGACTATTATTTTTTAGGTTTGCTATTCTCTTGCTGGCCTAATTTTGCATGGATCTATCGACCTCAATGGAATGTCGGCAATGAAATTATTAATCAGGTAACGTTTGGCTATCACATACTCGGTATCTTGTTTGTGTTTGTTCACTCGCACATTTTAAAAAGAAAGATGTTTTAGCTTTTTGTTATTTGTCTAAAGAATCTTCCTGCTGATTTTTATTGCAAAATTTTTATTACATAAACTAAATTCATACCAATGAGTTTTTTTGGCAAGCTTGGCACTATCTTTGTGTTTGGAGATGTAGGGACAAGAATATCCCTGTTCAGGGCAGGTTTGTTTCATTTAAATCATTTAATAAAGATAGCTTAAAATTAATTAAAATTTTTGTGTTGAAATTGTAAAATCTCAATAGTCTTTGGTTGCAAAACAACTTTTTCGTTCCACAACAGTCGATATTTTTCTAAAATTAACCTTTAGTCACTAGACAGAATTGAATGCGCCAAAACCATTTTAGCATACAATGCTACTACAGACTGTAATGACGTATTTTGTATAAAAATTTTATTCCGGTAATATGATTGATATTGATTTAAAACATCATTCCATCACTTAGTTAACAAAATATGAACTGTAATATCTTCCAGTAACTGCAGTGTTTTCCTTAACAGTCTGCCGGTTGAAACAGATACTGCTGGCATCATCAATTTGCGCTGTAGACCGATTATGGAACAAAATATTATTTTCATGTAATATCGCATTAGGAACAACTGTTTTCAAAAGGATCCCATAAAGAAATGTGACTGCGATTTTATGGTTGGTTGTACTAATTTTATCCTTGAAAAACTGAAAAGTGAAGTTGCCAGTTTGTAACAATTTAGATTCTAACCTTCACTCGCAACTGATTCAGGGTATACTGCTTTAGAAGGTGACGTTCTCTTACGCCATAGGAGCTAGGCCTATTGACTCGCTAAACATGTTTGACTTGCAACGACTTTTAATTTCCCACAGTTCCTGCTCTTTGATTGAAAACATGTATGGTACGTTAGTTAATAAATAATTGAACTTTTTCAGAAACAAAATGTTGCAACACGGTAGTGGAAAAATCTTATTCTGATGTATCAGTATATGATGGAAGGAAAGTTTGATACCGATATCCTTATTGACAGGTTGCAGAAGAGCAAATTATGAGAACAGCATCATTGTGGAATCTTCATCAAATGTTTGCCACATTAAACCTATTTTAGTAAAGAGAAGCAGAAAAAAGTGCTCCTTTTCTCCAAACCAACTGAACTTCCAATCAAATTTTGAAACTTCGTCGTGAATTCCAGTAGTTCGCACAGCAAACTAAAGCCGTTGCCCTTCAAATTGAGTATCACTGGACTCTGCCTAATTGATCTGATACACATCATCAACATTGCATAGACACAAATCTATAATTCCTCTCTTGAAAAATCCGTATACTTTTGTTCTAACCGAGATATCGGAACGATCATAAGTTATGGTACTTTTTTACCAGCTATTTATTTAGACGCAATGTGGATGGTGTGACTCACTATTGCTGTATGTTGTATATAAGTATTTTAATGCATATGTATCGATTACAAAATTGTTATTATCTTGATACTATGACCAGCTGCCGCTTGAAAGGGTTTCTGGACACGGTGAGGTTTTATTTTCAGGGTGGTTTTTCTTTCCTCACCATGCTCCGTTGAGCTAAACATAGTTTTTGCCGGTTGCGCCTTCCATTATCCACCTACGTAACCATGCTTGGCCTCGCACTGGTCACTGCCCCCTTTTTTCTTTATCAATTATTTGAACAAGTACTGCAGCCGTTAGATTTACGTACATCGTGTGTGCCTGCGTGTGTATGTTGATGAGTGTGATTCAGTGCCGTCGCTACCGGGAGGCAGGAGGCCGTGCCCCCCTAACGGCCGCTTGTGCCGCTATCCCTATTTTGGTTTACTCAAAATATTGTTTTTGAAACATCACGCAACGACAAGACAACAAACAATGATGGAAAAAGGATAATTACGTTCAAACATAATTCTCTTAGGACGTTTTCTCGATTCTTTGCAAAATCGCTGGCAACCAACTGCTGTACTTTAATCTGACGCAATATTCCGTCTTAATTACACGCCTTTACGGATATGTCGCAGAGAGGAGTAAGCCTGCAGAATGGTTACCGGTCCTTCGTTAGTGATTACGACATGAAACAATACGGTACGTGAAAACAATTTTTTCAAAGACCAGCTGTTTTGATTTTTAGAGCACACTCAAGATTTTGAGGTCGCAGTCAATGGCGCAACCAGGGTGAAGGGGCTTAAGCCCTCTTTGCCAAGTCACTTTGAAACCTCCAAATACGAGCGTTTAAACGTATTTTAGACTTGACTTGACGTAAGGGAAGGCTGAAAGTGCTTAGCAATTTAATTCTTTTAAATGACTTCTGAAGTTTAGCAATTTAGTTATTCATATGGCTTAAAAAAGTGCAAAATGTGATTAAAATTGCGTTAAAATCTCTATATTTTTGCTGCATAATCGTAAAAATCGCCCAGCGGCTGGATGCTCCGCCTCTAGGCCTCCTTTCACAATCACTAAATATTTAGTGACTATGCCCTTTTGTGATACGTTTGAGTTGCATCAGTTTGTTTAGTACAGGGGCTTAATCAGGCAGTGTTTGTGCAAAAAAACAAACTTTTGGTTCACTCCTCTTTTCAAAATCCTGGTTTCACGTCTGGTAGCTTTCACTGCTGTAGATAGATTTTTCGAGCAATTATGGGCCACTGACGAAACTTGCTAAAAAAACCTGCCGGCCTTGTTTTACAATCGCGCATAATTGTAGCCGTACAAGATCTGAAGGTCAGTTTTTTAAAGCAAACTTTAGTGCCCCCTTACTTCATTTGCTCTGGCGACGGCAGTGGTGTGATTGATGAAATAATTAGGCCTAGGTCTACATTATACATACTTCAACTGGTGTGACAGGTGTAGCAACCTTGCTAATAAAAATCGCTTTTTTGTCTTAAAGATCCTCTACATGTTTTAAAGTCTGACGATGTGTCTTTTTCCTGACTGTACGTCTTATATTGTGTTACTATGGATTCGCTGTTGTTGTGGTAGTAAAGAATAAAAAGAATGAATGAACACTGGAAAACAACTAAGAGAGTCGGAGCCGAATTACCAAAGTTTAAGGAGTTTTACTTTAGTTACATACTTAACTTTAGTAACCTTTTTTGGACGTTTTTCGCTTTGATTTTTAAGTCTTTTATGATGATTTATATTGAAAAAACGTGACAAACTCAGAAGCGTATGTCATCAACTCACTACTTAAGTTTGTTAAAAAGCTAATCGGCAACCCTAATTTGGTGTTCCTACGAAACTAAGTTTAAATCCCAGTGGCACTATTTCTTTCTACTATTAGCTTACTTCTCAGTGTACAAAACTACTGCAGCGAAACACTGGTGCTTGCTATGTGGTAGATAACGGCCAAACTGTCAGTTAACTCAGAGCGGTACATGGACATGCTGAGGCGACGCTTCATTCCAGCCATACAGAGGAAGAGGTTTGATGACATAAACGCAATTGTTTTCGAACAGAATGAGGCGCCTTCTCATTATTCCAACCGCACACTCTCGCGTATCTAAAACAGTACTTTCCAGAGGACAAGTTATTTTTGAGGACAGACAATCCATGGCCTCCGCATTTCCCCACATCTTATTTCCTCAGACTACGTTCTCTAGAGTTACTTCCAAGATCGGTTTACGAAAATAATCCTTCAACAATAGAGAAACCGTAGGAAAACATCAAATGTGAAATCAGGAAATTCCGGGAGACATGTTGGAGCGCGTTATTGACAATTTTAATGAAGGGTGGCAGGTGTCTCAAAAGCATGGGGCTTGGGTCAAACATTTCAATTACTAGGAACTTGAGGAAAAAAACTAGACATTTTGCAAAAATTAATGCCTCTACCTGCTTTAAATTTATTTGTTAAATTGGCGATTACTCAAACATTCTAGCAAAAATTACATATCATTTAGAGATACTTTTCGAGATCGGTTTTGTTGAAGAAATGAGAACTACTTGAGGTAATAAATACATGCCCCAACCCTTGTTTCACTATTAGCGAAAGTAGATTTAACTTTAGGCAGGGGTATCCCTGATTTTAGACAGTAAAACGGAAATAATAAATATCCACGCAATTTTCTTTCGCTGTTTTGAGGGTCAAGATTACGGTTTGGGTTGGGGTTCGATTTGAGTTAGGTTTAACTTGAACTAAATAGATGGAAACTACCGTAGGGTGTATCTATAGTTTACACCAGTACTTTAACTGTGAAATTTTGCATGGGGGGACGCTTTTGAAAGCTTGACCAAACGCATTCAGAATGCGAAAGAATTTCAGCAGAAATTCTGCAATACCGTCCCCGAAATCAAGTGAAGACCAAAAAAAAGGTCTTTGCCGCATTTTAGGAACCTAATCGGCCAGAATTTGTGGGATTTATTTGTTCTGACCGGCTTTTTTTGGTCTGGTCAACCAGCGCTCAAATCTCGAGTGGGGGACGCCAAATCCTCAATGGGGGGACGCGTCCCCCTACAATTTAAGTACTGGTTTACACCCTAAAGATATTGAGCTGAAACAGATATTCCAAGAAAGTGCTATGTATATATCAAGAGCATTAAGAATTCATTCTGTTCCCACCAACTGCCGTATTAAATCGAACGTGGAGGATAGTTTAGAAGTAAAAACCCTTACATCATTCCAGTACTGCGATACTGCACATGGTATGAAACAACATGATAGCTTCTCAAAACGACCTTAAGTTATTGCAATCGCACAAAAATTTGGTTTTGCAGTTCTTCAAAAAGACACAAGAGATATAACGATTCTTGAACAGAAATTTTATTTTGAAAAATCCGATCCAAGATTAAAACTCTAGGCTGCTAACTTCAACACATCATAATTATTATGAACATCACAAAAAAAATCCGGTTGGTTTTCTTGATCTCATTTCAAACACTAGCGGCACATTGAACTCTTCCACAAGGTTCTGCTGAAGTTGAGACGTAAGTAAGTCGCATGATACCAGCGGAAGCAGAGATAACATCCAATCTATGATATTGAAGTAAAATTAATCAATACGATTTGACAATAACAGCAGTGCTGTCAATTTAATTTTTTCATTAAGGTCACAGTATTTTCAAAGAGCTTAGTTCAATCGTAATCACTTTGAAAACCTACTTAAAACGACCAAGTTGGAAGTGCACCACGCACATTACCGTACAAAATTGGCGTTAAACACAGTTTCAGATTCACCGGGTTCGATTCGCATTAAATTCTTTTTTATTCCTGTAAAGTTTGCTTTAAAGTTCCAGTTAAGGGATTAATTGCCATACCCTAACGGTAAATAAAATCAAAGAATTATTCTGCGAAAGTACAAGCTCCAGCGTTAGTTGTCTCGTGTTAAATCACTCATGCAAAGATGTCGCGTTTCTTAAATGCCCTTTTTTTGGAAAATCACCAAAAAATTGAAGAGCCAGGGCCCCCATCAATCACCACTAGTAGCCTTACATTTGCGCCGAGTTTCACAAAATAAAAATATTTGTCTTGCAACAAACTAGTTTGATCAACTTTTTCGTAATAGGTTAATCCTGGTATTTTGATGTCACAGACACATCTTTTCTCCAAGAGCAAGAAGTGGGTCGGCATGAAATAATTTCGTGACCACTTTGACGTTATAATCACATATGATTTTCTTTCTCTGCTTATGGCGACAACTTCTTGGGGCAACCACGGGGGGGGGCAAAAAGACTTTATTCTCCCCCTCCATCTCAGCCAAGTGACTTAGGAAGTTTAATCCAAAACTGTAAGCGTTGAAACATGGTTTGAACTTGACTTGAGCGTAAGGGGAGTGCTTGAAGGGGTTAAGCAATTTAATTCTTCAACTGGCTTTAAAATCTTAGCAAAATTAGTTCTTTCAGATGACTTGTAAAAAATTTGATGCAAATGGCGTTTAAATGGCTATGTTTTCTAAAATATTACAAAACTTGCCCAGATCTGGAGGCGAAGCACAGACCTACGTCTGTGATACGCATACGTATTCCTTTTTCTCAGCACGCTGCCCTATTGAGACATTTTTCAAGCAAAATTATTTGACCACTGGATTAAACTCCCAATAACAAAGTCTTAGTTTCGCGCCTGCGACGACAAACCTATCGAGCATTTTGTTGAAATGAACTTGATTTTATTTTGGACTATCCTAAGAAGACTGTTATATTTTGATAAAAATTATGTGTATGAACGACTAGAGCAGCATTTCAAGATAGGGCTGTACCGGGTGTACCCCCTTTATAAAAAAAAATTCAAAAAACTTTATTTTGTCCTTTATGTGACAGTGTGGTTAGTGCGGATATGGACATATAAAACTTTGGACAAAAAAGAACTTAGTTTTTCATGGATGAAACCTATAGAGCGGACTAATGTTCATATAAAACCCTGGAGAAATTTTGCTTGCCTTCACTTTTTCCTTATATTGGCTGGTTTTGTCGCAGTTCAATATCGTCCAAAAAAATTGCAAACCTGCAAGGCCTAGTATAAACTTACTCGTTTTCGTTTACTCGTTGCAAAACTACTTTCGCCGCAAGCAACACTTACTTCTTTCATTAATCCTGCAAACAGTTTATCTCAGAACATCTAAGCTATTCTCATTAATTGATGCATCTTTATCCTCCGATCACGACAAAGCGACGGTGGTTCTATCATATGGACGAACCCGCACGCGCTTAGGAATTGATCATACAGTATTTAAAGCTTTACAGTTGATATTTGACTTATTTCCGTGTAGATTTGCTGCTCGTTCAAAGCCACCAAGCCGAGATCATCATTGTTAAGCGTCTTATCCAAGGACGCAACAACTTGACCAGGGTGCGGATTGAGCCCAAGATCATGCAATCAGGGTGGTGTTGGTGGTACTACCCGACCCCTTCCGAGGGATGGGGGTGCACAGGAACTCCGCGGAGACCCAACAGTCGGGCCACACCCCAAGGTCTGGACTGTAGGTCAAGAAGAGAGGGAAAGGAGTCAAAGATAGATTTACGAAGGGGTTCAGAGGCAGGGCAGTCGAGGAGGAGATGATTGAGGTTCTGTAGAGGGTGTCCACAGGCACTACAAGCAGAATTCTCCTTCCGACTGATCCTGTGAAGATATGAGGATAAAAGAAGACTGTGGCCATGGCAGCGAAGACGGGAAAGCTCACAGCGAATGGGGCGAGAAAGGAGCAGTTCCTCCAAAGAGACTTCGGGGACTTGGAAGTTCAGATGGGAGTGGGAGATGTGACGTCTCCAATTGTGGTATTGGAAATAACTAACTTTGGCAACAACTGGGGGGAGAGGGCATTGGATCGCGTCAGTGGGCAGAGAGGCACCAGCTTTGGCAAGTAAATCCACTTTTTCATTACCGAGGAGACCTGCGTGACCGGGGACCCATTGGAAGCTCAAGATGGTGTTGTTGGAGAGGGAGGAGGCGAGAGACCAAACATTCCAGAGGGACTCATGCAGGAGATAAGAGGGGGCTGATGAAAGGATAGAGAGGGCTGATTGGGAGTCGGTTAGGAAAAGAATTAACTGAAATTTGCAGGTCATCAAATGGCAAGTACACCAATCGAGATCTTGCTTGAGGGCAAAGGTTTCAGCTGTGAAGCTGGAGGCAATTGGACCAGTGGAAAAGGATTGGAAATTAACGACGCCTTTACCCTCTCGGCCACGCAGCCGACTATACTTAGCAGCGAATGGAAATAGAAGAGTAGCAGCAGTTGTAAAAGCAAATTTATTTCCAGCCGATACGCATTGCCGATGGAAGCAAGTAAAGCTATGGCAACGGCCACAGCAAGGATAACTAACTTGACAACCATTTTGTACAAAGCAGCGCGAACTAACAAACTTGATTAGAAATCATCAAGCCAGCTGTACGACATTCCAAAATGATGATACTTGGAAGAATTTATTACTTTAAGTTTAGGAACAAAGCGGCGAAAAATTAGACGTAATGTAAACGGTGATGCTATGGAATACGGTTGGATACGAATCAATAATCTACTTGTATGTTGTGCAACTGAAATCTCACCTGAATTCCGCAGAATTGCTTTGGCAATGTCGAGACGGCATTGTCGCAAACTTTCTACGGAAGACGAAAAGTTAAACAATGAAGGGAGAGCCGGAAGATTTTCGACTATTTTTTCACCTATCTGCAAAACATGAACAAAGTCCGCTGTATTGATTTAAATTAATGCAAAATTTATGGATAATGATGTAGAAATATACGAGGGCAGCCATAAGCTAACGATTTAAAAGGGCATTTATTTAACTTAACGGTAAATCTTTCACTCATGACCAAAAGGTTGGGATAAACCTAAAATGCATTCTCACCAATTTTAACTTTTTACGTCTTGTCGTTTTCAAGATATTGCAGTTCAAACTTACCTCTTACCTCAGGGTTTCCATTTTGTCAGTATTGTGACAGAACTTTAAATTTTGGAAAGCTGGCTTATCTGTATTAAAAAGCAGCTAATTTTACCGCTCTCAACCTTTACTTTGTTTTACAATAACTTCGCCGCAAAAATTTGGTGAAGTTAGTCTTCACTCAGATCTCAGATCTTCATTCTAACGTACAAAATAATGATAGCGATTCTTTGCCTATGCCAAATCATTTTCTCAAAATTGTTGGAGTAATATTTGATGACAGACTTGAACCTTGAAAAGCATATCAATAGAGAAATTAGTCCTTGTTATGCCAATTTACGTAATTTCAAAATTGTATTTAAAATTCAGCTACTTCATTCTTTGATATTATCCTATCTTGATTATTTATTATTGCAATACCTTGTTTTATAAAATACTGGAATGTTTATTGCACAACCAAAAAGTTTGACGTCCTTCGTGGTCGACTCCTGGGAAATCATTACGACTTCCACTGGCAGTTTGGTGGCTAGATCTACCACCAACCCTGCAGCTACAAAGCAGCTCGAGTCATAATATGCACCGAGCTGGACAGCGCTGTTTCGTGCTTTTAGCTCTCATCTGCAGCCCTCAGCTTCTCTAACGAAGTTATTCCCCAGCTGGACAAGACTCTTGGCCGAACTGGACAAACCTTAAGGGCTTGCGCAGCGGCAGAGGCTTTGTAGGGAATAAACGATTTTTCACTTGTGGTACTTAAAAAAAAAAAAAAAAACAAGTGAAAAAATCGCTGAACCCTTGTAGTAAGGATAGCCATAGGCTATCCCTACTACAAGGGTTCCCCTTGTGTGACCACGGAAATCATAACCAAAAAGTTTGACGTCCTTCGTGGTCGACTCCTGGGAAATCATTACGACTTCCACTGGCATTATTTTCCCAGGAGTTCCCAGGAGTCGACCACGAAGGACGTCAAACTTTTTGGTTATGATTTCCGTGGTCACACAAGGGTTCAGCGATTTTTTCTCTTGTTTTTTTTTTTAAGTACCACAAGTGAAAAATCGTTTATTCCCTACAAAGCCTCTGCCGCTGCGCAAGCCCTTAAGGTTTGTCCAGTTCGGCCAAGAGTCTTGTCCAGCTGGGGAATAACTTCGTTAGAGAAGCTGAGGGCTGCCGATGAGAGCTAAAAGCACGAAACAGCGCTGTCCAGTTCTGTGCATGTGTATTGCACAAGTTGACAAAAGTTTTGTATGCTGCAGTGAGATACATTTTTGGACTTCGTGGTTCTGCTTTGCCTCCATATCTGAAAAGCCTTCATTTTTTACAAGTTAAATTTCGTACTCATTTCTAAACATTATTTTAATTGAGTTTTTAAGGATGTTGCCACCGTTTGATGCCACTATTTTACACCTTATTACGGTAGAATCAATGAAGTTTATTTCCGTAAAGCCATTTTATTTGAATGTTACTACGGCCACTTAGTCAGATGAATCAACACTTGTTGGTATTATCTCAAGGGGGATAAAAATTGAAATTATTATTATTTTTCCAAACTGGCGATATTATTTTTGATCATTCATTGAATATTGAGGTTATTAAATGGTGAATTTAGGAGCAAACAGGTGGGAACGCTTAACGATTCTAAGAATAAAAAGTACAGCCAAAATGCAGGAATACATTTTAATAACTGACGTTTCGCTAAACACTTATAGCATCTTCAGAGCTAAAAAGACACTAAACATTATTCTTAGTTACTGACTGTTACCTTAAAACTAAAATTTAATTTTACTAATTAATAAAGTACGGTTTCACTAATTTAATTTTAATTTTAAGGTAACAGTCAGTAACTAAGAATAATGTTTAGTGTCTTTTTAGCTCTGAAGATGCTATAAGTGTTTAGCAAAACGTCAGTTATTAAAATGTATTCCTGCATTTTGGCTGTACTTTTTATTCTTAAAATGGTGAATTGTTTTAGTAAATGAAAATAAAAAAAAGTACCACCATAGTTAAGCTGTGAAGATGTAACAAAAAACTAAGACTTAAGCAGTATTACTGTAAACCAAAACACTTTTTCAACATAAACATTAAAAATTAATGAAAAACACTGAAAAAAATTGGAAAATTAAATGCTTTTATACTGTAGGACATAAATTGTTTATAATCTGAAAATCTCCTCCAACAAAACGCGAACATACTGCTACAATGTGGTGTAATTTTGGGAGTTGAATCTCACCCAACAGCAGCAATGTAGAAAATAATAAAATCAATTATATTTTACTCAGAAATTTTACTGCTTGGCAGAATCTCCATGAAAATATCACAATATTACTTACTGGTACTATTTGTGCAGCTGCACGATGTGCAAACTTCAGCATTTTTCTGAACACCTGAAGAAACAAAAAAGAACAAAAATTTAACTGAATGAGTTGCATATTGAAAGCTGACTACAATAACGCCTTACTACTAAAATGCAAGCTAAAATGCAGACAAGAAAAATCCTGCAACCCATCAAAAACAACTTAAAAAAGAGTGGAAGGCAAAAATGCAGGTATGTAAAGTTAGGGCAATCGTACAAGATTAGATTGGCGTTGACTTTGTCCTTCTAAACCCAGCCTTTTCCAAAATATTCTACTTCAAACACAATCCAGGGGCATATCTAATAATGATTTTT
The DNA here is from genome assembly GCA_963965965.1 of Trididemnum nubilum. Taxonomy (NCBI): domain Eukaryota; kingdom Metazoa; phylum Chordata; class Ascidiacea; order Aplousobranchia; family Didemnidae; genus Trididemnum; species Trididemnum nubilum. The sequence goes on along the minus strand of OZ014472.1, from coordinate 30,525,618 downwards.
GTAGGCAACTCTGACTGTCATAACATCGATGACACCAGCTTAGTTGACTTTCATCAATTGTAAAGCAATGCTGCAATTAGGGTAAGTCACAGCAGGGGCCTTAAAACATACATCTAGCTTACAGTATAGGCCTTCGTTATGGACTAGGCTACTACATTTAAACGTCAGGGTTGCCAATAAAAATTATAATTAACGAGGCCTCTACATGGTGTTTAAAATGGAATACCTCTGAAACGGCTGGGTCAAAATGGATAAAGTCAAAGCCAAATTCAATTGCCTTTAACTTGAGATAGCTACATTGATTTAAAGGTTGTGCAATTTGCAAGCTTGAGACAACTTTTAACTATGAGTCATGGTTAATCAATCAATTATTGGTTTATGATAAAAATCAATGACATTTTTATGCAGTTAGTTTTTATCAAGATCTGGACTAAATTGCATTTGCACATTTGTTTAAGCATGCTATAAATTGCCGTTAATTAAACACATTATCTATAAAGAACATAGAACATAAATGAGAGATAGCACAATCTTATTTTAAAAAATATGATATCTAAATTAAATTTGATGTAGTAAGGAGCTTTCAACGCTTCACAAAGATCCAAATTTGATTTTCAAAGCCTACCATAAAACACATTCGAATGATTTCTGCCAACAATCTTTGAAACACCTTCTTTTGTACATAGTTGCATATCACCTTCAATAATTTTTTTCTTTGAAACACATAACTTTGTCAATAAAATTAATGAAAAGATTTAAAACATAGATGGGGAACCTTCATAGTACTGCGAGCTGCATAAATTGCATAACATTGCGGTTGGGCCGCAAAAAATCTCAAATTTCACATAAAATTTAAGGAGCAGAAAAACTCCCAGTAAATGGCTGAAAGTTCTTCTGTTTGGCAAGACATGCGATGTCTGCTGAAGTTGAAAATGCTGCTACTCGCAATAACTGTAATAATGGCGAAGATATCTCAAGAGAATATTTTTACAAAACTTATGTAAACATTTGAATGTTTTGATACTAAGTTGTATGCTGTGACAAACTTTAGATGCAGGCCACATTAAAATAGAAAGCGGCCCCCCAACCCTGATTTAAAAGATACTTAACAATTAATCACACCTGTCTTCCCACATTAGTTTTGATAATCAGCCTTGCTAAAAATTTGACATATATGTTAAAAATGCAAAAGCTGCAAATGAAATGTTTCTTTTTGGCTATAAGCGTGAATAGTCAAGTGGCTTGTTTTGAAATTTTTAACTCCAAGGGCCGTATACCATGGTCTGAGTAAAAACAACAAATATTAGTGTTTCGAAAGCCATTCAGTTCATTGTCAAATTTTTATTCGAAATAGGTTTTAAAAGAACATTTTTAGAAAGTTGAAAAATTTTTTTTTCTAAAATTATAACCAGATTTTGTATGTGATTGACATTTTGTTGCAAAAATGTAAAGGTGTTGACATTATCGACAACTTGAGCAAGTTGGCAAAAGGTTGCAATCTTTGCGAGCAGTTGCTCTACATCGCTTGCTTGTAGGCTGAAGTAACAAGACCTACTAAATCACTGACCAGATTTTTACAATCGCAGTGTGTTAGGAAATATTGTAAATAGTATATTTGTATGGTTTAGCGCCTACTATCAGTCCAAAGGGTAGGCTGTTGGCAAGGTTAGGTGCGGGAGAGCCCTAGGCTAGCTAGCTTAATTTGGCTGAGTTACTATAATATTGTACTATCGTTAGGCTTCAGGGACACTAAAAATGCAATGCCTCTCTAAATTTCAATATCATCAGTAACATCTAGACATCTTGATCTCAGAGCTGCATTTTAATGAATTCACCAAAGCAGTGGGCCTATCCCCACGACATCTAGGTTTCAAAACAAAAATTTATTCTATGCAGCATAGTAGAAGCTGCTGTATCAGCATAGTGGTTCTTTTGGCTAAGCAACTTTTGCTCTTTTGTTTAAAACTAACATGGTGTTGTTGTTTTTCACTGAATACAGAATAACCTACGGTACTAGCGGGCTAGTTTTGAACATGTTAATTGTGTTTTTGCGCTATGTTTGTTAGCTTGTTGTTTAAAAAGTAATCACAATTGAACAATTTCTCAAATACTGGAAAATTCGCAAAAGTTCTTTCGCTATCTACTTGGTCGAGACAACTTGGTGAGTATAACTGTATTTAGAATTGGTTTCAAGCTATACTGTATACGAGAGCTAAGAAGAAAAAACAAAAACCAAAAAAAATTTTATGAAGTTTTGGATTGACCAAATTACTTCTGTGAATAGCAACAAACATGGAATTTTTTCTCCAGAATGTCCACTTAAAAGTCTTCATATTTCTCAAGGTTTGTGACAGTGATCAAGTTGAACTGGAAGAAATAGTTTTGGACTCTCCCAAGTTTTATATTCATGAATATTTATAGTGATTTTTCACTACAGTCCTATGTAATGAAAATAGAAGTGTCCAGTGTATTATGTTCATTTACTGTATCTTTGTGTAATATCTGAATTTAGTAGTTTGTGAACTTCAAAACATTTCTTCATGTCTCTTAAAATTTAAACTGCTTTATTATGATGAATAAAGTGATCAAGTATACAATTTCAAGTCTGAAGTTCAATCATTACAATTACAGTCAGTGTAACCAGATAGAACTAGAAAGCCAATAAATATCTCATGAGTAGAAAGTGACAGTTTAATTTTTTGCTGCGTAATTTTTTTTTTGTCGTAGGACAATTTTTTAAAGATTACAATATACTGTAAGTGTTTATACATGTTTTACTGTTTATCAATGTAATCAGTTACTTACTAAAAACTGTAAAATTTTGCAGAAAATTGATAGAGAAGTACTGCAGCTGTCAAGCATGTCCATTAATATTGTTCCATTCTCCTCAGTCACCACTAAACAAAAAACTTAATATAGCATTTTTACAATAAATAATTGGATGGGGGAAGGAACCATCAGTTATGTGAAAATGTGAAAAGTAACAACAATTTTATTCAGATTCTGAGTAACAATTTTCACATGAAAAAATCTACATGTTTTTTATCAGGGGCATACTGTAACCAAAAAATTGCCAAGAAGGGGGGTTTGACTTTACAGCTATAAATTTGTCTGCATCTTACAAACTGTACTTTGGAGCAAAGCCCTTTGAGATAAACACGATCGTCGCAACACACTGGTGCCGTACTGCAAGAAAGTGTAAACTAATAAAATGCTCGCAAAAGCATTAAAGGCGGTGAATCATCCAGCCAATTCCGGTGGTTTACAATAGCTAAAATTGAACCATAATTTTTGATATTTTTTGTTTTGATTTTGGGGTTGCGGTTGCAAAGATATTCAACAAATACAAAAAGATGTCCCCCCAAAAAAGTTTTTGGAAACTCTGAATTTTGATCTTCCCGCCAAAACCACAGTTCTCTAAACTATTAGGCCTACTGTAATCTTATTAAACTATTAGGCCTAACTATCTCTAAACTATTAGGCCTAATAGTTTAGAGATAGTTTTAGGCCTAATTTGGCCTAAACTGTTTAGAAATAAACTATCTCTAAACTATTAGGCCTACCACAGTTCTCTAAACCATTAGGCCTACTTTGGTTTTGGTGGTAAGAACAAAACTCAGCGTTTCCAAAAACTTTTTTCCGGGGGACATCTTTTTGAATTTGTTGAATATCTTTGCAATCGCAGTCCCAAAATTAAAAAAAAAAATATCAAAAATTATAGTTCAATTTTAGCTATTATAAACCACTGGAATTGGCTGGATGATTCACCGCCTTTAAACGTTGCACTAAACATCGATAAGCGCTCCACTAGAGAATAAAAAGCCGAACGTAGTTTCAGAGGCTGACTTTTTCTCAAACCAACTGCTAGTATTACAGTACTGTGCTAAATTCTTATCCTTGGATGATAGTGCCAAATCATGCAAAAAGTGCTTTGTTTTTTTTTGCTTTCTCCAGCAAAGCAACATGGCAATCCATAGCACAATGAGCAAAAACTCCACTGCAGAACTAATGACGAATCCAGCTTTTAGATTTACTCCTAGCGTTAGCATTGGGAGTCTTCTTAAACAGCACGAAATAGCCAACAGAAACAACTGTTTAAGCTTACTATCGATACCATAACATGCTTTTCTGAAAAACAAAAATCACATTATAAAACAAAACTAGTCTAACGCTTTTAATGTACCTGTAAACAATTGGTTTACACTCTACAAAATAAATCTACCAGTACCATAATGAGACATACAAAAAAAATTTTTGTTTCAAGTAACAGTTATTTTTTCAAAAATAAGCGTTTTTTTAATTTGTTTTTTTTTTTAACTCATTTTGTTTCAAATAAAACCTTTTCCCCCCAAAAAATGTTTTTTAAACTAAAAAGTTTTACGATACTTGGATTAAAATGTTATTTAATATTTTTAAGCTTTTCATGTGACACTTGTCAAGTAGAATTGACAGAACAAACAGCGCAGAAAAAGGAGCAGCCATAGGAAAAAGCCAAACAGTGATTATCTGGAAAAGGATCGATGAGGAGCATCATTTGTGTACACAAACATATAGTGGAAAACATTCTTCATGATTGGAAAAAGTACAACATGAAATCAATTTTTGGAAAACTTTTTTCGCTCTCCTTCCATCTATCTACCTGCTTTTAAAGTCATTTTCATCAAAACTTTTAACCCTACCCTATCAGCTATGCAGACAAAAAAAAATTCGCGTACAGTTTAAAGGTTGCACACAAATGACACTCCTAATTGATCCTTTTCCAGCCAATCACTACTCGACATTTTCTATAGGCACTTCTTTTTATGCCCTCTCTATACTGACAATTTTTCTGGACAAGTGTCACATGAAAAGCGTCAAAAATGTTAACATTTTAATGAAAGTAAAACTTTTTTGTTTGAAAAAAAAATTTTTTGGGGAAAAAGCTTAATATTTGAAAACTATGTTTTTGAAAAAAAAATAAAAAAGCTGATATTTTTGAAAAAAAACCTGTCATTTAAAACCAAAAAAAATTTATTTTTTTAAAAGTTTTTTCTTTTTTTTCAGATAAAACTTTTTTTCGGAAAAACATTTTTTTTGAAAAAAAAATTTTTTTTGGCAAAAAAATTTCGTAAAAAAATTTTTTTACATCTCAGGCATTTTTTTACCTCGCCCACCTCATCGGCGGCATCTAAACATCCATGTCTAAAAAGACACGGTCAGGGTCAGACATACAAGTGGCGCCACCTTAAGCTTCAGGTGGCGCCACCTGCAACTTCAGATGACACCACCTGAAGCTTCAAGTGGCGCTACCAGTAACTTCAAGTGGCGCCACCTGAAGCTTCAAGTGGCACCACCTGCAACTTCAGGTGGTGCCACCTGAAGCTTCAAGTGGTACCACCAGTAACTTCAGGTGGTGCCACCTGCAACTTCAGGTGGTGCCACCTGAAGCTTTAAGTGGCACCACCTGTAACTTCAGGTGGCGCCACCTTCAACTTCAGATGGCACCACCTGAAGCTTCAAGTGGCGCCACCAGTAACTTCAGGTGGGGCCACCTGAAGCTTCAAGTGGCGCCACCTGTAACTTCAGGTGGTGCCACCTGCAACTTCAGGTGGTGCCACCTGAAGCTTCAAGTGGCGCCACCTGTAACTTTAGGTGGCGCCACTGCAACTTGTTTGTCTGACACCTGTAGAAATTTAGGGTTGGGAGTTACAGCTATGATACCGGTATTAATATTCTTTTTTTAGCAACACCTTACCACAGTGTCTGCCAACATTTAACAAATAATGTTTAAGTTTACTTATTAAGTTGTAACCGTCATATCCACTTATACCTCTGTCGTTTTTTATGAACTGCCAAAAGGTCAAGGGAAATCGAAAATTAGGAAAAAAGTCAATGAAATACGATCTTGAAAGTTACACACAAACCAAAAACCTATGTAAATAAAAGCTGCAGCTTAAATCTAAAATTCTTAACCACCACATAATCTTTGGGGCGCGCCATCTGAGCTTTCACTCTAACCACAGAACAGACATCAACCATAATGGTGAGTTTGATTTGGTTTTAGAATTTACTTAAACATTAATAAATCATCATTTCAACTAGTTAACATCCACCTGTCCACTGCAATTTCGATATCCAATAACATTCGCATTAATTTCATGACTACATTGCATTAACCTGTAACATCAACAGCCACCCCAACTTTGTTCCAAAACCACTAACCCTTCAGATGGCGCCACCTGAGCTATGATCTTAACACTAACAGGCATCAACTTAGGTAATGGTAAGATTGTTGTGCATCATCGGCTACACTTACAGTACATATACAGTCACATCTGATGTCACAAGCTGAACCTCAAGTTAGCTTAAATTTATACAAAATAAAATTTCCACACTAAAAAAAGGTAAAATCATACCATTCGTTGTAAGCAACAATGTGAACAACTTTATGAATCAGCTGAGAAACAGAGATACATCATTGTTCCACTAGTATTGGGAGGTAGGCCTACAATCTTACATAACACATTAAGCTGCTATTATTACTTCCTACATGACTGTTTGTTATGCGACGGTGAAAACATAGCCTACTGAATTGAGAAAAGCTTTCAATAATTTTTTTTTTTTGGTGATACTTTGGGAGTATCAAAGTTTTATCCTTATTTTGATTGACCAATAAAAGTCTTTTCGTTTTTGTTTTAGGGGCAATATAATTCCTTTCCAGTACTGGTAATTTACTTATTAGCAGTAGTCTACATTTTACACCATAAAATAGAACACTGGTCAGTTATCGTAAATAATTCAAGGAATCAGCTGAGAAGCAGGAAAAGTTTTTATAAGATGTCACTGATTCATGGTGGGAAAAACATCTGTTACAGAAAAGATTCAGAAAACAATTCTAGCCAAAGCTTCTGAAGAAAAGCTGAAATAAAGAAACAAGAGATTTAAAAATACTTATATATACCGTACACTGTCTTTCCAGTTTTATTTACTTCTGATTTTAAACATACCCAGTACACTATATACCACAGATAAATAAAAAAGGCTGGGAAACAGCTAAAAAACCATCTGGCTGTCTGGCGAGCGTTGATATTTAAATAAAAAGACTGTAGGCCTACTAACTACATAGAGCAAAATAATTTTATGAATTCAGTGATTTAATTTAACAAATATTACATTTCAGCAAACATTACACTGTTACACCGGTAAAAAAATGGCCTACGGTAAAAAGCAAAACAAAACTCAAAATAGATTTCACAAGCATAAGAACAGAAACTAAACGTTGCAAAAAAACTGCAATATGGTAGACAGAGGTGGAGTCCTCGAGGACGTCTTTGGCCTCGAGGACGTCCTCGAGGACAGATTTTGAAGTCCTTGGCCTTGGCCTCGAAGGTCAAGTCCTTGGCCTTGGCCTCGAGGCCTCAAGTCCTCGAAAATTGGCCTGTCCTCGGCTCGAGGACAGCACTATTTTTTGGAAAGTTAAAATTTTGTGGAGCGGTTGAAAAATTTTTTGGAAAGCGTTTTTTCCTGGAGATCGCTTGAAAAATTTTTGTGAAGACCTTTTTTTTTTTTTTTTTTGGAGATCGCCTGAAAAATTTTTGTGAAGACCTTTTTTTTTTTTTTTTGAGAGCACTTGCGCTTTGTGTCCTTGGTCCTTGGCCTCGAGCATTCCTGTCCTTGGCCTCGAGAGTGTCTGTCCTCGGAAAGGCTGTCCTTGGCCTTGGCCTCGGATTTTTTTTGTGTCCTTGGCCTTGGCCTTGGCCTCGAGCCTTGTGTCCTCGACTCCACCTCTGATGGTAGACGTATGAATGTGAGTATGATCAACTTTACTAACTTGTGAACTTGCTTACTGAAGAGCTTGTACATGCAAAGAGATTAATTTGGTTGAATCCTGAGCAAAATTTAAAATTTTATGGATAGGCTAACTACAATTTGTATGTCAGCTTTTGCAATCTTGGTCTAACTCTCTTAAATTTGAAAAAGGGATCTCTTCAACATTCAAGTCAATAGTAGCAGTTTGATCAAGAGGCATAAGAGGTAGGCTAGGCCTATAGCGGATTTGCCTAGTGGTATACCGTTGTGGATAAGCCTAGTCCAACCATACAGACAGCCTAACACATCGACCATTACGCCTAATGATTAAGAGTGCTTCTACTTTTTCAGCCTCCGAACAGTAGCCTAGCCTAACTTTCAACCTTCCGAAGTTGCTACACATTACACAGTAGCCTACCATACTAATACCAGTACAAGTCTAAAGTTAGGCAATAGTCTTATCTCGATCATTCATCATAGGCTACCAAAGCCTGGACAATGGCCAGAAACTTAGAACTGAGAAAGGGTACCAATAATACAATAGCCTGATACCACTAGTGCAATAGTACAGACCCACAAGTACGGTAAAAGTAGAAAGGCATTTGCCACAGGTTTTCCAAATAACTCTGCGTCCCACACTACTGATACCTCACCCCCTAAAAACAATAAGCTATGCCTATGACCAGTACCAGCTAAAGAAATCTACACGCATAGGCCTAGTCAATTCCCAATTCATCCTCATTCAGCATTAGCCTACACATTATGCCAATAGTTGATAAATAACTCAAACCTAAATAACTCAAACCTAAATAACTCAAACTCAAACCTCAACTGCCATTTTAATTTTCAGCTGGCGGTACGAGTAAATTTTAGTTCTGCCACCTGTAATTTTAGTACCGCCATCTGTAAACTTAGTTCCGCCACCTGAACTTAGAAGTGGCGCCACCTGAAGTGCAAGTGGCACCACCCAAACTTAGAGGTGGCGCCATCTAAACTTAGAAGTGGCGCCACCTGAAGCTGCGAGTGGCGCCACCCAAACCTAGAAGTGGCGCCACCTGAGCTTGGAGATGGCGCCACCTGAAGTTGCAAGTGGCGCCACCTAAGCTTGGAGTGGCGCCACCTAACTTTGGAAGTGGCGCCACCGCCACTTCTATGTCTGACCACTGTTGAAAAAATGCTGGACATTTTAACAATGCATTTTGCTTGAAGTGAACCTACTGTGTATATTAGTATACTGTGCTGAAGTGCCGTGCAGGGTAAACGAGGATGAGACCAGTTCTTTGCATTAGGTTTAGGTTGGGAATCAGCCACTCTTTAGTATCTTTACCTCAGTTGTAAAATTCAGTCTCCAATATAACCAGCCCAAGTCTGTTAGGTACGGTGGTTTACCGGTAAGCTAGGTTTATCTTTCAAATCGTTGGCTACCTTGCATAGGCTACCGATATCTAAAAGTACCGGTATGCTGGGCTGAATGAGTACCGGTACTTGAACTGAGTGGTAATTGATGATTCTGTGCCAGTGGTAATACCGTAGTTACCCTAGACTATTGCATAGCTTACTGCATAGCCTTAATACCAGACACAACAGATAAGGTGATACCGTATCATGTCATTTATAACTAGCCTGTCATTTTTAACTCTGATACCAGGCTAACTGTTAGCAGGTACTTGTGAGTTGAATTAAACCACATACTGAGTGTAGCCAGATACTGGTAGGTGATATCAGTAATGATAGGCCTATCAGTCTATTGGTTGTTGCAAAGTGCTAACTGGTATGGTAGGCCTACTTTAGCTCTTTGATGGAGTAAAGTCACAGGTCAACATACAAGGATTTTGTGGAGTTTGTTGCATATCACTGATCTGTGATCAGTAAGCTAGTGGCTATTACAGTATGAGTGTTACTAAGAACTGAATGATCCATTGCAATGAAAATTAAAGTTTATCATTATAGCATGAGAGCATGACAAAATTTGGCTGAATGCTTGAGTCTACAGTCTGACAGTACCACTCAGTGTACTGTAAATAATCTGAGCTGTGAGTTAAGAATTTCACATTCATAATTTGAAAATTTCTCTCATGCAATTGTACCGGTAGTTAGTATCACTATAACCCAACCCCACATGCCAACCTATTTCTGTACAGTGTATAGTAGTCTCAGAGTTCTACTGTTTTAAGAGAACCCGTATTTTGATGTCAGTGTGTCTTTTTCTCTTAACCTAAGTTGTGTGGTACCACATGCTTGCAATGCTATGCTGCTGACTTGCCTATTTTTGTCATGTGTTATTTGCTTGCTGAAATTTCTGTTCTGCTTTGTGTTATGTGCTTGCTTCAATTTGTGTTTCTTGGTGTTAAATGACTTTGAACATTAGGCACACTGCAAAGATTTGATGTTTGTTTTCAAGTAATATCTTAGAACAGTGCGATAGAAACAAAGTAATGATATAATATTATCTATGGTTGATTTTTATGTGTTGCATCTCGGCTTTTATCTCTGATCTGTGCATGCTCTTAGTCACACACTTTTTTTTTGGCCATTATACATATATATATTTCTCTCCATTCCTAATTAATATAAGATTCCATAGTTGGTAATAATTGCTTCTAACATTGCTTCAAATTCAACATATCAATACTCATTGATTGAAGGTGCAAAAGCACTGAGTGCTTAGACCACCTTTTTCATTTATGTTTATCAGTATTCCAATATCATACATGATACCTGTAACAAAAACTAAGATGTACCGGTAATGATTAAAACTGCTTTTGCATAACAATTCTTCACTTTAAGCTAAAGAAACTTTGAGTTAAAGTTGTTTATAAAGCAAGATAAGTTATAGAATTTTAGAGCTAAAAATTGATATGAAACTTACCACATTTATTGGAGTATAAGTCGCATGCGTGTATAAGTTGCATGCGTGTATAAGTCGCATGCGTGTATAAGTCGCACCCCCATTTTTGACATGAAAAACAGGACAAAATTTTTTAAACATTATTCATTCATTGCAATCTCATAACAAAAAATTAAAAATCATCAAAGTCATCTCTGCTATCACTGTCTTCAAATAGCCCTGTTTACCTCTGGAACATCCTCATCAGCGTCCGATGAGGGTGACAAGTGATGTAACACAACGTGACTTGTATAGATAAGTGATAACTAAACACGTTAGAATGTGAAAAAAAGGTGAGAGCATTAAAAGTGCAACGCTACTTGTATGGAAGGCAATAAGTGATATGGTCGTATGAAAGGAGACAGCATAGAAATTGATAGCAAGGAAATACCTTAAAAAATTTTGTATGGCATACAATGCACTTCATGTATTCGTGTATAAGTCGCATCTGACTTTTTGGGTGATATTTCGAACAAAAAAATGCAACTTATACTCGAATAAATATGGTAAAATGTATTTATAGCCTACATGCGTTGTATAAAATTACAATTACAGGACAGATTTGTATACACTGTAGCAAATCTAATGTAGCTTATCAAGCATGATCATGACTTACTCCTGGCAAGACTAGAAATGATGTGAGTGTGCTTTTAATGTTACTGTTTACATGAATGCATTAATGCAGCCAGCAAACTTTGGCAGTTAAAGTGGAAGTGGTGATATTTTCCAAACTAATCGGTAATGTCCATGGTTAGATTCATGATTGAGATACTTTTGTTTTGAACAAGCTTGATGTCTTGGTTAATGGGCTTGTTTATTTAAGCATCAATTTAGACCAAGTCATTGGAACGACCGACGCTCGCGTCACGTGTTCCTCTGTTTTTACTCGGCCATTTTCCAACTAACGAGTGCGAAATTTCAGACTTTTGCTTATAACTCGAGAATGGTTGGGCCTAGCTACATAAAATTTTAACAGCAGTTTGAGATTAATGAGTTGTATGTTTGTACCAAATTTCGAGACAATAGGTTACGTGACTTCGGTTTTAGAACCCGAAAACCGCCCTGCAAGTTTGGCATAAAAAGCAGTCTCAGTCAAAAACGGCTTAAGTACAGCAAAAAATATTTCATATGGTTGTATGTCTCAAGATACCCTTTCATCCCAATCAACCCACTTTTGGCCGCAATGAGGTTTATTTATTTTTTTTTTTCCTTTTTTTTCTTCCTAATTTTTGTACGCTCTTCTTCTTCTAAACCACAACACATCCAAATCTAATTTTTGTGTAAATTTGTTGAGCTGCAAATGCAATTTTTTCTCCCGAAATTTTTTTGGGCAACTCCACCGGGAACCCCCCCAAAATGGGGCCCAAAAAAACCCATTTTTTGAACGGCTCAAGCTAGGGTGCTAGTTGTTTTTGATATCAGTAGATATTCAACAGACAAATATTTTGACATAGTTTGGGAGTGCCATCCAACCGGGAACCCCCCAAATGGACCCCCCAAAAATCAATTTTTTGAACGGCTCAAGGTAGAGTTCTACTTTTTTTTGATATCAGAAGATATTTAACAGACAAATATTTTGACATAGTTTGGGGTTGCCACCCCCCCGGGGACCCCCCCAAATGGACCCCCAAAAATCAATTTTTTTAACGGTTCAACTTAAAGTGCCAGTGTTTTATGATATCAGTAGATATTTAACAGACAAATATTTTGACATAGTTTGAGGGTGCCACCCCCCCTGGGGACCCCCCATTATGAACCCCCCAAAAATCAATTTTTTGAACGGCTCAAAGTAGAGTTCTACTTTTTTTTGATATCAGTAGATATTCAACAGACAAATATTTTGACATAGTTTGGGGGTGCCACCCCCCCGCAACCCCCCCCTAATGGACCCCCAAAATCAATTTTTTGAATGGCTCAACTTGGGTGCCAGTCTGTTTTAATATCAGCAGATATTTAACAAACAAATATTTTGACATAGTTTGTGGGTGCCACCCCTCCAGGGACCCCCAAATAGACCCCCAAAAATCAATTTTTAAACGGCTCAAGCTAGGGTGCCAGTGTTTTATGATATCAGGAGATGCTTAACTGACAAATATTTTGACTCCACTTTTCTGGAGGTTCCATAATCAGATATTTTTGAATAATTGCTGATTTTATGGTAGACGAAAAGTACTTTTGAGCGTCACAGCAGTAGCTATGCGTCGGTCGTTCACTGGGTTTGCCGGCAAATTCCCATCTAGTTATTTATAGCTATTGTTTGACTAGCATCAGGTGAACCATGGGTGCCAACCTGTTTAGTTTGTAATTTTGCATGCAGTAAGCTACAGTATAAGTGTTACACAATATTGTTAACCATTATATTTTGACTTGCGGTAGTATTTGCGGTGCAGTGCAACTAATTTACAATTTTTTTGCGGTGCAGTGCGGTATGCGGACAGAATTGAGCGGTGCGGTGCAGTTTGCGAACAAAAATTTTGCGCACCGCACCATCTCTACGCCGGAGATCTTCGGGAAAGCATACATAAAATGCAGACTGGGTAGGCTATCCCAGTTGTACTCATTTGGTGGTGGCATACTGGTATTTTACCAGCCATTATCAAATACTATTGGTCGCCAAGTAGCCTACAGGTGTGCTTAACATTCACATTTTCTATAAACCCTCTACATTCTATTACAAAGTTTTTTGTAGCCTATACTCCTTAGCTAATAAAGCTTAGGCTATTGAATAACTTAGTGCCATACTGGTACTGTAATAGCCTAGTAAGTAAGAAGTTTTTGAACCTATTGGCCTAGCTAAGTGACAACTGATATTTATGGAAAGTGAAGCACATTTTACTTTACCAGTGGCAGTGACAATTAATGACAGTTCTGGGGATAATTTTGATACGGAAATTGCTGGCAGTGCTGGAACCAGTACTGTGATTGAATATGCATGCATTGAATTGATCGAATATACATGCGTTATACATGCATTGAATTGAATACATGCATTGAATTAAATATACATGCATTGAATTGAATATACATGCATTGCATATGTATTGAATTGAATACATGCATTTAATTAAATATACACATTATACGGTACGATGAATTGAATATACATGCATTGCAGAGGTGGAGTCCTCGAGGACATCCTTGGCCTCGAGGACGTCCTCGAGGACAGATTTTGAAGTCCTTGGCCTTGGCCTCGAAGGTCAAGTCCTTGGCCTTGGCCTCGAGGCCTCAAGTCCTCGAAAATTGGCCTGTCCTCGGCTCGAGGACAGCAGTATTTTTTGAATTGTTAAAATTTTGCGGAGCGGTTGAAAAATTTTTTAGAAAACGTCTTTTTGTGGAGATCGCTTGAAAAATTTTTGTGAAGACCTTTTTTTTTTTTTTTTGGAGAGCACTTGCGCTTGTGTCCTTGGTCCTTGGCCTTGGCCTCGAGCATTCCTGTCCTTGGCCTCGAGAGTGTCTGTCCTCGGAAAGGCTGTCCTTGGCCTTGGCCTCGGATTTTTTTTGTGTCCTTGGCCTCGAGCCTTGTGTCCTCGACTCCACCTCTGATGCATTGCATATGTATTGAATTGAATACATGCATTGAATTAAATATACATACATGGAATTAAATGTATGCATCAAACTGAATATATACATGCATTGAAGTGCAATGTCACTTGCATACAGACGAGGGTGTCGAAACAAGGGGGGATGAGGGGGATAAGGGGGATATATCCCCCCAATAATTTGACTGCATCCCCCCAATAATTTGCTATAGTCTGCATCTGCATCCCACACAATAATTTGACTATGGTCTGAATCTGAGCGCTGGATGGTCTTTGGAATTTTTTTTGGCCATCACTTGACTTTAGGGACAAAAGCTCTTCAATTTTTGGTGTCAACCTTTTATTTATTTTTTTATTTATTGGTCTTCGCTTGATTTTGGGGACAAAAACTCTTTAATTTTCGGTAAAGACCTATTTTTTTTCTTTTTGTCTTCACTTGATTTGCTTTTGTGAAAAAAATAGTGCTCGAGCTTCATCCCCTACAATGTTGAAAATAACAACAAGCTAGGCATTCAAAACTTACGCAAGCAACTGCAATTAAGTGTAACGGAACGACGCTTTCATAGGCGAAAAAGCTACTGCCACAGAATTGCTATCTCTCAGGCTGGCATCGCTACCCCAACCCTAACTGTAATGCAAGGTTTTCAAGGAAAAAAACAATGCTCCAAGCATCTCCTTTCCCATTTTTTTAATACTTTGTGAATTTCCACTATGCGCGTGATTCGAACTCGATCGCGATGGTTGGAAGGCACGTGTGTTAACCACGAAACTACACCAGGCACAAGGTTGAATGATCAAAATGTTGCATTTAAACCAAATGTATGAGAAAAAAGCAATACAGGGTTACGCTTGATTGCGGTTGCTTGCGTGAGTTTTGAATAACTAGCTTCTTGTTTGAAAATAGGGCGAAATTGGAGTAAAATTGCAAATCATCCCCCTAATGCTCTACATAAATTGGCACCACTACATACAGATATTTACTTTTAGTCGTAATGTCAAAATATGTTGACACTCTTTTTTTTGACGCGATAAAAAGTTATCGATTACATTATCGATTATTCTTTACTTTTTTTTTCATTATCGAAATCGCCTATTCTTTTCTATTTTTTTGAAGTATTCGATTATTCTTTACTTTTTTATTATCGATTTCCAATCCTGGATATATCCAATGCTCATAGTTACACAATGTTTCTGGCACCACAATTATTGTGAAACAAATGCAAAAATCTCAATTGCTTGTTGAATATTTTGTTGGATCAAATTACATGGCTAAAACAACATCTTCAGTGATTAAGAACAACTTAAGTGTTTATTTAGTGGAAAGTAAATACAGTCGAATCCGGTTAATTGCATACCGGATTATCGCATAGCGGTTTATTGCATAATCCGCTTAAACGAATAGAAATAAGGATTTATTCAATAGCTGTGTAAAACATTTCAAAATATATGCGACAGAAACGGACAGTTTCAAAGTCTTAACGGAAATAAACCATAGCAAAGCGCAAAACAAGCTCGCCGATTGCCAACATCGCAATATGAAAGCCGCCGCCGGTTAGAGATCAAAACAAGGCAATGTGCGATGTGATTGATGTTCTTTGAAGACAATTACCGATAAGGAACAATAACACGTGGCTGCCATTTCACAATCACTAATTTTCGCACTTCGCACTGTTTTTGTTTCATTTAACTTTTATCAGCTAGTTAGCTACACAGAACAAATTTTACTTATCAAAAATGCTATAATTCGGCGATGGCTACAATTTGAAGGGGCCGATATGGACACATTTCTTCGTTTAGAAAGACAAATGCAAGATAGCATGCAGAATAAAATTAAACAAACAACTATCGCGGAATATTTTGCTTGAAATTAATACACAAATTTGTAATCCTTCATTGGCTTGTTTTTGTTTACTATTTGAGTAAGACTTAGACGATTGCGTTCGTTTTTGAGTAAGAATGAAATGATCGCATCCGTATGCGCTTGTAGGTATGACGTGTGACGTTTTTGTGTGTAACAAGCGTCGCGCATCATGTGAACTTCGCACTTTCGCTTAAACGCATAATTCGGTTAATGGCATAAAAAGGCTTGACAAATTGACTATGCAATTAACCAGATTCGACTGTATAGCAAAGTGTTACAAACTGCATAAAATCAAAAAAATTATGTTGTTTTTTGAGTTTCAAATAAAGGGGGTTTCGACACTCAAAACCCCCCTCTGGGTGCACCCCTGGCAAGTGCCCAATTTCTCTGGAAGATTTAGTGCCTAAAATGGTAAATATGCGTTTATGTGCCCTGAATTTTATACCAATTGTAGAGTTATTCTGTTTCCATCTCAGTAAAGTTTTGAACCCTTGTTTGGTCATTTGTTGTATTTTACACTCAACGCCATGGCTCAATATCACGATTCATCTCTAAATTCAAAAAGGCACAAGCATTTAATTTACAGATTTGCAGACGTTGAAACTTGTCTAGTCTGGTTTTGTTGTAAGTAGCTGCTTGTTTGTTGTTTACTGACGCAAAAAATTTTGTTTTATCCTTTTAAGTCTTTTTATTTGATGCAGTTGTATGCAAATTTTTGGAGTTTGCCAGCTGAGACTTTGGGTTTTGACCTACATTTTCAGTTAAGTGTCTGCAGGGAGCAGAGACTTTTTTGTTTTCTGTAACCAAAAAGGGGAGTCGGTAAGGAGAAAATTTAGATTATCGAAGTCAAAAACTGAATAAGAGTGGTTTCTAGAACCATCTGGTCTACCGGGCATGAAAATCGATACTATAGGTAGGCTAGCCTACTAACTGTTCTTCCGGTAACAGTTAATACTTATCTGTTTTAAAATATGCTAATAGTTATCGTACATGGTTAATTGCTGAAAGTTGGTTTATCAATGCCCACACTAACGTGATTAACCACTCGAATGGTGAGACATTGCCATCAGTGTACTGATCTTTAGCCAAAAGTGCTCAGTAAATATTGTTTTAATGCTAATTTTTTTTACCAGATATGACTTAGCGACGTTCTCTCATTTCATCACTGTAAAGCAATTAAATTTTTACGTTTTGGTGAATGAGCCCTAACTCGCAAGTTGATCCTTATGACGTTATGATCATCTATAACTCACTTAATTTACTCGGTTCTTTTGATATTTATTTTGTAGTAACTTATCTGCGATATGTACTGTTTGTGCTAGTATTGGAGGAGTGCTCGACACTCCTCCAACTCTACTACTGAAGATGGTCGGTGTTTTCAGCTGAGCGAAACGTCAAGGTAATAAATTAGCGTTATGCTAATCATGTGCATTTTACCGGAAGAACAGTTAGTAGGCTAGTCTACCTATAGTACCGGTATCGATTTTCTAAGTCAAGTTATCGCTGCTTTTGCAGCACGTTTTAGAAGATATTTTTAAAGGCCATCTAAAGTCAGCAAAGCAACGCCCTTAAAATAAAACAAAAAAATACTGCTACTCGAATGCTCAATACCCGGTTTAGATACACGTCCTCAATTTCAAGAAAATGAATAGCCATTATTTACCTTTCGCGTTTCTAAAAATGACATGACGTCATCAAACCCAGGAGTTTGTTTGGTGCACTTGAATAGTTTATCATTGCAGAGCATAGGCGATTTTGGAAAGGCATGTGGTAGCAGCTTGGTAGTCAAAAAATGTTGAGCAAAAAGGGGTAATTAGCTCCAAGTAGTTTCATTGCTAAGTTCAGAAATGAATTACCCGGTGCAAGTAGCTTTTACTACCAGTGACGAACAGCAGTTTTACTAGCGGTAATGCCTCCGTTGTCCATATCTCTCGAAAATTCCAACTGTTCAAAAGTTTTCGTATTCTATCTGGCATTTGCATACTCAATACCAGTAGGCTATCGTAGAAGATTATAATTACCGTATATCCCCGCATATAAGCTTATCTCGCATACAAGCCGACTCAAGAAAATTGGCCCTAAAACGGTGATTTTATAAAATCCGCATATAAGACGACCCTACCAATCATAACTTGTTGTACGTACCCTACCACATCAAAAGGTTGCAAAAAATCATAACTGAAAATGGTAGCCATTGTTTTTACGTGTATGACCAACCAATCATAGCTTGGTATTATCATGCGACTGAAAAAACCAATAGCGCAACAGCGTCCAAGCATACATGCTGCTTTGCATGTGTGCGTGGACGCACTTATCGCGAGAGGAAAGCAGAAAAGAACAGAAAAAAGGCGAATTGCGCGGGTATCGTTGCATTTAGCATGGTTTGAGTTGTAGTTGCTGCAATTAAGTTAGCATAATGTCATTTCGCTTGAGTACGATTCGAGTTATGCGCATATAAGCTGACTCCTTAGTTTGGCAATTTTTTTTTTGGGTTTTAAACTCGGCTTATATGCGGGGATATACGGTATGTAAAAATATTTTACCCTTCTGATACTAGTGAGTAGGCTACTGTTGTTTACTGCGTGGGATTAGGAATATAGACTACAGGTACGAATACTGTACAGTAGAAATGGTACCAGTATTAGCAGGGGCGCCGAGAGCCAAACGTGGGCCGGGGCCAGCTCAAATATGACGGATTTTTGGTTTTGTGAACTCCAAAACAGATGAAGAAAATGCTGTAGTTTTGTCTGAATTATGATGTGATCTTCAAACGAAATTTTAACAGTTTTTCGGTCGAAATTTGGTGATCTAAAAAAAAAAAGTCTTCAGGCCTCACATGCTGATTTCTCAGTGTCATTTCGATGGGCCCCCTAAAGTCCATGGGCCCCGGAGTATTTGTACCCCCCTGCTCCTCCCTCTCGTTGGCCTTGAGTATCAGATCAGAACTGTTAGCCTGGTTTGGTTTGGGTTTCAGTAACTATTTTACTCCTGGCAATGTATTATGCTGCACATATCTGCTTGGGTACATTAGTTTAACGGTACCAGACTAGATTACTGGTATCTACTATCACAGATCAGATCTGTTTACTGATACCGTACCAGTATCTCAGATCTGCACAGCCAGACAACTATCAGTGAGTGTAGGTAAGTTATTACAAGTACCAGTAGGCCTGTTGTAAAAATGAAATTGTAGTTCAAAAATGCTGCCTGTAGTGGTAACATTTTAACCTATCGTACCAATGTAACATATCGGTACAGGCGGTACTTACTTCCTTGCCATTATTAGCCTATATTCAGTGGGCCTATTGTACCAAGCCCACTCCTCGTCTTATTAAGCTCTTGGGTATTCAACCCATGCATTATTCGACCAGCCTGCACTTGTTACTCAGTACCCATGATTAAAGACAAATCATTCAGTGTATCAGTATGATACAGGTGAATCACAGCTATCAGTATCAATCTACTGATCTGGCAGGCCTATATACCAATACCCCGAGTTCCTTCTATGATGCAAAATTTGATTCGATTTTGGGGCAAATTTTCTAAAGTTATGCAATTAAAATTGGGCAATGGCATGTTGAATCGAATGTAAAAAGTTGGTAAGTTTATTCTAAAGCAATTGCTTATAGTTTCAAAAACCGGTTTTTATGAAAGATTTGTCTTAAGTGCTGAGTGGTAAAAACGGTCAGGCAAATGTTTGTTAAGATTTGCATTCGGGCAATTTCGCAGCTGTCATATTCCTAGAGGGAACAGTGCTGGTACCAGTGTAATTAGTACATACCAGTAGCCTACCTTGCCACACTGGTATCAATACTATTCAATTCAGTACTGTAGTGTGGAAAGTGGGATTATGATCATCAGTACACGAATCTGATCTGTGATAGTAGATACCGGTAGCCTAGTCTGATATCACTAAAGTATTGTACCCTAGCAGATCAGTGCAGCATAATACATGGCCAGGAGTAAAATAGTAACTGAAACCCAAACCAAACCAGGCTAACAGTTCTGATCTGATACTGGTACCGTTTCTACTGTACAGTATTCGTACCTGCAGTCTATATTTCTAATCCCACGCAGTAAACAACAGTAGCCTACTCACTAGTATCAGAAGGGTAAAATATTTTCACATAATTATAATCTTCTACGATAGCCTACTGGTATTGAGTATGCAAATGCCAGATAGAATACGAAAACTTTTGAACAGTTGGAATTTTCGAGAGATATGGACAACGGAGGCATTACCGCTAGTAAAACTGCTGTTCGTCACTGGTAGTAAAAGCTACTTGCACCGGGTAATTCATTTCTGAACTTAGCAATGAAACTACTTGGAGCTAATTACCCCTTTTTGCACATTTTTTGACTACCAAGCTGCTACCACATGCCTTTCCAAAATCGCCTATGCTCTGCAATGATAAACTATTCAAGTGCACCAAACAAACTCCTGGGTTTGATGACGTCATGTCATTTTTTAGAAACGCGAAAGGTAAATAAGGGCTATTCATTTTCTTGAAACTGAGGACGTGTATCTAAACCGGGTATTGAGCATTCGAGTAGCAGTATTTTTTTGTTTTAAGGGCGTTGCTTTGCTAACATTAGGTGGCCTTTAATTGTTAATATTCAGCCGTTTCTCAACTTGGATAATGTCTAACCATCTTGTATGCCCTCCATTAGTGCTGAAGTGGAATTTCGATTTACGCAAAGTCTCAGCTTGAAAATCAATCATTGTATTCCATAACCAAATTTATCTATGTACTATGTATGTGACGTAAAATTGATTTAAATCGCTGACAAATAAAGATTACTTTTAACCTGTTACGAATCCCGTTCCTAGCAGACGTAGATTAAAATTGAATCCGTTACACCAATCCTGTATTCAAATGTATTAAAAGCCATATTTCCTCAAATATGTCAATTTTTGCAAAGCTATGTTTATCATAATAGCAATAAACAGTAAGACTTAAATCATTCTAAGGATTTATGTACAATAAAAATACAAATACAAACGTTTTCGCCTTTCATCAGGCCTCTTCAGGTTTTAGTTAAATTATAGCCATGTTAACTTCAGACTAACTGGAAAAAATGATACACAAAAAAATCAAGCGATATCAAGGTTTCAAATCGCTGGGTGTAAAAGCAATAAAGATCACATCAATCGCATTTAGCAGGTCAACAGTTCATTTACTAACGGAAAACAAAGAAATTCAAGGGAAAAAAACAGCACATTAATCAACAGACGTCACTGTCATTTGTAGATATTTAACAAAAAGGACGAGCAATGAGCATATAATTGCTTGTTTAAACTGGGTCTATGTTTCTTTATTAATAAAGCTTCATGAATTTTGGCTTGAAAAACTGATTTACATTGTTTCAGAACCTCGAAAGAATTTAAGTCATGTCGCACTCTGGAACAAACTGTACCCAAAAGTATATGTTGTTTAATCGCACTATTTTCATGCTGACTGGCCACATTCAGGTGCTTTTCCACTCTGGTACTCAAATGTCGAGTTGATTTACCAATGTAAGTTAAGTTAGAATCACTCGAACATGTGAATTTGTGAACCACATTTGAGCAGAGCAAGAGAGGAGTGCGCAACTTTACCTGAAAATATGTCCCCGTTTTGAAGGTTTTGTAAATGGCAGACACCTTGACATCAAATTTAACATGAAATAATTTTGCTAAACGACTAGCAAAATGCCTGGATTCTTTTCCAATGTATGGTACGTTTAAGTATACTACAGGATTAATTTCATTCATTCATTCATTCTTTTTTTATTCTTGACCACCACAACAATAGCAAATGCATGGTAACACAATAATAACACGTAGAGTCAGGAAAAGGAAGTAGCGATACAACGTCAGACGTTAAGACATGCAGAGGATACTGAACACAAAAAAGCGATTTTTATTTGCATGGTTGCTACACCTGTCACACCAGCTCAAAGTACATTGTAAGTCTAATCAATCACAAACATCAACATACATGCAGGCACACAAGATGGAAGTAAAACTAACGACTGGAGTAGTTGTTCGAATGATTGATTAAAAGAAAAGAGAGGGACAGTGACCAGTGCAAGGCCAGGCACGGTTACGTAGGTGGTCAACGGGTGGCTGGTCATAGCATCAAGACAATAACAATTTTGCAATCGATACATATGCATCAAAACAATTATACACAACATATAGCAATATGAGTCACATCATCTACATTGCGTCTAAATAATTAGCTGGTACAAAATACCAAACTTGTGATCTCTCCGATATCTTAGTCAGAACGAAGGTATACCCACGAGAGGAACTAAATTTGTGTCTATGCAATGTTGTTAATGTGTATCTCACACCAGTTAAGGTAGAGTCCGGTGATACTCAACTTAAACGTCAATGGCTTTAGTCACCTTGCTGTGCGATGTACTGGAATTCACCGGCAAGCAGTTAATTGCCTATTTATCATGAAAACAGTTTTTAAGTTTTAGTAAAATTATTACCAAGTCATCAGGTTTTGTACTAAGTTTTAGCACCCCAGGACTCTACCAAGGCGTTCAAGCAGTAGTCAGAAATAGTAACGTAATAACAAAAAAAGAAAAAAAAACACAGCCAAAAAAAACAAAAAAACGAGAAAGTAAGCTACAACAAACGACAGATAACGAAAACAAGTAAGGACAATAGCTGCTATTTTTACAAGCGGAGCAATAAGATTATGGTAAGAAATGGATAAATGACAATCTTTTCATAAGGTATAATTAAACATGCCCAAGCAAAATGTTATGTATGTGATGGTATACTGATTTGATGTCAAATAGATCTGAACCAAGAATTGATTAACATAATATCTTGACCTCGAGATCAATAACCAGCATAAGAGAATTGTCCATATTTAAAGTTCAAGTCGATAATTTACTACACCACTTCAGTTTTTGTTGCCTTGCCCAGTCGAACGTACACCTTGCGTAGCCACCATCATCCAATCCTGCTTACTGCTGGGGTTGTAGACTTGAAGAAAAACCTGAAAGAGAACAAAGCAGGAAAAGGAAAACAAAAATAAATAAATTGAGGAAGGAAAAAATGCAGATTTTCGAGGACATAGAAATGGGATTTTAAGATTAGTGACGACAACATAATATAATCTTTTAGCATACTTCGACCAGTTTATTCCGATCCAAAAACTTTCCGAGTTTTCTAGAACTTTTATTATAACCACCAAGCAGAGTTACTTTTCGGGACTAATCCTGTCCAAAGTGTAACAAGATTAGCAAAACAGCACTATAGTATTACACATAAAACGCAAACAATGCCCTAGAAATCAGACTTGTATTAAGTCTTTGCATAAAATGTTTCGCATTTTTAAGTTAAATGATGCTATCGTGAGATCCTGGGACTTGAAAAAAGTGGGAACTTTACTCCAGAGGGATGGGCCACGGTGAGAGATAGATTGTTGGCACACATTGGTTGAACAGAACTTTGGAATTAATTTAGAATTGTTTCTGGTATTATATTGCGAATGATTAGTGACAAAGATTTTGCTGAATACTGAAGGATTTTTATTTTTGTTCTGCTTAAACATAAATACAGCAATGTCTTTAAATAAAAGTTGATTGATTGTTAGTATTTCATATTTTTGCCTAATGTCTGTGATGTCACTGTTACGGTTTCGACCACATGCTAACCTAATAAATTTGTCACACAATTTCTGTAACTTGTTTGTAATTGTTGTGTTACCATAGTACCAACTAGAGATGCAGTACTGCAAGTGACTGCCCATCAATGAATGATATAAGGTGATTAGTGTTCCTTGATTCAAAAAAGGTTTTACTCTTCTCGCAGCTGCCAAGCCAGATCTCAGTTTGTTGAGCACATGTTTAGCATGAACTGACCAAGTTAGATGCTCATCAATATGAACACCAAGAAATTTTAAAGAGCTAACTTGTTCAATATCAAGTTTTCTTAATGAGATGGATTGATCAGAAGGTGGAGTTTTTGATTTAGTTGACCTAAACAACATACATTTTGTTTTGGATGCATTGATTGATAATTTATTAGCAATCATCCACTGATCAATGTTCTGGAGATCTTGCTGAGCATTGGCATAAAGTGAGTGATAGTTTTTGTTTTGAAAGAATGCACTTGTGTCGTCAGCAAACATGATCAAGTTACCATATTTTAAACAATTTTTGAAGTCATTAACATAAATAAGAAAAAGAAGTGGGCCTAAATTTGACCCCTGTGGTACCCCCCGTTTCACGGGATTGACCGACTTCGAAAGAATCCCAGAGCATTCCACTTTTTGCGTTCTTCCGCTTAGATAGCTTTTAATCCAGTCAAGAGCTATGCCTCTGATTCCGCTATGTTCCAGTTTAGATAACAAAATGCTGTGATCGATCGTGTCGAAAGCCTTCGATAGGTCTAAAAATACTCCAAGGGTAGGTGTTTTGTTAGCAAGTGACTCAGTTATGTTGTGAATTAAGAAGGACAAGGCATGACTTGTGCCGTGGTTTTTTCTGAAACCAAATTGCTGTTGGAAGAAAAAGTGGTGTCGTTCTAAAAAGGAATATAACCTACTGTACATGATTTTTTCTAGGATTTTTGATACATTGGACAATAAGCTGATTGGTCTGTAGTTGTTGATATCTTTTGCATTTCCCTTCTTGAAGACAGGACATACTTTGGCAATTTTAAAGTCATTTATGAATTCACCTTTACTCAAAGATAAATTAAATACATGGCTAAGAGCAACTAAAATATTATCTGGAGAAGCTTTTAAGACCTTAGTTGGAACTAAATCTAAACCAGCACTTAGTTTGTTTTTTAATTTTAGTATAATATTGGAGATTTCTGAGGGACATGTAGGCCAAACATACATTGAGGGCAAGGAAGAGATGCTTAAATATTCAGAGAAAATAGTGTTACTGGAGGGGAGAGTGTCGACTAGTTTTTTAGCAGCGGTAGAAAAATGATCGTTAAAATGATTTGCAACTGACTGTAGATCATTTACCTCAGTGCCATTAATTAATAAAGTAATGCCATTAGATTTGCTTCGTTTTCCAAGTAAAGAGTTGATATATCGCCAAGTACCTTTAATATCACACTTGTGCATTTGAAATTTGTTTTTGTAGAAAGCCTGTTTCTTTTCTTTAACTGCTCTGTAATAAAGATTTCTAGCTTGGGTAAATAATGCTTTTGTTCTAGAAGTTTTGTTTGTCATGTATTGTTTGAATAGTTTTTCTTTGCACTGCAGTAAATTTTTAAGCTCTTGGTCAAACCATCTTTTTTGCGGTTTCAGTCTAGAAAGTCTTTTTTTCAAGGGAAAATGCTCCTCAAACTTATTTCTGTAATCTTGGTAAAATTTGTTATATGCTTTGTTTGGATCAGTTTCGTTTAAGACAGGGGTTATGTCAAGTTCAGAGAGAGATTTGGAGAAGGATTCAATTTTTGAATCACTGAACTGGTGATAGTACTCACTACCTGATTTAGAACTTTTACATTTCTTTACTGCAATGCTCATCATTGTAGCTAGATGGTCTGAAATTGAGAAAGTTATGATACAACTTTTTACTTTTTGTAGTGTGTTACTGTTTGTCCATATTTGGTCAAGTAATGTAGAACTATTATCTGTTATTCTCGTTGGCCTATTGATTAAGGAACTGAATTCATGATCATACATAACATCAATGAATTTTGTCACATTTGGTTCATCGCAATCTAAAATATTATAATTGAAATCTCCAAATAAGAAACTTTCTCTTTTATTTATTTTTCTCAGAATATTGTCTAGATCAGCAAGGAACATTTTTTGTGCATTACCATTATTACAAGGAGAATGATATATGTTCCCACAAGTTATAACTTTATCTTGAAATTTGATATCTACAAAGATAGATTCAAAGATTTTTTCATTCATTATATCTAAGTCAATGCGGTGAGTGAACTCAATGCCGTCTCTAATGTAGAATGCAACACCACCTCCACGGTATTTTGATCTAGGGTTTGAGAGAAAAGTATAGTTGGAGAGATTGGTGTGGGGACCAAGTTGGTCAGGTTTGAGCCAGGTTTCAGTAACTGCAATGATACTGGGTGTAAAAGTAAGTGCTGATAAAAGACTTTCAAGTTTTGCAAAATTTTTGTAGTTGTTTAAAGATCTAATGTTAACACTAATGGCTGTGAAGTTAAAATGGGAACTAGAATCATGTATCAAATATTTTTTAACTAGGTTAGTTGTTACATACTGTGTTTTTGAATTTATAGTAAATGAGTCATCCTCTTCTAAAATAATATCATTATCAGTATCATTGATAGATGTATTGTCACTGTTTACAGTGTTGTTAAACATTAAATTCAAATCATGGGCATTAAGAGTTTTGTCATAACAAGAGTCAGTAGGGTTAAAAATGTCATCAAATTCAACTTCAGAACAAGAAGCAAAAGGAAATGAGAAATCACAGAAGCTACATGTCCAGTCAGCAGTTGTAGTAGGTTTAATTTGAAGGTTGTTTTGGGCTTTTCTGCCAGGGCATTTTACATGCTTAAATTGTAAGCATTGTGAGCAAGTTAATGATTTTTGATTTTTTCTGATTGTTTTCTCACAGTCAAGGCAAGTCTTTGAAATTTGCTTTGGCATAAAGGGTATCAAATGACAAAAAAAAAAAAAAAAAAGTAATAATAATGATAATCAAAAAAATGCAATAGAAAGACAAAAAAAAAAAAAAAAAAGCAGAGTAAGGAGCAAATGTAGTCTTGAGAGTGTAACAAGTACAAACTGACAGGTAAAAAAAGCTATACATAGTTAGTGGTGGGGCTATAAGTTTCTACTAAGGGTTGAAGTTAAAAAAAATTAAGGGAAGGGTAACAGCTAGCTATTTTGAAACTATGACATTAATTAGGGAGTACACACCATCTGATTCCCAATACCATTGGGTTAGCCTGTTTGCAGTCCGCAAAAAATGCTCAATCTTAAATTCATTTGCAAGAATGTATAAAAAGGAATGTATGTAAACCAAACACATTCTCCAGACCACAAAAAGCATCCAAGGTACCAGAAGTGCTTAAGAATCTGAAGGTGTATATCAGATATCATGCTCAGGTGCACATTGCATTTAATCTTGTGCGCCTTATATAAAAGATTAAAGGTAATAGAGGTCGTAATGATACTGCGCCTTATAGTCCAAACTTTATGATTTACAAATTTACTGGTACTGCAACTACATAATCACAATGACTTAAGAATCTAGCAATCTTTTAATATCTCCAAAGTCATCAATTACTTGCCTTTTGTTTTTGAAGAAGCAGTATACATTACCATAGAAAGTCCAAACGTTCCGAAACCCAAAAGCATTTCTGGCCTCCTCCACTAATGCCAACCGTCGTTTTGTTAATGACTCGGTGATCGATAACTTTTCCGCATTCTCTTCCTCAGATTTCAGGTTCTTCTTAGAGCTGTAGATGGAGTCCCGCACTGATCGCCTCACAAACTTGATAATGATGGGGGATGTGTCTTTTTTCCTAGGAGGAAGAATATGGCAGGTATCAATGTCAAAGGTCTTAATACGGTGACTTAGTCCTAGCCTTAAGTTAAGCTTATTTACAACATAAGATTCAAACTCAGTATAGCTACTCTCCTTTTTGGGAATATCGCGACATCCGTGTAAGATTAGACAGTTGCGCCGACTGTACTGCTCCAGGTCATCGATGGCTCTTTTGTTCTCGCTCGTTTGTCGTGCAATCTCCTTCACGGTGGTTTCCAGTCGACTGATTGCTTCCTCCATCTTCTTGAGCTGCTGACCCTGGATTTCACGATTCGCACTGTCTGTAGGCCTAATCGGTGTTTCGGCATTATCTGAAATAAATGAGATCTTATCAGCAGCACTAGTGGATTTTGAATCTAAATATTGCTTTGCATACCTTTTCTGAGTAGCCTTGAGTTCTAAGACCTCAGCCATGACCTTCTCAAGGCTATACTTACCACTACCAGTTGAAGTTCCAGCCATTGTCTTTTAGAGCCTGAATAATCCGCAACTTTGTACACTATTTTGACAAAATTAGAAAAAGATATTTAGCCTAGGTTTATAGCCTACTGTTAATAACTATAGCTAGTTCTACCAATCAACTTAATTCACTCTTAACCAATCATCAGAAACTTATTCAAATAGAATGAATATGCTCATGATTTCACTATGCTCATGATTAGATAAATCATTGTTAACAGTTAACAATCGTTGCAAAATGTGCGACATGACTTAAATTCTTTTGAGGTTCTGAAACAATGTAAATCAGTTTTTCAAGCCAAAATTCATGAAGCTTTATTAATAAAGAAACATAGACCCAGTTTAAACAAGCAATTATATGCTCATTGCTCGTCCTTTTTGTTAAATGTCTACAAATGAAAGTGACGTCTGTTGATTTATGTGCTGTTTTTCCCCTTGAATTTCTTTGTTTTCCATTAGTAAATGAACTGTTGACCTGTTAAATGCAACTGATGATCTTTATTGTTTTGATGCCCAGTGACTTGAAACCTTGATATCGCTTGATTTTTTTTGTGTTTTATTTTTTCCAGTTAGTCTGAAGTTAACATGGCTATAATTTAACTAATACCTGAAAAGGCCTGATGAAAGGCGAAAACGTTTGTATTTGTATTTTTATTGTAAATAAATTCTTAGAATGATTTTAGTCTTGCTGTTTATTGCTATTATTTGGCTGAATAAAATTTCCACTTTACTGAAGTTATTTGTTCGTCATATTGCCAAAAATTATTTTTGCCGTGATCCGACAAATCACTGATTCGGTGACAAAGCTTGACATAGTGAGAACACTGATCCTCTTTAATCGGATCCTTCAAAAATTTTAACCACTTAAACAAGGACTAAAGGCAAAATTTATGGTGGTATCTAAAGTTAGGCCAATTGTATTAGACTAGATTAGCGTTGACTCCATCCTTTTTGACCCAATTTGTTGCAGAGATATTCTACTTCAAACACAACGTCGGTGACTCTTAATGTTATAAATTTTAATAATTTTTATTGGCAACCCTGTCATTGATAAGCATTAGCGTCTTAGCGATGCCTTCCCAGTTCTATCCTAAAGCAACGATTAGGCTACTGCATTGAGTTGTTTCGCTGCCCACTAATCAGTTTGATCTTATCAGCACAACAGATATGAGCTGGTAATACGAGTAGACTTTTCGGTAGCCTAGCAATTTCAGTAGAAATCAAGCTGGCAGATATATTTGAATCTGAATCTTAGCGTTGTCTAGCAATAAGGTTTTTATTAATAGGCTACACAGCACAAACTCATACCTGATAATAAGACTACCAATACTTGAGTAGGCCTATTGCATTTGCTTATGGCATTTTGTGACCTTAGAATAAACTTTTCCATCGAAGTTGAAAACAATGGCTTACTAACCTATTCTATTAGCCTTACTTTTGCTTGTTCTTAGTCATTTGTTACCCTGGCTATTGTACAGTTTACTCTTTTTCAGCTCGGATCTATTCTGCTGACTAGATCAAACTGATTATTGCTCAGCGAAATGACCCAATTCAGTAGCCTAATCGTTGCTTTAGGATAGAACTGGGAATGCGTCACTAAGGCGCTAATGCATATCAACGACAAGATTGCCAATAAAAATTATTGAAATTTATAGCATTGGAGTCACTAACGTCATGTTTGAAGTAGAATATCTGTAGAATGGCTGGGTCAAAAAGGAAGGAATCAACGCTAATCTAGTCTTAAGTGATTGGCTTAACTTTAGATACCCCCATTGATTTTGGCTTCAGTCCTTTTTTAAGCTAGACGAATAAAATTTTCAAAATAGATGAATACTGTATAAAAGAAAAATGAAACACGACAAAATTTGGGGGTGCCATGTTGAGTGGTCTTTCTCAATTGGGTTCTTCAAAATTAAAACTTCTTCTGCTTGAGCTAAAAATCTAACATTTTTAGGATTTGTAAATATATACAACAGATGGAACATGAAAAAAATTTGGTGGTGCCATGTTGAGAGATACCCCTCGATCATGCCCCCAAAATATTTTGATGTTTTACCATTTGAGTTAAAACAAATTGTATTATAGGGATAGTTAGAATAAATAAAGGATGAATCATTGCAAAATTTGTGGGTGCCATGTTTGGGGTATTCCCGCAAATGAACCTTCCAAAATTAAAACTTAAAAGCTTGCAAGCTAAAATTTTCAGGACAGGAAAATGTCACTGATGGAAAACGAAAAAATATGGGGTTGCAACGTAAAGGTGGATTCCCCAAATAGGCCCTAAATTTTTTTTTTAATTTTTACCATTTGAGTTAGACTAATAGTGGAATTTAAAGATAAATGTAAATGAAGCTTAAAGCACAACAAAATTTAGGGGCTTTATGTTTGGCATATCGGTATTCTCCTAAATGAGTGCTCCAAAATGAAAAAAAATTGTTGCTGGAGAGTGGAGCTAGACCAATAAAATTTTTAGAATAGGTGAGTACAAAAGAGATATGAAACATCACAACAATTTTTGAATATCAAATCCCCTTGCAAGCCTTTCAGATTTTAAACTATTAACTGCTTGAGGTAAATAAATGAAATTTTAAGGATAGTGTGACGCAAATAAAAGATGAAAAACGACAATACAGTATTTGGAGATGAGGAAGCCTGAGGGGAAAGGGTTAAAAGAGTCCCTCAAATCGGCCCTCCAAGATTTAATTTTTAAACTGCGTAAACTAGGCTCTGCATTGTTACTTACAAATATGTTAGAATTTAATTTTTTGTTTTTAAATTTTTGCCTATGTGTTTATTTTTTTTAATGCCGGGGCAGGCGCATTATTCTTCTGCTCGAAATCTATTTAATTTAGGAAATGAGAACTACTTGAGATAACAAAGAGGTGACCCAAACCTTGTTTCACTAATCACTATTCTCTTTATCAGTGAAAATAGACTTTTACGGTTTGACTGTGTAGCATTGGGAACCATACCCATCAAACTTCGTCGGCAGCGTGGCTGAGAGGGTAAAGGTGTCGGTTTTACAACAACCCTGATCGCATGATCGTGGGTTCAACCCGCACCTTATGGTCATGTTGTTATGTCCTTGGATAAGATGGTCTGCTATGATTATCTCTGCTTGGTGGCTTTGAACAAGCAGCAAATTTACATGGGAAGAAGTCAAACGTCAACCAGAAAGCTTGAAAAATGGTCAACTCCTGACTTGGCGAGGATTTGTCCAAAGGACAGCGCCACCATCGTCCTCTTGTGATTGGAGGATAAAGATGCATCAATCAATCAATCATCAACTTTTGTGACATCAGAAAGACAGACAGAGATATTTATTTTGCCACAAAAGTGCAATTTCGAATATTTAATTCACGTTATCAACAAGTGAAAAAATAAACACTGAGTGACCAGGAGTCTGGAAGGGACTTTTTAGTCTTCGGGTCAACAAACTCCTGTTGGCATATGCAATTGGCTAAATTCAAAGTTGTGGTTTGTAAAATCACTGTTTTACATCCAAGTAGTTAACAAGTTATGCAAAGTTTTGCAAGCATTACTTATTCGATGTTGTTTTTCACATATTAACGGCAGCTTTTTTTGAATTTCACAAAGCAAAGAGTTCTAATGTTTTTTGGTAAAGAATTCCAGATTTTAACCTCTTTGTATTTTATTGAATTTTTACTGGATTTCTTTTTGAAAAGGGTAGATAAAGTTTGTCATTATTAACACTACTCAAGCGATGTCTACTAATGCTAGTCACAAATTTGTAGCAATCATCAAATATCGCAGGCTGTAGATGATGCACAGAGTAATACGTGAATTTGACTACTTCGAAGAAATGAATTTGATTAATATTGAGAAAATGATACTTTTCATGCAATGGTTTAATTCTTTGTTTAAATTGTCAACCGTCAATAATTCGAAGACATTTGTTATGCAGTACTTGAAGCCTGTTTAGAAGATAGTTGGATGTGGAGTCCCATACAATTATTCTATAGCATAAACGTGAGAAAACTAAAGAGTAGTAAACCGAGATCAATATCTGTTTAGGGGCAGAATGTTGAAGCCAAAATAGAATTTCCAATGCTGTTGATATTTTGCCTCAATTTTGTTAATTTGATTTGTGAATGACAAAGTTGAATCGATTTCAATGCCAAGATACTTGGCTGTTGAGGTGATATTAAGCGGTATATTAATGATAGTCAAGCTAATAGTCTTAAAATTAATTTTACGGTGAGAAATTAGCATAGCTTGAGTTTTATAAGAATTAAGAGCTACACGATTTGAAGTCATCCACTCGCATACGTGTAGAAATTCACTGTTACACAATCGTTCCAATCCATCTAGACTAGTATCACTAATTAAAAGACAAGTATCATCTGCAAATAATTGGGGGGACGTTTCTAGAGCATTAGCCAGATCATTTATAAAAATCAAGAAAAGTATTGGCCCTAGGATCGATCCTTGGGGGACTCTGTTAGCAACTATCCTAGTAGAAGAAATGGATTCAGAAATATCAACAAATTGGGTGCGATTTGAAAGGTAGCTATGGAGTAGGTCATTAGCAATCCCATGAATATCATAATGATTCAATTTGTGTTGTAAAATGTTATAATATATGCAATCGAAAGCTTTTTGAATGTCTAATAGGGTTAGGAAAGTATGTTTTTTGCAGTTGAGATTATCATAACATTGGGAAACTATGTCATGTATAGCTAGTATGTTTGAGTGATTTTTTTTCTAAAGCCAAATTGTCGATTGTAAAATATATTGTTCTTATGGCAAAACTTCAGTAGCCTGTTTTGAATTAGCTTTTCTAAATTTTGGAGAAACAGGTAAGTAATGATATTGGATGGTAGTTGGTAACTTCTTTTTTGGATCCTGCCGTATGGATTGGAACAACTCGAGCAATTTTCAGGCAATTGAGAAAAATTTCGAATTCGAATGCAAAGGAAAATAAAAAAACACTGATATGGCGATAATACACAAGCTAGTTTATGAACAAAAAATGACGGAATTTCATCAGCCCCAGTTGATTTTTTTGTTTTTAGATTAGCTATTTTGTTATAAATTTCATGTGGAGTTGGTAGATCAGGATAAATGGAGGGCAGTACGATACTGGTTAAATAAGTTTTATAATGAAATTTGCTAACGGGATTAGTCAAGGTTTGTTAAATCTTGTCAGCAATGCTACAGAAAAATTCGTTAAATGCTTTTGATATAGTATAAGGATCATCAATTTCTTGATTGTTAGTATTGAGTGAAGTAAACAAGTCGTTTTCTTTAGGTTTCGAACTATATACGAACTCTCTAATAATTTTCCAGGTTTTTAATTGATTATATTTGCAATTTTCAGATTGTTTAATTTAATACTTTCTTTTTGCAGCTTTTTTAACTCTCGTCAGGCAATTACTGTATTTTATATAAATAAAAATATCGAGGGGTGAGCCATTTGGGTAAGCGTTTTTGTACAATTTTTGTCTCTTTTTAATTGAAACCCAAACTCCCTTTAAGATCCAAGGTTTGAGAGCTAATTTGGATTTCCTTCTGGATAATTTGGTGACAGGCGCAAGTTTGTCAATCTCAGTTTTGATTATTGCATTAAATGTTTCAAAACTTTTATCATTGTTTGCTGGAGTAATACAATCATTATTAAAAAAAAGGTAGACAAGGTTGACTCAATGTTATTGGCTAGGATTTCATTATCGTAATTTCTAAAGTCCTTGCGATAATAGTTTTTGAAGGTTTGTTTTTTTTGAACGTTGGAAAAAATTGCATATATAGGAAAATGATCACTGATGTCGTATTGAACTACTCCGGGAGTAATATTTGAGTTGTAACGAATTTGTGAGTATGTGATTGAGTAGCGTTGCTGAACTTTTGGTTACACGAGTTGGTACACTAATAATATGAAAGAAGGAATTAGAAGTTAACATGTTATTGTTGTTCTTTTCCAGCCAATCACGGCTTGGCTTTTTCCTTTAAATAGCTGCTCATTTCTCTTCGCTCTCCATTCTGACGATTTTTCTTGACAAGTGTCAGACGAAAAGCTTCGAAGATATGAATATTTTAATCAAGGCAGTTCTCAAGTTCTGTACCACCAACCAACTCTTCAAATATTTTCGAAAATGGTACAGTGACCAACAACTCAAGATCTTGAACAAGTAGGTCAAAACTCGTGGAAAGCTCAAATCTCTACTATCTTCAATAGCCTTTTCTATAGGCTGCCATTTCTCAAAGAGTTGTTCCTAAATAGATTCACTCGCGTATTGATAAGTCATGCACTTGACACACGCCCAACATGGAGCGCGCTTTAATGCGTGATGAAATCTAGAAAAAGTGTTCTCTTATCAAAATGCAAAAGAGTAATTATTGCTCGCTGTGGTCACATGTTTGAACAATTCTTTTCTTCTTCGACCTACTGTGTTTTTGTATTACGTTGCCAAGATCGACAACGTGAAAGAAAAAGAAAATCTGCCGAAAAACGAATGCAACCTTTGTTTACTTTGACTGCAACGATTTGGCAACACAGCTAACCCAGACAAGAAAAACATCACTAATCTATCCAACTACAAACTTTCACCAACAGAAGAATTTGTGCTTTCGCTTGGACTCAACTTCTGCCTTCCACCTATCAACTCGAAGAGAGAAGGAATTTTTGTGGAGTTTGAAGTCCTAATTGCTCAACTTCAGCACCATTGACCTCAATCACCCAAAAAGCACTTCGCTGTGAAAGCCTAACTGAGTGATTTGGCGCACGCTTACTGCGGCACGCTTGTTGATGCTCGCGATTTTCTTATGCACAGGGAATGTCTCTGTGCTATCAAATCCCTGCGATCAAACAGCAATATTCTGATTACCAAACCAGACAAAGGATCAGGAATGGTCATTTTGAACAAAACCGACTACATCAAAAAAATGAACTCCATTCTTGAAGACGAAACGAAATTTCTGACACTCGGCCTATCAAGTGAAAAGGACAACACTTCAAAGATAGAATCTCGGATACAATGCTGCCTGCTGCAGTTGCACAAAGACGATTTGCTCCCTGCAAATTTATACGATCTTATTCGACCGACTGGCTCTCAGCGGCCGTGCATGTACGGCCTTCCCAAAGCACTCAAAAAAGATGTGCCACTCCGACCCATTCTGTCTATGACCTGTTCAGTGCAACACCAGCTGGCCAAATATCTCTCTTCTCGAACCTGTTCTCACTCTGTATTCGAGCAACTGCATACGGGACTCTTTTACCTTTGCTGACATGACTAAAACTTCAAATTTGGACCATTCCTCCGTCTTTCTCTGCTCTTTTCAAGTTTATTTACTAATGTCCCTCTAGCGGAAACTATTCAAATCTGTGCTGACTCTCTCTATAGTTTGAAACACCCTCCCGCACCTTTTCCACGGCAATGTTGAACTTATGGAGATGGCTACTTCCTCTGTTGAGTTTAGCTTAAGCTGCATTTACACGGGCGACTTTTTTGCATGCGATTTTTTGATAAAATAGATGTCGCAAAGTTGCATCTATTCAATAATGGTTCTCATGCTGAAAATGACTGTCTCAAGTTGTTTCCATTCCGATAGTGATATTCAAAACCTTTTTTAAAACAAAGTCGGAACTGATCTCACTGCGATTTTTTGTCGCAGCACCGATTCTCTTCTAAAGTTTTCAATTATAACAATATTGGTATGAAACCAACTTAAGACAATTACTTCCATCAGTAAGGTCCCAATTATCATGATCAAAACCGCCGTTGAGTAAATGCAACTTTGCCAGATCCATTTTTATCAAAAAATCGCACGCAAAAAAGTCGCCCGTGTAAATACAGCTTTACAATGACATCATGCATCGCCAAATCGACGAAGTCGCCATGGGATCACCCCTTGGACCAGCCTTTGCCAATATTTTTGTTGGCTACTATGAATCTAAACTTTTTCAGACCACTTCAAAACCGAAGATGTATTATTGCTATATGGATGACACCTTTGTAGTATTCAGCAACGAAGATGAATGCGATCTTTTCTCAGACAGCCTCAACTCGCTTCACCCTTCTCTCCACTTTACTTTCGAAAAAGAATCCAACGTGGCTCTCCCATTTCTGGATGTTCTTGTTGAAAAATCCCCTTCGAAGTTTATTACTTCCATCTATCGGAAACCCACATTCACCGGTCAATATCTACGCTGGAATTCCTTCAGTCCTCGGAAACGCAAAACTAACTTAATTCTGACATTAACTCACCGGGCTCTTGCCTTCTATTCTCCTGAAAGATTGCCATTGGAACTAGACAAAATCAAGTCCATTCTACCGACTAATGGATACCCTGAGCACGTTATCAAGTCGTTTATGGCTATGAAGATGAAGTGATTTCACGCTCTGCCCAAATTTAGACCCGAAAAATGCCCCGTCAATCTACGTCTCCCATTGCTCGGTTCTGTTTCTACCTGGTTTGAAAAGCAAGTTAAATCTGCTGTCAAACAGTGCTTTTTCGCTGTGGAACCACGTGTTATTTACTCTACCAATGAGCTTCTCTTCACTACCAACAAGGATGTACTGCCTGCTTTACAGAAAAGCAACGTGATTTATCAATTCCCATGCCACTATGACTGTCGGTATGTAGGCCATACTTCCCGAAGGCTGCAGGATAGAATTAAACAAAATGTCCCCAAATTGATCTGTTCTTGCTTTTCCCAAAAACGCTTACTTCCTGCTTGTCGGTGCAAATCTTCCTTCCAGACAATACCCAGTCTCTTGCTTCTGATTCAGCCATTGGACTTCATCTTTTACAAAATCCTACCTGCGCTCAACATTATGATGACAGCAGATTTTCTATTCTTGCCCAAGGTCGCTCACCTTTTCATCTATCTGCTCTTGAAGCCACTTTCATCAAAACTTCTAACCCCGCCCTCTGCCGACAAAAAGAATTCGTGTACGGCTTAAAGATTGTACACAAATGACGCTTTCTCATTGGTCCTTTTCCAGCCAATCATGGCTCGGCTTTTTCCAATAAATAGCCGCTCATTTACCTGCGCTCTCCATTCTGACGATTCTTCTTGACAAGTGTCAGATGAAATGCTTCGGTGATATGAACGTTTTAATCGTGATCTTAACAGTTTTTCACTCCATTTGAAATAACATAAAGCGGTCTTTAAAATTCCAGCAACTCACAAGCAAGTTTTGTTACATCAACAAAACTTACAGCTATGTATGATTCTGAAAATTCTCTTTCGCATCACAATTCAACATAATGTTCACCTAGAACAGAACTATGCTATGTCCACTTTTTTAAAAATTCACTTTTTTGCCATTTTTGAACTATTGGACATTGAGCTATAACTTGGCAGTACTGGATTTATCCTTAGTGCTTTTATTAGGCTTACTCACTATGGTAAGTCCAAGCAAAATTGGGATTTTTTAGAAACTGAATAATGCTATGTCCAAATCTGGACTTAACATATTTTTGTTATCATTCATATGTGGACATAACATTATTTTGTGGACTTAAAATTTTGAATTCTCATATTGAATGGACATAATATTTTTAGTTACTTATTCAATCAACACTGAATTAATATTTTTCAGGTAATTGTTGCTATAAAACTTGTACTATTTACATTTACTTTATTTTTTAATTTGTCATAGCTTAGCTAGTGCCGCGATCATTAATGTTGGACCATAAATCGAAATGACTCTGAAGTTTGAATGTTATAATATGTTATGATGACGAGTGTTCCCTCTTTTTTTAAGAGCATGTTTACGAGCTTAAGTAAAGCTAGATTTTATTGGAAAA
Organism: Trididemnum nubilum; assembly: GCA_963965965.1. Classification (NCBI taxonomy): domain Eukaryota; kingdom Metazoa; phylum Chordata; class Ascidiacea; order Aplousobranchia; family Didemnidae; genus Trididemnum; species Trididemnum nubilum. The sequence goes on along the minus strand of OZ014472.1, from coordinate 30,487,793 downwards.
ATTGAGCATATAAGTGTATGTTGTGGCTCAAAGTGATTGAAGACAGAGTTTAATGAACTGAAGCCAGTTCAGAACAATTTGTTAGCTAAAGCATTACTATGCAGTTTTTAGTAAGCACAGTAAGATAGGTATGAACTTTGCATATTAATTTAAAAAACATTGAAGTTTTGATAGTTTGAAGATGAAAGAGCTAGAAATTGTCAAATAGAATATAATAAATTGTGTATTTTTGACTTGACTAACTAATGAGCTATAGAGCGTAAATTTAATGCACTAGTTAAGTTCTGAGAAGCAGCAATAGACTTAATGTAAATATGTCGATGACAACCAGTGCACTGACAGCACGAGTAAAGCAATTTGAAAAGTAATGAATAAGTACCAGTTTGAGAATCAACTGATGAAATGTCACTAAGAAACTATTAGCTCATTATAATGTGAAATTTAAGGGGGCTACCGAGGATGGATTAGTGTCATAATGTCAGTTGGAAGTTGAATCTTGTGCAGCATAGTAGAAGAACAAGTCTTTGGGCTGAACAAAATGTATGATATTATTCAAAATTTAAAAACGCTGCAGGTTAGTCAATGAATGAAAAAAGTTTTTAACTAGCTGAAAATTTAAATTTAATGAGTTGGTAAATTTTCAGAATCAAGTGTAACAGTAATTTAACGCAATCAACAGTGAAACTTGTGAAAACGACAATAGAAAGTGTAAGTTTAACCACAGTCTTTACATTAATTTGAGTGATCGCTTTGTGGTCAAACAGCTCATAGTAACTAGTGATTTTTATGGAGTTAATTATAGATATTTTCACTACTTCAGGACGCTTAGAAGAGTATGGTACAGTGAAAATTGACTTTTTTGGTACTATATTGTATAATTCAGTTACCATTATTTAATAATACAGACTGTGGTTGATAGTGTAAAATGTATCGGTAATGAATTAAGTCTGCCATGTTAACAATTGTAAAGAATTAAGAGAAAAGCTTACAAAGCTAAACTGACAAAAGATAAATTTTGTAATGAATTACTCTTTCAATTGTGCACTGTGGGTATGTGAAATGTTCAAAATGAAGAATTGACCATGAGTTAAGATTTGTGTGAAAAGTGATATTATGAATTTGTGCCATTTTTAAAATGTATAACATTAGGGTTGTCCAAATTTAGGTCATGTTCGAAAAGTTATGTTTAAACACCTTAATCCCCTTCGTTTGGACCTAAAACTCAGTTTGCAAAAAAAATTTTTCAAATCGGAGGTCATTTAGACCCCGCTCATTGGACCTAAAGTTTTGATCCCGAAATGCACTATAATTAGGGAATTCCCCTAAGTATGAAATTCATATTTTTGGTTTTTAATGGTTTTGAAATGGTTTGTAGGAACGCTTTACAGTTTGTATGAACATGTTTGCCATTTTGGTTGAGACATCATCATTGATGACGTCATCACGAATTTGGGGGGAATTCCCTAATCCAAAATTTCATTTTTTAAAATTTTTTAATGCTTTTGTCTTGTATTTTTTTATATTTTGAAGCTGAAATGAACACATTTGTCACTGTAGCTGTAATGACCTGCATTGTCCCTTTTTTTGAAAAAAGCAGCAAACAATATTGATTTAATTCGACATAATTTAGGTTATAATGAAGCACATTTCTTGCATATAAAACAACCACTTGTTGTACACAAATAAAACAAGGTTTAAAAAGACTTGGAAAGTGCTGCTTTTGAAAATTCTGGAAATCGTTTTCTGTGATCTTCATCAGCTTGCAAAATTCTCTCACGTTGTTGAGGGTCGTCAGTTAGAATCGCAGCATAGTCTGTATTTAATTTAACCCCTCTTTCTGCAGCATCATTCACAACTTTAACAGAGTTCACAAAAGATTTCATTTCTTGGTAAGAAGTAGACATATCCCATTCAGTCACATGCTTTCGAAGCCAATCATGCTTCTAACCCAATGCTTCAAATATGAATCAAGATTCTGGTTCAACCAAGTCAATTAAATGCGTGTTTTGATCAACCGGTTGTCGCAACACCGGTATTCCTCGTCGGAATTCATTAGATCTGGGCATCAAGAGAAGACGATCTGCCATTTGTTGCCTACTTCCTTTTGATATTGCAATATTTTGGCCGCACAAAGAAAATATAACGTTTTCTTCAGTCAGGTACCAATCGTGTTTTGAAAGTTTAAGGTCTTAAATGATTTTGCTTTGTCGATGTTGCCCCATTTTCTTTTGAATTAATTAAACATTGGATTTTCAGGCTCCGTTGTTTCTTTTCCAAATATTGACTTCCAAACAGCTCGTATTACAGACAACTCTTCCAAACAACTTTTCAGATAAGTGGTTGCAAAAAAAAGCGAATGAAGTCGGTGATGAAATCACAGCTTTGCTGTAACACAAAAAGGGCGAAAAAAACTCCTGCTTGCGAAATGATTACATAGAATGTGCTGAGCTAACATTAGCAATCATCGAATATGTTCATCGCAAAGATGTGTCTCGTCATCGCCCAGGAGCAACACACTCAGCCCGTTGGATGAGCCAGGTACTTTATAGTCAGAAGATCTACATGTGGGCAGATCAAATGAACGACGATAACGAAACCGTTTCTAAAGTTCACCGGTTAGTTACTTTTCTTGTTCTGTTTTATGTCCCAGCATGGCTTAAATGTAACATTGGTGCCGATGCAGCAATAATTGACCTCAACTTTCTACAGAGCATGGTGGAATATAAACCATATGGCGCTAGTGTGAGCACTGCAGCTTTCCAAAAACTTCAAAACACGATTGGTACCTGACTGAAGAAAACGTTATATTTTCTTTGTGCGGCCAAAATATTGCAATATCAAAAGGAAGTAGGCAACAAATGGCAGATCATCTTCTCTTGATGCCCAGACCTGATGAATTCCGACGAGGAATACCGGTGTTGCGACAACCGGTTGATCAAAACACGCATTTAATTGACTTGGTTGAACCAGAATCTTGGTTCATATTTGAAGCATTGGGTTAGAAGCATGATTGGCTTCGAAAGCATGTGACTGAATGGGATATGTCTACTTCTTACCAAGAAATGAAATCTTTTGTGAACTCTGTTAAAGTTGTGAATGATGCTGCAGAAAGAGGGGTTAAATTAAATACAGACTATGCTGCGATTCTAACTGACGACCCTCAACAACGTGAGAGAATTTTGCAAGCTGATGAAGATCACAGAAAACGATTTCCAGAATTTTCAAAAGCAGCACTTTCCAAGTCTTTTTAAACCTTGTTTTATTTGTGTACAACAAGTGGTTGTTTTATATGCAAGAAATGTGCTTTATTATAACCTAAATTATGTCGAATTAAATCAATATTGTTTGCTGCTTTTTTCAAAAAAAGGGACAATGCAGGTCATTACAGCTACAGTGACAAATGTGTTCATTTCAGCTTCAAAATATAAAAAAATACAAGACAAAAGCATTAAAAAATTTTAAAAAATGAAATTTTGGATTAGGGAATTCCCCCAAATTCGTGATGACGTCATCGATGATGATGTCTCAACCAAAATGGCAAACATGTTCATACAAACTGTAAAGCGTTCCTACAAACCATTTCAAAACCATTAAAAACCAAAAATATGAATTTCATACTTAGGGGAATTCCCTAATTATAGTGCATTTCGGGATCAAAACTTTAGGTCCAATGAGCGGGGTCTAAATGACCTCCGATTTGAAAAATTTTTTTTGCAAACTGAGTTTTAGGTCCAAACGAAGGGGATTAAGGTGTTTAAACATAACTTTTCGAACATGACCTAAATTTGGACAACCCTAGTGTAACATACTGCAGCAAATAATGAAGATTTCGAAAACCAATTGATAAGCTGAAAATGTGTAATGTGTCTAATTGTATGGTCATTGATCACACACAGACACTCCGACAGATGTTTTCAGTATTAGAGTTTTTGTGAAGTTTGTGAAGCTTTTTGTGAAATTAGAGCTGATAGCTTGAGCCAAACTATGTGAAACTTTCGTGGATCATTTCGAGTGTTGTAAAATTAATTGATCACTTAAAAGGGCATTCAACACGAATTTGAAAAATTGCGAAAAAATCTTAAAAAATATGTTTTTCAACATGACCCCATTGCGATTCTTGCAACTCATCCGGTTAAGAAAGTCTAAGAGAAAAAATTTGATGTTTTCCCCTTAGAATCCAAATTTCGGCCATCTTGTTTCAAGTAGATTGCGCAATAAATCAGTTTGTAACTTCTATTTCCGAGTCTTGCCAAGTACCGGGCTTCTTGGAACTAGGTGAGTGCTGAAGGTATATGTAAATTAATTAGTGCAACAGCTACTGTTTGAATTCAGAGAGGTTAGATGCTTTCCTAGTCTGCTTTGTCCGCCAAGTGTCGGAATAAGATAAGGCTTTAGTGCTTTAGGCGTAGTAGCCTATTGCAGATTGCTACTATTGCTTCGTATAGATGGCCTATCCGAAAAAATTATTTGCTGTTGAAGGCTAAGGCATCGTAGCTGACAAGATATTAGACTGAGATTCTAGTTTTTAGTGAGCCAGTAAGTTTTATGCGATGTTGCGCAATTGGTTTAGGCCTAAAGATCAGATAAGGTCAGTAAACTTCAGTGCAAAGCGTTTTAGTTACCATTTTTTGTTTAGGTTTGTTACGGTTATCAGCAGGTACCTACGAAGCCACTTCCTCCACAGCTGCTAATGTAGTCAGTCATTTGGAACGATTTTGACCTACATCCTTTCAGTGTGGTAATGTTCAGAAAGCGTTTCTCCTTAGTCTAAGGGGAAAAATAATTGCTAATATCTTACGATTTCTTGGCCGAAGAGAATCAAAATTGGTGCGAAAAAATTCTAAAAAATTGCCAAAGTTGTTTCACTTTGGTTTCGCAGAAAATTTTTTTAAACAAAAGCGTCCTGAATGCCCTTATAACTCTATTAATGCAATTAAGAATCAAATGATGATGATGTTGTGTACAAATTTGAGATTCAAGTTCTGAAAGAAAGATTATGTGAAACAGTACATTATTGAGCCTCAGGTATTGAATACCAATACTGGTGCCGTAATTAAAATTTTAAGAAAACTGTGAAATTTCTTGAATAATAAATAATTGGTGAAATCTGTGTAGTAGTAATGAATGATGTCGGCTTGAAGTTTAGTACTAAACACCAGCATAATTTGCATTTTGTTAATTAACTAGTTAACCACCCAGCATGGCTTAGCTTGCAGTGTAAACTAAGTTTTAAGTGTGTTGTTGTTTGTTGAACTTATGAAATACAGGTACCAGAAATTAATGGCAGGAATGACATTATTTTTACTAAGTTGTTGACTGGATACCTATTGCAATAGTTTGACAAAAGACTTGAAGCTAATCAATAACAAAAGTATCCGTAACAAACTTTTATTATTTGTATTAAACACTTGCAACACATATGGTACGTCCAGGTCATCTTTTTTTTTCGAAACTGAACTATTTTATGTCCAATTTTTGGCCAAAAAAAAACAAAACTGCGCCATCCGGTGGTGAGCATCACATAATGTTATAACCCTAAAAGACCAAAAAATAATTTCGACTGCTATAATTTTTGATGTTGTTTATGCTCTCAAGATTATATTCATGAACTCAATGTTTTTTTATTTGGCTTATTTCTCAAAATGTCAAAATTGGACTTAAGATAGTTCCGTTCTAGGTGAACGTTATAGTATTGGTATACCGCTTGTTTCAAAATTAAAGCCCTCCTCAACAGCATAAATAAACTAAAATAAAAAAATGCTAAAATTATGCAAATTTATAACATGCATTTATTTAAGTTTTTTACTAAATCGTTTATGGTTTTGCCACATAGCCTTCATTCTCAAGTGGTTAAATTTGACAAATTGCCAAAAAAGGCGGAGAATCAAAATTCATTTTGCCTACTTGATGCTTCACTTACAAGTTGTCACAGGTTGGTAAAAATAACTTAGTAAACCATCACAGTTTTCTCTACGTCCTTTGATTAACACGATCTTTTGAGACGACTACCCAGCAAGCTTTTGTGAAAAATTTGGTTAGAAGATTAGAGGTGCTAAGAATACATTGGCATTTCAGGCTTTTATTCTTTATCAATCCATCTAATTTTCGCTGAATTATTAGCAATGTGGGTTTACCTAACTCAGCTGCTTGACATGAAAATGGAAGAAATTTGAAGTCAAAATTAGCTTAGTAGAAACTTACGTTAATGAACTTCTAACTTGTCTAATGAAGGAGACTTCATAAATTTTCATGTAAGCGCTAGAGGGAGGGACTCTAGTTTCAAAACACGCTGTATATTAAATCCATTATTTGGCACTAAAACTTCCGTAATTGAATTCTTCAACAACCTTGGGCCATAAGAAAAAGTAGGCGGTATCAATGTCTCAGGTGTCAGTTTCGTAAAAAAAACAACCATGTAGCTCCAAGTTATCAAAGCCATTAGGTACAACTAAAGCATGACATCGCAAACGATATCTAGGGACTTCCAATTTGAATGTTTCAATGTTAGATTGTGTTTGAATTTTTTTTTCTGTCTTCGATCACAAAGTTTTTGTTTATGATTATGTCTTTGATGCTGTTTTGTGTATTTAGTTTATGATTCTGTGTAGTTTTCAAGTTTATTTTACTTTTTAATAGCTACCCATTCCGAAAATTCGATCCATCTCAGTCTAATGGTTAAAAAGTTAAAAATTCGGTGGCCCCGTTTGAGGGGGACCCTCATTTTGGTACTCCCAAATTGCGTCAAATTTTATCTCTTTATATTGGCCTATCCTGAAAATATTATGTGTCTAGCATCAGTGGTTAAAAAGTTTGAATTTTGGCGGCCTCGTTTCAGGTAAAAAAAAACCGTTTTGGTAACCCTAAACTTTGGTCAAATTTTGTCTTCAATATTTCCTTACCTAAAACATTTCATGTGTCTAGCTTAAAAGGTTAAAAAGTTTGACTTTTGGAAGGCACCGTTTGTGAAAACTCCCCATTTTAAACCCCCCATTTTTTGTTAGGTTTAGTTTATTTCTTATGTTTACCCAGTCCAAAGTCTGATGCGTCTTACCTTACGGTATCCCTTATTTAATTCGAAAAGTTGCACCTCTGAACCTTTCAAATGGTTTCATTTCATGAAAAAATGGTATGTATGAAATTTTAAACTTTTGAAATGAAGTTTAGAGGTGGCGCAAAGTCTTTAAAGTTTGGATGGGTATTTTTAATTTTTATGCAGGAATACCCCTACTATGAACAGCAGAGTATTATTATTTCATTGTGACCTTACACGCATAAAAATAGCGTTTATTAAAATCTTCTGAAAGTTAAATTTGGAACTACAGTAACATAACAGTATGGTATCGGTTACGACATACAGTAGTTAAATGTAATTTGCAGTTTTAAACGTTTGCATCATCAATCAGTTTTTCAAGAAAAGCAGCTTCTTTACCAAAGGTAGCTAGTCTTTTGTTGTATCTTGCAGAGGATTTAAATTTGCTTGGGCTGTTTGATCGTAACGTTTGTGAGGTTTGGGTGTACTGATCCAGAGGTTCTGATTGCACTCGAAGTTCTAATCAAGCTGGTATTTTATTATGATTGTAATAATACGACTCGTAATAATTATATACGCGAATAGTAATGCGACCTCTGTGAATTATATTTCCGCCGGACTTGATGATATTCAGCTATCGCACACAAAAATATAAACTTTGGTCAATTTATCTGCTCGATAGCTGACATAATATTGTATCATCGCTATTTTAGTTTGAACTGAATTATTCCATGACATGACCCCGCCTACCACAATGCTTGTGCCCTAGTGGCTACATATGTCCCTTCCAGGTTTTTGAATTCAATGGACGAGGGAGGGGAGAGGACGTTAAATTTGAGAATCGTTAAAGCTCTGGCGGAAATTTACGGTCAAATGTCATTCAAGTAGCAATATACAAATGTGAAAATAGCTAAATATGACAATAGCAACATATATGAAAACAGCAATGTATGAAAATAACACTGTATGTATATAGCGGTTATATGAAACGCACAATTTGGTTACATGAAAAATGTATCTAATATGAGAGGTTACACGAAATATAGCAGTTCGATTCATGCTAAGCAATTCCGGTTGTTTCCATTATTTCGAAGAAAAATCGAGCAAACATTGACATAAAGTGCATATTGAAAAAAATTAGTTTGGAGTGATTGCTTCCTTTGTTGAAGATTTAACTGTTCTTAATTTTATGCAGAAAAACGAACATATCAATCTGAGTGCTAAAATTGTTAGAATTAGCGATCATAATAAACTTAAAATAAACAACAACGATAAAATTCCACATCACAAAGTTAGTAATTGATGACATCATTTGTAGAAAAACGTTTTTTAAGATAGCACTTGGAGAGGTGATTAAAACTTTCGGGTCAGTTATTCATTTTTTGTCAGTATCATCGATACTGATAAAAAAAGATGATAATTGATTTCTTATTATGTTACTTTCGCTGATTATTCCCAACAAAGATTTAAAGTCCTCAAAACCCATATCGGTTGCTGGAAAAAGATGAGTTACGCATGAAAATTTATCGCATCAAAATGGGCAGTCATGGGGGCAAAAAGTGTATTAACTTCACTGTTAACATGAGTCAAAGGGTAATTTTGAAAAATGTTGTAGGTGTTGTTTATGTTGAAAGTTAAAGTTCCACCTGGGATGAAGTTTCTAGGAATCTGGGGGCACATGACAGAAATTTCCTCGTTCGCTTTAATAACGAGTTTTTTTTAAGAGGCGCTAACGAACGAAATACTCGCTAAACGTAAGAGGTCATTTTTGCACGTGTATGTAAAGCCTTGCGAAATCCGTTACGTCATTCTTTCTCGCTAAATTTCTTCGAACGATTGCGGAAAGCAGTTCGAGTAAAAAAATGTCACATTTTCCTCGCCAACTTAAAGAGGATCTTGAAGCACTCTTTAAGCGTGCGAGAAATGTTTTTGATTTAGAAATTTAATGGCGAAATGTTGAAAACTTCTAACTCATGCGAATTTTTGCTGAAAATTAATTCAAATCGTCGCCATGTTTGCTATTAGACTGCTAAAAAAAAGCGAATTGCATTGAGAACCATTTGCTGTTTCGATTGATAAAGAAATGCTAAGTAGTGCAAGTTGACAAAAATAGTAACACACTCCTTTTATACGAACGATTTTCTAAAACACGAGGCTCATTTTTGCTCAGAATTTAAGAACAAATTAAAAACACTGCCAGCCTCAGCAGCAAAACAAACCAAAAACAAACAAAAAAAAATTCAAACTAATCAAAGAAACTAAAATTCGTGCTGATTCAAAACGATAAAATTTCGGTGATTTTCTTGTGTTTGCAAGCAAAATTGCAACTATTCAAGGTTATAAACTCTGTTGCTCTGCGCAAGCAATCGAGAAATTTTTTCGGCAGTTGTTCAACTTGAAAAAAGCTTGCTTTTTTGCTTTTGCAATTTTACGATGCTGCAAAAGCAAGAAAAAAGCCTTCACTGTCTTAAGCAGACAGAGCTATAGGAATTAAACAGTGTTTCAAACATGCTCATTGAAATTGACATCGATGCTCTCAAAATTTTTACAAAATCAAGAACAAATGAGACTGAATATTGGCAAAAAATTAAAAACAGCCAGTCTAAACTCAAGATTTACCGGTTCTAAAAAGGAAGTGTACTTCGACTTGCTCACTTTTGAAAAATTTTGAAACCTTAAGACGTAAAGTTACTGTTAACATATGAGTTTACCCACGAACAACCTCAAGGGCGCTTTACTTCATTTAAAAAATTATATTATGGAAAAAGTTGTTCTTTTTTTACATTGATCCAAAAATATAATTAAATTCTGTCGTTCATTTTCTGATTGTTATCAGTTGAAGAATTTGCTTGCGTAGAATAATCGCGCATCGCTTAAAGTATCTTTTTCCATAACAAGGTAGTACATATACTACGCTTGAACGCATTATTTTGAAGTAGAAATGCATCTGACGTCACAATGGGGTATTTATTACGTACTAACACAAGTTACAAACATCTCGCAAAGAAATTCGAGCGAGCCGTTTTAACGCGTGTTGGGCGAGACGGCTCAGAAATGGCAGTTAGTCGACGAAGATTTTTTGCTCGTTAGCGCTTTTTAGCGAGCGAGAATGGCCTTTACGAGCTCTTTAGCACGTTCTGTCTTGTCGCCCCTGACTTCTGGGTAGACGTTGCCGTCCCTGTAAATTTGCCCCATTATTGGTTTACTTAAAGAGTCTAAAAATTCTACAAGTGGACGAGAAGAAAAATATTTTCCATGGCTTAGACTGGGGAGAATTGTTGTGTTTGTTGGTTCACAAGCTAGTTCAGTTATTATATCGCCAATGGTTACTTCCGCAGTGCGACGGTGCAGTAAAAATGATAGTACCTGACAGGGTATTGCCGTCCCAAAATTGAATGTAAGGTCGTGAACAAATTTTGTATCTGACATTTCAAAAAATGAATATCAACGTTTAATTGTTTCTTCCATAATGTTCAGCATTTTCTGTTATGTAGCGGACGTCTGTATGAACTCGTCCTGAATGATTTACCTTTGAATGACTCATGGTTTTTAATTTTTGTAATTTGCTGCAATTTTTAGGTGATATAACAATTCCTGAAGGATCACAAACTACATTTTTCGAAAAACACGTTGAGACCGATTTAGGGCATTGGATCTGGTAGTGTAAGCTGATCCCTAATTGTTTAATTTCCGCTCTGTAAGGGTTTTTTTTTGATTTAAATGCAAAATTACGTTAAGTACTTTTTCGACTTTTTTTACGTTAGGGCAATCAATTCGTTTTGGCACACTTCTGACGTGGACTCGATTGCCAGTTACGCAAGATCCTTTTTGGACGGTCTACGACAACTGACCGCCGCAAACTGACCGCGAACAAACTGACCGCGAACCAACTGACCGCGGAACAAACTCACCTCCAGACCAACTGACCGCAGAACCAACTGACCGCCGAAGGTGCTAATAGCGCTTGTCACGCTAAGAACAATAGGAGTTATAGCGTTAATCTCTGAGAGCAAAAGATCATTAAAAAAATAGTCAGCTTCCAAAAAATTAAAACAATAAGTACGCCATTAAATTAATTGTTGTTGCTTTTTTTTATCGGTTCGCGCTGTTTTTTTTTTGTTTTGGGTTGCGTACGGCAAGTGTAGAAAAACATTAAATACAAAATATGGAAATCGTAATTTGCCTCAGAATTAAAATAATTGTTTGTGATTTACGATTAACGTTTTTTTTGTTGTTAATATTCCGTGGCGAACGGCAAGTATGGAAAATACAAAATATGGAAATCATAAGTTGCTTCAAAATCGTTGTTTTTTTCCTTGCGTACGGCAAGTACAGAAAATTAATCAGTACAAACAAAATACGGAAATCATAACTCGACTCGGAATTAAAAACTTGTTTGTTTTTTACGTTTTAGGCGGCTTTTACCGATCACGCGTATTAGCGCTGCAGCAGAAATACACTTATTATTGGATTGTATGCACTTTACCTTTTTTTCTGCATTTGCATTGAAAAACATATGCGCATTTCTGCAGATAAGTACGCGTGATCGGTAAAAGTTGCCAAACGCTGTTTGTTTTTTTTTCGTTGCGCATGGCTAGTGTAGAGAAGTAATTTATACAAAATATGGAAATCATAACTCGCCTCGGAATTAAAATGATTGTTGGTTTTTTTACGTTTTCCGCTGTTTTTTTTTTGCATTTGATGCAGCAAGTATAGAAGTATTTGAAACACAATTACAAAATTGTATCAAACCAAACTATTGTCAGAGCGTTTTTTAAGTTAAAAATTATCAAGTTTTTAGTCGTAATTGATTTAATGCTTGTGAATACAAATCAAAAGTCTTTAAATTTGACAAAAAAAGCTTTATTGTTGTATTACCGTAATACAGTTAATTTGCGTCGGGTAGCAAATACATAAACTATTTGAAAATGAAGCTTATGGAATGCCACGTTTATCGGGATAAAACATAGTTGAAACAGCGTTTTTTGATCTAGTGTTTCTATCAAAATTAACGTTTTGCTCCGCAATCTGGGAGCATCATCAGAACAGCAACATGTTGTTTCTAGTAAAAATGAAAATGAAAGGAGTAGAAAAAAATACTAAAAAACCAGGAATATACTCTTGTGACGATACAAACAAGATTGTACAACAGCCCTTGTTATTACCACATACATTCAGCACTACCAGTGACTGCTCATGCGGCAATCTACCAACAACGGAGTACATACTTCAAGAGTGTCATTTTGGACCACACTGCTCCGATTCCAATTTAAAAGAAGCAAACCTGAAAAACTACCCCCCCACCCCAGTTACGCTGCTGAGAGTATATTCCTGGTTGCTTGGTGTTTTCTGATGATGCTCCCCGTTATTTATAGTTCGTCATATTTTAAGTTGTATTTTGATGCTTCTGTTGAAATGTATTTGTTAACGTTTTCAAAAAAAAAAAAAGTTTCGCGGATTTTCTATCACTGCAAAAACTTGAAATCACTTCAATGACCGAAAGAACTAAAGTTATTGAAAAAAATTCTTTTTTGATCACGAAAAAAAGTCTTGCAACAAGACTGCAACAAATTCAATAAAATAAACGCAAAAAATAATTACCAAAAAAACATAAAAAGAAAATAGCAACAAGAACTGATAATATTACGGGTCCATCTTGAAATTATGGCTTACACCACGCAAAAAGTCGATCATAGATTGCGGCTGGCTGCCGATAAATCTTGTCACTAGCCGCTTGATCTGATCATCTGCTTCTCTGTATTTTCGTTTTTTTGTGGAGGCAAATAACCGGCGTTCATCCTTAGTTGGTCGCTGTCCCGAGCCTTTTGGATTTTTCGTAGGACATCGATAAGCTTTCATATGCTGGAATGATCCACCCCCATCTCGGTTTGGAGGCGCCGATGAGCTGCCTCCGCATAGTTGTTAGTTCTGTCCTAAAAATATACAGTATACGTATAAAAACATTAAAAAATACTGCCATAGTTCGTAGCAATTCCACCATAGAGTATTTATAAAGACCAAAAACAAATTTAAGATAAATTTGGATATCTCTCAAGCATACTGCATACTTAACCAGAATTTAAAACTAATCCTCTATCATCTAATCGTGCTTGCCTATATGGAATAATTTAAATAACAAATTAATGCTGCTGGCACTACTGAAAGAGCGGTCGATATTTCTAAGAGGTGCAAAAGCAGTTCAATAAACAGACTATATCGCTAAGTTTTTTTATTTATTTCCTGTAGGCTGAAATGTAGTAAAAATCTCAAAAGTGACAGTGGCTTTGCGCAATCTAGATCCAACCCTGCCTACAAATATCCCCAGTGGAGCATATTTTTTAATCAAGAGAATAAATAAACTTCAAGATGAACAGTACATTATGGTTATTGCAAAAAAATAGTTTGACAACTTACGATTCGTTACAAAACTTACTTGATCGCAGAGCACACGATCATGGACGTTCCATATCCGCGGAGGAAATATGGAGTTGCGTCTCCCACCACCATGTCTCGGACGCCCTATAGAAAGAAATATATACATATATCAATAGCAAACGTTTCTGTATTATAAACACTGACACACTAAATTGCTGTTTTGTAAAAGTTATGAAGTTAACAGTCAGCGTAAACGGATGACTAAACCCTAATCAGAACGAAAATGCTGATAAGTGCATTTCGGGACACGGTTTGTAAGGCTAAACTCAACCACATAACTGGCACAGTTACAGTCAAAAAGATTCCATCAACAGCCAAATATGAGCGTACGCCAAGTTTTTCACAAATGTGTGGACGAAAAAAAAAACGCTGAAATTGCGGACAGAGACTAACTAAAAATTTTATTTGCGTTATGGGAGCCTGTAGTCTCCAAAACTTGTGAACGTGGACTTTTTTTTTACTTGATAAATAACTGAATTTCAGTTATGCAATTATTAAACTATTGCTACGAAGATTCTGTTTTGTTTTTCTTCCTTTGGACTAACGATTTTTATTGTGTCGTAATCTTAGTCAGTAGAGAGCTGGTTTGACGGACCCGACTCCTTGTTTTGCCAACAGATAAAAATAAGACAGAAATCTAAGTTATAATTTGCGTATTTGGATTAGAATACTATTTGACATCCAAAAGCAGGCTATAGTTTAAAATACAAAACTCGCAAACTGAATAAATAAAAGGTAAACAACTGTTACCGGTAATGCATCGCATATCTCGAAAAAAAACGGCTATAAACCCATGACATAAACGTCAAAACTCAAATTTTTGTATAGTCACTCAATCTATCAGAGGTGGAGTCCTCGAGGACACATTTTGAAGTCCTTAGCCTCAAGTCTTGGAAAATTGCCCTGTCCTCAGCTCGAGGACAGCACTATTTTTTTTAATTGTCAAAATTTTGTAGATAGGTTAAAAAATTTTATAAAGACTTTTTGTTTTGGAGAACGCCTGAAAAAAACTTTTGAAGACCTTTCTTTTTTTTGGGGGGGAATACTTGCTCTTGTGTCCTTGATCTTGGCCTCTAGCATTCCTGTCCTTGGCCTCGAGAGGGTCTGTTCTTGGCCTCGGATTTTTTTTGGTGTCCTTGACCTGGGCCTCGAGTCTTGTGTCCTGGACTCCACCTCCGCATTTATATAAAATATTGTTTGAATATTCGGAGAGACTTTCACGCAAAAATCTAAGGGGATAGAAACAATCTAGCAGCAGAACAGCAACCTTCTCTTTGAGGACGGCCTGCAGCTGACTTTGAAACAAATTTCACTACCAGAATTTTTTACCCAATCAGCCACTACTTTTCTGAAAGGAAAAAGTGCATGAATCTTATTAGCTAGATAGTCTGGTTCACAAGGGATGTGTTTGTTTTGATAAATATAATCTGTAGTATTTTTCTTACCCACGTAATTATCTTCAAGCCAGTCCAGTAAAAACTGGCACTCTGGTGGAAAGTGGGTTTGCAGTGGCGGCCATCGCTTCATCAATCCGTTGTAGCGGAACAAATGCTACCGCAGCTACACACTTGCAGTATAGGGAAAAATCAGCGTCATTTCTGTAGCGACGGGTCGCATCCGGCTCTTGAGTGAGATCCTTTTTCATATTTTTTACGAAGTGAAAAAAATATCCAAAAATTTGTGTGCCCGGAAACGCGAACTGCGCCGCCTGAAAAGCAGCAATTTCAAAGTCCATTGAAACTGCCATTGGCTGAATATGCAAAACAAAATCATATATTTTTAGGGCAAATATGATTCGCACAAAAAATTTCCAATCACTAAAACCAACAAATCATGCGTAGGTTTAAGTGTGGTAAAGAAGCTAGTCGCAATTACACTACGATTGATTGTTTCCTTACAACACACAAGTCATTTAATCACAAATTTGCTTTGTCAAAAAATGACAATAATGGAATTCTAGACCCACACTCGCAACAACATACACAAACACTGCAGTTCTTTGACCCAGTCTGCACTGTGCGCAAAGTTGTGAGCGTACAAGCGTATTCTTAGTTTATTTTAATTCTATTTTGCACGGGGAAGAGACAAAAATGCACTTCCTCTCGGTTCTTTTGAGATAAATTTCTGTGAAAAATTTTTTTCATGAAGCCAACTCGACTTTGAGTCAAATTTCTCCACAATTAACTCCTGCAAATTGAAAGTTGCTAAAGCAAAGGAAAGTTTCCTAATTTTGAGGTTTTCCGAAGTTACTTTCTAAAACCTAAGCTATTTTTGGCCAAAATTCAACTTAAATGACGCCACAATACGCTTTGGTTATTCAACTACTTTGACTTGGGCATTATACGAATCAGTATCAAAAAACAAACCTATATACTCAAATTGAACCGCCTGTGAAGGCTCTAACTTGAAAATGACGACGTCATCAGCTTAAAACTAGTTTGTTTTTTCTTTAATTTTAAGAACATGAACCCGCATGCCAAATGTAGTCTTTCTATAATTTTTGGTTTAGCAGTTAAATAGGGGATGCATTTTTAACTCTACTCGTGTAAAATGCGTTGCGCAACTAGCCCGTATAAAAAGAAATTCGGTGCGCCCGGCGTACTGCCTTATCAGCGTACACAAATTAAAAGTTTGATAATGCGCTCGTACTCTCACGATTTTGTTCATCTCCACCGCAGCTAAAGTTTATTGAAGAGCATAAAATTAACAATAACTTACATTCCTTACTGCCACCGCACTACTTCGACGAAAATTTGCAAGCTTTTCAACGATAGGCATTGTACTGTAGAATAGTTGTAGAACATAGAAGCAATCCATACCTTACTAATACAGTGTGATAAGTGGTTTATAATGAGCAACTATAACACAAGCAAGCATACATTGCTTATGCATATATCAAAGCAACTTACATTTAAATGCGGCATTAAGTTTTGCATTGCTGCAAAAAAATGATTGTACGTTGATCTGGTTTTGTTTGGTAGAAGAGCGTACAGCAGAGGAAAGGCCCATTCATTAGCCTTGACCAAAATCACGTAAAACTGTAAACAATTGTTGAGTTTTTTTTCTTAAATTTGACAGCCATCGTAAATTTATAGCTTAAAAAAATTGTCTTTGTTTGAAAGCAAGATTTACCACTAACGACTTGCGATTTATCGCCTGCTATAATTCTGCGCTTATTGGCCTCGATCAGAGCATAGTCACTAACAATTGCACTTATGATTGCACTGTAAGTAATAATTCGAGACTGTGATTAGAGATAGCCTAGAACTAGATTATAATCGTAATCTGTGATTTGTAGTCGATTACGTCATTCTCAAATAAGGTAATTGTAATGAGAAATCAAATCCAAGGGTCGTAATCATAATCTACTAATTACAAATAATCAAACCATGGCTGGCTACTACAGGGCTAGGCTACCAGTAACAAACAAAAGCGTGAATGCTGAGATGAGAGTATGGTAGTGATGACGGTTCTAACTACAGAACAGAATGCAGGCACAGGGCTTGCTGCAAATGGTAACATGTTTTGACTTTTAAAGCTATGAGAGTAGTTAAATCCAAAATTTATGAGGTTGACAAAGCCATACTACTGGAAAAGTTGACAAAAACATTTCAGTTCTACCAATACTCGTATGTAGGACAACACCAGTGTTTAGGTTTAAAATTTTTTTTAAGAATCTTAGGCGATCACTCGTGTGGGTATGTGTTCACTGGCGTCGATTTCAGGGAGTTGGCGCTCCCTCGAGTATAACAATCAAGGAGACGAAACGTATCTCGCCTCCTGGTTTTGCTGAGTAATTTACGTGCTACGCAAGCGAGTTAAAAATCAAAAATTATGTCAGATATAGTTTAGTTTCGTTTATAAATAATATTTAACATGCCAAGTTTGCTTGTTTGTGGAATCAAATATTTTCGCTAAAACGTAATCGAGCGGGTTAGTAAAATATAACTTTCTGACAGTTGTTGCGAAATTGGCAAAGGTGACGAGTTGATGATGTGATTTTTTAAGTAATGCAAAGAAAAATCTACGCCGCCATTCTTAAATTACAAACTTCAGTCGCCGTAGTATTTCAAAATATTAATCGAACAGACATTGATGCTAATTGTAAAATAAAAATCCAAGTGCTTTTATATTAAATGCTAACTAAAAAAATATGAAAAGCAAGTTGCAATCAGTTGATTAATAAAAAAAAATCAAAATGATAAAATTTGGACTGCGTTTGCCGTACTTGAAAGTGCAAAGAACAACATAGAGCTATATTACGGTAAATTTTAATGCCAATAGACAATCACATAGATACTTTTGTTTAAACCAAAAACGTCAATTAGCCCAATGAAGTTTTTTCATGACGTTCTCGCATTTTTAAAACCAATGTTATTCAGGCATTTGCAGTAAAGCACGCATTATTTCGAATCAATTTATTTCGCCGCTAAGAAATTAGCATAAAGCAAGTACGTGTTCACCAAGCCTAAATACGCATCTCTATTGACAATACTATATATTATTAAAATGTGATTTATCGTACGTGCAGCAGAAACTTTGGAATTCAGATATGTATTAATATTTTTGTGTTAATCTAGCTTCGGTTATCACATAACCTCAAAAAGATCGATTTATATTTGGTGTAAATTTGAAATTCAAGAGCATGCGATTTTATACTAAGTTTAAAGTGACATTTCATACGCCCGGCGTCCTACTTGCTAACATGCTGGATGGTTGAAACAAACGATACGTTTGTGCGCTAACAATTTAAAAATGCGACTAAATGTGGGAGGATCTGCCCTTCAGAAGGACATAAAAACCGCGTTTGTCACTCCTGTAAAAACGCTTAAAAACCATCTCGAACAAAAATTCTCGCCCCCCTATGATTTGCTTTCTTTAAAAAAAAATCGACGTCTGTGTACAGTTCTGTACACTCCTGATTTATGTCTTTTTGAAGAATTGAGCTTTCTCATGCAATGCTTTAAAATGTATTTCTACATTTTTTGATAGATTCTGACTTAGCGCTATAATAAAATTATATTTAAATTTGGCGAAGCGATGTAATTGCAAAAACTGCAAGGTGAAATAACCACAATCGGAAACTAATTACGCGGGTGCGTAGTCGTAATCGACGGAATTGATATAATCGAACCATTTTTGGCCTCGTCGCAATGGGAATGTATTTCTAGAAATTTAATAACTAATGATGCCAGAAATTGCAATGCGTATCTATCTATCTATCTATCTGTCCATCTTTGTATATGTTTGGAGTAATACGAAACGTTCCGTCCAAAAAGAGATATTGATCCATTTCTTCCTGCCCATCGAACATTGGATTCTTTACCAAATATAACAATTCGATCTCGACCGCTAGATGGTCCAGAATCGTAAAGAAGAAAATTTTCTTCTAAAAATAAAACATACAAAGCTAGTCGATATTGTGATTGGCTGCTCGACAGTACCGTCTTCTCGTAAAATCTTCAACTCCCACATGCAATTTTTCTTTTTTGTGTTTTTTCTTACTTTTTTTTTCTTTTTTCTTTTTCTTCTCCGGCTATCTACTTTTAAACCGCTAAACGCACTGTATTCAAAGTTTGATCGATTGAAGATATCAGAGAGGACTTGTGCAGGAATGAAATCGGCGGTGCCAGGTTGGAAGGATCCTCTCAATCAAGCCCTGTTAAATTTTGCACTTTTAAGCCGCTAGAGCTAGATGGATCAAATTTTCGGTATAGGTAGATATGAAAAATAAACTAAACCTAACAAAATTTGGGGTTCCAAAATCGGGGTTTCCCCAAACGGGGCCTTCCAAAATTTAAGCTTTTGAACCTTTTGAGCTGGAGGCATGAAATTTTTAAGGTAACTAAACATATGTGAAAAAAACATAAATTTGACCAAATTTGGGGGTTCCAAAATCATAGGTCCCCACAAACGAGGCCGCCAAAATTCAAAACTTTTTAACCGTACACGTTAGACAAGTGAAAGTTTTATGGTTGACAATTACGAAGATAGAAAATTTTTGATAAAATTTGGGTGTACCAAAATAAGGGGATCTCCTCCAAATGGGGCTGCCAAAATTCAAACTTTTTAACCATTCACGTTTGACAGATGACATTTTCAGAATAGATTAATATAAGTTAAAGACAAAAATGACAAAATTTGGAGATACCACAATGAGGGTATCTCTCTCAAAAGGGGGCCATCAAAATTCAAACTTTTTCACCACTCACGCTAGACGCACGAAATTTTCAGGATAGGCAAGTACGAAGAAAAGATAACGTTTGACAAAATTTGGGGGTACCAAAATGACGAGATTCTTCTCAAACAAGGACGCTAAAATTCAACTTGAACCATTTACACTAGACTGATGAAATTTTTAAAATAGGTAAATATGAAAAAAGATAAAATCAGGGGGTACCACAATGGGGTCCCCCTCAAACCAGGATGCCGAAATTCAAACTTTTTTATTTCTTAAGCTAGACACATCAAATTTTCAGGATAGGTTGTCTTAAGCTAGACACATCAAGGAGAGACAAAATTAATTTGAGGCACCAAAATCGGAGTTCCCTCAATTGGATCCTTCAAAATTCAAACTTTTCAACCATTCAAGCTAAACACATGTAACTTCCAGAATAGGTAAATATAAAAGAAAAATAAAATATGACTAGGTGCCACAATTGGAGAGCCCTCCTCCAACGGGTCCTTCAAAATTTTAACCACTCAAGCTAGACAAATGAAATTTTCAAGATAGGTAAAAATACATATGAAAAAACATTGAGGATCTCGTACTATAGAGGTTCTCCAATTATGTTGACACCACCCCCATTAACTACAAAATCTAAACGAATTAAATCTATTGGAGGGGTTGATAACATTATAGCTCAATTAAAAGATAGATAACAAATCAAGTAATAATAATAGTACATAATAATAGTAAATCAAAGATAGATAACAAAATTTGGTGGGCCGCATCGAGGAGACCATTCCAAATGGGCCCTTTAAAATCTTAAATACGAAGTACTCCAGCTAGACATATCAAATTTTAAGAGTACCGGTGGGCTAATATTAGAAAAAGATAAAACATACCAAACTTGGTAATGCCACAAAAGACAATAATTAGCCCGAAAGACCGTGTTAATTAAAGGGCGTATAGAAAACTGCGATGGTTTACAAAGTTATCGACCTGTGACAACTTGAGAGTGAAGCATTAACTAGAGAAAATAAATTTTAATTCTCTTCCTTTTTTTGCAATTTGTCAAATTAAACAATTCGAGAATGACGTCTATGTGGCAAAAACATAAATGATTCAGTAAAAACTTAAATAAATGCTTCTTTTAAATTCGCAGAATTTCAGCATTGTTTTTTATTTTGGTTGATACTATTTAGGAGGGGGCTATAATTTCCAAACAACCGGTATGCCAATACTATATGTTGAATAACGATGCGAAAGAGCGGTTTCATAATCATACATGGCTGTAAGTTTCGTTGATGTAACAAAATTTGCTTGTTAGTCGTTGGAATTTTGAAGACCACTTTGTTATTTCAAATGAAGTTAAAAACTGTTAAGAACTCGTAAAAACTGCTGAAATTT
Source organism: Trididemnum nubilum (assembly GCA_963965965.1). Taxonomy (NCBI): domain Eukaryota; kingdom Metazoa; phylum Chordata; class Ascidiacea; order Aplousobranchia; family Didemnidae; genus Trididemnum; species Trididemnum nubilum. The sequence continues at coordinate 30,466,755 of OZ014472.1, read as the reverse complement.
GACGTTGTATTGCGAACGGTTATGCAAGCTTTTTGAATGACGTTACACGATTATTTTTGATAGCTTCGGAGATTTAAATTTTGAACTCGAATAACCACAAAGCGATTTAAGTTAAACAAAATTTGAAGAGTCGCATTTACATTATTGATCGACTACATTTTTTACAAATTCATTCAAGCAATCGGATCACTGTTTTAAAACGTAATAAAGTTCAGTAAAAGTTGGATAATGTCGCGAAGTCCCACATACCGCTTGCGATGTCACGTTCGAGTTCGTGTTCGCGCTCTGTATAAACGGGCTTTTATACTGTAATACGGTACCGGTATATGAGTAAATTAATAATTAAATTGCAAGGTTTACGTTGACCTGGGGCAGGGCAGTACGCAGTATATCGTCGGGGAAAAGCTAGCTGTGCTAAACTCTGAGGGGTAGGGGGTATTGCTTCTACCGCGTTTCGTCGTCTTTGAATGAGACGTGTCAGATTCTTACGAGACACCCCAACTAATGCAGCCGACGAAGATTGCTGTATTTTCCTGTTAATTAGCTGCAACAACAAAAAAAACAACTACTGCCAAGATGGAAAATATACGTTTATTGTTGTCTAAGTGAGGAAGTTTTTGTCATTTCTGAAATGTGATTTAAAACTAAGCAAGTTCAATGAATCATGGGCGCGCGAAACAAGATTTGCGCTTAATGCATCAAATAAAACCTTGATCGCTGCTGATGAAAACCTTAGCTTTTGCTGGAAAATAAAATCTTCCAAGACGCAACATAACACCAATTTGCCGATTCGGGGGATAAACAGTCGGGAAAAAAAAAGCTCATTTATTAAAAATTTTTACGATATTGTCACTTTGCATAACAAATAACTACTGCTTCACAAAAAAAAGATGTCGTTACATTTTCTGATATGTTAGCCGGATAAAGGAGCTGAGCATAATTTGTGATAACGTTTGGTTCTTTCAAAAACAAGGCCGTGAAGTTATTTCTTAATAATCAGAAATCAATAACCAAAGTGTTAGTGTTTTTCCAGTGGTAAACGTAGCATTATAAATTGATATTACTATCAATTCGACTCATTTTAATGCGACTTATGTAAGTTTACCGTGTGGAAGTTTCGTAAAAATTTTGATTTTTTAGATAAGTTCGAGTGTGCTGTTAAAAAGCAAGCTACTGAAGCCAGTTAACACAAAATATTTTTTGTTTTGTTTTATTATCTCAGAGAACTCCACGGACTTGAAATATTTTCAAGTATTGAATGAAATGACTGTTTTTGAATTCGCATCGCTGCTTTTCATCAGTTATTAACGTAAGCTGCTAATCATAATTAGCGAAAACACTACGCTCAAGGAAGCGATGTATATTGAAGAAGGAATCGTTTTCTCAATGATTTCTGTCTGTGGTTTCAAAAAAATGCTCGATAACGAAAGTTAAAAATATATCACAACAGATTACCACAGTATTAAAACATTCAAAATTAAAAACCTATAAACCTAACCGTTTGTTTTACCCGTAAATGGAATGGTATAGGGTAAATCTAAACATTTAATTGTCAATTGCCACTTTTCTAAATTGCTTAGATTTATTCCTGAAAATGGCAATTACGGGTCAAACAGACTGCTAGGTTTTTTATTTTTAAATGCTTTTAATATTTTAATTTTGCAGTAATCTGCTCTCAATGATTTTATTAATTTCATTTACACGGCTGTTGCAGATGAATTTTGTGCAGAAAAAAAAAAGCCACACGTCAGCTATTGCTTTCACGCATTATCATCAATTAGTTGCACTTAATCTGCTGATTCAATAATAAATAGATTTTTCGTCGTGCTGCAACGCAGTGACGTTGCTTAATCTCATGCACGTAAACCAATTGCAGTTACACTTCAAAGTTTTTAAAAATGTACTTTATAATGCAAAAATTTTTTTAACTGTTGTAATTTATTTTGAAAATCATACTGTCTTTGTACGTGAAATCAACAGAAAGTTGTACAAAATGCATTACGAGACATTGGCTCCAAACGTTTTCGTTATCAAATTTATACCCCAAGTGTACAGTAACTCCAAATTAAACTAAAATTTTTTAAAGTAAGCTGGTTTTTACAAAACCCAATCTTGAAAAATACTTGCAATATTTTGAACTTGGAAAAGCCAGAGTACTCGCATAAAAATGAGTGAAGTTCATAGTAATATCAATTTGTTATTATACTTTTGGCGCTGGAAAAAGTTTACAATCTTGATAAATTTTTTGATAAACGTTAACTTGCTACATTATTCTCCAAATGAGGGCAGATCACAGGATTATGTTTTCGTCCACTTATAGCTAAGCTTATAGCGTACACGCTCATGAGATGTGGTACGCTTTTTGCCGTTCATCGGATATTTTCAGTTGTATTGCAAAACTGATCGAATACCGCTATGATAAAATATACATACTTGTACAGGTCGTTCCATACTTTGCGTTGCTGCACGCTTAACTTGTGAAGATATTTCAGACAGTTCTACCAACACTGGATTTTCACCATGATTGTGGTGATTGAGTGATTTGATTACCTGGATATTGCAACTATAGTTTAGAAACGCAATAGTTGACATTAACCACATCACAATACTGTAAGAATTAGTTGCACAAAACTGAATAAACCACATTTTAAATTACATTATGATCAAATTGCAGTTGCTGTTTAAGCCAATAACATTATTGTAAAGCTTTTAAGTACCTGTTGAATGAAAACCTACAATGTTTTATTGTAATAAGAACTAGTAAATTTGTGGTTGCGGTCAAACGTTTTTTTTTTAATTTTTCAAATTTTTGTTACCGGTTACAGAATTTAAACTTTTAAATTTTAACCTTCTTTACAGAGAAAAAGATGTTTTTTTTTTGAAATAACTAACCTTTGAGTGAAGTTTATTGACAAAAACTCATGAAAAAAATAATCGAGTTCCTAAGGTAACGCAGTTTCCCAATTTAATGGTTTCCCGAAGGAAGTTTCCGAAATCTGAGCAACTTTTAGCCAATATTTAACATAAATGATGTCACTGAACGTTTTTTTGACTTAACCAACTTGACTTCGACGTTTTATGATTCAGGATTGAGAAAATAAAAACGATGTGTACACAAAATTTGAATACGCTGTACTTTTTTGGCACGCTGTATGTCTTCATTACCAATCCCAGAATTGCAATTTTATAAAAATTGATTTATGAATTGGAAGTAGTTATCCCACTTCACATAAACACAACTTAAAAATCTTCGACACGAAAATTGCAATGAGAAGGACTGTATTTTATTGACTTAATTAAAAACTGGCTCTGGTATGATCTTCGTAATTTTTTGGAAAATTTTGCTTGAATCAAAATCTTAGAAAATGAACTAACCTGATCTGTTGACACATCAGTGTGAATGCGTGCTTTGCATCCTTCCCACCTGCGGTCGCATCGCCAAAACTTCCTCAGTTTATCTCCACTTAATTTATCAAAAATGTTAGTGCATCCATCGTGCACAAACTTTGGTTTATTTCGCTGCGATAACACTTTTACTTCAGCCATACTCAACCTCTTGCAAATATTGCTCTCATCAACCTCCTCGTAAAACTCACGAAAACGGACGATCGAAGATGTATTTATAGTCACAAAGTTTAGTTTGATGTTTTTTTTTGTGTTGCAATTTTTTTGATGTAGCAATTTTTGTGGGGCAAGTAAAATGACTTTTTTAGTAGAACAATTAAGGTGATTAAGAATTTTGCAAAAATTGATTTTAAAGCTGGGAGCAATTTTTCAGTTTCGATTCAAACCATAAGATTTGTCGGAAAAGCATTGTAAACTTTCCAAATTGCACTGACAATGTTACTTTGATGCATGCCGTTGTCAATAATTCTTACAATTACCAATAGACTGACTTTTGATGATCATTCCTTGTGGGTAATTAGGTATTAACGTGCAACGCGTGTCGCAGCGGGGGCAAAACGTCGTAGATTTAAGTTTTTTTCTTATATCAAAAAGCGCATAAACAAAATTAATTGACCTGATTAGTTACCACCTGGATAAAGATGCTTTGCATCTTCTCATCAGCTGTCGCAACGCTAAAACTTTCTTATTTTGTAGGAAAACCATCGAAAACTTTCCTAAGGGAAATTTGCAAAATTTTCTCTAGCACGAGATTGCTTTTTCTTATTAATTACTCAAATTTAAAACGATACGAGTCGCACCAAATTGACCAAACCATTGCTTGAACGCTTTTTTTATGACTTTTGATGATTTTTAATTCACAAAATTTTTGGGCCATAATTATTTTGTAAGGTTTCATTTGTCTCCACGAGACTGTGACATTGCGAGTTCTGTTGCATGCAACTCAAACCATCAATAACTAATATTGCATGCTTTTAATAATTTTTTCGGCCATTAAAAAGCTCTTAACGATGGTTGATTCACGGTTTTTTTTTGTTTGAAAACGTCAACAAAAACATTTCGACAGAAGGATAAAAAGATATGCCTGAATTGGATATGACCATTTAAATATGATGCTTCGTAAAATGAAACAATAAGGAAAAAGTAATCACATCAAAACGGCGTAGCCATAACACTGCGATCAAAAATAAACTTGTCACTCAATTTCAAAAACAAAGTTAAAGTGCATTGTACAGTACAATATTCACATTAAACATTCTCAAAGGGGGACGGCGGTCTTTGCCAGTATTCTCGTCTTGTATAACCTCCATAAACTCCGCTTTTTCAAATCAAGGCAAGTGCAGTAAAACGTATTGCGTGAACGCTACTGATAAGTATGTGTTTAAATTTGCAATTCAAATACCTTTAGCTTGTCAGTTGCTCCTAATTTAATAACAGCATTAATACTCGCAACGTAAATAATGCTTTTTTGTCGAATACTGAGTCCATAAACACAATAACCGCAAAATTTGCTTGATTGTTTATTTCACTATGGTAGTTAATGACTAAAAGTATGCATCCTGTTGGTTGCATGTGACGTATTGAATTTGATTACCGCCGTTATAAATCGTTTCAATTCCGATGCAAGATATGATTTCGATATTTTAAATAAATTAATTTTTCATACTTGCCAGACGCAAGGGAAAAAAAAGCAAAGAAAACGGCGTTAATCGTAAAAAACGAACAATTATTTTAATTCCGAGTCGAGTAATGATTTTCGTATTTTGTATTAATCAGTTTTCTGTAGTTGCCGTACGAGAGAAAATAGCGTGAATCGTAATTTAATTTAATCAATTTTCTGTACTTGCCACACGAAAGAAAACAGCGTGAATCGTAAAAAACAAACAATTGGTTTAATTTAGTGGCGTACTTATTTTCTATTGTACTAAGCGTGAGAACCGTCTATTGCTCTGAGCGGGATTAGCGTGAGAACCTTCTATTGTTTTTAGCTCGACAAGCGCTATTAGCACCTTTGGCGGTCAGTTGGTTCTGCGGTCAGTTGGTCTGGAGGTGAGTTTGTTCCGCGGTCAGTTGGTTCGCGGTCAGTTTGTTCGCGGTCAGTTTGCGGCGGTCAGTTGTCCTGGTTCGCTTTTCGGACGTCGCAGTTTGACATGCCATTGAGGGGTGACGTAAACTTTTTATGCAAGTAATTGTAAATAGCAGTGCTTTTGATCACTACAGCATTTAGGACTGCTCCTTGTGTGACATAGGCCAAACATATAGATTTTGGGTTTATTTTTATTTGTCCATGTATTGCCAGATTCTGTAGATAATTTGCCACAGCATGATAACTGGAGTGAGCGCGCCTACTGGGTGCAAGTCGCAACGAACGGTGCTGCAGTAGGGCGTGTGTTTTCATCGTTTACCTTTGCGCCAAAGAAGTAATGTATTGTTTCGGAAATGGTTTCGTACAGCTCGTAAGTTACTTGTGGTATTTGTACAAATTCCCCTTGCGGGTAATGTTTATATCTTGGTTATGTTGGAGTGTTTGACACATTTAGTAGGCTCTGCTATTCGGTATCCACCGCGAAGCATGTGGTTATAGCATACGGGTAATATTATCGATCCAGCCTAAGTTATGTAAACTAGCGTTGTTAAGCTTAAGACCATGGATTTGTGGTAGAACATGTTGGTTTGTTAGTTCCTATTGGTGATGTCATCTGGGTTTATGGATCACTCTGCCTCGCCTCGTGGTTGTTGTTGTTGTTGTTGTTAAGTTGCTTTTCGCTTGTTTTGTCGAAGTGGCTTCGTCGTGTCCCGCGAATGTAAACACTTTGTCACAATAAGCAGTGCATCCGTTTGATTGTTTTCGGCTGCCACTACGTGAAACTGAAGTTAGTTTTGGTTTCTCCAGCATATCATTTGAAAAATTTTCAAGTAGATTCGCTGGCTGTTATCTGTCAATACAAACGTTATCGATATTGCCACTCAATTGTAGGGTAAAATATTTGTTGATTTTGTGCGACACTTTAAACGGTTCGTTGTAGGGTCGCTGCATGGATGCTCGAACACCATTCTGCCTTACAAAAACATGAGAGCATTTTTCTAAGTTTTTGTCAATTAAGTGCGTCTCGAGGTCATGTCGCGTGCTTTTATGGATTGTAAGTTGTTCACAAAAGTTTTTAGTTGGTTTGAGTATTCATTGTTTGTCGGGAGTGGTGATGGTGCTAAAAAACACTCCCCAGGAAGACGTAAGCATGATCCGTACAACATTTCTGCTGGACTGTGGGCTGATCTGCGTGTAATGAAGATCGAATTCCTAACATGACCCAACCATAATTTGAATACCAGTTTTTGGGGTCATTTTGTGCCTTGAGTGCAGCTTTGAAAACTCTGTGAAAGCGTTCCACCATTCCATTTGCTTTGGGATTGTATGAAGTGGTGAATATCAGTTAGCAGCCTAAAAAGTTTCCTAACTCTTTCCAAAGATTTGAGGTGAACTGCCTCCCTCGATCTGTTGTGATTGTGCGCTGGGCTTAAAACCTGAAGACAAAGTGCAGCACAAAAGCATCCACGCAGGATTTAGCAGTGGTGTCTTTTAACGGGATTGCTTCTGGCCACCTTGTGGTTCGATCTATGATTGTGGGCGGGTAGCAATGATCTTGTGAATAACATAATGGGCCAACTAAATCTACATGGATATTTTTAAATCTATTCGACGAAGTTGCGATTGGTGGCAATGGTGACACAATGTGACGTTGCACTTTTGACTGTTGACGTGGAACGCAAGTTTAGCACCATCTTTTGAAATCTGCTTTCAAAGAAGGCCAGTGATATCGATCGGATATTAAGTTTGTGCTGCGCCGAATTTCAGGATGAGAAAGTGAATAGGTAGAGTAAAAAATAGTTTTTTGAAAGGCTGGTGGAATAAAAGGGCGGAAACGACCTTTTGACATGTCACCAAGGATAGAAATTCCGTGCTCGGGCAGTGGTTTTCGCACAAACTCGTAGGTTGAGCTGTTAGTATCTCTCTGTTTGGCTGAAATTGTTTCATCAGTTTGCTGAGCTAGGTATTTCCAGAGATCAACTTGGGGAGCGTCAACGAAAACGGGGGCAGTGATTCTTGGTGGAAAGTCAGCCACGACATTATCTTTTCCTTTTATGTGGCGTATGTCACTGGTGAATTAGGCAATGAATTCAAGATGCCGCAGTTGACGAGGCGACGAATGACGGGGTCAGGAGTGCAAGACGTGGCAAAGTGGTAAGTGATCTGTGTAAAGGGAGAATTTTCTTCCTTTTACAAAGTAACTGGAGTGGCGAACTGCAAGATAGGCTGCTAACAGCTCTCGGTCAAAGGCTGTGTAGCAAGACTGTGCTCTCGAAAAATTGTAAGAGAAAAACGCCAAGGGTTGCCAGTTATTTTCTATCTTTTGCTGTAGTGCCGCACCGCAACCAAGTTCGCTCGCGTCGACAAAGATAGCAGTTCTGCATTTGGAACTGGGTATGCAAGCATTGTGGCCTCACTTAGTTGATTTTTAATATTCGTGAATGCTTGCTCGGTTTCGGGTGTCCATTTTATTAGACGGCAGCCATTTTTCTGCGGTGACAAAAGGTCATTCAAAGGTCGCAAGATGTTGGAACAGTGTGGGATAAAACGACGATAGTAGTTCACCATTCCTAAGAAACGTCGGAGTTCTTTTACAGACTTTGGGACTGACATTTTTTTTTGATTGATTTTGCTTTTTCAGGCAGTGGTTTTATACCCTTGTTACTTACAAGATGCCCTAAAAATGTCAATTCTGGAGCTGCAAAAACAACATTTTTCCTGATTCACAACAATGCCATACATTTTAAAACGATCAAATAGAGCTTGTAAATGTTGTTCGTGCTATTCTAGTGTCGCGGAAGCCATTAAAAGGTTATCAACGTAAGCGAAGCAATTTAAATCTCGAGTTACTGTATCAATAAATTTTTGAAACGTATTGCAGTTTCTCATGTCAAAAAGTTTAGTTTTGTATTCATACAGTCCTACGGGGGTAATAATTGCGGTTTTGTGAGGATTTTCTTCGACCATCGGGATTTGGTGGTATCATGGTGGTACCCTTTCAAACAGTCAATTTTGCTAAAATAGTTGCATCCGTTAAGTTTGTCTACGAAATTGTTCTGATAAGGCGATGGGTAGTGGTGTGGTTGAGTAATGTTATTTTGCGCCCGGTAATCTCCTACCATGCGAAACTTTTTCGGGCCAGCTTAAGGTATAAGGTGAGGGAGATGGTGTTTTGATGCCCGCTTGAAAAAGGTTTTCGATTTCCTCTTGCACAAATTCGCGTTTTTCTGGTGACAAACGGCGAAGGCGTGACGCTACAGGAGGCCCTTTTGTTACCACGTAATGTTCGACGGTGTGCTTGATAGATTGCGTGTTTATGTCTTGAGCGAAGAAATCAGGGTACTTGCGTGCAAGTATTGGAGCCAGTTCTTTATCTTTTTCTGACTTTTCACCCTTTTCCACCGTGGCGTTGATTATTAGTTTTGCTTTTGTAGTTGGTTCGGAATTGTGTGCGGAAATTTTGTTTGCAGTATTTGAATTTTAATCACTGTCGGAATCGTTTTGAACATTGTCGTTTGTGTTTTCTTTCGTTATTTCAGGATTTTTTATTTCAGTCTGTATATCTGCACTTAGCTCCTCATTTGCCTCTGATGTTTGAGCGAAAAGGTTGCTCAAAGCATCCAAGCCATCGGGAGTGTCATGCTACAATGTCAGGTTTTGTTTTCGCGGTGGTTTTGTGTCGTCACCTCTAATCATAGTTGTCGCGGATGCGCCTACTTTGAAGGGGTTTTCGGCATTTTAAAATAATTGTGACTTTGAAATGGTAGATGAGTTTTTGTTGGGGCTAGTTTTAACGTTGATTAGCTGTTTTGCAACTTGTATGGTAGAAGTCTGTTCAGCCATTTTAGTTGGACGGAAATTTGAGTTGGTTTGGGCGTTGCTTTGTAATTCAGAGCATTTTTGTGATTCTAGTAATCGACCGCAGCTGCTGTCAACTTTTAAAATCAAACCCTAGTATATCAGACCCTAGTATAACGCAGCTGATATCTGCAACTTTGAAAGTCCATGGATAGCTTCTTCCTTTGTTTATTTAGGTCGATATTAAGCGCTTTCACTCCTAGGATGCGAACTGGAGAGCCGTTCACTGCAATTAGGTTCTGAGGGCCTGCATACGGTTCGTGACTTGTCTCAAAGGGTGGTATTAAGCTGACCACTAGCTCTCGTGTCGAGCAAAAATGAAATGCCATTGCTTTTGTCATAAACCGTTGTTAGGGGTCCATGATCGGTCTTAATTGAGTATTCGACACTGCCGACTGACCGAAGGTGCCGAATCTACTCGTTTTTTGAAACCAAATTTTGCTCCCATGCGCAAGGGCGTTCACAGCGTCTTGCTCTTTCGCCTAATCGATTGTGATAGTAGCAAAATCTAGTGGGGCGCCGTTTGTGTACATTGGGGCGCCGTTTGTGTACCCTAATTTGTGCAGTGTGTTTTTGCATATTTGATTAAATAGTCATTTTAATTAAATATACAAAAAAAACTAGTGCAAAAATAAATATTCAAAAATTTTTTGTGCGGACTTTTTTTGACTATTTATTTTTGCGATAAGAAAAACCTGCCGCAGAATATACCCTTGCAAAAATGGATAGTCAAAAAAATTGCGCGCAAAATAAACCGTTGCAAAAATAAATCGTCAAAAAAACTGCGCACAAAATAAAGCGTTGCAAAAATGCGCTGCAGACATTTTTGTATATTTGTTACTGGAGCGTGGCAAAGCGCTCTCGGCTGCTCATAGAGCGGATTAAAGAACAGCTGATAGCGCATCAAAGAGCAGCCGAGAGCGCTTTGCCACGCTCCACTAACAAATATACAAAAATGTTTGCAGCGCATTTTTGCAACGCTTTATTTTGTGCGCAGTTTTTTTGACGATTTATTTTTGCAACGGTTTATTTTGCGCGCAATTTTTTTGACTATCCATTTTTGCAAGGGTATATTCTGCGGCAGGTTTTTCTTATCGCAAAAATAAATAGTCAAAAAAAGTCCGCACAAAAAATTTTTGAATGTTTATTTTTGCACTAGTTTTTTTTGTATATTTAATTAAAATGACTATTTAATCAAATATGCAAAAACACACTGCACAAATTAGGGTACACAAACGGCGCCCCATACACTAGATTTTGCTACTATCACGATTGATTAGGCGAAAGAGCAAGACGCTGTGAACGCCCTTGCGCATGGGAGCAAAATTTGGTTTCAAAAAACGAGTAGATTTGGCACCTTCAGTCAGTCGGCAGTGTCGAATACTCAATTAAGACCGATCATGGACCCCTAACAACGGTTTATGACAAAAGCAATGGCATTTCATTTTTGCTCGACACGAGAGCAGTGGTCAGCTTAATACCACCCTTTGAGACAAGTCACGAACCGTATGCAGGCCCTCAGAACCTAATTGCAGTGAACGGCTCTCCAGTTCGCATCCTAGGAGTGAAAGCGCTTAATATCGACCTAAATAAACAAAGGAAGAAGCTATCCATGGACTTTCAAAGTTGCAGATATCAGCTGCGTTATACTAGAATCTGATATACTAGGGTTTGATTTTAAAAGTTGACAGCAGCTGTTTAAATATAACCCTAACCGTTTAAATATAACGACAGCAGCTGTTTACATATAACCCTATGAAATATTTTTTGGCGTACTTAAGCCGTTTTTGACTGAGACCGCTTTTTATGCCAAACTTGCGGTGCGGTTTTTGGGTCCTAAAACCAAAGTCAAGTGACCTATTGCGTCGAAATTTGGTACAAACATACAACTCATTACTCTCAAACTGCTGTCAAAATTTCATGTATCTAGACTTAACCTTTCTCGAGTTATCAGCAAAAGTCTGAAATTTCGCACTCGTTAGTTGGAAAATAGCTGAGTAAAAACAAAGAAACACGCTACGCGAGCGTCGGTCGTTCCAATTAGTGGAATTTTGCTTAATAAGGACGTTCTATATCTTCATTCTTAAATAACTTCAAGCCGAGGTTTTGTTAATGCTAGAAAACTGACAGTTTAGCCCCAAATGAACAAATACTTGCGATTAAACAATTTAATTTGCCGATTTTTGACTATAGCAATACACGAGGAAATATTAGTGTGCATGAGCAAGATAAAAAAAATGGAAAGGAACAATAAATGTATATGTATTAGCAAGCATTTTTTTAAAAACTGAAACTTTGGGCGCCGGCGCCTTTCAGAGAAACTAATTGTTCAAAATTTTTCAAAAACATGACAAATTTGTCTCTGTGCGTTAAAGTTCTGGCGCGTAATAATTCCGGAGCCTAATAGTTCCGGCACATAATGGCACCGGCACAAGTCTAATCGTTCCGTGCCTAAAAGTCACGGTCCGCTTAATACTACTTAGTTATTTGTTAGTGCTATGGTAATGGAAAAAAATAATCTTGTATTGTGATGTCTCGTTAATGCGGTTTGTTTGGACTGCGCTGTTGCATGTCACCTAAAACAAATAAGATTATACTAATGGGTTGCCCGCCTTTGCTGCACATCACTTTTGAAAATAACTTGTTCAACTATTAGCACATTCTGCAGTTTGCACTGCCTACTTTACATGTTCAGCTTCCAAGACGATCTAATTGTCTGGTATGCAAAATTGAGCTCAACTTATTGATTTTAACTTGGCCAAGCGTGCTTGAAACAGCCTTTTGGTGTTGAGCATTTTCCTACTTTGCGGAAATAAAAGAAACTTCCTTTCCTCAGCACTTTTTTCATACCTATTTGACCATCAATAGCTTTTCATAGCATGAAGGCATTGGTCCGTATCATAGCTTGAAATCGTTCATTCGTTGTATAGCTCATATTCACTGAGTCTTGTATCTTTTGTTAATCATTAATGCTAGGGTTAAGCTGCTATTTCGGGTTTTGAACATGTTTTAAGTGTATTTTACTCGAGCTATGGCTACGGTTTGCGTCGTTAAACTTCGTATAAAACCATTTTATAGTTCAAATTCAGTGCTACCTCCTTCGTTACTAGTTGCGACAAACTGGTTGCGAATCGTGACCAAGAGAATGGCAGCTGCAATATCACTTTTCCCTGCTGAATTTGTTCTGTATTTGATTTTGAAAACAATTCAGAAGTAGTGTATGCCAGTAATTGCAAGCTCGTTCAATGGAAGATAAGTACAGAATTCCAGGTACAGAATAGACCACAGGCATACGTAATTGTAGCTCATTTTTTTCTAAGTAGATTAGCTAGTAATTTTTTTACACTTTGCAGCAACAATTTGTTTTAGAAATCGTTCGAGATTATGTAATTCCAGTTTTCGTAGATTACGTTATTCAGGTTTCTTAGTTAGGATGTAGGTTTTTGTGCGTGCCCTTATGGTAATGACTGCCAATAATATACAATATCAGATAATTACACGAGTCCACACGCAGTATTTAGAGAGAGAATGAGACCAACTTCACTTTAACTAGTCATAAGTTAAGCCTTGCTTTAACGAGACAGATATCAATCTGGTTACCGCGAATGCAAGGTTTGTGTGGCAGTATTTAGTTTGACATCATATTCGAGTCTCCCATCATATTACGCTCGATTTAGTTTTGGGTTTTAGCCTAGATAGCGTAAAAATATTGCTTTTTTTTATATTTTGTTACGGTTGTCCAGATAATTTAGATGACGCGGACTGTTTAACTTTTATTAAACGAATATGTTTTCAACTCTCCCCGCCATCGCATTTTATATTATGCTGCTATAGTATATTGTGATAAATGTATTTAGGTTCATCAGTTTCATTTTTACGTTTAGATTTTTAAGTGTGCTATGGTAAGATATGCTTTAGGATTGAGTGAAAATAAAAATCACAGAAACCTTGCATATATTTCTGTCGCATTTTCAACGTGTTTTAAATCAGAGCAATTGCTGTGTTTCTGTAGAAATGAGGTAAATTTTAAGTGTTCCTTGCAAAAAAATGTATATACTGTATTTAACCATGACAATCAATGGGGATATGTAAAGTTTGCAATCGTATTAGATTAGATTGGCGTTGCCTCCATCCTTTTTAACCCAGCTGTCCAGGGATATTATGCTTCAAACATGATGTAGCGCCTCTTTAATTGTAATTTTTATTGGCAGACCAGACGTTGATAACATATGCAGTGAAATGGCCCAATTAGGCCGTTTGCTGTAAATTCTAGTGTTCACCTTGTAAAAAAATTTGAGTAGCAACTTATTTTTTGCTTAAATACATTGATTTTTATCTCACAAACTCACATGCAAAAGTTCTCCACTTATTTTCCTGCAGTATTTTTTTAATTTGACCTGAAAGTTGGCTTCTAAAATGCGGATGAACACAATCAGACAACCGGAATCGACCAATCATAAAATAGAATAACTCGGGGACTTTCCCTTCAACGAATTTTTAAAAACTGCTTTGGATCAGGTCCTGAGGTAGGCTACACTGATTTAACGGTTAGTTATCTTACTATGTTAGATTAAATTGGGTTAAGTGGGTGCAATAGTTGGATTTTGTTCTTAAATTTGTTTTAAAAAGATATTTTTGGCAAATTACTAGCAATTAATACCAATATCCATGATGAAACATCGCTTTAAAGTAGACCTAGGTCTACACAGTTTAGATTGCCAGGTACTTGGTAACCAAAAGTGATATGACGTGCCAGGCAGAAATTATGAAGCATTGTTTCAAAACAGTACTTTAAAATAGCCTATAGTTACTGGTACAGAGATAATAAAGTTATATGACCTGCCAAGCAGAACATCGTCGCAAACTGCTGTGTTCAGGTATCAGTAGTAATTTTATGACAGTGCTGCGAAAATGGTCGAGACTTCTAGATTTGAAAATGCATAAAACATGTATACCTAGCATTGTTTCTCAAACAACTAGGCCTAATGTAGATTTGTATTTGTAGACCTAGCATTGTTGTGCAGGCTCCTAGATAAAATAGAATAGATTTGTACTTCTAGACCCAACTCCCATGAAGACACTGCGACTTGTCATTTGAGATTCTGTTCAACGCTCTCTCAATTTTAGCTAAGTAGCACTCTGTTTAACAAAGTTTAAATCAGAGGTGGAGTTCTCGAGGACACGTTTTGAAGTCCTTGGCCTCGAAGTTCATGTCCTTGGCTTTGAAGCCTACAAGCATGGGCGTAGTAGCTTAAAAGGATTTGGGGGAGCACCAAACTTTTGCCCGAAAAATGACATTGAATTTTGCCCGGAAAGTGATTGGTTTGTCCGTCCAAATTAAGGTGACCTCCAAAAAAAAAAAGGTCTTCACTGAAATTGAGACGGTTTGATGAATATTAAATTGCCCAAAATTTTGACGCAAACTTGCCCGAAAAATATGGAATTGCCCAAAATTTTAATGCAATATTGCCCAAATAATATAAGATTGCCCAAAATTTCGACACTTTAAAACCAAGCGAGGGGGCCAGTGCCCCCCGCCTCCAACACCACTGCCTACAAGTCCTCGAAAATGTCCTGTTCTCGGCTCAAGGACAGCATTATTTTTTGATTGGTTGAAAAGGAAAATAACCAAACAAAAAATAATCAAAAATTCTAGCTTTTCAATTCATTTTTTTTCCTTATTTGAAAAATATCATATATTGTGATTGCCAAGTCATAGTAAACCTTATTTTAAATGGCATTGTGTGAAAGCTTTAATCAGGGAATGAGGGGCAAAAGGCAGTGTAGAATTGTTATTCTTATTTCTGCTAATATTTCCGGTGCGGGTGGTACAAACCGCAAAGCCCTAAAACCATCAAGAACCATAACAAGGGATCCGGGGTCCTGACGCAAACATTTTTGAGTTGCTAATGCTAACTCATGACCGTGCTTATCTGAGTATGGACTCGGAAAAAAGTATATGTGCATGATAATGAAATGTAATACAGTTACCACGGCAGTGGCGTAGCCAGGGGGGAAGCGGGGGGTGGGGGGCCTATCGCCTCCCCCATTGGCCTGTCAACCAAAACGCAGAATAAGAAAAATACCACGTTTTTAGGTCTTTTAAGGCTGTTTTTTGCGCTGGAATGGACTAAAAAGTGATTTAGAGCATCTTTTGCTACATATCTTCAGGAGAGGCTAATTTGTCAAAAATTAAAGTCACAAATCAATAAAACTTTGAAAAATGCCCAAAAATAAACAATCAATAAATTTTGATCGCTAGTGCAAAAACGCCAAACATAGGTTTTATTAACAAATATGTTATAAACTCAGAAATGAAGGAGAGGGGGGCTATTCAGTGTTGATTAATCACCAATCATTTCTCTAAGATCTCTTTTCATTAGCCTCCCCCCAATTATTTTCCTTTATAAAGTATAGACGAAATAGATTACTCCGTTTGAGTTTTATTGAATAATAGGATTTTATGATTTACCAGCATGTAAACAAGAGAACTGCAATGTGATCATTAGCCACCTCCCACATAGCCCGTTAATGCAACCGGTTGAATCATGTTGCACTGCCAACTTCTATACCACTTTTTAAAAGCATTATTTTTATTAAAATAGCCCTAAAATTAACTTGTTTTTGCAAAAAAATCCAAAATTATTGAGCGCTAGGGGCTCTGCCCCCAGACCTCTGTGCCTCCGGCGGCTGGGGGTTTCTCCCCCAGACCCCATTTGACCTCCAGCGGCTGGGGGCTCTGCCCCCAGACCCCCAAAACAGCCCCCCATTGTGAATTTCTGGCTACGCACCTGTACCAGGGATAGCATATTAAATAGACTATGTTAGTGTATCCGTGATATAACTACCAAAACTTATCTTGAGAAAGCCACCTTGTTCTGAATGTATGCGAGCAAAAATCGCGAAGATTTTTTTTGAAATAAGAAAGAGCAGCACTCTAATCACTGTTATGTGATCTTGGAAAAAGCCACATTTGCTGAGCAATTTTTGTGTTAAAAATCGCCGCTAAGAATCCCAAATAACAGAGGCGGAGTCCTCAATGACACATTTTGAAGTCCTTGGCTTTGGCCTCGAAGGTCAAATCCTTGGCCTTGAAGCCTGCAAGTCCTCGAAAATGCCCTGCTCTTGGCCGAGGACATTAAATTGTTGAAAATGATCCATGGCCATGAACTTTTTTCACTTTACCTTGGAAATTGGCATTTCCTCGCGCGAAGACCTTTTTTTCGTTTTGGAGAACATCTGCGCATTGTGTCCTTGGCCTTGAGCATCCTGTCCTAGGCCTTGAGAAGTCAGCCCTTGGCCTTGATCTCGGATTTTTTTTGTATCATTGGCCTAGGCTTCGAACGTTGTGTCCTCGACTCCACCTCTGTCCTCGACAAATAATAAACTATACTGTATCAGAAAAAAGCGCTACATGTGGAGTTAAAAATGAGAGTGTGAAATTAAATATAACTATAATTGTTTGAATGGCTGGAAACAGTTGCGTATCCAGGATTTTGCAAAGGGGGGGGGGCTTTTTTTGAAGTTTGATTCAACCGTAAACGAACTTGACCCGAATTTTCATTTGGTTTCAATTGGATTGAGGTAAATTCAGAGCGTTTTTCTGCCAAAATCGAGTGACCTCCAAAAAAGTCTTCACCGAAATTCAGAGCGTTTTTCTGTTAACTGACACCCACTTCTACTTCTCATTTCACGATCTTTGGGGGGGCTATTTTCGTTTGGGGGGGGGCTATTTCCCGTTTTAGGGCAAAAACCAACCTCAAAACTGCTAAAAGCATGCTATTTTGCATACTGTTCAGGCCAATGGGGGGGGGCTATAGCACGATTTGCCCCCCCTAGCTACGCTACTGGCTGGAAAGATGCGCGCTGCAGTCAATCAATTTTTCACACGAAGTCATTAAGATGAGGAGAAGCTCCCATGAAAAATTTGGGCCTTTTTCGAAAAAAATAATGATTTATTATTTTTACGTTTCTACAATTGTGAGCTCTTCAGAGGGGAGGGCGACCCCGGACAAATTGCAAATTTCTTCAAGGCCTTTGTTCTTGATACAGCCCTGCTAAGATTCTCAAGTTATTTTTGCCATTAAATAATTTATGTTAAATTTTACAAAGTGACGTTTGGCGACAGAAACGCGTGCTCTCATTCATCGATAGGCAATTAATGAGCTATAGAAAAATATCATGTGTAATAAAACGTAAAAAAAGATTAATTAAAAATAGGATTGGGGAAAATGAGATAAAACTAAAGTTTTTCAACTTAACTTTTACGTTACCGGTATTTTCTTTTTTAAAATTGCTTTAAAAATTTAATTGTTTTACCTCTTTCAAAATCACAAAAATTGTTTTTTTATTAAAAAAAAGTCACTAAAATTGTTCAACAGAGGCATGTGAACTTTGCCCTAGCCCCCAGACCCCGTTTTTTCCAAGGACGTGAGCTTGCAAATACTGGATATGGTACCTTAAATCGTTTTAAAAACATGAATTATTTTACTCTATTTCGCATTACTTTTAGATAATAATATCGTAGTCGCTATACAATGTTTGAAAACTATGATAACATCTTAAAAATCTACAAAAAGAAGTCGTTCAAACAATAAAGGTTGTTTTGGAAAAAGTACTAAAACGGTGGGGATGAGAGATCCATAATCACTCAGAGGACGTTTACACTGGGGTTTTAACTGATGAAGTTAAGGTCTTAAAATTGACCGTTTCCATGTTCAGAAGTTAGTTACTCTCATTTCGCATAACGGTCTTAATTGTTTTACTACCACGATACCGCTATGGAACGTAATCAAAATTGCTGCTAACGCGTAAAACTTCAAAATAACATTCGTTATCTTTAGAAACTACCATTTTCAAATTATCATGAAAAACTTAACAAAATGCAATGTCTTACACTTTCGCGCTTAAAAACAGTCAAAGTTTGCCGACCATAGCTTTTTTAAAAATTTTGTCCTTGGTCCTTGGCTTTGGCCTCGACCAATTCTGTCCTTGGCCTCGAGAGGGTCTGTACTTGAAAAGCCGGTCCTTGGTTTTGGCCTCGAATTTTTTTTCAGTCCTTGGCCTCAAACATTGTGTCCTCGACTCCAGATCTGCTTCAAATATCGAACACGTAACGTGCAACTTGAATGTGATGATTGATGACCACCACAATGAAAATAATTTGTATTAATGTGATCGGTGATATTATAGAATAAGTTTTGATTTCTCCAAAAATTGTTGAAGCTTAAGACATCACCGGCAACCTGCATATTTTGCTTTATTTTTTGCACTTTCTCAAGTAATCAAAAGTGTTCTAATTTATTCTTCAATTGTTACTTGCTTCGGATGCACCCTAGGGTTAGAATTCACCTAGCACACCCATCAAAAATTGATTTTTACCAAAAAATGCGATTTTGCTTTTGATCAACTCAAAAAGTATTGTGGTTTTGCAAAATTTTGACAAAAACTTCATATTGCAATTTATATTGTGATGTTTCGTTCATTCGTTACGTGTGTTTGTGACGTCATCATTGACTGGTTACGTCATTTTAAAAGTACCCCCATCAAAAATCCTGTTTATAATTGTGCAGTTATAAGTTGATATACTTATTTTAAATATTTATCAAGCATTTGAAACATGTTTGTTTTTGTAGTTAATTTTATTGATTTTTGTTAACTGTTTTCTAGTCAAACTAGGCCCCGAAATAAATAAATTTTTAATTTTATCTGTAGCCCAATGCTTTCGAAAAAGTTTATGTCATTTTTGTACGTTCAAACAAATGAAGTAAACTCCTATCGATGGTTAATCACTTAAAAATTAAGGGGAAAATTATTAAAAGCTTAAATAAACACAAAAGAAACATTTCGCCGCTAGTAGTGCTAGGGAGGATTGCTTAATTTAACTTTAAAACCAAACTAGAAATTAGTGCATCTGAAAAATTGTCAAAATAAGCAAATAAAAATGATAAAAGGATTTAAACTTGCACATTATGCGGAAAATATGTAAGTTTTAGTTTTGAACACCCCCAACTTTACCCCCCATTTGCTCGAAAACTGCAGGGTAATTTTTGGAGAACTTTTTATATAAACCTCCTAGGATGAATTACAGTCTATCTGCATCAAAATTTTTTTGCCACTCAAACTTTTTTACAAACTCGATTTTTAAGCGTTCTAGAATTTACAGCAAACGGCCTAAATGCAGTAGCCTAATAGCGACGTTGCTAAACTGGGCTGGCGTCAACGTTGCGAATAAAAATAGTAATTAGGAATGTCCCTACATCGTGTTTGCAGTAGACTATCTCGTGAACTGCTGGGTCAAAAAAGATGAAGCCAAAGCTATCTTAATCCAACATTCTTAACACACGATTGCTCTTACACACGATTTGCCCTAACGAACTTAAACTTAAAATGATTGCCCAAACTTGAAGGCAAAATCAATGGAGGTATCTAAAGTTAGGGTATATATTTGACAGTCGTATTAGATTAGATTGGTGTTGATTCTATTCTTCTTAACCCAGCCGTTCCGGAGATATTTCACTTCAAACACAACCTAGGGATTTTACTTTATTTTACTTTAATCATAATTTTTATTGGCAACTCTGACCTTGATAATATCTGCTACGCCATCTTATTTCGTTCCCCAAAGCAACACCGCATTGAGAAAGCCATAGAACCCTTCTAACCAATGTAAAGGTTAATGTATGTCTTTGTGGGCTAGACTACTTCATTGAAATGCCAAGGTTGCCAATACTAAGTATAATTAGAGAGGCCCCTACATCGTGTTTGAAATAGAATACCTCTGGAATGGCTGGGTCAAAAAGAATGAAGTCAATGCCAATCTAGTCTAATACGATTACTGCCCTAACTTTAGAGACCTCCATTGATTTTGCCTGCAGTCCTCATTTAAACGTTTACATCATCCAAACTTGGCTGATTATAATCGACGTTTAATAAATTTTACACCTAAAATGGCCGCCAGCAATCGCCGAGGTTTTGCATCGTGGAGAGGTTCTTTGAACGACAATACTAAAAGGCGGAAAAGTAGGAAAAGGTAGAAATCGGGTTTAGAGGCAGAAAAGTAGGAAAAGGTGGTCAGGGTTTAGGTTAGGGTGAACCCTAGCCCTAACCAGTCTTCTAGCACGATTTTCGTCTTTTCTTACTTTAAGCCTTTAAGAACGATTTTTGCCTTTTCTATTTTTCTGCCTTTTGATGGTGTCCTTCTCTGAAAAACTTGAGATTATTCAAAGAAAATGGCCAAGTTCTCTAGCCGAATGGTGTTTTGAATAATCTAAATCAAAGTAAACTTTAGGTTAAAGCCAAATCAGCCTGTCCAGGTAACTTATAAATCCTGATTTTGATTTGATTTAGCATTGGATGATGTCCCATTGGGTGAAATATATTGGTTTTTAGTATGTTATCTGGAGAGGCTGATACGAATTATAATTATGCTTAAGTTTCGTACTTTCTTTCATGATATCGTTATCGCCTGCCTCAATCATAATTCCATTTTGGCTGATCTTTTTATTCACAAATTTCTGAATAATTTAAACCAAGCTGTTCTTAAATTCGTGCGTGCTCGAAAATATTAATTTCGCATTAGCTGTTATTTTGAGCCTGATGCGTGCTTATAGATGAGCAGTCCCTTCTTTGGTTTGATTACTTTAATTTCCTGAGTTTTTGCATTAATATCTTGTAACTGTATTATTTGAAGTATTTGAATAACTTTATTATGTTTCTTTACAATATAATGAAGTATTTCTATTAATGTTATGACTACAGTAGTTAGTTTCGGCTAAGTCCAGCTTGAGTTTGACTAATAGGTTGTGTGATGTCGTTGTGGAATGCTACTTGATTGTTGATTTTACCAGCTAGTATTGTAAGTTTTTCTTTCCCGCTTACTGCACAGAACTGATGAGTTTCTTTTTTTCTTGGAGATAGTGCGATAATTGTATCATTCCTGAAAGTATTAAAAGATGCAAATGTTTGTGAACTTGAGGCCGAGGGGATAGTTAGCTTAGTTCAGTGGTTCTCAACCTTTTTTGCCTATTGGCACCCTGTAAGCACCAAAAAAGTTTTACGGCACCCAGTTGAACCTAAGAGCTTCCTATTCTAATAAAATCAATTTTAAGAGTAAAGTTTGCAACAAAACACTATATTCACAGTTTTGATAAATAAAAGCTGAACAGAACTCTAAAATGTCATAAAAATGATTTAATTTATTTTAAAAGTCAGTGCGAAATTTGTGCTTGATTTTTAGCGCAAATTCTTTCAATGTTGGGGTGCACATTCGATAATGCTACTTGCGTTTTTTCCTCCACAACAAGTAGCCTTTCTCTTTTGCTTGTTTTTAGGTTTGTTTAAACGGAAAATGCGGTTTCGCATTGGTATGTTTTGGAAAATTGAAGTAAAAGAACCAACGCCTTTTCTCCAATGTCAGGGTATTCATTTTGAATTTTAATTCAAAATGCATCCAGAGGCATTTCCCTGTGCAACAGCTTAATGTTACCGTCGTTACGTAAGGCAATAAGTTCTTTTTTCAGATTCAAAATACAACGAGTATCTTGAGGTAAAAATGGATTTCTTGCCCATTTATAGCTTTCAGTAGACACTGTTGGAAAGCATTTCTCAATTTTGTCTTGCGAAGGCTTGAGGTGTTTAATAACCGATGGAACCATTTCTTTGTTATTCGTTTTCAAAAAATGAAAAAACATGTCAGAGTTTCCTTCCTGTATCCGAAATGACCACACTTTCAATTTTTCTTGTAGAGCTCTCATTTTGTCTGCTGAAGATAAAAGAGATGTGCATTCTTGCCTTGCATATTGGAATTTGTCTTATTTAAGTGGTCAAAGATGTCTACCAAATATGCTAATTTGGACTTCCAGCTGTCATCGCAAAGCAAAATACCAAATTCTCTTTGTCTTTCAAGACAAAAAAAGTTAAAATCTCCTCTTTTAGCTCATATACTTGTGACAATGCTTTTCCACATGAAAGCCATCTTTCCTCTGGGTGTAACCGAAGATTTTCAGAATTTGCTTCCATTTCTTTGAAGAGCTTTGTAAATAATCGTGATTTAAGTGGTCTAGCTTTGATATATCTTACCATTTTTATAACTTCTTTCAACACTTGTGTTAAGTTCGAGTTCAGTGTTTTTCCAATAAGCACTTCACGACGCAAAAAACTGTGGGTTGTTATGATTTCACTATCAACTTTTGTGCAAGTGACACAAATCCTTTGATGACCCAATTATAGATGGAGCTCCATCCGTACACAGTCCTACACATTCTTTCCATGTTAATTCATTTTCTTCCAAACACTTACTAAGAGTATCAAAAAATATCTTGACCTGTCGTTCTTTTTTTAAGTTCTTTGCAACAGAAAAATTGATCTAATATCTTTCCATCACTGACAAACCGAATAAAAGCTATTAATTGAGCTTTTCCACTGATGTCAGTTGATTCGTCACCTTGCATCGTAGACATTACGTAAACGTAAACATTGCTTTGCTTTACAGAAGAAATAACAGTATCTTGTATATCCGTTGACATGTCACAAATACGTCTGTGAATGGTATCATTTGACCAAGGAATCTTTCTTCTTTTTTCCTCAGCTTCAGATCCAAACATTGTTTTCACTGTTGCACTGCAAGCAGGAAAAATTACTTTTTCTACTTTCGAGTGAGGCTTTGAATTTTTAGCTATTATTTCTGCTACCAAATAGCTGGCATGTTGACTTTTCGTTGAAGCTTGAAAAGTTTTGGTAAATGTCACATTTTGTTGCTTTCATGTTTCCAAAAGTCTTTTGAAATAGCTTGCCGGTTTGTCAGAAAGATTTCCGTGCCTTTTTGAAAAGTTTCTACTCAATTTACTTGCTACCATAGCCTCATTTGACAATTTTGTATCACAGATAAGACATTCTGGTAGGGGTTGTTCTTCGTTGCCGCACCAAGTAAAGCCAAAATTCAAGCGACTATTGCAATATAGCTGATATTTCTTCTTTTTTTCTAGTGTACGGCTACCTTTACCTGTACTTTCTGTTTCAGCAAAGGAAACTGAAACCTTACCAGTACTTTCACTTTTAGCAACTGCAAATGTGCTTTGATCAATGCTTAACTTTCTTTTCTTTGCGATAAATTTCTCCATTGTATTAGTGCAAAAAAACAACTTAAACACTGCGTTTTGTTTCTTTCTCTATCAAACTATTCATTTTCTTCTCAGTCAAGAAATTGAACAAGCAAGCGGGAGTATGAATGAGATAGTACAAAACGTCACAATGAGGCTTCATTGTTGTTCAAAATTAAAAAAAAAACAGTATGATTTTAAACAGTAACTGACTGAACTGAAAAGTTGGTATGGCATCAACGTCAATGTAAAGCAATTATTCGAAGCCATCTCAAATTTTCACCTAAGCATGAACTTGAAGATCACTTTTCTATCAAAATGAATTTAAGTTATACTTAAACTTAAGATAAATTACAGCATTCAACCTTTTTCCTTGACAGATAAACAATGTGCAATAGCTCGCGGCACCCCAGCGAATCGCAAATGGCACCCTAGGGTGACGCGGCACGCCGGTTGAGAACCACTGGCTTAGTTTATAAGATTTTGATTTTTTTTTACGTGGTAAAAAGCTTAGTGTACTCATGTAATAATGACTCTTATAATTAGGACTTCGCACGAGTGCGATTAGGACCTTTGTTTTTGTTTGGCCGTTTTGGTAGATGAAGATCGGTTTGCTCTTAACTAACGAACGGTTAACCCTAGAAAGTTAAAATTTGGGCTCAAGATAAGAACAGGCTCAAGAAAAAAATGGGATTTTGCAAAAGTATCTACCTTCACTGAACTAACGATCTTTAAAGAACTTCACTCTACTTGAAAATAGCGTTCCACTTGCGTTAAGCATGTTTGTGGTTGTTGATAGCCAGTCTGAAGTACATCGCTTTGGAATTTCATAATGTTCCACTAACTTGATGACCTTTGAGGTTAACGGCTTTCAAAGTTTAAATATCTAGAAAAAGTATCTATAAAATATCAATCAAAATTTTACAACTCGACATAGTTCTCGTTTTAAATTTTACGGAGTTTGTTGCAATTTTCACTTAGCAGCGCAGCGCAATTGCTAAAATTGCGGTTTTAAAAAAAACCCTCGTTAAAACAAACCTTTCGACAGCAACTTTTTGCTCCGATTAAAACAACAAAAACGACAATTCACTATAATGGAACAAAACTTTTTGATCTGAAAATACCAATATGATTTTCGGAGTTTGTCACTTACATTATTTTGACCAGAAATTTGACTCTATCCTAAATATCAAATCTACACCTTCAACTAGCCCATTGCAGTATTTTTTCAAAAGAGTTACTGCTTGAAATTGGTTTTATTTTACCATCAACAACCCTGCATTTTGCAATTTTGTGACATCACAAAAGGTGTACTGTAGATCAGTTATTGGTAGCTCAGGTCTCCATGCACCAGTAGCAGTAGCTAATTTGCAGATTTGGTTAGGCTACTCACTGCTACTAGTTGGTAATCACGTTTCTTATTCTGCGAGAATTTTTGCAAAATTATGCCTTTTGTGATGTCACAAAATTGCAAAATGCAAGGTTGCCGATGGTACGGAGTAAAACGATTTAAATTGTATTTTCGTGAAAAAAAAGCAAATTGTGGAAAAAGTTTTGGGGCACCTCTTTATTACCTTAAGAACAGTAGTTCTCATTCTTCAAATTCTTGTAGAGTTATAAGTGATATTGCAGATTCTATCTTCACGATGTCTTCACATTCAAAACTCATTAAATTTCCAAAACTCTAGGTGCAGCGTTTAAAGTCAAACAACTATTTATTAAGAATTATTATCTATTTCTTTTGCACATTACGCTTTTTAAGGCTATTTTAACAGCTTTATGGTTATTTGCTCTCAAAGTTTAAAGGTTTCAAAATCTTATCAAAATAATCAAATAAAGTCAGTCGGAAAGCTTATATAACAACGCTAACTAAAACTCGGCGCTTTTTAAGAGTTTCTGCATTTGTTCACTTCATTGGGACTTCGCGCAAGCGCGTAGCCGCGTAGTGCCTTTGTTTTTTTAGGCCCTTTTGATAGATGAGGATTGATTTACTCATAATTAACAAACGGTTAAACATAGAAAGTTGAAGTTTGGCCTAAACATAAGAATTTATGAAAGCGTCATGTGTGCCAATTTTGGGCACTTTAGGTCACGTGATTGTGAATTAAAACAAAAATGTAAGAAAAAACGGCGATTTTTGCGTCAAAAATTTATGAATTCGCTTATAACTCACTGACCACTTGATGAGCAAAGCTAAAATTAGGACACACACATGGCTGCTTATGAAGGCTTTATGCGCATCATGTTTGGGGGCGCCTGGTGACGTGACCAGAATTTACATGCCGAAAATCGGCAAAAAGCTGTTGAATTTGAACTGATATATTTTGGTAAATACCGATATTGAAGAAAAATGGTTTGTGATTTTTGAACACACTATCAACAACCTTTCTCTTGGTGGTTTCATTTTCCCCAACTTCAATACTATTTTTTTATTTTTCTTCCTGAGATGTCTGATTTTAGAAGCAGACAGCTTTGAAAATTGGGGGTGCCACAATGGGGGTCCCCCCAAATGGACCCTACAAAATTCAAAGTTTTTAACCATTTAGGTAGACACATGAAATTTTCGAGTATATAAATATGAAGAAAAGATAAAATTTGACAAAATTTGAGGGTAACAAAATGAGACCTACCCCTCGAACTGAGCCTCCGAAATTCAAAATTTTTAACCACTTAAGCTGGACAGATGAAATTTTCAGAATAGATTAATTAATGTAAGGAAAAGACAAAATATGACAAGGTTTTGGGGTACCAAAATGGGGGATCCCCTTCAAACTGGGCCCCCAACATTCAAACTTTTTAGCCACTTACACTAGACACATGAAATTTTCAGGTTAAGCAAATGTAAAAAGATAAAATTTGACGAAATTAAGAGGTACCAAAACAAGAAATTCAAACTTTTTAGCTAGTTACAGAGGTCGAAATTAACTTTTTTAACAACTTACCTGTTGGGCAAGTGATATCAAATGTCTACTTGCCCAAGGAAATTTTAACTTGCTCGAAAAAAATAGGCACAATAAGTTTTGAAGTTGTTAACTTTGGAAAAAAATTTGTAAAATGTTCTGTACTTCTTGGCAAATCACTAAATTTGCATATCTGTATCCTATTTCGAGAATCAAGTTTTAAGTTAAATTTACACAGTAGGGTGTCCCAAAAAAAAACAAAAGTTTTCAAATCACCTTGTCCATGCAATTTTTTGTATTTTTTGTTGACCTTCTATGAGAAAACCTCACACAAAAAAATTTTGACATTTAGGGGTGGCACATCGCCCCCTAAGTTTAAGCGATCTCCCCTGCTTAAGGTATAACATAAACTATGATAACTCCTAATTTGTAAATGATAAACGAGTTATGTTTGTACTTATTTTTACCAGAATTTGAAGCGTAATACAACTGTCATATCAATTTTGGCAATTTTAACGAAAAAAAAAAATCAAAATCTTGATTTTTCACCAAATATGTCTACTTTTCATGAAATTTCACAAGTTTTGCTTTTACAAAAGTGCTTAATTGTTTCCGATGGTGTTCAACACTCTGCTGAAGGCTTGCTCTTTGGTCTCTGTCTTTCACCATGTTGCCACTGTAGGCTGTTATCAGTTTGATGTTTCTTTCAGCGCAGTCATTTGTAACTTTAAGATATTCAAAGATTTGTTTTCCCTTCAAAAATTCTGTTGATTTTTTCCATTCGGTGGCATCTGCTTTTAGCCAGTCATGCTTAATACCATAAACTCGAAAAACGACCAAGGAATTTTTTCCGACTACATTTGTTAACTCCATGTTTGGTGTAAGTTCAGGAAATGTTGGATGACCAAGAGATATCTTGTTGTCAAAATCAGCTTTGTTTAAAATTTCTTCTGCAATGGAATCTTTCACCTCTGAGGGCACATTATTGCTCCATAAGCTCAACACTGTGTTCCCTCTAACTTTATGGCTAATCGGCGAGTGCCCAAATTTTCTTTACACAGTTGTGCCCAAAGCCCTAAAAAGACGTTTATGTGCCCTAAATTTCGTACCAATCCAGTATTAAAGTATACCAAATGTCATATTTCCACAAATTTGTCGAATTTTCTAAAGCTATGTTTACTATATTGCCAAAAATTATTTGCCCTTGCTCCAACAAATCGCCGATTCGCTGAAAAAAATCGGCTTAGTGGCTCAACACAACAGTGTCTTCAACCAAATACCAAAGATGTCTTTTGAGAGTTGACAGTGCTGAAGTTGCAACTTTTTTATCCACACGCTGATACCTGCAAAACATGCTTTATATGATTAGGTTTCTATAACTGTATTAGGCAAGCAAAATATAATCTTGAATTGTCGAACACAACTTCTTTTTTTTTTGCAAAATAATATAGGTGGTCGGAAACAGGGGCATAATATTAACTTGACAGCAGACTGGTTAGATAGTCACTACCTTACCATGCTAGGTTATGCATTCAAAATCTTAATCAAAATTAATTTACACACCTGGACAAGTCCTTAAAAAGCTGCAGATCATTTACTGGTGCATTCACTGCTGAGGGTGCATTAAACCAAACTGGGACATAAAGTAAAGTGGAAAACATTACAAAACTTTTCAACTGATCTTTTGTCTTCCCACTATAGTGCAATTGATCTTGGAACAGAAACATTTTGAAAGAGTAGATGACCTTTTGCATCTATCTGGCGTTGCTAATAGCTCCGGGCTTTTTGTAAGCAGAAATTGTTGCCTTTCCATCATATTCGCTTAAAACTATCAGCGTTAACTCTGCCATCTCTCTGTAGTTGTCACGAGGAGTGGACTCTTTAAGACTGTTGTGCAGTATCTTATTGAGTAAGGAAATGGAATGTTGTTTCAAAAAAGCCAGCCATGGAAATCTTCTTGTACTGATTTGCATGCGATTTGTTTAAGCTCTTTTCTTAATTTTGGCCCAATTATCTTGTAAAGCTTTGAACTGCAGATTACCTGGACTCTTTCGTATCTCCAAAAAAACCTTCCAAACATCTGAAGCAATAACCTCAAAAACAAGATGTCTACATGCCAGCCACATTGATTTCCGTTTGACGAGGTCCCTCTCAAGTCCCTCTCAACAATACTACAAATCAGTACAAGAAGATTTCCATGGCTGGCTTTTTTGAAACAACATTCCATTTTCTTACTCAGTAAGATACTGCACGACAGTCTTAAAGAGTCCACTCCTCGTGACAACTACAGAGAGATGGCAGAGTTAACGCTGATAGTTTTAAGCGAATATGATGGAAAGGCAACAATTTCTGCTTACAAAAAGCCCGGAGCTATTAGCAACGCCAGATAGATGCAAAAGGTCAACTACTCTTTCAAAATGTTTCTGTTCCAAGATCAATTGCACTATAGTGGGAAGACAAAAGATCAGTTGAAAAGTTTTGTAATGTTTTCCACTTTACTTTATGTCCCAGTTTGGTTTAATGCACCCTCAGCAGTGAATGCACCAGTAAATAATCTGCAGCTTTTCAAGGACTTGTCCAGGTGAGTAAATTAATTTTGATTAAGATTTTGAATGCATAACCTAGCATGGTAAGGTAGTGACTATCTAACCAGTCTGCTGTCAAGTTAATATTATGCCCCTGTTTCCGACTACCTATATTATTTTGCAAAAAAAAAAGAAGTTGCGTTCGACAATTCAAGATCATATTTTGCTTGCCTAATACCGTTATAGAAACCTAATCATATAAAGCATGTTTTGCAAGTATCACAGTGTGGATAAAAAAGTTGCAACTTCAGCACAGTCAACTCTCAAAAGACATCTTTGGTATTTGGTTGAAGAAACTGTTGTGTTGAGCTTATGGAGCAATAATGTGCCCTCAGAGGTGAAAGATTCCATTGCAGAAGAAATTTTAAACAAAGCTGATTTTGACAACAAGATATCTCTTGGTCATCCAACATTTCCTGAACTTACACCAAACATGGAGTTAACAAATGCAGTCGGAAAAAATTCCTTGGTCGTTTTTCGAGTTTATGGTATTGAGCATGACTGGCTAAAAGCAGATGCCACCGAATGGAAAAAATCAACAGAATTTTTGAAGGGAAAACAAATCTTTGAATATCTTAAAGTTACAAATGACTGCGCTGAAAGAAACATCAAACTGATAACAGCCTACAGTGGCAACATGGTGAAAGACAGAGACCAAAGAGCAAGCCTTCAGCAGAGTGTTGAACACCATCGGAAACAATTAAGCACTTTTGTAAAAGCAAAACTTGTGAAATTTCATGAAAAGTAGACATATTTGGTGAAAAATCAAGATTTTGATTTTTTTTTTTCATTAAAATTGCCAAAATTGATATGACAGTTGTATTCCGCTTCAAATTCTGATAAAAATAAGTACAAACATAACTCGTTTATCATTTACAAATTAGGAGTTATCATAGTTTATGTTATACCTTAAGCAGGGGAGATCGCTAAAACTTAGGGGGCGATGTGCCACCCCTAAATGTCAAAATTTTTTTGTGTGAGGTTTTCTCATAGAAGGTCAACAAAAAATTGCATGGACAAGGTGATTTGAAAACTTTTATTTTTTTTGGGACACCCTATTACACAGTATCCGTTTTTCGTTCGTTTTCATCCATTTTTTACGTTTTTACTTCTCCTTGAAAAAGTATGCGATTTTTCATCTGCCTTTTTATGTGTCCATATCTGCATAATCAGACAGTCACACACTGGAGAAAAGTTTTCTGAAAAATTTTTTTTGTAAAGGGTTACAGCTCTATTTTGAAATATCGCTCTTGTCGTTCATACACAAAATTTCTGAACAAAATTTTTTTCTTATATAACAGTCTACTTAGTGCGGATATGGACACATAAAAATGCGGATGAAAAAGCGCATACCTTTTCAAGGAGAGGCAAAAACAGAAAAAAACGAACGAAAAACGGATACTGTGTAAATTCACCTTTAGTGCACAATCGTTACAGTAACGTCACATAATAAATAATTGCCGTAATAAACGTCACGTAATAAATGCATTATGCAAAAATGATTGTTTGATTGTAATGCATTTTCAATCGTAAATATTTTGGAAACTACACCAGCTAGAAAGCCGAAATTTTTTGCAAAAGTAATAGAAGCTAAACCATCTTCAAAACAATCAGAACAAGAAAATTACAAAATTCTTGATGTTCTCTTCATGCTGCGCTTGTGATATTTGAAACAGCGGTTAACACGGCAAGCGTGGGAAACTTTTTTCAGAAAAAAAAAACGTAGCATTTTGAGCCAAAAAGTTTCAAAGCATGTTTCAGTGTGGAAAAATTTGCGTGCGATTAGGAAGTGTTAATTGCGATTAATGATGTGCGTACGATTGAACAAAGTGTTCATTGTGATGATTGCAAAGTGCTAAAATAAACCAAGCAACAGCTTTCTCTACTTTAACATTTTATTTTATTGCAACAAAAACGGACCTGAATTGCATATCTTAATAACCTTGTTTGATGTTGTTTAATACACTGTATTTTGTTAGCTTGCCCGTTGGGCAAGTTAAGCCGAAAAATAACTTGCCTGAGGCGATTTCAGCTTGCCTCGGAATTTCGAACCCTGACTTATATTAATTAGACATTGGAAATTTTCTGAATAGGTAAATATATGTGAAAGATAAAGTATGACAAAATTTGGAGGTATCAAAATGGTGGTTCCCCTCAAATGACGCCAAAATTGATATTTTTTTATTGCTTAAGCTAGACTCATGAAATTTTCATGGTAGACAAATATGTAGAAAAGATCAAATTTGACAAAATTTGGGGGTGTCACTGTCACAATGGGAGGTTCTCCTCGAACAAGGCTGCCATAGTTGAAAATTTTTAACCATTTAAGCTTGACACATGAAACTTTCAGGATAGGTAAATGCAACAGTAAGTTATAATATGACAAAATTTTGGAGCACCAAAATGGGGGTCCCTCAATTAGTTCCTCCAAAATTTAACCTTTTTGTTTATTCAAGCTAGACACATGAAACTTTCAAAATAGGTAAATATGACTAATTTCAGGTGCCACAATTGGGAGTCCTCAAATGGTTCCTTCAACATTTTTAACCAGTAAAGCCATACAAATGCAATTTTCAAGATGGATAAGAATAGAATATGAAATAATTTTGGGATGCCATACCATGGGGATCCTCCAATTTTATTATCACCTTCCCCATTAACTACAAAAGCTAAACAAATTAAATTTTTTGAATAGGTTAATGTGAATCAAAGATTAGCGGTAACAAAATTTGGTTGGCCACATTGAGGAGACTATGCCAAATGGGCTCCTTAAAATTTTTAAATCTTTTACTACTAAGTGCTCCAGCAAAATATGTCAAATTTTAAGAGTATCGGTAGGCTAGCATTAGGGAAAAGATAAATGCCAAACTTGGGGATGCAGTGTTGGACAAATAGCCCTTAAATGGATCTTCAAAACTTTAACATGAATTCTCACAATGAATTGGTATCACAGAAAAGTAAAAGATTAAACGTATGGGATCACTACAACATTTAAGACGTTGCAGTACTTGAGCTTAATGACTTTGATAGATTTTAGCTGGGTGGCCGATTTTTTTACTTAACTGTCACCTGTGTCGTCGAGAAAACATTCTACCTGCTCTTCAAAGTTTTTGAACAATTTTATTAAGAAAGCTTTAATGCTGAATAATGGTTGTAATACAATATACTGTGCAATATCCAATATGTTGGCTGTTGGGTTGCAATGCTAAATAGCGTTTTCGGAATAGGAATCGCTTTAAAATGCGTGCGTATTTCAGGCCATGGTTAGTGTTAAGTTTAGCTGATATAATATTTTGCTGAAAAGTCACTGGAATTTTAAAGATCGCTTTGTGTTATTTCATAATAAAAAGAAAAAAACTATTAGGAACGCCAAAAAAGTATGGGTTTTAGCATTGTTAAATGAGCTTTTTGAGAGCAATTAAACTCAAAGCTGTTAAAATAAACTAAAAAGAGCGTAATGTGCAAAAGAAGTAGATAATTCAAACAATACACCTAGGATTCTGGAAAGCATAGAGAGAAGTAAATTAATATGAGTTTTGAATGTGGGGTCATCGACTGTGAAATATCACATATAAATTTATAAGAATTATATTTTTTGTTTTTAAATTTTGCTTGTGTACAAATCGTTTTCCATGCTAATTGCCAAGGCAGGCATTGTTTTGATTTTAAGAAAAATCAGTAGAACTGTTCATACGTTTACTTACATGAAATTCCTCTTAGAAAAAAATACTGCAATCGGCTAGTTAAGGGTGCAGATTTGATATTTAGAATAGTGTGTCAAATTTCTGGTCAAGATAATGTTAGTCACAAAATTCGAAAATCATATTGGTATTTTGAGATCAAAAAGTTTTGTTCCAATTATAGTGGATTGTCATTTTTGTTGTTTTAATCGGAGCAAAATGTTACTGTCGAAATATTTATTTTATCAAGGGTTTAGTTTATAACCGCAATTTTAACAATTGCTCTGCGCTGCTAAGTGAAAATTGCAACAAACTCCGTAAAATTTAAAACGAGAACTAAGCAGAGTTGTAAAATTTTGATTGACATTTTATAGGTACTTTTTCTAGACATTTGTGCTTTGAAAGCTGTTTACCTCAAAGCTGATCAAGTTCGTGAAACATTATGAAATTCCAAAGCATTGTATTTCAAATCTGACTATCAAAAACCACAAACTTGCTTAACACAATTGGAAAGCTATTTTTAAGTAGAGTGAAGTAGTTTAATTCAGTAAAATTAGATACTTTTGCAAAGTCTCCGTATATTGCTTGCAATGTCTCATTCTGGTTGTGCTGGGGCATGACTTCATAAAAACTTAACAAATCGATTGCATATGGCTTATTGACTTATGTCTGCAAGCAAATTCAAATGATCGGTTACTAAGGGCCAGTAGAATAAAATTTAGAGTTGGATATGGTTTTTGCAGTGTTTCTGATCTTCCTGTAACTTTTTCTCAAAATGCCTCTGGCGGTACCACCATATCTATTGAGCAAAATAAGAAAGTCACTCTGAGCTTCCACGACATTCGATATGAAGTGCAACAGAAAGTCGATGACGTTCCACTTTGTGGTAAAGTGGCAACAAAAGAAATTCTTTCCGACATAAGGTATGTTTAATTTGTAGCAGGTTAGTGATTATCATTTTAAAAAATTTTTTAAAAGTCCACTCTGTGTTCGTTTGCCCTGTGTTGATTTCAAATAATGAACTGAAGCTAGATCCTAACATGGCTGGTGTAACTTTTAGTTTCTACTTGCAAGGAAGTTAGTTTCGATTTCCCAACAAGCCAGACGACACAGAAAGCGCTCTTCTGTCTTCACAGTAGCTGTTCAAACGATGGCTACATTTGCTACCAATCTACGACTTCATGTGTGGAGGTTTAGGCTAGGGATGATTAGGGATCGGTCATTGGGTACCGCTGATCACTCGCCTGGACTTTTATGTACCAGAGCCAAATTTTTAATTTTTGCACGCAATCCCGCACCATTGTTTTTCTAATTTTGCTATATATGTATATACATTTTGCTTATTTACCTTTTCCTCTACGTTTTCTTAAGCACAATGAATTTTTTGAGATTATATTTTTTTACGATACGTTTTTTCTTATTGTACTGTTATACAGGTACTTTTTTTTTGAAGGTTTTGTTGGCTATTTATCATCACTCTTAGATATAAACATTGGAGTACCCCAAGGCAGTATACTAGGCCCAATTCTTTTCCTCATTTATATCAATCACTTATCTAATTGTTCCAACTTCAAAACAACGTTGTATGCAGATGACAGTGTTTTGGCATTGTCTCATAAAAATGTAAATTGCTTGCGAACTATGTTGAATTTCGAATTACCAAAAGTCAATGTTCGGCTGAAATCAAATCAGTTGTCATTAAATGTTAATATTTAAAAACCAATTTTATTTTTTACTAATAGCAAAGAAAAAATCTTTCTGCTAATAAATGATTGTAAAATAAAACAGGTCAATTGGGTAAAATATGTAGGAGTATTTCTTGATGACAAACTCACTTGGAAAAAGCACATTGAACAAATTGAAGCCAAATTATCGGCTGCTTTTGGTGCTATCTATGAATTACGCAAGTATATACCTCAAAGAGCTTTGATGTCAGTTTATTGTAGTTTGTATATTCTCATCTCCAGTATGCAATTATTTGCTGGGTAAATTCTTCCAAAACCATTAAACACAAACTACAAATCAAACAAAATCGTATCATAAAAATATTATGCAACCAATTTGGTGCAAAAAATAGACTAAAAACATTATATGAACGACTGCAAGTCCTAAATATCGATGAAATTTACAAATTAGAAGTTGCCAAATTTATGGCCAAAGTCAGTTATAAATTGCCTGTGCTTTGTGGTAATCAATTGTCCTTTTTTAGAATTTTTAGAACATTTTTTTTTAGAACATTTTTTTAGAACATTTTTTTTAGAACATTTTTTTAGAACATTTAGAATTTTTAGAACAAACATTTTTAGAACATTGTCCTCTATCCATATGTGCTTGACTCTAAGTGCTTCTTCAAAAATTTTTATGTGCAAAGAACATCGTTGGTAAAACTAATCAATCGCTTAGAATTTCTGGCGTTAAAATTTGGAATAG
Organism: Trididemnum nubilum; assembly: GCA_963965965.1. Classification (NCBI taxonomy): domain Eukaryota; kingdom Metazoa; phylum Chordata; class Ascidiacea; order Aplousobranchia; family Didemnidae; genus Trididemnum; species Trididemnum nubilum. The sequence goes on along the minus strand of OZ014472.1, from coordinate 30,431,712 downwards.
TTTACCCAGACATGTAAGAGATGAAGTTTTAACTTCCAGTGATAAAACATCATCAAAGATACTAAAACTTTTTGAAATCCTGTACCTGTTTATAAGCAAAACCATTATTTACTTGTGTGAAGATTAAAATGAACGCCTATCTGTATGTGTGTGTGTTTTTTCTTTTTTCCTTTTTCTTTTTTTTCCAATTTTCATCTTTTTTTAATTACCAAAATCAAAACCAAACTTTTCGTTCAGTGTCAAAATCCTTCAGCCGAGTTTTGTAGTGTTTCGAAGAGGAGGAGCAGACTATGCAACCATGTCGCTTGATTAGATGACGTTTTTTTTTGTCTTTCGCTTCTTCTCATTGTGCTAAATTGTACCTTTAGATGCATGTTGAATTTACGATTTATGTATTTGTTTTTGCTCAGCAATAAAAGAATACTACTACTACTACTTACGTTTTTCAGGCTATATTTCATTTTAACATGTTTAGTTTTAGGAAAATTTATAGCCTGACGTCTACAACCTACCGTCTGCAGTCCGTAATTCTGTGGTGCAGGAGTAAGATTAATTGATCATCATATAGTTGAAGCTGTGATAACAGTAAATCGTTGACATCAAATTTAATCAAGCTTTAGAAAACTTGAAAGCTATAGACTATTTGTTTGTTTCTACAAGTCGTGTCGTTTTTTGCGTTGCGTAGGAGTAGTGTCGAAAATTAATCTACAAAAAGTGTGGAAATCTGTAGAAAATTTAATTAATGACCATAAAATACACTGCGAAAGATAAAATCATTTTTTGTTTTGAAGATTCATCCTTTTTTGCCTTGTGTATGAGAAATGTCAAAAATTAATCTTTTGGAAATGTCAAAATCAGAGTCAAGTGAAAATTAAATTAACAATTTTAAAATACGTGAAAATCATAATTTTCAGAGTCAAAAAAATTTAAAATACGTAAAGATCATAATTAACAAATAATTAAATCAACTGCTATAACAGGGGTGGGCTAATTACAGCCCGCGAGCTGGCTCTGGCTTACCGAAGTGTTTCATCCGGCCCAGTTATGCCTACTGAAACTATTACTATAATTTTTACAGGTATAAATTTTCATTGTAAGTATTCATGAAAATAACGAATAGAAAGTGGCACCACTGCGACACCTTTTTGTAGTTTTTAATTTTATCGCTTGCATATTTAATATTTAAATGACAGAATCTTGATTTTTTTTCGGGTGGTAGGTAAAGTTATTTTTTATGATCATACCATAAATTAGGTTTTCATTTTAAGTTTAAAGGGATCAAATATTCCTTTTTATCCCTTAATTAAGTCACTACTACGCGACACTAAGCATCAGTCCATGACACCCCAAATTTATAGAATCTTAAACCAAACTATAAGACTCTTTACTCAGTAGACTAGAAACTGACCACAGAGAAAAAGAGAAGAGAATTAAAGAAAAAAAGTTTCTCTTGTCGCTGCCGGTGCAGCCAAAAATAAAAAGAAAGGGGAGGACCAAATTTTGTCATTATGATTAAAGTATATGCAAATCAAAAAGTTTTCCTTTCAGGCAAATTGTACCAAATTACAAAGGTTTAGTGATAAGAAGCAGGAGTCCTGCCGTCCTTCATGCAGCAGACACATAAAAAAATAAACGAATGAAAGAGTATAAAAGTGGTTTCACCTGGTTTTACTATTTTATTTTTTTTGATGATGCAACAGAGGATGCAAAAAAACACGTTTTCTTAATGTGGGCCTTACAAAAAAGTCGCAGATTGCCGCTATTATTCAGGCAAGCTGGCATAATAATATTTCAACTTTCAAGTGTAGTATATTGTAACAACTTAAGAACAAATGTGATGTACAATAGAGTAGGTCGATTTTTTACTTTTCTTCGAATTTTGAATAATGTAATCTTGCAGTAGTTGTATTTTGATGCAAAATCAATTCTTGCAAACATTGAGTGCTCTGCATTAAAAAATGGCTTGCAGATTTTAGTTTAATTTTTTTTTGATAAAATGTGATTTTTGCAAAACCGCGAGATGGTGCTTTCGAGCACAACTATTGCAATACCATTTTACCTGTTTAAAATAAACTGTAAGGCAAGAAATATTAGTATCACACTATATAGCAACCAAGCGCACTTTCTTTTACTCGCAATGACGTCATAAAAAGCCTGCGGCTTAACGACATATGGCAACGCGTGAACTTGCTTAAGATATCGAACAAACACTTGAACAGCTTTTTAATAACAACGAATTGCAAACTTATAAGTATGTTATCGGTGCAGTTCAGTTACAGAATTGAATCAAATGTTTGGGAGTAGGGGCTTTTGGATGCAAACATAGGATGCATTTTTCGGTTAGTGATTTTGGCCATAATAGATTTGTGGAGGTAATCAAATCCATAGTAACTATGTGAAGCTTCCGTTACAAGTTTCACACTTCTTTCTATGCTCTGTGTGTGGGACTGAAGATCTGGAAGCTTAAGTAAACTGTTGTTAGCATGGCACAACATCAGATCTTCTGTGGGTATATCCTTCGAAAGCGATGGCTCTGCACAGAGATACTCTTCATCCGCAAGATTGTACCACTCTTTTGCTTCCCAGCTGATGGAAAGGTTTTCTTTTTCGTCTTTAATTCCTTGCTGATTTTGCGTGCAAAAGTAGAAATGTGAAATTTTATTTGTCGCTATTTCTTATTGCACAATACGATTAAAACCAAATCCTAAAGTTTTTGGTGCAAAGCACAACCAACAGTATGCAAATTCCATCTGGTTTGTTTTCTAATATGACAACCAAACGATTTTTCCAGCCTGTGTTGACAGAGGGGTTGTCAACCAATATTGCTTTACTGCAGGGGTGGGCAAACTTGTTCAATGAAAGAGCCGTTTGCTGAAAACCATAAACACCAGTGAGCCGCAAAGTCAGTTCACACAAAATAACATAACAGCAATAAAAACACCAGGCGTGGAGTCAGAATTTCTCAATGGGGGGATGTTTTGGGGACATGGGGGCTGGTCACGAGGGTCTGGGGGCAGAGAGCAGTCTCCTGAGCCGCTGGAGACATGGGGTCTGGGGGCAGAGCCCCCAGCACACAAAAAAGTTAGCATCTTTTTGCAAAAATAACTGAATTTTTGGGATATTTTGATAAAAATTAATGCTTTTGAAACGTGGCATAGAAATTGGCAGTGCAAACATGATTTAACTGGTTGCATAAATGGGCTATGTGGGAGGTGGCTAATGGTAAAATTTTAGTTCTCTTGTTTACATGCTGGTAAATCATAAAACCCTATTGTTTAATAAAACTCACACAAAGTTGTCTTTATCTTATGAAAAATAGTAATTGGGGGGGGAGTCTGATGGAAAAATATCTTGGAGAAATGATTGGTAATCTAATCCTGAAGAGCCCCTGACCTCCTTCCTGAGTTTACAAGTATTCATATAATATATTTGTTGATGAAACTTATGTTCAGCATTTTTACACTAACGATTAGATTTGATTGCTTATTTTTGGCCATTTTTCAAAGTTTTTATTGATTTGTGAGTTTTCTTTTTGACAAATTAGCCCCCTCAATTATGTTTTAAAAGATGCTTTAAATCACTTTTTAGTCCATTCCAGTGCAAAAAAGCAGTCTCAAAAGTGCTAAAAACGTGGTATTTTCCTTATTCTACATTTTGGTTCAAAGGCCAATTGGGGGAGGGGGGCTAGAGCCTCCCCCCCTGCCTACGCTGCTGAAAATCACAATGATTGTTGCCCTGTAAGGTAACATTCACACTTCACTACGCTCTTTGAAGTGTTTTACAACTCCGGAAAAATTATTCTACCTTGATTCTTTTTAATGTTTATACCGCAATTCGTCATCACAGTTGGTATAATCTTGGTTGACAACGCTATGAAAACATATACTTAATTTTATCATTCTAAATTACATTTTAATTTTATCATTCTAAAACAGGCCCTCAAATTCAAACTTTTTACTCTTTTAAGCTAGATACATGAAATTTTTAAAGTAGGTAGATTAAAAAAAGATAGAATTTGACAAAATTTGTGGTTAAAAAATGGGGGGTTTCCCTCAAAAAAGGCCGAAAAAATTTAAACTTTTAAAGCACTCATGCCAAACACATGAATTTTTCAGAGTAGGCAAATTTTACAAAAAGATCAAATTTGATAAAATTTGGAAGTGTCAAAATGGGGCCCCACTGGTGCAGCCAGAAATAAAAAAAGGGGGGGTGACAAAAATTTTTTTAGGTTTTTTTGCATATGCAAATCCAAAAGTTTTAATTTACGCAAATTGTAACAAAATTAATAACAAGTCCTTGGCGATAACTGGCAGCAGTTCTATTCTCGTTCATACAGCACACTTACCAAAACAAAAAAACAAGAGCAAGCGAATGCGGTTGAAAGTAGCTTCACAATGCGGCACACATGCAAAACAAGCAAATGATATGATAATCATAAGTTGCCGTTACTATATAGCAGGCTGGCATAGTAAGGTTTGTAGCAAATTGAGAACAAATGAGGCAGACAATTCGAAAAAAAACTGCCCCCGCCCAAAGTTACTAGTTTAAAAAACTATGCTGCATATTTTACCACCACGTACTGACAAAAAAATGCGTTGTATTGCAGCTTGTCAATGCTAAATCAAGAGCTATTATTATTAAGGAATCTGGAGGCAGATTGGGCATAAAGTAGTTGGGGGCCCCCAGCTACCCTCATATATTGTACTGTAAAGTAAAAATGACGAAGCTGATTTCTATGAATTTTTAAAGTGAGAAACCTTTGTCGGCATATTTTTATGATCACCCCAATTGCATGATCTGGGTTTAACCCACAGTCCCGCACCCTGAACTAGTAAGTGGTCATGTTGTTGCATCCTTGGTTATGATGCGTTGCGATGATTAATATTTCTCGGTGGTGGCTTTGAACAAGCAGCAAATTTAGTGGACAAGTGTTTGTAAAAATCCACAGAAACAATAAAACATTGGAACACTGGAATCTCAGAAGCAGGTACAACTTCGACCTAACACGAAGTTGTTATCACAATCAAAAGTGCACGGATCATCCAAAAGTTAGTGCCTGATGCTGTCAGGTAGCAGGAGAATATGCACTTACAACAATTATTGACCAGGGTCTAGTGGCAAAGTAATGTGAGCCTGTGACTGAAGCCCTCGGACACCACACTAGGTGATCTTTGCGATTTTTTACCAAAATAATTCCCGTTAATCAACGCTTTTACGCTAAATTGTAAAAGTATTTTGTTTTATTTTCGTTTCCAAAAATATCTGAAATTATGTGGAAATTAGCAATACCAACCACTGATAGGAAGCTTTTTAAAGGGAGTGGAGCATCCAGCCAAATCCGGTAGTTTACATTAGCTAAAATCAAAATAAAATTTTAGAAATTTTTTGTTCTTATTTTGGGGCTGTGGTTGCAAAGACATTCAACAAATACAGAGAGTTATCCCCATAAAAAAGTTTTTGGAATTCCTGAATTTGTTCTCGAACTGAATTTCAGGAATAAAGAGGGACTAAGTGAGTGATATTTATCCTTCCCGTAACATCACGCGACCTATTCAGTTTTGATAGCCCCCTTTTTCTAGAAGTTCTGGCTTGGAGAACAATTTGTTGAAAATGTGCTGAGAAAACAAACTATAAACAAATCCTCTTGCTATTACTGTATGTACTGCAGGTGTGCCAGCAAAAATTAGCACATTTTTAAAAAGAAATTAATCAATTAATAAAAAATTGAATTAATTGCCCCCAATGCCCTCCTTAATAAGGCTCCGTACAATTGATGACGTGAAAAGTTTACAATTGTTGGTAGGAAATACTAGAGATTTGAGCATTAGCCAAGAAAGAATGCTGCAGTGCTCGATCCTTTCTTACAGACAGCTTATTCAACCAACAAGCAACATACGTAAACTCAAAATGACATGCTTTAAAAGATTTTGTTCTAAGACGACGCATCATGGGCTACGGAAAAATTATTTTATTTCATCAGTCAATGATCAAAATTTTTCGTGAAATACCAAACACTGATAGCGATTACTAGCAGTCCCCACCCCTTGGGATTTTGTAGGTGTTTAGAGTTTAGTGCTTTGAATTTTTTTGACATTTTTATTTTTAAATAACTATGATAAAATAGTGTACCACTTTCAAAAGGGGGGGACTGGTCCCCCTAATCCCCTCCCCTGGCTGCGCTGGTGGTTCCCCCTCAAATGTGGCCGCCAAAATTTTAAACTTTTAAACCACTAAAGCTAGATAAATCAAACTATCGAAGTGGGTAGATATCAAAAATGAACTAAACCTAACAAAGATTACGAGTTCCGAAATAGAGGTTTACCCCAAATGGGGACCTCCAGAATTCTAACTTTTTAACCTTTAGAGCTGTACACATAAAGTTGTTAAGGTAAGTAAATATAAAAGAAACATGAAATTTGAAACAATTTGGGAGACCAAATTGGAGGGTCCCCCTTAAATGGGGCTGCCCAAAATCAAACTTTCTAAACACACATGCTACACACATGAAATTTTTAGGGTTGGCAAATATGAAAAGAGAAAATTTGACAAATTTAGGATATATCAAAATCAAGGGTACCCCTCAAACAGGGTCGCCAAAGTTGTAACTTTTTAACTACTCATGCTAGACATATGAAATTTTCAGGATATGCAAATATGAAGAAAAAATAAAAATAGACGAAATTTGGGGGTACCAAAGTGAAGGAATCCTCTTCACAAGGACGCCAAAACTCAAAATTTAACCACTTACGCTGGACTGATCAAATTTTCAGGATAGGCAAAAACAAAGAAAAGATAAATTTCAACAAAATTTGGGTATACCAAAATGAAGGGATCCCCCTCAAACAAGGACGGCAAAATTCAAAACTGAACCACTCACCCTGGACTGATAAAATTTTCAGAATAGGCAAATATGAAAAGCTAAAATTTGACAAAATTTGGGAGTACCACAATGGGGTCCCCCTTGAATGAGGATGCCAAAATTCACACTTATTACCTGTGTAAGCTAGACACATCACAATTTCAGGATACGCAGTGGAATATAAAGGAAAAATAAAATTTGACAAAAAGTTTGTGACACCAAAACGGGGTCCTTTAGAATTCAAACTTTTCAACCAATTCAAGCTAGACATGTAACTTTACAATTTTTCGCATTGCTTGTTTTAAGTAGTCGCCGTTCTGGTGGCTCTTCCCTAGGCTTCCGAGCTGGTAGCCTTTAGGCCAGAAGCACGCAAAATGATTAAAATATTAAAACTCTGGCCTGCAAACGTCAAAAAACATCTTAATTGACTTATTATTACAATATCTAATATGTTGGCTGTTAGGCCGCACTGCTAAATAGCGTTCTCAGAATAAGAATAGTTTTAAAATGCATGCTTATTTTTGGCCGTGGATAATGTTATGTTTGAGCAATATAATAAAGTCGCTGGAATTTTAAAGATTGCTTTATGTTATTTCATAGTAAAGAAAAAAACTGTTAGAATTCCTCTTAGCTTTTTGATTGGCGTTACTTGATTGATTTGATAATTTTTTGAGACCTTTAAACTTTGAGAGCGAATAGCCTCCAAGCTGTTAAAATGAACTAAAAAGAGTGCAGTGAGCAAAAGAAGTAGATGATTTTTGGTAAATAGTTGTTTGACTTTAAACATTATACCTATAGTGTTCTGGAGAGCATAGAGTTGAGTAAATTATTATATGTTATAAGTTTTCAATGTGAGGTCATCGCAAAGTTAGACTCTGTAATGTCACTTATAAATTTAGAAGAATTTGATTTTTTGTTTCTAAGTTTTGTTTGTGTACATATCTCTTTTTATGCTAATTGCTGAGGCAGGCATTGTTTTATTTAGTTCTTAAATTTGGAGAAAAATTTGTTGAACTGTTCATTCATGTGCTTGTATAAAAATCTTCTTAAAAATATATCGTGCTGAGCTAGTTAAGGTGTAGATTTAATATTTAGGATAGTGTGTCAAATTTCTGGTCAAGATAATGTAAGTTGCAAAATTCAAAATCATATTGGCATTTTCAAATCAAAAGTTTATGTTTCTGTGTTTCAATCGGAGCAAAAGGTTATTGTCAAAATATTTGTTTTAACAAGGGTTTTGTTTGTAATCGCAATTTTAACAATTGCGCTGCTAATCGAAAATTCAACTAACTCCTTGAAAAATGAAACGAGATCTGATAGATATTTATAAATGCCTTTTCTAGGCATTTAAATTTTGAAAGCTGTTAAACACAAACTTGACTAAGTTAATGAAACATAATAAATTCGAAAGCGATGTATTTCAGATATGACTGTCAACAACCATAAACCCGCTTAACTTAATTGTGAAGTTCTTTAGTTCAGTAAAGTTAATTACTTTTGCAAAGTCCCCGGATATCGCTTGCGATGTCATATTCTAGTTTTTTTTGTAATATTATGATTCAATACAAGAGCCACAAAACTTACGTCTGCGAGCTGCAGTTTGCCCACTGTTGCTCTAATGCTTTCCAAACCGTTGAATTCCTCCAGAGCATCGTAGACATGCTGAGCCATAACTTCACCAGTAGAGCCAGTCATTGGGAGCGGTTTATGGCTTAGATACTCTCCAAAGCATATTCCGGATTCATACCTAATGGTAAGATGGTGTTGAGAACCAGTTATTTTTTTAAAATGTTTTTTCCAATGTCATCTTTTGTTGCGTTGTAGTTCAAAATTTTCTCATCTGTCTTGCTATCAACACTAACACAGACTGCCTGAGTTTTTCCTTCTAGTTGTCGTACGTGACTAATTACTTTAACTTTAGATTTTGCTCTGTCTATTTTTGACATGTCTATTACAATCTCATTTATATCAGCATGAGGTTGAAACAAATGCTTGATGTCAAATAACTAAGCATTTCCGAGAGCTGCACCAAGAGAAGACAGGTCACCACGAATTAGCTCCATTTCAAATCTGTTTAGCTTTATGATGTTGTAAGGGTTAGGAGCTGCTGATGTGGTTGGTAGCCATGTATCTCTTTCCTAAAATAAATAAGTTCTTAAGCATAGTTATAATTGAGCTAATATAAGGTTAACATTAATATAGTGTATGGCAAGTTACAGTACTAACCATAATAATTTGTGCCTAATTATACAGTATAAGCAAAAACAATAAGCATAATGTGATAATTAGGTTTACTGTTGTTTTTAACTTAAAATCAAAGATGGAGGAGAAATAAATGCAGCGGTTATGACATTTGAGTATAACATTTCTACTGTCTATACGGTGTTTCGAATGTTATTGATTGTCCGGCAATAAAAAGTTATTCTTTTCAAACAGAGTTTAGATTCACGAATTTTTAATGCAATTGCATTATGGTTGTATCACTAGCTGTTATTGCTACATACTGCTTATTAAAACTTACTTCTGAATGTACTGAAGCACTGTTAGTTTCTGTAGAAGGCTGGATTGAGGTGCAAGGGAAAGGAAGAATCAAAAGTTGATCGCAAAAAACTGCCGATGAACGTGAAGCTCATTTTACTGCGACTTGGTCCACAGATGCCATTTGATATAAGCCTTTGGGGCCTTTCTTAAAATGTTGATCTCTCAAGTATGCCTGATCTTCTATCGAAACTTCAAAACTTTTCCAAAAAACAGGACTACCCAGTAATATCAAAAAGGCTGTCTAATTTTCTAGCAAGGTTTCGTTTTGCTGCAGCCTTATTGTGTTTTCGGTTGATAGCTTTTACCAACTGTAGCAAATCTCTTATCTTGTTTTCGATTGACATCGTGGATAAAAGGTAATTGCGGGTTCACTGACTGCCAAATAACCATCAAATCTTTTTTTTTTCTGCTGGCAATATTGCAAAATTGAGCTTTGAGAATCAGTATTTTTTAAATGGTGATAGCAACGGATTAAATGCCTGTAGGTGCTTGACTTCGTTTTGGATAACTCGCTGGGTCCTCCACCATATTTCTCGTCACTTTTTTGTTTTGTAAGCGGTCGTGTTTTTGCTTTTGGCATAGCTATTTCTCCTTTTTCTTTTATTGCTAAAACTAACTTCGATTAAGCTTGAATCACGGAAATACTGTAGACTCTTATCAGCCTGAAACGACAAAAATTTGTGCAAGAGAAATGATTTAGTGATAACGTAAGCAAGATTAATTAATTACAATCAAATTTTGTTTTATATCTTTTTTCGAATAGGCTACAAGAACTACAAACTGCTTTGAGTGGGATTTGGTCGTTGGTGATAATCGTAAAATGGAGCATATGAAAGCGGAAATATTTCACTCCCAATTAAACAACTAAACTTCTGAGAGTTTTGGATAAAATTTTATATACATTATAATATTGTAAACAGTTGCTGTGACTTGGGCGATTATGTCATTGTGTTTATTTGTAATTTTGTGCCGTTTGCACTTGAAGCTCGTTAATTTTAAGTTCAAGCAAAATGATAAGAACCTTTTTCAAGTTTATTTTTGCAAAAATATCATGTATTTTGTAAATGAATTATGGTGCACCATCTAGCAGAATGTAATAAAAAAGCAAATTTGGGCAAAAAAATTAAAAACAATTTCCGCAAGCCATTTCTTGACTTGGATTGCTCAAATTTCGCAGAAAGTGTCTCTAGGCTAATCTGCAACTACTGCAAAATAACGTTTTTCTACAGCGAAAATCGACTTACCCCTAATGTACAATTTGCAAAAACATACGAATAACCCCCAGCTACATTCGAAACTGATTGGTTTTTGAAATAATAAGTGCTTCTTTTTATTATTTATGTTAATTGACAGTTGACACCACTTGCTATCTTTAGAAAAAAAAGAATGCGCTGTATTGTGGTTTGCCAGTGCAAAGTTTTGTTAATTGATTACTTTACTGTTATTCTTGTCGTTGGTAGAAAATACGGATCTAAGGATAAAAGAATAATATGATAGCGATCGGCTATTCCTTACGTGCGGTTAATTGTCTCAATCAAATAATGCGAATCTGAACGAGGTGTTTGCTCAAAAATGGTCATACCAAAATACAATTTGCTTATATACACAGCACGCCCACAAAAGAAATTTGGTGAATGAAGAACAAAAACTGAGTTGAAAGCTTCCAGAGAAAATTTTTAGGCCCAGCCTACACTGTGCATAAAATGGTAAAGGTGCGGGTGTGTCATTAGTCTGTTTGAAACAATTGACTGCTTGTACGCCGGTAAAACGATATGCCGGGCGTATCAAATTTTTGTTTAAAATAAACTAAAAATGAACTTTTGCATTCACGATTTTCGTAGTGTAGATCGAGAATTGGCAGATGGCGTCTGCATGGCTTTTTGCTTGCAACCAGCATACTCAGTTTAGACTTTGACACAATATGAACAATGTTGGCAGACTCGCTGCTCTGATAGACAACGAGAACACTTACAAATCAACACAACTATACGATATAATCTGTGGACATAAAAATGGATGGAAAAAGATTTCCGAAAAATAATTTAGAAGAACATTTACTGTAATAACCATTTGATATTATGCAGCTTGAAGTTGTAAGATTAATTTAAACCAGCCGTTCCCCCAGCCCCAGCTGAATATAAAATTAAAGGAACAAACTGACATCGTAGCTATGCTTTTACAAAAACTTTTTGAGCAATATTGTTTACATTGATTCTGCCGTTTTTCAGGTAAACGGGTTCTCTACGCTGTTGGTCTAAATATAGGCCTATTTAAGGCGATTTAGACGAATTACGTCTGATATCGTTTTTCATGTAATCACAAAAAAATGAAAACAGGCAAAGTGCATGCAATCAAATGACAGCATATATTTATACGCATAAACACGCGTGATTGGTGAAACTGACCCAATACAGTATAATAAAAAATCAATTTCAATGATAACGGTATATGGTGAGTCATTCTCTTTGAAGAGATTTGCTTTTTTTCAGCAGTTAGTGTTGTTTTTTCCGAGTGTTTTCAATTAAAATATTCTCAAAATTTATTAGGGTCAAAATACGATTTAACTATGGTGACATTTAATTCGTGGACTGATATACGTCAGATCGCGGCTGCCCCAAATTCTGATTTGGAGAATTGGAAATCTGGTTCTACTTTTTTGGAAAATCTAATTTTACTTTTGGAAAACTATGACTTTTGAATCAAAATGTATTGCGTTTTTTGGTGCAAAATTGCGCTGCTTTTTGCCTCATTTGCGTTCTTCTGCAAAAGCAATGCTGATGAGACGTTATTATTCCAGGGCAGAGCAATAGGGGCTACGCAATGATCGAACATTTTCAACAAATATCAACACTGACTATACAAGCATTCCAACCCTCCGGGTGTTGCTTCTACCCTTCTACTGTGTGTTGCAAAAAGGCATTGTGGCTAAATTCTTGTTTCAATAAAATCAAGTTTTTATATGCGATTGTTATGTTAATGTGATGTAATAGATAATTTTTCAATCATATCCACCGAAATTGATTTTTTGATTGTAACTGATTTATTTCCATTGTTACGTTAAAAATGATTCACTTAGCCGTTTTGTTGCAAACGTTTCTTCAACCCAAATATCTTGGACACAATACAAGTTGGAGAGTTGAAATTTTTAAAGATAGAGAAACGAATGACTTTGGAAAATGTTTTCAAGAAATGCAAAAGTTTTAACTTTTCTCATTTGCAACTTGGAGTTGAATTACACTCGAGAGCGTTTTTAAATTGGTTTTTTGACATTTTATCTTTTTTTAATATTGTTTTGTGAAATTGTGCATTTTCAAGAGGAGGGCAGTAGTCCCCCTAATCCCCCCCTGGCTGCACCCGTGCTTGTTGCAAAAGTTTTTGTGGTTATGCATGTTTGAATGAGTTGATTGGACACATTCGTGCAACGAGTGAAACGTGAATTAAAAAAAAAAATCACACTGATTGAACAAAACTGGCATATATTATGGGTCCACGACAACTGACCGCGACAAACTGACCGCGAACCAACTGACCGTGAGCAAACTGACCGTGAACAACGCCGATTGGTTGAAAAGGGCGATCCTAAATATATTTTTACTATCCCCAGAGCCATCTTGCCCAAACCCTCACTTTGTGACGAAATCACTGCGACGAAATCAGTGACGAAACCACTGTAACGAAATCGTCGCTTCGCGGTCAGTTTGTTCGCGGTCAGTTTGTCGCGGTCAGTTGACTTGGCTCGTATATTATAGGCAGAGGCTGTCGTTATGTTATGTAAGAAGAAAAAATCGCTATTCGAGCCCTACCCCAACTCTAGACCTAACACGGGCTTTAACCCTAATGTTAATCATCCTAACCCTAACTCAAAATAAATGATTGTCCTTAATTGCAGTGGTTGGTTTGAAGGTAATATCTACATGCGTAAGCTTAAAGTTTTTGCCATTTTAAATAGCTGAAATTTGGCATAAGCTGAAATTTTTAGCCATGGTAATCAGGGGTGCCCACAGGGGGGGCAAGGGGGGCACTTGCCCCCCTGGAAATTAGGACTCAAGTATTTTTTATGTTTAAATTTGCAAAATAAGTCTAAATAAATCTATCTAAACTAAGAAAACAACACCTTGTGGCGCTTTTTTACCATTTTTGCCTTGGTGCAGAGGGCAGTGGGAAAAGGATTGCCATTTTATGTGAATTGTCATACAGCATTTTCTTAAACACGAGCATAAGCAACACCCCAGGATTAAGCATTAAATCATTTGATTAAATAATCAATATCAAACGTTTCGGCATCTGTCATTGCAGTAGCGTAGCCAGAAGAGGCGGGGGTTACGACCACCCTCCTGATGGCCTGTCGACCAAAATGCAAAATAAAGAAAAATACCTTGGTTTTAGCACTTCTGAGACGGTCTTTTGCATCGAAACGGACTCTGAAAATAATTTAAAGCATTATTTGAAACATTTATTCGCTTCAGGGTGGGGGGACTAATTTGTGAAAAATAGAACTCACAAATCAATAAAAAGTCTGAAAAATGGCCAAAAAAAGCGATCAAATTTGATCGCCAATATAAAAATGCTGAATGTTGGGTTCATCAACAAATATACTGTAAACTCAGGAATGGGGTGGGTAGGGGCTATTCAGTCCCAGTTAATTACCAATCACTTCCTCAAATCTCTTTCCATCAGTCTCCCCCAATTATCATCCTGTATAAAATATAGATGAAATAGATTATTCCGTGTGAGTTTTATTGAACTATACGATTTAATGATTTATCAGCATCTAAATAAGAGAACTAAAATTTTATCATTAGCCACCTCCCACATAGCCCATTTATGCAACAAGTTTAATCATTTTTACACTGCCATCTTCCATGCCACATTTTAACAGCATTATTTCTTTTATCAAAATAGTTCTAAAATTAAGTTATTTTTGCAAACAAATGCAAAATTTTTAAGTGGTGGGGGCTCTGCCCCCACACTCTCAAAACAGCCCCCCCATTGCGAATTTCTGGCTACACGCCTGTGTCATTGCACTCTTATCAGAATCCAAAAACAATACAGCGTTTGATATTTCAAAGTTATGCTGTGCTTATATAAACACTAAAATAATAGCTACTCCACCATTAAATAAATTTTGCTCAGAAACCGAAATTACTACCAAACTTATAATCAGTAGCGCAGCCAAGGGTGCTGTGCCCCCTTGCATTGGCTTTAAGACCAAAATGCACGATAAGAAAAATATGACAACTTTTTCCCTTCCGAGGCAGTGTTTTGCAGTGATATGGCTTCTGAAGTGGTTCAAAGCCACTTTCAAAACATTTATTATCTTTATTATTTTTTTAGAGGGAAGGGGGTATTAACTTATTTGTCAAAAATTCAGCTTACAAATTAATCGATAAAAACTTCAAAACATGGTTAAGAATAAGCAGGCAAAATTGATTGCTTAGTGCAAAATGCCTAAGCTTAAGCTTTATAAAAAAAGAGTGTAGGGAGGAGGAGAGGGGCTGTTCAGCTTTTAATTTATTGAATTACAACGAGTTTTGGATTTGACATGTGGGAAAACTTGTTACAATTTCAACTTGATTGCGAACAGATACACAGCATGTTGTCGCAACTGCAAACACTTTTTTGTGATCTGCACCTTGTCTACAAGTAACACTTAAAAAGTGATTTGTAATTAGTAATTTTGTCATTTCTAAAAAAGTAATAAAATTACCACAAAAATTACTTTTTTAAAAAAGTAGTGTCATTACCGTAAAAATTACTAAAAAAGCAATTCATTGCAGTAATTCATTACTTTAGTAATTCGTCACTGCCCACCACTGCACTAAACAATTTGTGTGTTAAAAATCGTTGCTAGAAATCCCAAATAACAAACTATTGGATCACTAAAAATGCTGAGGTGTGAAGTTTGAATACAGCTATGATATAATAATTGTTTGAATGCCTGGAGAGATGTGCGATTGTGTGCTGCACTTAATAAAATTTTTACACTACGTCAGTATAAGTTGACTATGCAAAGCTCCCACAAAAAATTTAATATTAAAAAAAAAAATTAATTGCTTATTATTTTTTCGTTTTGACGATTGTGGACCTTTTGAAGGTGCGGCCGGAACTAGTGTCCCCATTAAGCCGATTTTTTTCAGCAAATCAGCGATTTGTTGGAACAAGGGCAAATAAGTTTTGGCAATATGGTAACCATAGCTTTAGAAAAATGACAAATTTGTGGAAATACGGCATTAGGTATATTTTACTAACGAATTGGTTAAAAATTTAGGGCACATAAACATCCTTTTGAAGCATTGGGCACAAATGTTTCAAGAAAATTTGGGCACTTGCCGATTACCCTAAAAGTTAGAGGGAACACTGGCTGGAACTAATGTCTCCAACACCTCCCTTCTAAATAGAACCTAGCTGGGATCCTCAGGATATTTTTTGAAATTAACTACCTCATGTTAAATTTGACAAAGTGTCTTTTGGCAGCCTAAACGTTTCCCATCATTTATTGATAGGCATTAGATATGAGACAGGCTGTCAAGTCGTTGAATTAAAAAAAAAAAGACTGCTGAACAAAAAAATGACTCCAATAAAAATAAAAAATGACTGCAATTTATCCAGTGAACTCAAAAAATATCAGTAGATTGTTTAAAAAATATTGAAATAATGACAATGGGTCCCAAATAATGAAGTTGAAAAAAAAACTCATGAAAAAAATGAAATAATGACACACTTGACAGCCTGTATGAAAAAGACATCATATATATACAATGAAATGTAAAGAAAAGGTTGGCATAAAATTAGAGAGGGAAATTGCGGGAAAACTGAAGTTTTTCTAACCTAGCATTTAGGGTATTTTGTTTTCAAAATGCTTTGAAAATCGAAGTGTTTATTCCTTTTTAAAGTCACAAAAATTGGTAGTTTTTCCAAAACTAAAAATGAAAGCACTAATATTATTCAACATGGGGCATGAGGATTTTGCCCTTGCCCAAGAAATTCGCTTTTTTGTAATGACAAAAACTTGAGCTCACAAATTTACCTGGTACAGTATTTCAATTAATTTTAAAAACATAAACTTAAAGCATTTGCAATACTTATTAGATAACAATATTTAAAAAAATTTCATTAAAACAACTTGTTTAGCCAAACAAGATGGTTTGTGTGTAGAAAACTACTGAAAAAGAAGGGATTGAGGCATTAAAATTAACAATTTCTGAGTCCATATGGTAATAATTTTAAGTTTAGCTGTATTAGTGTATCCCATTCATTACGGTTTATGGCCTTGTTTCATTGCCAGAATACTGCTTTGGCATGGTAAATAATCAGCATCAGCTGCTAATGTGTAAAACTTCAAAATGACATTCATGATAATTTTTTGAAACTACTAATCTGCGGTATTTTTAAATTATCATGAAAAACTTAATGAAATGCAATATCTTAAACACTTTTTGCATTTAAATTTATGGAAAATTTGCCAAAGATAATTTAAAAAAGTTGTGTCCTTGGTCCTTGACCATTCCTACAATCATCGACTTCACCTCTGTTTGCAACCAGCAACAATAATTTGACTGGAAGCTTTGTAAGTCTAATCATCATCAATTCATGATAATATAGTGTCTATTTTACCTCTCTACTCTGGAGGCAAAATAGCCTTAATGCTATCTTGCCTCTAGAAGCAAAATAATCCCAAATGACCAAAGTACAGCAGTATTATCGTTAGGCCCAAATTAACGACCAGAACAAAGTTTAGAATGGCAAAATACTGGTAGTATTTACTTACAGTTGAGCTATTTTGGCTGTAAAAGCAAATTACAGTGGCATTTCAGATTTAGGATTATTTTGCCCCTAAAGTTACAATAGCATGGGACTATTTTGCCTGTGGAGACAAAATAGCCACTGCCTAATCTGAACTCTGCAGTCTAGCCACTCAGCAATGCACTTTTAAACTTCGTGTTAATGTAGGCCTAGTTCAAGTTGTAGTACATATTTATCTTTCGGGTAGTGTTATCGGACAGTGCTTAAATGTTAGAATATCGGTACTTTAAGTTTAATACCTCCACTTGGGTTGACTAGGCTTACCGCTATCTATCTGAATAGAAACTTGACAGGTTTGGTTTGGAATAGTGTTCTCAAAAGGTTTGGAATAGTGTTCTCAAAAACCACAAATTTTTTGAAAGAATACCACTACTAACCGAGATATACCACTTAGCCTAGAACGTGCTGTGCAAGAAATGAGAAGCCGTTTCCACTTGGAGTAATTTGAAAAAGCTTAACTAAGAGGTCTAACCTAAAAAAGTATTTACATTCATTCAGAGTACAGTATTGGTACCTAGGCCTATTTTTTTCAAAATACATGGCTTGAAAAAGATAAATCACCTCTTCCTAGCTTTCAATTTTTTTGTGAATTATACTATAGCCATAGAAAATCATGCAGAGTGTTTCCACAAAACAAAAAAATCTAAATCCAAAACTAGCTAGTCAAAAAATAAAACCATGAATCCTGTTCATGCAAAGTAGGTTAATGTTATAGTATCTACTATATGTTTCCTACCATCTGTTCTTGTAGACCTAGTTTGTACTCTTGATAACCAAAATCACTGAAATTTAGGATGGAGTCACAACACTAAATTTTGAACTTTACAATTTTGTAGGTCATGCTAAAAAATCCATTCCTCAACTGAGGTGATTAATTCAATTTTTTAAATTGAGAAGGACTATGTTGAAAAGAATGCCCCCAAAGTGCTACATAAAAATTCTAACGTGTACTATTTTTATTTATGTTTAAGTATACTAAAACTTTCCCCTGTGGAGACTGATCACTAAAAATTTGCATTTTGCAAAAGCCCATTTAAGGGGAAATCCCTCTTTGTAACGTCCCAAGTTTTTGTCATATTTGATTTGTGTATTCTGTTTATTGTCTTCTGTTTACTTACTACAAATTGCCGCAATGCAGTAATTCTGAAATTTTTGTAGGTCTAGTTTGAATAGTTAAAAATTTTAAAATTTGGGGGACTAATTTGACGAGTACCTCCTCATCGCATCCCCCCCAATCTGAGAATTTGGTCGTTCTACCTTGAAAAATTCAGAAATTCAAAAATTTCAAACTCCCATTTTAGGGAGAATCCCCGGATGTGACACACCCATTTTTAGGCAGACACCTGTATGTTTGGAAGTTTACAACACTGCATAATATGATCCGCCTGCATTTTGTAGTTTAAAAGGAGATAGTGATAGAAGAAAAAAAAAAAAGAGAAAAAAATAAGGAAAAACTATATGCAAGGTGGAGTAAATGAAGATAACAGTTAAAAAGGTTTGGAATAGTGTTCTCAAAAACTACAAATTTTTTGAAAGAATACCACTACTAACCGAGATATACCTCTTCAAAATTTCTCACTTTTTGTCGATTTTCAGCCTTGTAAATTTCGGTCACGTGACCAGGAGCCCTCAAACTTGGTATGCTTGCACCCTCGACGTCTACCCATGTTGTGTCCAAATTGCAGCATTCCATGTTCAGCCACTTTTTTGTTATTAGCAAAAGACCAAATTTTCGGCACAAAAATTGGCATTTTTTCTTGGATTTAAGGTCCCTAAATCACTATCACAAGATCTACGACCCAAAATTGGCACGCATAATATTCTGTATCTTGTTAACACTTGTTTGAGGAAATGTTTTGGATGATATGTTATTTGAATCAGATTTAATGGATAATGCCCTATTGGGGTAAAATCAGTTTTAGATAGTGATAGATTTCAATAATGTATTAACTGCAGCTGGATTCACGTGTGCCCAATAAGCTATGGCTGTAATACTTTTTATTGTTTAAGACAACATTTTTAGCTAATGCCTAATTACATTTGTGTTGTCCTACTCTTAACACTGATTCAAAGAAAAAATGCCAATGTTACAAAAAAATATTAAGTTTTATTCTTTTAAAAGTCAAATGGGTTGATTTTTTTAGTGTGGAATGTTAATGGGGTGATGCTGGCAATAGAATTAACCATTTGATGCTTGTATATGCTATTAGGCAATGACTAATGGATAAAATCTGTATATTAGCCTGCATGGTCAAATTATAGGTTAGATTGCTGATTGGCATTCAAGAAACTAACAACTATATTCAATGTCTACGTCATCTAGAACCACGCACATTATGAAAATTGGTCGTGCTAGTATTTTTCTATATTTTAGAAATTGCTATGACAGTTAAATGCATGATATAGTTTTTCTAAACAGAAGCTTTAAATATTATTACCGAATACAAAAGAACATAATTAATTTTATGTGATTAGCATCAAAAATTATCTTTCCAACATAAAAAATAAACAAATAAAAGACGTGTTTATTTATTTTCACAATGATTCATGTAATGTGCCCGGAGGACCACCTAGACCTTGTTGGATTTCAAAAATTTTTTGTATATCTTATTTTTCTAAAAGGAACAGTTTGAACACAGGTAAAAAGTAAAATTATAATTTTCAAACAATAGTGAGGCTTTATAAGCACCCTAATGCACAGTTAATAAAGTTAGGTAATATGAAAGCAATAAAGCTTTCTAATATCACCATTGTCACCTTACACTGAAAATTTTACTTAAAATTTATTTGATAGCATATTGCTGTAAAGCTATGTGGTGAAATTATGCCAGAGTCAAAGTAAGCTTAAATTTGATCACAATTTAATCTACTCCAAAAGCATCCTCAGGTTTGAATTAGTGGGTATAGAGCCCAAAATGAAGTTTCTAACACAAACGATGAAGAAGTTATAGACGTTTTTGTTTTTTTTCACAACGGTTCATGAAATTTTGCAGTAGGACCCCCTAGAGATAGGTTGGTTTCAAAAATATTTCACAGAAAAGCTTTTTTATACAAAATAAACCTTTTGAACACGGGTAAAAAGTAAAATAAAATTTTTGAGGCAAAATAAGCACCCTAATCCCTATTCTGCAACACATCTGTAAAGGCATGTTAATAAGACGGATTATTGTACCACATTTACGAGGTGTGTACAACAAGTAATGAGAAAATTTCAGGAGAGGCAACAAAAAAAATTTGATCAAGACGCTAGTTCATAGTCAAGTACACATTCATATGCTCGATTAAATGCCCAACTAATAACTTTCTATCTTTACAGATCTTAGAGTAACGGTGAACGTAGTTTAACCTGTCTGATTAGGTTTGCCGATGTGTGATCACAAACCAAAATGAAGGGAAATATGGAGCAACGTTACGCCATCAAATTTTGCGTTAAACTTCAGAAGACCAAGCAAGAAACGTATGCAATGTTAAAGGATGCTTATGGGGATGAACAAATGAGTAAAGCAACTTTTTATCGTTGGTTTAACAGATTTTCTGAAGGAAATGAACAGGTTGAAGATGAACCCAGATCTGGAGCACCCAAAACTGCACGAAAAGAGGAAAACATCCAGGAGGTGGAAAAGTTAGTGCTGAAAGATCGTCGATCGTCTGTGAGGATGGTATCTGAAGCTGTTGGCATCAGTGTGGGCACAGTAGACACAATTCTGACCAATGATCTGAAGCTCCACAAAGTCTGTGCCAAGTTTGTGCCGAAGATCCTCTCCAGGGACCGGAGACAGTTTCGAGTGGAATGTTGCACTAATATCCTGCAAATGATAGAGGCTGATTTCGAATTCTTGAATAACATCGTGACTTGTGATGAGAGTTGGGTGTTCACATGCGACCCTGAGAGAAAACGTCAGAGTGCTCAGTGGAAGCATGGGACTTCCCCCAGACCCAAGAAGGCAAGGATGAGCAGATCGCAAGAGAAGGTCATGGTCATTCCTTTTTTTGACTCACAAGGGCTCATTCATGTTGAATGGGTTCCCACTAGGTCAAACAGTCAATAAAGAATTTTACCTAACTGTTCTGAGAAGGTTCTGGGAGAAGATGAGAAAGAAGAGGCCTCAGCAGTGGACGAGTGGTCAGTGGTGGTTCCATCAGGATAATGCCCCATGTCACAAATCAGTGCTGGTTATCACGTGGATGGCTGAAAGGGGCATGAAAACAGTACGACACCCATCCTACAGCCCTGACCTAGCCCCTTGTGACTTCTTCCTGTTTCCACGCATGAAAGGCAGCCTCAGAGGAATCAGATTCCAGTCAACAGAGGAGATGAAAAAGGCATCGGAAAATTTCTTAAAAGGACTGCTGAGGAAGGAATTTGAGGAGGTCTTCCAGGAATGGAAGCAACGTATGAAGAAGTGTGTGAAGTCGGATGGCAATTATTTTGAAGGAGACAAAGTTTTGTAACTTTCTAAAAATAAATACTGCCTCTCCTGACATTTTCTCATTACTTATTGTACATACCTCGTATGTCCAGCAGTAGCCATAGGTGGGCAGTACCGCGGTACTTGCGGTACCGGTACCGCGGTACTTTTTTGGTACCGGTACCGTTGGTACTTTTGTGGTACTGGTACCGCCAAAAACTAGCAAAGTACCGCGGTACCGTACCGGTACTTTAGTTTTTTTTTAGTACGGATTTTAAGAACGTACCAT
This sequence comes from Trididemnum nubilum, assembly GCA_963965965.1. Lineage (NCBI taxonomy): Eukaryota > Metazoa > Chordata > Ascidiacea > Aplousobranchia > Didemnidae > Trididemnum > Trididemnum nubilum. The sequence continues at coordinate 30,409,811 of OZ014472.1, read as the reverse complement.
TAAAAACTTGAAACGTTGTAAAAATGCTTGCAAATAAATTGGATAAAAACCAATCTTTTTTCTTAATTTGGTGTTTAACTGTTGGTCTTACTCGCTACTACCACCGCAGGGACTTAGCGTTTGCAGTTTGCTGGCCGATTTGAAAAATTGACGTTTTCTTGCAATGGCAAAATAATGCATTACCAGTAGTCATGCACCGGCGAAACAAAACCAAAACCGCTAAGAAAAAATTGTAAGAGACGACTTACGCAATGAATACTCATCACATCAGGCGTGAATACAATAGCGTAGCCAGGGGGCGCGGGGTGAATACATTGGCATGCCGACCAAAATGCAGAATAAGAAAAATACTACGTTGTTAGCACTTCTGATACTGTCTTTTGCTCTAGAATAGATTCAAAAAATTATTTAAAGCATATTTTGAAATGTTTATTGAAGGGGGGAGGGAGCTAATTTGTCAAAAATAAAACTAATAAATCAGAAAAAAGACTATAAAGAATAGCCGAAAATTGGTAATCAAATTTGATCGCTTTTTGAAAAATGCTCAACAACTTTTCTCGACCTTCCTTCGATTGGTCCCCATATATGCATACATCTTTCACTATAAAATTTAGCTGAAATAGATTACTTCTTGCGAGGTTTACTAAACTACCGAAATAAGATTTTATGATTTACCAACTTGTAAATAAGAGAACTGAAATTCTAGCAATAGCTATCTCCCACATAAACCATTTATGCAACTAGTACGGCATAATGATTTTTTGCACTGCTATTAATAGGATTGATTTTTATCAAAATAGGCCTAAAAGTAAGTTATTTTTGCCAAAAAAATAAAAAATTTTCGAGAGCTGGGGGATCCGCCCCTACACCTTATGCCTCCGGTGGCTGGGGGCCTTGCCCCCGACCACAATTGCCTCCGGTGGTTGTGGGATCCGCCCCCAGACCCCCGCAACGTCCCTCCCATTGCAAATTTTTGGTTACGGGCATGCTTGAAGAAAAATTTACTGCACGTTACTGCCGGCATCCATTTATATTAGCTTTTGACTTTAAATATGCCTGGAACGTTTGGCGAAGAAGATGTTCTCATCAGTGGCGGATCCAGAAAATTTTGGTGGGGGGGGGATGATAAAATTTTAAGCACAAAACCTCAAAAATTCGGATGTTTTGTTACCAGGCGCGTAGCCAGAAATTCGCAAATGGAGCAGCTGTTTTAGGGTTCTGGGGGCGAAGTCCCCAGCGCTCAAAAATTTTGCATTTTTTTGCAAAAATAACTTAATTTTAGAACTAGTTTGATAAAATAATGCTTTTAAAATGCGGCATAGAAATTGGCAGTGCAAACATGATTCAACTGGTTGCATAAACGGCCTATGTAAGAGGTGGTTAATGGTAAAATTTTAGTTCTCTTATTTGGATGCTGGTAAATCATAAGCATAAAATCTTATAGTTCAATAAAACTCACACGGAATAATTTGTTTCATCTATATTTTATAGAGAAAAATAATTGGAGAGGGGCTAATGGAAAGAGAATTGAGACAAGTGATTGGTAATTAACCGATACTGAATAGCCTCTCCACCCCATTTCTGAGTTTAGGCCTGTAATACATTTGTTGATGAAACCCGTGTTCAAGTTTTTCACACTAGCGATCAAATTTTATTGCTTATTTGTGGTTATTTTTTGAAGTTTTCTTTTTGATTTGTGGGTTTTATTTTTGACAAATTAGTTCCCCTTAAGCATATGTTTCAAAAAATGCTTTAAATCACTTTTTGGTCTATTTCAGTGCGAAAAACAGTCTCAGAAGTGCTAAAAACGTGATGTTTTTTATTTTGCATTTTGGTTGACAGGCCAACGGAGGGGCTCTAGCAGTGGTGCCGAAACAATAATTTCACTGTATACCCCCCAACAATTTGAGTATGGTCTTCATCTGCATCCCGTCCAATAATTTGACTCTGGTGTACATCTGAGTGCAGGTCAGTACTTAAACAAAGTGTTTTATTTCAGGTAAAGACCTTTTATTTTTGGTCTTCACCTGAATTCGGGGAAAAAAGTGTTCCATTTCTGGTGAAGTCTTCACTTAATTTGCTTAATTTGCTCACCTGAAAAAAGTCTTGGTCGAGGTTTATCCCTCCCAATGCTGAAAATAGGGCAAAATTGGGGTAAAATTGCAAATTATCCCCCCCAATGCTCAACAAAGATAAGCCCCCCCTCTCCTGGCTACACTACTGCTTACGATTAATGTTCTTGACCTCGCTTAATGCTCACTGTTTATAAGCCTAATATGTCACTTAAGAAATGATTTGCATTGTGTAGGCTTTATCGCTGAAAAGTGCAAGTAGTAAATTTTGTTAATTCGGCGCTTCCAAATCAATCGGACCCCTAAAAGACTAATTTCTGTTTTGTAAAAACTTCGCTGTAAAAATTACATTTTTCTGTCCCTCCCCTCACAGGGCTTTAGAAATTATATCACAGTCGCACAGCCTTTCGAAAATTCACTGATAATATTCATATGCACGTTATGTTTACGCTGATGGGGGATGTAACCCCCCATCCACCCCCATAACTCCGCCACTGGTTGTGCTCCTATGCTTTTATCGCTGAAAAGGGCAAGTTGTGAGTTTTTTTGATTTGGCGCCTTCAAATCAATCGGAATTGTAAAAGACTAATTTCTGTTTTGTAAAAACTTCGCTGTAGAAATACTGTTTTCTTTTACTCCCTCCCCTTGGCTTTTGAAATTATATCACAGTCACACGAGCTAACGACTATTCACTGATTGTTTTTTTTAAATAAGTATTCATATGCACGTTATGTTTAGGCTGGTGGGGAGGATGCATTCCCCCATACCTTCCCTAAATCCGCCACTGGTTCTCATTCACAAACGGTGTATAATACGGCCAAAAGTATTTCACCCGGTAATACTTATACAGAAAAATTATCTCAAAAATCCTTTCATTTGCACCAACCCCACTTTGGCTTTGGCCGCGATGAGGTTTTTTTCTTCCTAAACATTGTACGCTCTTCTAATAAGTTCTACAGAGCAAAACAACGCAATCTAATTTTTGTGCAAAATTGTCAAGTAAAAAACACGGTTTTGTCTCTGGAAATTTTTGGGTGCCACCTCCCCTGAAACCGCACAAATTAATCCCCAAGAAATCAATTTTTATGATTGCACCTCTTTTAGAACACCCGAAATTGAACATAACAAAAAATAAATACAGGTTGAGCCAAAAGTAGTTGGACGGCATATGGAATAGATTTATGCCTCAGTTACTTTAATTGAATTGTTCATTTTAACTTTGTTACAACTATGTTATTTGAGGTATATGATTACAATTTTAGTACTAAAATTTGTTTTAATTTTACCTGTTTTCTATTACTATGTTACACTTAATTTTTTTTTACTGTCCACCTACTTTTGGCTCACCCTGTATTTTAACGGCTTTAGCCAAAAAGCTAATTTTTTTATAATCAGAAGAGACAAAGAATCTTCTTAAGAGTCCCCCAAAAGCATGGCCAAAAGGGCTAAAGCTTTTTTGCGACAACTCTAATTGCATAATCTGTGTTCAACCCTCACACTGGTTACGTTGTTGCGTCCTTGGATTGAGCGCTTTACGATGATTATCTCTGCTTGTGGCTTCGAACTAGCCAGAAATTCAGTGGTAAGAAATCGAAATTCACGGGACATTGGAAAACTAGAAACTCTTAAAGCAGGTGCAAATTCCTCCAGGCACGAAGTAAATATCACAATGAAAGTGTGCGGATTGTGCAATAATTAGCGTCTAACGCTGTGTTGTGACAAGAGAATAAATATGCTATACAACAGCAACAAAAAATGCTGTAATTTTGAAATCGTTCTCATGACGGGGAAACAAAAGAATTTTTTAGAAGTCACCATTAACATGCGTCGTTCGTTTGAGGCTGGCAACTGGTAAGCTCCCATCTAGCTTTAAATAAGAAATGCAAAAAGTAACTGCAGCAACGAATCGACTAAAAACAAATCAAAACAGTACACTTTGCCAAAAGTGCAATTTATCCCCCAATTTCTAAGTTTTGTGTAAATGTCACTTGTGCAATAATTGGGAGCTGATGATCGTCAGAGTATCCTTCAGTGTCAACTTACGTACGTGATGCTTTAGAGATGACTGCTGTTTGGTTATTATTGGGCACAAGATACTCTAAGTCTAGAACAATAAGTAGCCCGGTGACCGTAGTTCGTATAAGTTAGATACTTTATCGAGTCAATTTCATCGCTAGCTAGTACTGTACTCACTATTGTAGTAATACTAATACTGCAACTGCTTACTATTCTACGGCAAACTTTCTCTAAAACGAACTGTAGGTCTACGGAGTACGCACTAGTCGCGAAAACGAACCAAATTGCTAAAAGTGATGATTTACAATCCAGTAAATGAGGTTAATCAGTCCAATTTTTTTCTTTTAATTTTTTAAAAAAGTACCGCAAAAGTACCGCGGTACTACCGCGGTACTTTTAATTTGAAAGTACCGGTACCGATACCGCGGTACTAATTTTAGCAAAGTACCGAGTACCGGTACCGCGGTACTTTTGCAAAGTACCGTGCCCATCTATGGCAGTAGCTAGCCGTCAATTTCGCAAAAAAATCGAAAAAACTTCAAAGAAGAATTATGTTTAAACATTATTATTCCTTTTTTCATTATTGACTGTTGTCTTGTCGTTGAGTGATGATTCAAAAAAGTATTTTGAGAAATCGAAATGGGGGGCACGGCCCCCCTGGCCCTCCCGTAGCAACGGCACTGAACACAAGTCGGCTATTAAATGTAAAAAGACAGATGCCAAATCTTCTAGGCAGAAAACCCATGCTTGGGAAGAATCTTGCGCGAAGTTTAACGCAAACTCTGTGTATACGAAAAGAGAAATGAAAAAATGTCAAAGTTATTGGTTGTTGATTCCTTACAAGTGCATTATACTAGCTCTGGTTCTTAATTATTTTTTCACCCTGAACCTGGCATTGTTTTTAAATCTTGAGAAAAGCTGGCCACGTATTTCTATAAAATCGCTTTTATAAAAAAAAGAAAACACTGGTACCTGTACTGTATACTTAATGCTACATAAAAAGTAATTAATTTATTAATTATAGTGAATTACAATAGTTTGTATCACTTGCATTATCATTGCTACTGCAAAACTTTTTGCAGCTTTTGAAAAGCCTACACTGCATTCCTGTTTCATTGCAATACTGTACAAGGCGATTTTCACACCTAATTAATACCTCAAAAGGCGATGAAATAGGGTTTTTCCAATGTTATCACTGGTTAAACTGCCAAAATTGGCTGCTCAAAACCAGACATTTGAGCGCTGCTTCAGCCAGCATTCCACATTTTTTGGTCTAGTGAATATGATATGCGCGACTGAACGTCGTTTCAGCGACGCTTATGGTTCAGTGGAGTTTGATCTCGCTTGGTGAATACGACTCTTAGTGAACTTGTGCACCACAGAATTTAATGCCAGGTCAACTGACTGCGACAAACTAACCACGAACAAACTGACTGCCAAACAACGGTTTTGTCACCGTGATTTGATCACTGATTTCGTCACAGTGATTTCGTCACAAAGTGAGGGTTTGGGCAAGATGGCTTTGGGGATAGTAAAATATGCTTGTAATCGCTCTTCTCAGCTAATCGGCGTCATTTGGTTCGCAGTCAGTTTGTTCGTGGTCAGTTTTTCGAGGTCAGTTGTCGTGGACCAACAGAATTTCGGACCGCGGACAGCACAATGCAGTCATGCTGCTTATAAAAAAAATGTCAAAAAATGAACACATTCAATTAAAATATAACCTGAAAAACGTAAGTTTCAAAAAGTTCAAAAACAAAACAAGAGCAAAAGTAGCCGTACAAAACTACATTAACGATAAGTTTTGTTGAAATGTAATCTTAAAAAGTCATTGTGTATAAGAAAAAATAGAAGAAATTCTAAAGAAATAAAATGTATATACAGTCAAATCCGGTTAATTGCATAGTTGATTTGACAAACCGATTTATGCTATTAAGTGAATTATGCGTTAATGCGGAAGTACAAAGAACAAGTCAATTGCAACGAGTGTCACATTAAAAAAACGTCTAGGCATTCGGCTTCAAAGCAAACGCTAAACGGTTATCCTACTCGTACTGAAAAACACACACAAATTAAGGCTTTAACATTTATTCGTTTGCTGTGAAATACTGAGTGATTGTTGTTTGTTTAATGTTAATTTGCATTCTATCGAATGACTGCCACAATCGGTAATTGTCTTTGAAGAAGAGCAATCACATTACTTGCTGCCTTGTTTTTGATCTCTAATTGGTGGTGGTTTTGATTTTTTTATGAAGTTAGCAATCGACGAGTTCATTTAGGCATTGAAACAATTTGTTTTTGCTCAAAAAGTTGTGCTTTTGTCTCTAAAATTTGCTGCATAATTTGCTTGATTGAATAGAATGACGTTCAATTCTATTCAATTAAGCGGATTATGCAAAAAACCGCTGTGGGATTAACCGTATTATTTTCTTGACAAACGATTGGTTGTGGTTTGGGATTAATGATCTTTATGCGATAAGGCAAATTATGCAATTATACCGTTTGCAATTAACCGAATTCGACTGTAAATATAATGCAAAACTTAAAAAAATTTTTTTGAGCCAAATTTTGTGCAAAAATTTAAAGTTAAACTCCAGTACGTAAAAGTCCATGTGCGTTAAGCACGGTTCACACCGAGCGCGGTTAACGGAATACGGAAAAAAAATGCTGCAGTAGTGCAGAAACGCGGAATGGCAGGCAGAACGCGGAACGGAGGCGTTCACATTATGCCGTTCCGTACGTATTTTAGTTTCAGTTTGTTTTCGTTTAGCAGTTGGCTAGTTTGTTTTTTTCAGTTTAGGAAAGCGTTTGTTGAATAAAGGTTATTTTTACTATCGTTGGGATGGACAGACTTTTGCTTCCTCTAGTTCAACAGCAAAACTTGTTGATATTGGCCATATTGCAAGACGAAGAAACTAACAAGCGAAAAAGAGAGTAAGTAACCTATAAGGCCTAGCCTAAATAGGTTTTCGGTTAACAGTTAACTCATCTATCTTGTTCAGGCTTAATGATAAATATAAACTTCGCGGCTATTAACTGATTGGTGAAAAGCAAAAGCAATTTGTTATTTCTTTATTATATTTAGGTTGATGCAAGTGGAGCAGTGGCTTTAGGTAATCACAGCTACAGTATAGGCCTAAATGTGAAATATGTCTAAGCTCTACACCTACTAATAACGTGCATAAAAAGGATTTCAGTTTGTAAAGTTTTTTTAAATATTTTTCGCGTAGCCTACGGTTTTTCGTACTTTTAGATGGTGGATGAAGCCTGTTTTTGAAGAGAGAAATAAACATCTTGGAGATATTGCACTAATCCCAGAATTGGAAAAGGATCCAGAAAACTTCCACCGGTATTTCCGAATAAGTAAAGAAAATTTCAACCACATTCTGTCATTAGTAACGCCATTCATTAAAAAACAACAGACAAAGTTTCGAGAACCAATTCCTGCTAAACATCGTCTTGCTTTGACTTTGAGGTACAAAATCAGTTTAGTTAACAGTGCCGACACTGTTATTGCATAGTCACTACCGGGGCCTCAGAGAGAAATTTTTCCAGGGGGTACGAAGATCGATGCCGGGCCCCCAAAATCAGGTGAAGAGCAAAAAAAGGTCTTCACTCAAATTTGGTCCTGATTTTTGCCCAAAATTAGGTGAAGAGTAAAAAAAAAGGTCTTCACTCAAATTTGGTTCTGTTTTTTTGCCCCAAATTAGTTAAAGAGCAAAAAAAAGGTCTTCACTCAAATTTGATCCTATTTTTCCCAAAATTAGGTGAAGAGCAAAAAAAAAAATTTTGGTCCAAAACTTAACGTGACAACCTCAACTCTTCCGGGCCCCCTAAGCTCGGGCTCCCTGGGCCTGGGTGCGATGCACTCCCTGAACCCCCCTCTCGCAGGCCCTGGTCGCTACCGGTACATATTATAGGTAATTAACTATTGTGAACATAGAAACACTATTTATTGGTCATGATGGTGTCGATGGGCGTAGGAGCTTCAAATGATTTAGGGGGCACCAAATTTTTGCCTGAAAAATGCCTTTATTAATAGAATTTTGCCCGAAAAAGAAATTGGTCATCTGCATTTTTTTTGCTTAAAATAATGAGCACATCAAAAAACTTGAATTACGTAAACTTATTAGCTGTGCAGTTGTTAGACTAACTTATTTAGAAAAGCTAGTTATACAGCAATTTAGAGCAAATGTTGATATATAATTAATTATTCAACTGAACTACTAAATCATTGCTTAACTCACCAACATCTAAAAAATGCACTTTCCTGAAAATTAACATGACAATGCAGATATTTCGGACGTCATTAAAGGTGAGTTTACGCAGTATCCGTCTTACGCCCGTTTTTGTACGTTTTTGCTTCTTGAAAAAGTATGCGCTTTTTCATCCGTATTTTTTTAAGTCCATATCCGCACTGAGGAGACTGCTGTATATAGATAAACATTTTTTTCAAAAATTTTTTATATGAACGATAAGAGAGATATTTCAAAATAGAGCTGTACCCCTTTACAAAAAATTTTCTGCGGAAAACTTTTGTTTAGAATGTGACTGTCTAGTTAGTGGGGATATGGACTTATAAAAATGCGAATGAAAAAGCGCATACTTTTTCAATAAGCAAAAAAATGGACGAAAAACAGATACTGTGTAAAATAAGTCGTCAGCTTTTTTTTTGAATCTCTGTGACTTGTGTATGAGCGTGCCCGTGCTCTCGCTCCTCTCATGAGTGCACTCATTAGGTTAGGGCCAGATTTGGGGAATAGCTAAGATCGGAGAGAATAAAAGAGCGCATGCGTGCTCATGCACAAGTCGCAGAGCTTCCGAAAAAAAAAGCGACGGTTCATACTTAATGACACCCGATATTTTGCCAATGTTTGTAGTCTGGTGGTTCACTTAAATATTTCAACTACAATAGCAATAGCTGCAGTAGGTGAACCAGACGGTTAAAAAGGAATTATAGTTTTAAACAAGGGTCAAAATGTATTTAACCATTATATGAATTGGGACAACTTTTCCAACATCATTTAACATGGTTAAAAAGATCTACAGTAAAAATACTCTTGAGAAAAAACACAATGGACAAAAAAACAACAACAACTGTGTAGCATTATTTGCAACTTAGTTGCTGTTACTACTGTCGTTATTTTGGTCAATCATGCAAGTAACTTGGTCAGTGATTATTCACATGAAAATCGAAATTGGTTACACTGTGGCAGGCTGACAAAAAATGATTGATTTTGTGACATAAATACAGCTAACATTACAAAAGCTAAGTGTAATAAACCTTGCAAGGAAAAAGATCAACCTAACTAAGATTTAAAACACTATCAAAGTTAATTACCTTACCTCACATTAACTGAAAAGCTATTTGACTACACGTGCAAAGTATCTGGTCAATGTGTTAATTCTGAATTTAGTCAACAAGTCATTATATCAATAAGACATGTGTTATGTTAGGCAAAATTACTACAGAGAAATATAAAATTGCCCAAAATTTTACTGTGCCATTAATGTTGGCTTATTGAAGCTTATAAAGTCCGGGTGTATACTCAATTTGAATCATGGATCAATAGTTAACTGATGCTATTTCTTTGATGACACTTACAGCAAAATATACTAGAAAAGTATTTCACCACAAAGCTAAAACTGAAAAGAAGCCAGCACTGATCATAAAATATATAAATAAAAACTGAATAAAATTGCCAGAAAAAAAGTTTGCAATCCTCTAAGATGCGTGTATGGTAGGATGGATTAAAAAGAAGAATAGAAAGCCTATTTGACAGTTGGCCACAAAACTGAAAAGCAAAAAAGCCGTCGATAGTACAAATCTCCCCAAAATATGAAATTGCCCAAAATTTCACTGCAATTCAATAACAACATTTCACTTATGGCAAATCATAAATTAGCCAAAAAACTATTTGATTTCAAAAGTAAATTAGCCAGCACTAGGTAGCCTAATAGCTACAATATTATTATGAGTTAACGCTGAGCAAAAATGCCAAAAAATAAATTTCCCGAAAATTTATTACTCAATGAAGATAGACCATTACACACCACTTACCGGTGCAGCAAAAATAGTTTGCTCGACATGTTGCTAGAATGAAACAATTTTCAAATGAAAATATTTCTGTTGAAGCCCTCCTACCGCCCCAGTGAAATCTTTGTCTCCGCCCTCCTCAGCCCCAACCCTAATTTTTTTCAGGTATATCGCTTGAATGTACTTTGTAGTCATTTCGCTTTTGCATCACAACCCCTTAATCAAGCCACCAACTGTTGCAACTCGATGGTTTGCAAAAATGTTCAAAATATCAATAGTTGCCCATTTTCGTTCAAACGTTCTTTTTGTGCTCACGTTTTTGAATGTTTTATTTCAGATTTTTTGCAACCGGGGATTCTCAACAAACCATTTCTTTCAACTTTCGAGTAGGAAAAGCTACAGTTTGCAACATCATACAAGAAACATGTGAAGCTCTTTGCAAAGTTCTTTAACCAAACTATTTGAAACCACCAAGTTTGGCGGATGAATGGAGAGAAATTGCCGATGGGTTTGAAACTGAGTGGAATTTTCTCCACTGCTTAGGCGCAGTTGACGGAAAACATGTTGTTATACAGGCTCCTGCGCTCAGTGGATCTGAATTTTTTAACTACAAAGGCCAATTTAGTATAGTTCTTTTTGCTGTTTGTGATGCGAACTACCGCATCATACTTCTCGACATTGGTGATTCTGGTCGACACAGCAATGGAGACGTTTTAGCCAACTCAGAATTTGGAAAAGCTGTTCTTGAAAATCACCTTCCACTACCGCCTCCCGACATGATAAGCGACTCGGGACCTATATTGCCATACTGCTTTGTGGGGACGCGGCGTTTCCCCTCCGACCTAATTTGATGAGGCCTTATCCCAGACACGATTTGCCTGAAGATGAAGCGGTATTTAATTACCGGCTTTTGCGAGCACGGCGCGTTATTGAAAATACGTTTGGAATTTTGGTGACACGCTGGAGAATTTTTAAACGGCCAATCATTGCCAAAGTTGAAAAGGCTGTTTTGCTTACGCAAACAGTGTGCTGTTTACATAATTACTTGCAACAGCAATTGGATGGCAGTTCATTGTCAAATCTTGCTGATTGGGAAGTTAATGGAGGAGAGCTACTACCAGGATCTTGGAGAAGGGAAACGCCTGGAACAAACTTGACCTGAATAGGTCAAATGTCTTCCAACAATTACGATAGACAAGTGTCGGTTGTTCGTGATGAGTTCAAACAATTTTTTAATTCCAAAAATGGCAGTCTTGAATGGCAATTGAGAGTGGTTCACAGGTGATAAATGTACAGCTGTTGTACTAATGCGATGTTCAAGTTAGACACCTTATATGCATGTGAGAAGACACTATCACACAAGTTGTTTTGTTTAAGTGTTGGTTATTTCCGAATAAATGAACTAAAAGTTGCTAGATTAATTTGCAGAAGTGGTCGAGCCGTAATCAAGTTTCAAAAATGAATGCTCTTAAATGCTCGCGCGCGACATTTTTTAGTTTTAACTTACAGTAATTGCAGATGGCAATGATAGCTCAGTTGTAGAGCGTCGAGCTAATTATCGAAAGGTTGCTTACCTCTGCTTCGATTTTCGAACTGGCAATGCGTTGTTTTGTCCTTGGTAAAAGCACTTATTTCTCATTGGGGCCAAGCAGTTTACCGCTGTGGTGGCCCAGCCCGACGAGACTTGCACACAGAACCCCAAAAAGTGGCCTGCGTTTGTGTGGTTAGACAGACGCAGCGTGCCTGGTTCATACAAACAAATGATAATGTGAGACTTATCTAGTCACTACTATATTACATACGCGAAAATAATGAAATTGTTTTTAACGAAGAATTTATTCAGCAGCAAATTAACATGAACAAAGCACAGTTAACACTGGAACTATGATTTTACATCTCGTAAGACAATCAATATTCTACTCATTGCTTCATCAACTGCATCTGGTGGCAAGCGTCTAAGCTTGCTGGTAACAAGTTTACCAAAATGCTCAGCCTTGTCCTGTTCGGACTGAGCTTTTGAAGCTTTCTCTATTGCTTCATTATTTTTTTTCAGTAGATCAAATAGCCGATCCTAACAAAATAACTAAATGCTTTTGAACTTGATTGATACATAATGTACGAAATATCTAATCTCAATCAAAAATCATGTCAGCACTAAACTGCAGAAGTTTGTTTTGCGTTTGAAACCATACTTAGCATTAAATTCGCACAGCTTGCACTGTTCCTTACTTGATGCTATCTTATTTGCGAAAGTTTTTCCACATGAACTTGAGCCACCGGTACTCTCTTTCGTTTTCAAGTGTGTTATCGCCTTAATTAATATGCTCCCTCCTTTATCTATCATTTAATCCATACTCTTCTCACTTTTCCTTACTTGATAATCGCCTTTTTTTGCTGCAGCTTTACTGCAAGAACTTTTTGTGCCAGAAGAAAAACTTGTAGCGGTTGAATCGGAAGCGTCATCAACAGCAGCTTCGGTCAGGCATTGCACTAAAAAAGCAACGAACGGTAACTACACACATACATTAATTGGGTCAACATGCAACATAGGCGTGGTTACTCCCTTGCCAAATTACGCTCAAATAGTGGAAGCAATTAACAACCATCGATGGCCATTTCGCCATCTAAAAGTTTTTCTCTCAAATTTTGACATTTTTAAAACTGCATTTTAAGATTTGAAACTATAAATTAAGAACCTACAAATTCGTAGCCATAGATCTATCTAGAGCAGTGGTTCTCACCGTGAGGCACAAGCCCCACCGGTGGGGCATGGCAAAGTTTTGGTGGAGCGTGGAGGTTTAAGACATTCTGAACCAATTTCGGTGGGTATGCAAGATAATAATGCACTTGTTCGCAATCAACCTGATTGCTAGATATTCAAGCTGGTCCACTTGTCTACAGCTGCTTCATCGAATTTTTCACACAATACGGTTATGTATGTCATTATCGAATTATGTATAACCAGCATCAAGCTCAGAACTCCTATTAACAATGTTATTGCGCATTGGAATAAATTTCAGTTAACTTTGTGCTTTTACAGCATAATTTATGCCATGTAGTAAGATTTGTAATGACTAGAGATGTAAAAAAACGTTTTTTTTTCGCCTCATTTTCTTCGTGCTTGACAAACCAAAAAATAAATTGTTTTTTTTTAATAACGCAAAGCAATTAGGTTCAAATCGCATGACAAACATGGCAGAGTATCACATATGAGAGCTGTAAATGAGCTGACAAGTACAGTCCCAAATCCAAAAAATGATTTAAAGCCAAAACTAAGCCCTGAAATCAAGCTAGATCTAAACAATTATGCGGTTATTGCTCGTATACGGTTAAAATAAAACTACGCATAGCCGATCATAGTATCGTAATAATAATGATTTTGTAATAATGATTGTATCGATACCAAGCGCTTTTATAGTACATAAAAAGGCGAAAACACAAGGCAAAATTGTTTTGCAATTTTTTGGAAAAAATACCTATTTTGATGCCATTTGGATCACGATTTGCACATTTTTAGAGCAATTTAAAATAAGTAAATTTTTACATTTGAAAGCCAATTAAAAAAGTTAAAACATGTTTTGAACTTGTTCAATCCTCCCCTTGTTTACAGGTCAATTTGAAAACACGTTTAAAACCATGCAGTTTGGGTTAAATTTGAAAGTAACTTGGCCCAGAGAGAGCAAGGTGCAGTGCCTACTGCAATATTCTTAGCAGTAAACCATAAATCACCCGATGATACGGCTCAGGGGAGATTTTTGTTTTGTCATGAAAATAACCAGTTTGAAGAGTAACTGGAGTTTCAGTCATTGGTGAATGGGATATCCAGAGCGGTGGACTTCTGCATAACAGAGCCAGTTTATTTCAAATCTAATTTTTAAATACTTTTGGCAAAAAAAGTACATCAATCTTAGCATATTGAAGTATCGGTAACAAAAAACAGCTAGCATTACCGTGCGGTACGTTTGAACTGATACTTCTGCAACTGCAATCAAACCATAATTCTGCCTCTGCTCACCAGTTATTATTTCTTCGGGTGCGTCCTCATCTATCGTAAAATCGATGATTTCCTTTGGTTTCAAAGCAAAGTTTCCTATTGTACTGAAATAAAATCAGGAGTTAAAGGTAAGCAACTCATTTCCTTCTTAAATTTTTATTCATTTACAGTTACGGATGTCGAAGCATTGAAAATATTTAGACACGATTTGTTTCAGTAACTGATAATTTTACAAATGCCAAATCAAAAATGTAGTAAGAGTATTTGGGATCAACCTAACATAAGGACTTCAACCTCAGTGACTTTAATGACAATGGTAACAAACAGATTGCAGAAACACCCCACCTAAGCAATTACAAGCAAACGTGCCTGCTGATTACTATCTGCTGACCTATTTTAGCTTTCATGAGCACTAAGTAGCTTAAATATATTTAAACCAAGCTTCCTGTACTACGGTGCACAGAAAGTTAATAGTTTCACATTTCAAAATAACTTCATGCTTTTGATCCAACTGTTTTGTATTGTTGATTTCTTTAAGTTTCAATTGAAGAACTTCATTCCACATTAAGTAATTATGAAACACTATAATTTGAGAGCACAACTCATAACTGTACGTTTGAAAATCAACGAGAACAGAACATTGTAGTTAAAAAAGTAATTACCTTCTCTAAAAGGAGCTAGTTTTACACTTCACAGTTTCACAACTATTAAAGCATTCCATTAAGCACTTAACATTTATCTCAAGCCACTAATTTTGCTACACATACTATGCAACAAACCTTCGATGAGTGATATGCTCAGTGAGAAACTTCATATGCTGCATGTGCTTCCACTGTTTGCTGTTTATTGCAGCAGATCCACTAGTTGCAGCTGCGGCTGTACGTCGTTTTTCCTTTGCAAATCGATCACGTAAGGTCTTCCACCTCTTTATGCAATCACCCACTACAAATTGTAATAATTGCAACTACATGTTCATTTACCTGTTGCCTTAGCGAGCCAACTTAACAGACTGCAACAAACGAGTGCAAACACTCTGACCACGAACCAACAGTTTCGTTACAGTGATTTTGTCACAAAGTGAGAGTTTGGGCAAGATGGCTCTGAGGATAGTAAAATATATTTGGGATCGCCCTTCTTTGCCAATTGGCGTCGTTCGCAGTCAGTTTGTCGCAGTCAATTGTTGTGGACCCTTGCCCCAGTAAATAGGAGACAGCAAAAGGGACCTTTCAGTCAAGTCAAGCTGCCACTTGTCTACCACACAGGTGGAGGCTTCACACTGTCGCTTATCAGTTATAATGTAAACAAGAAGCAAGGAAGCTATAAACAGCAATAATGATACTCTTTGTTTGGTTTGTACTGACTGAGAATCAAACCACATATTATCATTTTATTAAGAGACACTTGATCCACTTGACCACTGATCGGTATGATAGCTGCACAACAAAAGGTGTCTCAATAGGCTACTTTTCAAACATATCTCATGTGTTGTGATGAGATCACGCCTTTTCAGCGCGACCATTTTGGCGCGGACCTTTTCAGCGCCACCTATTTTGTTGTTGATCCTTTCTGGCACAGATCGTTTTGTCGCCAATTTGGTGCTCTTTGACAGTTCAGTTATTTTAGGTTAGGGTTTGGGTTAGTCAAAAAGCACCAAATTGGCGCCAAAAAGGTTCGTGACGAAATGGTCGCGTTGAAGAGTTGTGAACCTGCTGTGACTCCCAGCTGATACATAAATTACAGATTAGAATTTCTGGGAATGTACTGGTAATGATTAGAGAGATACTAGTTATATTTATTATTTGCTGGCAAAGTACTGATTTGAAACCTATTTTCCACTTACAGTTAGGCCTGATCGCAAAAACTTAATTCCAACAGTCCAAAGTGTAACTTACCAGTACAAGAATGTCTGAGCTGTAGAGCAATATCTTTCCTTGTATTTTCTTTTTTTCTGGTATCTTTATGGGAAGAATGCTTTGCATCATAAAGATATGGGTAATTTCGAACACACTCAATCAACCTTTCATTAAAAATATCAGCCATTTTGAAATTTTAATTAACAGATATCTAACACTGGAACTAAACCTGTGACTGTAGTAAAATATATTACAACACTGTTTGGCTTAGGCTACTTAAGCTGGCACCCGCCTACCATTACCAAGCACAGTGGAGGCTTCATAGCTGATATACAGAAAAACATTTTTCTTTTAATACATGCACACTACACAGTTTATACAGGAACACAACCTCTTTTATTTCTAATGCTGAATGCTGAGTTGGTTGAACGGTAATACATTTGTTTCTGGATCAAGAGATCTAGGGTTCAAATCTTGAGCTAGTCAAATCATTAATGCTGCCTGCAGCACTGTGCAACATTTTTTCAAAAAGAGGTATGTTGAAGTCAAATTAAACAATATCATACAAATACACCACGACTTGGCACAAAAAATTTTCACATGTAAGTCAACTGTATAAGAAACTAAGATTTCCGAAACTTCATGATGTTTACATATTGGAGCTTGCTAAATTTATGCATATATAAGCTTTTCAAGAGCAAGCTACCAAAATTATGTAATTACAACTTCACAACAATTTACAAAATTTATGATTATGCAACTAGAAAACCAAGCAGATCTAATCACTTTTTACCTCGCGTCTCTAAATCTGCTGGACAGAATAAAATCGATTTTAGAGGTGTTAAACTATGGAAAGAAATTAGCGAAAATTAAAAAAAATAAAACCTTCAATTCTTTTAAAAAGCAGTTATAAGAAAATTTACGGAGAGATTACTGACCACACTATTAGGTATTGATTGAGCATATGTACTGCACCCTCATGCATTTGAACATGTGGGAGCTTCGCTACATAAAACATTGTCTTTACTATTCACTGCACTTCATCATTTTAATGTTTATTGCAGCTTCGTGTGATAACTTATAGTGCATATTAACAAGAGCATCTTGACTAGGAAACCTTAGGGTTATTCGGTGCTCCTTGTGTTTTGAATGTCACCTCTGACTTGTGTGTTTAACGTATGTTGTTAATAAACTACTAGGCCTACTACTACTACTCTGTCACCAGAATTTATCTTGATGAACTGATCAAAACTAGGCTGTCACTGTCAGTAGTCACCAGTCTGTCAGTAGCAACGATTCTGAATTTAACAAATGGTGTACTGGTACTAGTTGGCTAGTTTGCTTGAGCTACTGGTCGAGATCTGCCATACCTGATACCATAGCCAACCCTAGCTGTGTAGCCTACTGATTATTGAATGAGCTTGGCTATCTGTACTACTACTAGGCTATAGCTATAGCAGGAAAGATTAATTTGCTGTTTGGGTACTTCTATAAGCCCATCTATCTCAATTTGCGCAGTTTACTGAGGGATCTTGAATTTAATAATCTGCCAAACTCAAATGTTTTTACTATAGGCCTATTTGGACAGGCATCCTACCGATATGTCCAATGTACTGTACAGTTGTACTGTAAGCCTAGGCCTATTGCATGCAGAAAAATGGTTTCTATGGTTCAGCTTTATTTTACATCTTAAATGACGTTTTTTTTCATCCTAAAAAAAGAAAAATCGACGAGAATTTCCTCTTTTCCGCATGCGGCAACGGAAAAGTTGAAATATTTCAACTCTTGTGTTTCCGCGCTAGAGTGAGAAAATCTTCTGCATGGAAGACATTTTTTTACGTTTCGCAGTCTAGTGAGAACTAATGGGAATGCTATCTACGGAAAAACTTTTTTCCGTATTCCGTTAACCGCGCTAGGTGTGAACCACGCCTAATAGTCTTGTTGGCTAATCGTCCAGAACAAGTAGTTACAGTTTGACTTACTACTGTAAGCTATTACTTCATTGCTGTGAATATTTTAATTTTACGTTTTTAATTTATGTTTTTAATTTTAATTTATCATGCTAAATGTCTTTTAATGTCCATATTCTGCTTCATATTAACCTTTTTTCAGTGGACTTTTACCTCCTGGATTAAATGCCATCATGGGACCTACTGGAAGCGGCAAAACATCGTAAGTAGATATAAATAACCTTGGAATAGTTTCTTGCCTCAGTAGCGTTTATGTAGTCTAGTCCAAAACATGTTTACGGGCCATGAAAAGATATTTTCTGAAACCTATACAGCGATGCTCAGTGTAGGCTGAAGTTTCCCGCTAGGGTTGTCCCCACCCCACTGTTCCTTGCCCATTCACGTCAAAATGACGTCATTTCCACAAAAGTTTCGACCTGAATTTTCAAACTTTGGTCGCTCAACAAGTGGGACAAGGGCAACCTTCAGATGCATTTATGATGTCATACAGTCATGACGTCACAGTGCAGGAACACAAATGTTACCAAAATTGTAAACAATTACCATTTTAAGCAGTTGTCAACTCCTGTAACTTTTGTTAAATGTGTTGTAGAGCCTTGATATTGCTGTTGAAGAAAGTACATGCATATCAAAAGATACTGTATGAATTTGGTGTACTTTGATGAACATCTTTATACAGTACAATAAATTACACTGAAAATATGACACCAATTTTGCAATATTTATCGTATTTTCCCATTTTGCTTATCATCCAAGACTGAGTTATGACGTCATATTGATAACACCATATGTTAGTAAATAATCGCAAAAACGGCCCCGAGTTTGTGCTTGTGTTATAGATAAGATGATATCAAGCTTTTCACAAGACCGCACAAATGAGAGCAAAAAAGTCATGACGCCATCATTTATGACGTCATAGTTTTGAAAATATTTCTTTTTGCAATTATTGCTGTCATTGATAAAGGAAAATTTTTACACTAATTTAAGCAATGTCTTACAAAATTTTGATGTTGCTATTGAATAAATTATAGTATAAGCTTTATATTGCAAGTTATAAATTGCCTAGCCTTAATAATTTTGTTTTTTA
Source organism: Trididemnum nubilum (assembly GCA_963965965.1). NCBI lineage: Eukaryota > Metazoa > Chordata > Ascidiacea > Aplousobranchia > Didemnidae > Trididemnum > Trididemnum nubilum. The sequence goes on along the minus strand of OZ014472.1, from coordinate 30,390,785 downwards.
TCACAAAGACAAGTAGCTTGACCATCAAACAGTCTGTTGAGAAATCAACATCCTCCTTCTCCTTAATGCAAGCGTCAATTCAATGAACACTTCTGCTCGCATTCTTGTTCTTTACGCCTGGGATGGCAATCGCATTGCATTGATGATTTTCTTCAAAATTTGTTACGGAGAAAAACTGCGATGTGATACAAAGTAGAATAACATATACGATTTTTTTTGCGATAATTTGAAATTTTTTCGATGCAATAATATCGCAGCTACTTTGCGATTATTTGTGCGATTATTGATTTTTTAAACTATTTTGAAGTTTGAGTTTGTTGCCTAAAATTTAGCATTTCGTTTACAAGCTATCAAAGCTTTTATTTAACCACATTTGCAAATCAGTATACAATGAAAAGTTGCTGCAGTATCTTCTTGATGCCTGATGCTTCAAATACCGACAGTGGAAGCCCGTTAAGTGTTACTGCTTCCACAACTGCTTTCTTGAAATCTGAAACGTTGATGGTATAATCAAGATGGCCTTTCTCGGCTTGTCACATTGCAGTAACGAAGGCATCTAAGGTGGACTTGAAGACGCTGCAGATGACGATCGACCTTTTGGTTTGATCAACGTTTCATGCTGTTCGGGGGTGTTTACGTTTAAGATGCTGCACTAGGTTGCCTGAGTGAAAATAGGATTTGCCTGTCTTGTTACACACACGTGTCGCTGCAAACTTACAAGATTTGCACTTTGCAAGAACTTTCTCTCTTTTCCTTCCTTTCGAAATACTCGCAGAAATCATTATCCAACTTTGGCATGATTTTTCTGCTGGAAAGCTCAACGTATTCGCAACCAGAGGTGGATTCCTCGAGGATGTCCTTGGCCTCGAGGACGCCCTTTAGGACAGATTTTGAAGTCCTTGGCCTTGAAGCCTTAAGTCCTCGAAAATTGCCCTGTCCTCGGCTTGAGGACAGCACTATTTTTTTAACCATTGAAATTTTGTTGGAAAACGCCAGAAACCTTGCGGAAAGTTTGTGAACACCTTTTTTGGTTTCCTCAATTGGAGCATAGGTGTAGCCAAAGGGGGGGACCAGGGAACCCGCCCCTCTCCCAATTTAAATTTCACCAATAACAAGAATGTGCCAAAAAAGCTTACTGTTTCTTCAGTTTCTTTTTAGCATTTTTCATTTGCAACAGTAACTAACAACAATATGGAAGACCAGGGTCCCCGGGTCCCCCTCAATTCAATTTTTGCCAGCCAATTTAAGCGTATAACCCGGAGAAAATGGAAAGTTTTTGTCCCAAAAGTTGCTATCTCAGACCCTCGTATAGCCTTTTTCTGAAAGTAATGCATTAACCAGGGCCTAATTGATCATAATATGGCGCAGTACCAGCTAGAGGCCCTGCGCTCAAATCTTAAGACTTTTTTTGGTCTTCCCCTATACTTGGGAGAAAGATGTTGCAAAAATCCCCAAACTGCCAGGGGCCGGGTGCGATGTAAATCCGGCCCAGCAATAGCATGGTTAGTAGGCGTAACCATCTATTGTACGATTTTTCAATAACAATTCAGTAATTTGCCTCCGACTCCCCAGTTTTTACGCACTAAATACTTGAAAAAAACTTAGTCGTGGAAAATGCTGATTGAACAAATCATTAACTTCAATTGAGGGGCCTGGCCCCACGGCCGAATATATACTTCTATAACTGGTTATTTTCATGACAAAATAAAAATCTCTAAAGAAAATCCTCTAGTGGATTATTACTTACTGCTAAAATGTAGCCAGAGACAAAGCACCTTACTTTTCCCTACCTGGACCAAATCACTTACATCTAAAATTTAACTCAAAAATGCGAGATGTTAAACGTGTTTTGGACTTAAATTGCAAGTAAAAGAAGCTTAAACAATTTAATTTTTTTGATTGGGTTTCAAATTTCTAAAATCTAGTGCTTTCAAATGGCTCTGAACACGTGCGAAATGTGATTCAATGGCATTGAAGTAGCTGTTTTTTTCCAAAAAAATGACAAAAAATTGCCCAGCAGCTGCTAAAGTCTCTGGCAGCTGGGGGCCCTGCCCCCAGACCCCCATCTGTGATATGTTTGAGTTACACTAGCTTTCTCAACACGTTTCCAAAGTTAGATATTTGCACTTTTCAACTATTAGTTTAAGCTCTCTCTCTTTACAAAATCCTGGTTAAGTGCCAACAAGCAACGGTTTCAGATCTTCCATCCTACGATATCTTTGTTCGACAAAAAGTTCCTCATTTGAAAATTTTTGATGACGTCATTGCATATCATTTGTAATTTGAGCCCCCCAATCAAAAATTCTGGCTACGTCTATGAATTGGAGATTGCCTGAAAAACTTTTTTGAAGACCTTTTTTTTTTTTTTGAAGAACACTTGCAGCTGTGTCCTTGGCCTCAAGCAATTCTGTCCTTGGCCTCGAGAGGATCTGTCCTGGAAAGAGCTGTCCTTGGCCTCGGATTTTTTTTGTGTTCTTGGCCTTGAGCCTTATGTCCTCGACTCCACCTCTGTTCGCAACTGAAACAACTGACGTAGTCTGGAAGCTCAGCCACTGCGAGATTTTAATTCCGAGATGCCGCCTTAGCAAAAAAACTAAGCAAAAGCTATTGCGTCATAACTAGGATCATCGCATGCACACACGGTGCTCCATGCTCACATGCGTCAATACCAAAAACTGAAAAGCAATTTTAAGCACAACTTAAAAAGCAAGTGTCATTCAAAATCGGTCACAATAACAAAACAGTTAACACATGACCAAACAAAAGAAACTAATAGAATTAAAGACAAAAAAATCAAAATAATCGAAAAAATCGCAGATTTCTGCAATGCGATAACGAATGCGATTTTTTTGATTGTTTTGATGCGATAATTAGATAAAACGTGGGATGTGATGTGATTTTTGATGCGATGCGATTGCCATCGCTGCTATACGCTATCTACGATGTCTACCAAAACACTTGGAAGAAACAATCCTATTTGCCAAATCAGTTCCAAAAGGTTATTTTGGTTTTTGTATCAACCTTGCTTGTTGTCATTAGGATTTGGTGCTTCTATGAATGGTTCATCAATCATCATCTTGTTTATAAAAGGCAAGGCGATGATTAACTCAGTATAAGTAAGGAAGCAAATTACTAAAGCACGGTGGAAGTTTAGCCAAATTCATTTTAGAATTTGATGCAAGAGTTAGATCGTTTCCAACGATTTTTTTTATTTTGCTTGACAAAAAATTTAATGGGTGAGTTTTGCTTCACAAAAAGTTGCTAACTTAATAAATATATTATACTTGTGCCAAAAATTGAATAAAAAGATTGCAACAACCAACATTCAAATGTTCGGATACATTGGTATCTTGTCTATTTGGCAAAGTGGGGTTGTGATTTTTTAACCAATTAATTAAATTCCTGGAAATCTGACCTATATAAATGCTTTTGCAGCTGCATATGATACGATAAATCACACTAGAACGATGTAATTTATTTTGGCGCTCTTTCCTGGTAAAAAAGACGCTTTAAATTGAGTGCTTTGTTGATTGAAATAAACGTAACTTTTAAAGTCCAACTTTTTCAAACAACCATTAATTTCTTATGGCTTATGGCGGTTCATTTCTTTTATGTAGGAAAATTTCATAAAAATCTGTTTTATGTCGTCCTTCTTTGTCTGTTTTTTTTTTTTTTCGACTGCTTTTTGGCAAGAAAGTGTTGGATTTGCCGATTTGTGTAGTTTAAGGAAAATCCATTTTTCTCAAGAGGGTTTGAAATGCTTTGAAATTCTTTTTTTCGTTACTGTGAACTATTACAAATACTATATCCCTGGTGCAGTATTGTCCAGACCAAGTTTTGTTGGTATGGATTCGGAACATAGTTGTCCCGTCTTGTGTAGATGCCTAAGTTGGTATTTTTTTTGAAATATTGAAGTTTCAATGCAATCCGAATTTGTTGTGATTTGGATATCCAAGAAGGCCAATTTATTGTTCGCTTTGTTTTCTTTTGTAAACTTGATTTTCTGGTGTATTGAGTTGAAAGTACTAAAAACATGATTGATGTGGTTGGGGTCATCAAAGGTCAGAAATAAATCATCTATGTAACGGTGTACTGTAAAGTGATGATTGGATTTAGTAGTGGCAGTCTCCACTAGCCAGTTCATGAAAATGTCGGCCTTGGCAGGGGCCAATGGCTACCCCATTGCCATGCCATCAATTTCGTGATAAAATTTTTCATCGAATTGCAATGTTGTTGTTTTGCATGTCCAGTTTAATAGTTTTCTAAATTGTTGTTTATTCTTGCCGTAAAATCTTGTTGATTTGTCGGGAAAAAGTTTTTGGAGAATAATTTGTATTGTAAAATTGATCGGAATATTGGTAAAAAGACTTTTTACGTCAAAACCTGCAAGTGTTTTTGTGCTCAAATTAACCATGTTAAAAAGTTTTTCTCGAAAGTCAAATGTGTTTTTTATGTTGGAATCGTGCTCACGCTGAGGCATCAAAATTTTGTGGAGCCAGACAGCATTTTGGTAATTAAAACTTCCCGCAAATGCCAGGATTGGTCGCCACAGTATTCTGTTCTTGTGGAGTTTTGGGAGTCCATAAAGCATTGGGGTAGATGCAGCTGTAGGTCTGATTAAATAATGTATTTCATCATCTAATTGCTTGCCTGCTTTAAGTCTGTATAAAAACCCTTGAAATTTTGAAAGTTTGCTGATATTATCATCATATTTTATTAGTTTGAAAATCGTTTGATTATGTAAAATCGATTCCATTTTAGCAATGTAGTTGCATTTGTTTAGAATTGCTACCCCTTGGCCTTTGTTCGGCTTTCTCACAATAATAGATTTGTCTTTACGTAAGCTGTCCAGTGAAAGCTTTGCTTTATTTAACCCGGTGACGTCATGCTTTCTCAAGTGGAAATATGACGACTTGTATTTGCTTTACAAATTAAGCAAAATTTGTTTGGCTGTCCAGTGAAAGCTTTTCTTTATTTAACCCGGTGACGTCATGCTTTTTCAAGTGGAAATATGACGACTTGTATTTGCTGTACAAATTAAGCAAAATTTGTTTAATTCGGTTTGTTGGTTATGATCAAGAATGCTGCTTTGGTAAAAATTTTCAAATTCTTTTTGGACTTTAATTAAATTTAAATAAAGCGGATATATCCCAAACTTTAATTCTTTGCTCAATAGCATTTTTTCAACGTCCGTAAGTTTGTGGTCAGAGAGATTACGAATAGTCTTGGTGCAATTAGCATCAAACTTTGAGATGTCCTAACTCCCAGCCTAATTTCATTAATTTTCGTTTGTGGTGGGAGCACAAATTTTAGCTTCTTCTTGCTGTTGGTTTTCAATAAATTTCAATAAGTTTTCAATAAATAAATAGCTGACACTTGGCCAATGCTATCGAAAAACTGTGTGCTCAAATCATCGTATTTCTTTTGTAAGGAACAGAGACTTTTTTGGTGATCTTTATTTTCTGCAATATCTTGCATTAAGTTTGTACTTGGGCTAATGACTGCCGATTTTGATTGTACAATTTGAACCTTGTCAATTTTAGGAATAGTTGATGAATGAAACAGAATCGCAAGAATTCAATGTCTACCTTCCTCCTTTCATTTTTAAAAATTGGCCTTCTTGGATATCCAAATCGCAAAAAATTCGGATTGCATTGAAACTTCAATATTTCAAAAAATACCAACTTCGGCATTTACACAAGACGGGACAACTATGTTCCAAATCTATACAAATAAAACTTGGTCTGGACAATACAGCACCAGGGATATAGTATTTGTAATAGTTCACAGTAACGAAAAAAAGAATTTCAAAGCATTTCAAACCCTCTTGAGAAAAATGGATTTTCCTTAAACTACACAAATCGGCAAATCCAACACTTTCTTGCCAAAAAGCAGTTGAAAAAACCCAAAACAGACAAGAAGGACGACATAAAACAGATTTTTATGAAACTTTCCTACATAAAAGAAATGAACCTCCATACGTCAAGAGAAATTAGTGGTTGTTTGAAAGCATTGGACTTTAAAGTTATATTTATTTTTATCAACAAAGCGTTCAATTTAAAGCCTCTTTTTACCTTCAAAGAGCGCCAAAATAAATTACATCGTTTTTAGTATGGTTTATCGTATCACATGCAGCTGCAAAAGCATTTATATAGGTTAGACTTTCTGGAATTTAATTAATTGGTTAAGAAATCACAACCCCACTTTGCCAAATAGACAAGATATCGATGTATCCAAACATTAGACAGATAACCCCAATCATAAAATTGATTTTGATGAAACAGAAATAATGGCCCAAACCAATCACTGGCAAAAATTATTGATCACTGACACATTACTGATTCAAAAACACAATCCCAACTTAACTGTTGACAGGACCTCTTATACCGCTGTATTTGTTTACCGCACAAGTAATATGAATAATTCTCTTCCCTGCTGCTGCTTCTTTTTGATGCTGTACGAGGTGTGTTTGAAAAGTAACGAAACTGTGCATGCTGCACGAACAACTTTTATAACAGAGAAAAAAGGCATTGCTTTCTATGAGATCACAATGTCTTATGACTTCGAAAACCAAATTTCAGCATTCTGTGACAACTAAATTCTTTTTTGCACGTTTTTCTGTCAGGGCACTTTCTTTGTGACCGTTTTGTGAAAATTTGATGAAATTAAGAATTTTTGGCTTTATTTTTCTTTGGTGTAAAGGATGAGCGTCGAGCAATGAATCAACCTGAAATTTCTTGTCCGTCTTGGAAAAACTCCAACTGAAGCACTAAAGTTGCTTCAAGAAGTCTATGGTGGTGACACGATGTAAAGAACTCGTCTTTTTGAGTAGCACAGGAGGTTCAAAGAGGAAAGAAAGGCGGTGGAAGATGATCACAGGAGTGGGAGGCCATCCACAAGCAGAACAGATGAAAATGTTAAGCGTGTGAGACAAAAGATGCGAAACGATCGCCATCTTGCTGTTAGAATGATAGCAGATGAGCTGGGTATTAATAGTGAGAGGGTATGGAGGATCATTACAAAAGATCTGGGGATGAGGAAGATGTGTGCAAAAATGGTACCAAGGTTGCAAAATAAAGGACAAAAAGAGCGACGTGCACGAGTGTGTCAAGACATTTCGGAGCAACTTGAAACTGAACCCAACTTTCTGAAAAGAGTTGTTACTGGCAATGAGTCGTGGATCTTCGAGTATGATCCACTCACCAAACGGCAGAGCCTTGAACGGAAGAGCGCATTGTCACCAAGACCCAAAAAGGCGAGGGTGTTCAAGTCCAAAACCAAGGTGATGCTGATCACTTTGATGTCCATGGAATTGTCCATGCAGAATTCTTGCCACAAGGCCAAACTATTAATCAGCATGTCTACAAAAACATTTTGCGATATCTGATGCACTCAGTGTGGGAGAAAAGAAGAGAACTGTGGCAAACGAGGTCATGGCTGCTTCATCATGGCAATGCTTTAGCCCATAATGCCTTGGAAATTCGGGAGTTTCTTGCCAAAATTAACATTGCTGTGCTGGAGCAACCACCCTGCTCTCCAGATCTGGCCCCTTGTGACTTCTTTTTGTTTCCCAAACTCAAGGAAGTCATCAAAGGAACTAGTTTTCAAGATTTAGAAGCCATTAAAACAGCCGTGTTGAGAGAGCTCCAAGCGATCCCGAGGAATCTTTCCAGGAGTGTGTGGAAGTGTGGCAGAGGAAATTGGAAAAGTGCACTCGAGCCCAAGGAGATTACTTTGAAGGCGACATGTTGTAAAATTTATTTGCCAAATAAAATAAAACATTTGTAGATCCAGTCTCATTACTTTTGAAACACACTTTGTAAATGCTTGTGCTTTGTGTTTTTTCGCCATTCATTACTTTTGACAATGTAAGAAGTAGTTTCACGAAACGTCAAGATATGTACAGCCACCGTTTATCGTGTAAAAGAGTAAAAAAATACTTTGCAAAAGTTGTTTTCTAGACTTGCAATCGATTAAAATGATTTACAATAATTCTAATGGGAAAAATTATTTCAAATTTGGACAAATTGCTTTTCGAACAGCCTTCTCAAACAGTTTATGTTTGATAACCGGGATTTGACGGTATTGCAAAAATGGTGTCATTTTTTCAGTGTAATTTATTGTATGAAAATGTTGAACAAAGTACACCAAATTCATACGGTATCTTTTGATTATGCATGTACTTTCTTCAATAATAGTATCAAGGCTAACGTAATAATAGTATCATTTATGACGTCATGATTGTATGACGTCATAGATGCATCTGAAGGTTGCCCATGTCCCACTTGCTAAGCGACCAAAGTTTGGAAATTCAGGTCGAACCAAAAGAAAAGTGAGAATGAATAACATAAAAGCTAACATAGCTAAAAAATTTAGCTTACTGTTGTGGAAATGATGTCATTATGACGTAAATGAGCTGGAAAGGTTGGGCGGGGACAACTGTATCGGGAAACTTCAGCCTCTACTGAGCATCGTTATATAGGTGAAAAATATATTGTCTTCCGGGGCCCTCAAATGCGTTTTTTCACCAAACTAATATGCCTTTTTCGTCATAACTCTATAGATTGCTGGATGTTCTTGCTCAGAGGAAAGATCCGAAAGGCTTAAAAGACGGAATGGTGCTGGTAAACGGTGAGAAACCTCCAGTTGATTTTCGACTTATGAGTGGATACGTTGTCCAAGTAAGTATACCTTGAAAGTAGTTTTTTTGTTTTTTTGACAACTGATGGCTGGGTGGTTTTCCTTAGGCTCGGTCAACACTTGGCATAGATTCGTGAGCGTAGGAGCATATTGTTTTTTTTTTTATTAAAAATTAAGTAAGTTTGGCGTGCCTGTTTGCCGGTGTACCACCTTAGTGATGTGAAGTGTGCTAAAGGATACTTTCTTATGCTTACAATTGTCTGCCAAGTGTAGATCGAGCCCTAATACTGATTGCTGCATTGACTTCTAAGCTGGTGCAAAACTAATGATGAAGCTTGGCATGCATGCATTTATTGAAATATTATCTAGTCTATACACAATCAACTCACCTAAAAATACTTTTGGCGTGTCTTGCACTTTTTTTTTATAAAAATGTGAAGCTCAGTTTTGCTCAAAATTTAAGAATAAATTAAGAACATAAATATTACTGCAACTATGAGGTAGCACTTTACTTACATATCTGCTGTCCCAGTCAGCTAGCGTTTCATCAGCATCTGAATTCATACACGAGCTATCCTGGCAGCCCACCTGAACCTTCAAACCACACACGAGGGCAATTTCTACACTTGCCATTGTACCCTCTTCTCAGATTACTTTGATCAAAGTCTGGACAACAAGGTCACCACAAAGAAGATTCTCGTGTGTGCTTTGAATTTTCAAAGCACATATGAGTAAATGAAAATTTATTCGTATGGGCGTTGACTGGCATTGTATATAGCAATTTGCTTTGCACGTAGGTAGGCTTGGGTTCAAAATTGGTGTAGGCACTATAGGCATTTATGCAGTTATGCATGCCTGATGATAACAAACAAGATTAAAATCTGCATATAGTGTACTATTGTTGTAAATTGCTTATGTCATATATATGGTGTCCATGCTGCATGATGCTAGCACAATGCAGTTGAACTAAGTACAGTGCCCGTATGATACTGATCGAAAATCTTTTTTGTGGTGACCTTGTTGTCAAGATTTTGATCACAGTAATCTGAGAAGAGGGTATGATGGCAAGTGCAGAAATTGCCCTTGTGTGTGGTTTGAAGGTTCGGGTGGTCTGCCAGGATAGATTGTGTATGAACTCAGATAATGATGAAACACTAGTCCAATGAGATAGCAGATATGTGAGGAAGTGCTACCTCACAGTAGTAGAAAAAAAAATGCTATGTAACTTCTGAAATTAAGAACAACGACAGCCTCACCATGAAAAAAATAGTTTAGAACGCATGTTAGTACAACACATGTGCAAGTAATCAGCTGAGTTTTCTTGGCCTTGCTATATTGCCTTTATTAATTTGTCTAACAGTAATCATGATCTATGAATACTCAATAACTTTTACCAAGGAAGAGTAAATTTTAATTACTTTATTTTCCAATAGAACAAGTGAGGCTGAAACTTCGTGAAAATTTAAGATCAGCCCATCTTAACTCAGAATTTACTGGTTTTTATAAAGGTGTATTGCTGATAAAATGTAAATAACTAGATTGTATAATATTATTGAGATCACATGTAAACCCAACTAATTTTTCGAAATGTGTCGTTTCACTCGACGACTTCACGTCCCTTCAAGGCTTGCTTTCATTGCTGATATGCAGTGTCTTTTTTCACTAATTTATGGTGTTGAATAATTGATAACTACTTCACTTGACTTGATTTTTGTATTTACCTTTTCTGGTTGAAGACACGTTACATCAACCCTAGAATAGACTGTAACATTTAACCAAATCATTTCTATTTTTTTAGGACGACATTGTGATGGGAACACTAACAGTGAGAGAAAATCTGGCGTTTTCAGCAAACCTGAGGCTCAGCAACGCCACCTATGATCAAGAAGCAAAAAAAGAGAAAGTAGATAGAGTAATCAAACAGCTTCAATTACAAGCATGTGCTGACACGAAGGTAAATTTTCTGCAGTATCTCGAGAAATTGATTATGTGATTAAAATGTGATATATGGTAGAAAATGCCTAGTTTTACGCTGAAACAAGTAGAAAAGATAGAACCCGTTTTGTGATATTTTTGTTTGTTGTTGAATCGAGTATTGTTTTGTGAAATCGCGATTTGTTTTTCTTTTAACGCACTGAAATTATGTGCACTGCCCAGTCGTAATTAAAGAATTATTTATCGGTACCTAAAAATAAATTGTTTAGAACTAACATCTATCAAGTCATTTTTTCACCTTTGTCAAGCTGGTAATTGGTAGTTGTGTTCTTGTGTTCATTTTCTTTATTTCACAGCCCACCCTAATCATTGTTTCTAAATGATTTAAACGACTTTGAGACCATATTGCAGTAAAAGCGCAGCAGCACTAAAAACGTGTTTTATGTTTTTTTCTTAATTCGTACTTGAATTAATAGCTCCGTTTGTTCCATAGCTATGCTACAGATTCTACATAAACTAGAATGTGACTTGGCCAAGCTATATTTTGGGACTCTGCGACATCTTGTTTTAATTGGTTAGTTACCTTACCCCTCTCAGCAAATTATATTGGGTCTCAATTAGGTGCTTTAGGGTCTTTCAACTGGGCCTCAATGGGGCTAACACACTGATATCCAGCTCTATATGAACATTGGCATTTGATAGGACCAAACTGGGCTTAAATGTAAGCTTGATGCTTCACTTCACTGTCAATTAACATTCTATTAGCTCTGCTTTGCATTCCTGGGCTTTAACCATTATACACTTACGTACGTTGCACAAGTGTAAACTGTATACGGACAGGGCAGTATCGGAAAACAAAAAAGCTCTACTAGGATGCCAACAAACAGCTCATAAATTAACTGATGTTGATAGATTTGTCTATAACGTTTTAAATGCAGATAAAGTATACATTTTTTAAAACAGTTTATACAAACAAAATATAAACACAAATAGTACAATGAAACATTAAAAAACGCTTGCTGGTTGTTCTATTTTTTATCTTACCCTCCTGGCTTCATGAACCACTAAGCAGAGTTGTAAGTCTGGCCAGGCTGTTGGGGTCGAAATTCAGGTTTAAGATTTTTTTGTTTGTTTTTACTTAATTAGAAAATTTGACGAAAAAATGCAACAAAATTTTGGGTAAAGTCTACATTTGTTTGTTTAGGACAGCAGCTCTGGCAAAGTTCTGTAGTTAGCTCGATCATGAGCATCAATGAACTTTTCTCTCACAATAAATTTTGTTTGTTTTTTCTATACCATGCAAGGACTTTGTTTCTTGGATTGCTGCTAGACCTGCAACGTATTGATAAAATATTTTGTAGATTTGATGCATTTTTATTATCTTATAATGCTTAACTTACTAACTAAACAAGAAAAATTCATCAATTTTGGTGATAATGTTGAGAACGTTGGCACTACCTCACTTTTTTTTAGAAACCGGCACAAAAAGACCAAGCAATCTAGTTGAAATAACAAAAATGGTTCTTTAAGAGGCGCAGAGTTAAGACTCCAGCAATGAAGCATAGCAAAAATCTAAAATATTACAACTTTTAGAATAAAGTCATCTAGCACTGTTCTACTTGCTAAATCATCATGAAATTAGTAGTGCAATTCTTTTTCAAAAAATAAGTCAAGATGGCTGAACAATCCCTGGCATAAACTCATCTCGCACTTAGGACATTTAGATAATCGTAAGCCCAAATGATGAATATTTTTTCAGCTGTTGACCACTAACCTGTCTTGCGAAATCCTTCTCTTTTGCTAACTCTTTCTTTTAATCACAGTATTCCTTATCTGAAACTTGCTTACTGTCCACTTATGCATCGTCCTGTGTAGCCTGTTATAGCTTGTCTGTTGTCCAGCTTTCATGTACCCCTCAAGAAATTGGTGCCGTCGTGCCTTTACTATTCAATCTCCAAGGTAGTCTGCAGTAGCCTTTGTCTAGTTCAGCACGAGTGCTGTGTTGACGCAATCACATATTAGTCAAGTTTTTTCCTTCATCTTTTTTGCTGCAAGCATGACCTTGATTTCTAACCTCCAATAGTTTTCCACTAAGCCAATTTTTGTCAGCAAATGAGCATTGTGTTAAATCACAGGAAAATAATTTTTGGAAATATGATAAATAAAATTTTGGACAAGTCGATAAATTTGTGGAAATATGACTTTTAATATGCTTTAGTGGTACAAATGTTAGGGCACATTTTCGTGTTTTTACAGCTTTTGTTACGGAAAATTGGGCACCCACAGGCTAGCAGAGGGACTGCTGGCGCCACATTATATTTATCTACTGCTGATGAATTCTCCTACCCTGTTATTGACCGCAGCATTCTTCATCACTTGGATTCGTCATTATTGCATCTTGCATTTCTTCACTTTAAATTTCAAGAACCTAGACTTAGAAGTCTTCAATCAGTTTTCGAACAAAAGCTTTTTGGTCAGCAAAGCCCAAGCAAAAAGGTCATGAAACCGATAGAGATGTTAAAACTACATGGATCTGTTTCGTCAGCTTGTCAACTCTGATACAACCTTGGAGCCATTTACGCTTTTATCTTCCCCACGATTTAAGCTGGTCGGTGATCATTGCTTGTCTATGCTGCTAAGGATACAACTTCTAAGTATTTTATTCTTATGTATGGATTGGATTGATACTTTTTGAGATCTTGGTCATTCCAATGTACACAAGATTCCTGAAATGATCATTCATCGATGGGCCCTCAGAAAAAGTACTGATCATTATTGGACCCGTCAAGGTTACACACCTAATCTGACTAAAAAAAATCTAACAGAAATCAAAAAGGGTGCTCTGCATTAACGGCCCTGCTTTATACACATTAATTAATTAAGATTGAAAGACCTAGGCGATTATAAAATCTGAACAGTTTCTCATTGGAATGACCAACGCTCGCGTCATGTGTTTCTTTGTTTTTACTCAGGCATTTTTAAACTAACGAGTGTAAGTTTCAAACTGCTTATAACTCGAGAACGATTCGGACTGGCAACATGGAATTTTGACAGCAGTTTGAAATTATTAAGTTTTCAAGGCAATATAGAACCCGAAAACCACCCCAAAAGTTTGGTGCAAAAAGCGATCTCATTCAAAAACGGCTTAGTATGGCAATAAATATTTCTTATGGTTATATATCTTAAGATACCGTTTCATCCCTACCAACCCACTTTTGGCCGCAATAAATTTTTATCTCTTTTCCTAATCCTTATACGCTCTTCTTCTGAACCATAAAGCACCGAAATCAAATTTTTTTGGGGTCACCCCTGGGAACCCCCCAAAACTGGGCCCCAAAAATTTAATTTTGAACAGCTTAAGCTAGAACTCTAGTTTTTTATCAGTAGATATTTAGGAGACAAATATTTTGACATAGTTTAGGGGTACCAACCCTTCGGAAAACACCTAAATTGAGTCCAAAAATCAACTTTTTGAACAGCTTAAGCTATACCACATTTTTTTAAAATATCAGTTAAAATTTAAGAGACAAAGGTTTTGAAATAGTTTAGGGTACCACCCCTTTGGGAACCCCCCCAAATGAATTCCCCCAAAATCAATTTTTTGAGCGGCTTAAGCAAGGGTGCTATTTTATTTTGGTAGGTATATAAGAGACAAAAATTTTGATGTAGTTTAGGGGCATCAACCCCCCCCCCAAAACCCCCTCTCCGAAATTTATTTTTTGAACAACTTAGGCTAGAGTCATGGTTCATTTTGCTCTCAGTCGATGTTTGAAAGATACCAAGTACTGTATTTTGACATAATTTGGGGGTACCACCATCCCTTGGGAACTCCCCAAATAAACCTCCCACAATCAATTTTTTGAATGACTTGTGCTAGGAACCTAAGTTTTCTGGTCTTAGTTGATATTTGGCAGGAAAATACTTTGACATGGTTTGGGGGTTCCCCCAACCCCCCCCCAAAAGTCAATTTTTTGAATGGCTAAAGCTAGGAAGCTAATTGTTTTTAATAATACTAAATATTTAAGAAAAACATATTTTGACATAATTAAGGGGTGGCACTCCCTCGCGAAACCCCTGAATTGGATCCCCTAAATCAATTTTAGTAAAGACTTAATAGAGAGCTAATTGTTTTTGATATCAGTAGATCTTTAAAAACTAAATATTTTAGCATGTTTAGAGGTGATTTTCCCTCACCATTCCCCAGGAACCACCTAAATAGATCCCTCAAATCTTTATTTTTAATTTGAGCTAAAACAGTTTTTTACGTGATATAAGTAAACATTTAAAAGCCAAAGAAATAGGAATATAATTAGCTGTCTGTTTGAGATAAAAGTTTAGAATTGCTGTTATTAACGTAAATTGCCGTGATTAAAATGTTCATATCTTCAAAGCTTTTCGTCTGACACTTGTCAAGAAGAATAGTCAAAATGGAGAGCGCAGGAAAATGAGCGGCTATTTATAAATAGCCGCTTATCCGCTCATTTTCCTGTGCTCTCCATTCTGACGATTCTTCTTGACAAGTGTCAGACGAAAAGCTTTGAAGATATGAACATTATAATCAAGGCAATTCTCAAGTTCTGTACCACCAACCAACTCTTCAAATATTAACGTAAAGAAATAGATCTGGGACCAACACAGTGCAGATTGTCTTATGTGAATAAATATGTAATAGACATTAGACAATAGTTTGTGGGCATTTAGATTTTTCGCTTATAATTTGAGATATACACATTTGCAGTACTGATATGGGAAGCTGTAACAGACAAATTCCACTTGGATAAAATTCAAAGGCCAAATGATTTTTTCATTTTTTGATTGCTCTAGGCAATATTGAACTCACGCTGTGAGAATCAACAGAGAGTGATTGGCGTTTTATTAGTTTTGACGTAAGCACATTCCAGGATGCAACTTATTCATAAAACTCTTTGTGATTAGCTGATTTTTTTCCAACATCATTGACATTAGTTAATTATTTTGATAACTTTTAAAGTTGTTAAACTTAATAAAACAAAACTTGAAAAGGGCGCATTATAATTCTTAATTTGACTATCAACGACCGACGGTGCAGCCAGAAATGAAAAAAGGAAGGGGGGATTTTTTTGTTGTGATTAAAGCATATGTAAATCGGAAAGTTTTAATTTAGGCCAGTTGTAACAAATTACAAAGTTTTAGCGATACCAGGCATGAGTCCTACCATCGTTCATGCAGGAAATGCATAAAAAAATAAATAATTGAAAGATAATACAATTAAAGTGGTTTCATCTGGTTATATGATTTTATTTTATTTGGTGACGCAACAGCAAACGCAAAAAACTTGTTTTTTTCACTTAGACAATACAGAAAATCGTAGATTGTTATTACTATTCAAGCAAGCTGGCATAATAATACTTCAAGTGCAGTATAGTGTAATTGATTAAGAACATATGAGGAAGGCAATTAGCAAATATATACGAATAATCGCATCCATCTAAAAATTGGTTTTTGAAAAATAAAAAAGTGATCTTCAAACAGAAAACAAAATATGCTGTAATGCAGATTTGTGGTTTGTCAGTACAGAGTTTTTTTTAATTGAGTACTGTTAATATCGTTGGTAGGATATAGCGATCTAATAAGAATTAGGAAAGAACGAAATGGGTAGTGATCGATCATTCCTTTTGTGCGGTTAATTGTCTCAGTCAACTTAAGATCATTCATACCCGCTGCGAACCCGAACGCGATGTTCGCGTAATAATGTTCATAATGGAATACAATTGACTCATTGATATAGCACGCAAACAAAATAGAATGCTTTGAGAGCTAATTTTTTGTTGTGGTCTATGCTGTGCGAAAAACTGTGAGCCTTCGAGTGTTTTCTTATTGTTTTTAGCCACTGGCAGCTTGCAGTAAGGTAGTATGCCGGGAGTACCAAATTTTTCTTACTTTAAAATAGACTAAATATCGCTTGTAGCTCACGACTTTATGCTGAGTGTAGATTGAGCTTAAACTGCGTTTGCGCAACCTTTTTTTCGCAACCTCTCAGCACGCTCAATTTATACTGCGATCAATTTGGACTACTTCGCTGAACTTGCTGCACTGATAAACAACAAGAAGTTGCTGCACTACCATAAATCAATACAGTCATACGGTATAATATGCAGGCATAGAAATTTATTGTAGCAAACATTTGACATTGCGCAAAGTTTAAAGTGGTATGAGTTAATTCAAACCAGCCGACGCTTGTTTCCCCAATCTAGGTGACCAAACAAAATTGTAAGGTGACGTCGCAAGTGATATCCAGGGACTTTGTTGCATTATCCAACTTTTGCTGGACTTTATTAAGCTGTAAAATAGTAACTTGATTGCTTGGAATGAATTTGTAAAAAATGTGGCCGTTAACAGTCAGATCAATAATTTAAATGCACTCCTTTCAAATTTTGTTTCACTAACTTAAAATCGCTTTATGGTTATTCGAGTTGAAAATTTAAATCATTTGATGTTATTAAAAATGATTCAGTTACGCCAATCAAAAAACTTGCATAACAGTTTAGAATACAACAACGAAACTCAGCACTTTTTACGAGTTCTTAACAGTTTTTCACTCCATTTGAAATAACATAGAGCGGTGTCTTTAAAATTCTAGCGACTCCCTAGCAAAATTTCATTACATGAAACAAAGTTACCGCCACGTATGATTGTGAGAATGCTCTTTAGCATCGCAATTCAACATACAGTGTTGGACACTGGGTGTTTTAAAATTAAAGCCCTCCCTCCTCTACAGCATAAACTAAAAAAAAAATGCTAAAATTATGCAAATTTAAAACATGCATTTGTTTAAGTTTTTTACTAAATCGTTAATATTTTTTCCTCATAGCCTGCATTCTCGAGGGGTATAATTTAACAAATCGCAAAAAAGGGCAGTGAATCAAAATTGATTTTGAATCAAAATTTATTCCCTAGAACTTCACTTACAAATCGTCACAGGTAAAGGAGAATAACTTGGTCGACCATCGCAGTTTTCTTCACGCCCTTTAACTAACACGATCTTTCGAGATGACTACCCACACCCAGCATGCTTTTTTGAAGATTTAGGTGAGAGATGCTGAGAATGCTCTGGCATTTCAGGCTTTGTTGATCTATCCATCTAATTTTTTCTGAATCATTAGCTATGTGGGATTATCTAACTCAGCTACTTGAGATCAAAATCAAAGAAAGTTAGATTGAAAAATAACTTAGTACAAACTAACGTTAAGGAACAACTTCAAACTAGTCTAATGAAGAAAACTTCATAAATTTTCTAATAAGCGGTAGAGGAGGGAACTCTAATTTTGAAACACGCTGTATACTAAACTCATTATCTAGCACTAAAACCTTGAGCCTTTAGAAAAAGTTGGCTTTCTCAACGTCACAGGTGACAGTTTCGTAGAAGACTCGGCCATTCCAGTGCAAAGCTATCAAAGCCATAAAGCTCAATTATTTCAGCACTTTAAATATTGGAAGTCCAGTTTGAGGGAAATCTTCTAGTTTGGAATCTCCGGGTTTGACTTATATACTTTTCTGTAATAGCGACTTATTCTGAGAATTTCAGCCATCTAACTTAAAGCATAAAAATCTCAAAGACCAATCTTGCAACATGGCATCATCATATTTTGTCATATTTTATCTTTTATTTTAACCAACTTGGGAAGGTCCTCTCAACGCGGTAACGTGTTTATCTCTGGAGCGGAAGGTCCGAGGTTCAAATCACATGCTGGTCAAATCAGACACAGTGTTGCCAATGGTTTGCCACCACTGCGACATTTTTTCAGAAAAAGCTGTGTTGCTTAGACGCAATGGCGCGGCGATGGGCCCTGCAAACTCGTTAGATCATTTGGCGTATTACAGCAAGTATAATCAAAGATTTGATTTGATTTACTATGAGTTGATAGAAAGTTTGAATTTTGATAGACCCATTTGAGAGAGACCCCCCATTTTGGTGCTCCCAAATTTTGTCATATTTTATCTTTCCTTTATATTTACTTATCCTGATAATTTCATGAGTCTAGCTTGAGTTGTTAAAATTTTTTAATTTTGGCATACCTGTTTGAGAGGAGGACTCCATTTTGGTTCCCCCAAATTTTGTCATATTCTATTGTGTTGTTACATTAACCTATGAGTCATTAAAGTTTTGAAATTTTGGAGGACCCCTTTGCTGATGCTTCCCAAAATTTTGTCATATTCTCTTTTTTTGTTAAGTATTATTCTATTCTGAATATTATGTGTCTACTTTTGAGTGGTTAAAAATTTAATATGGTACCCCCAAATTTTATCAAATTTTATATTTCCTTTATGTTTACTTATCTTAAAAATTTCATGTGTCTAGCTTTAAAGGTTAAAAAGTTTGAATTTTGAAGAACCTGTGTGGTGCCTGAGTTGGTTGGACCCACCATTGTGGCACCCCCAACTTTTGTTAGTTGGTTTAGTTTATTTTTAATACCTACCCATTCTGAAAATTTGATCCATCTACCTCCAACGGTTAAAAAGGTCAAAATTTTGGACGACTCGTTTGTGGCAGATCCCCCAAACGTGGCACCCTGATTTCAGATGGGACCTTGTCCATATGCAATTGCTCAAAGTTTGAATACTGTGCGTTTAGCAGTTTAAAAGTAGATAGATAGCTTGGGAAGAAAAAGAAAAAAAAAGTAAGAAAAATCGTTTTTAAGTCAGGGTAAATGAACACAGCCAAAAGAAAGGTGGTTGATAGCGTGTTTATTACAAACCATTTTTCATCAATATCAGTATGTACCGAGATATACCGGTTCAAATTTCTCCACTTTTAACCTATTTATTTTGTTCACTCAAATTTGTCCACGTTGTACCTTTTTGCCTGGCACCTACAAACTCCGTACGCATAAAGCCATCATTGGCACACTTGCTGTGTCTAAATTTCAGCTTTTACGTCTGGAGGTTTTTGGATTATAAACAACTTAATAAATTTTTGACTCAAAAATTGTCATTTTTATCAGTTTTTGGTGTTGTAATTCATGATGACGTGACCTTGGATCCCTAAAATTGGCACACATGACGCTTTTATTTATTCTTACGTTGAGTCGGAAATTCTTTTTAAGTTTAACCATTTTATCTCAATTGTTGTCACCAGGAATATAAATTAAATAAGTTTATTAGTTCAACCAAGCCCTGATGAAGATAGGTAGTACATGCCTTGAGCATAGTCTATTGAAACGTTGGCAAAAAAGTTTTTTGCCCCACCAGTTGAACTAGTAAACTTCATTTAATTCATTTTATAGTTAAATAAGTCTCGCTGCTCATTAGGTTAATTCAAAAAAAACTTTTTTTCCTATGAGTTTTACCCCAAAGGGCTTAAATGGTGTATTTTGGTGGAAAAATAACCCATGTAAATTTTTTTGATTTTAATTAACATTTAAGGGTCGCGCACCCTCCCACATTCAAAGCGCGCCCCCTACATCAAAAAAATACCATATTTCATTAACCACTTGAGATAGAAACTTCAAATACGAGCAAAAGATGCAGAAGATATGATTTTCCGTAAGTTTTTAATACATTTTATTATGCTATCTAATCAAATATTCAAGATAAATTAAGAAAACTGTTTTTGTTCAAAATTTTAGTGGAATGTTAATATTTAACTAAAATTTTGAACAAAAACACTTTCTTAATTTATCTTGAAAATTTGATCAGATAGCATAAGAAAATGTATTAAACATTTATGGGCAATGATATGTATTGCATCTTGTAGTCTTTATTTGAAGTTTCTATCTCAAGTACGGCAGTTTTTTGATTTAGGGGGCTCGCTTAGGATGTGGGGGTGCACGACCCCTAAATATTAAAATCAAAAAATTTACTTGGGTCATTTTTGCACCAAAACTCACCATTTAAGCCCCTTGGAGTAAAACATATCGAAAAAAAGTTTTTTTTGAACCACCCTATTACTCATCTATCAAAATGGCTGAGTAAAAACACAGGTCCTAAGCGTGCTAAGTCCCATTTGCAAGATCATGCCGACATCAGTGTTAACGTTTGAGCTGGATGATGATATTGATTCCATTGTTTTTCAAATAAATCAACTCTTTAGGCTGTATTGTATACGTGGATAGGTCTAAATGTAGGCCTCCATAAGGCAGTTTTACGAATTACAACTGACATCTTTTTCAATGCAAAGGTAAAAACAGGCAAAATGCATGCAATCAAAGGGCATGCATATATTTGTACGCATAAATAGGCGTGATCTGTTAAACAATAATAAAAAGCCATTATCAGCATTAAAAAAAATGGAGGGTCGGCTTTTCCAAAGCGATTGCCTTTTTTCAATAATTAGTTTTTTTTTTCGAGTATTTTCAATTAAAATATTCTCGAAATTTATTTGGGTCTAAATACATTATTATTCCTAACTATGGTGGTATTTATCGTGATGGAAAAACAGTTTTAAAATAATTTGCGTATTCATATATGTCGAGATCTCTGCCGTCCCAAGGCTCACCAGTAACTGATTTTTCTTGTTCCATTTTGGAAAATAATTAAGTTTTACAACAAAATGGATTCATATTTTTGGAGCTTAATAGCGCTTTTCTGCCTCGTTCACATTCTCTCGCAAAAGAAATGCGGCTTACTGACGAGATATTATCATTCTGTGATGGCGCAATATGGGCTGTGAAAAAGTTTTCTGTTTATCACTCAATGATCAAACATTTTATTAAATGTCAACCTTAATTCCCTGTCCTGGCTTTTGTAGCTGTTTAATTCTACCCTGTTTTGCAAAATGCAACAAGACTTAATTTTCGTTTCGAAAAATCAAATTTTTTTGCAGTGATTGTGATATCATGTGATGTCATAGTTACTTTTTTCAATCATGCAATACGTTTTTCGATTATAAATTGTTTCAATTATTACGTTTCCTTTTTGCTGCAAACCTTTTTTCAACCACGAATATCTCGGAAACAATGTTCCCTCTAATTTTTTGTGCTCTCTGTGCACAGAAATTTTGGCGTGTGCGCACTTTTCCTGGGAATTCATCCAGATTTTTGTGTCCAAAGTCCAAACCAGTTTTAGCGTTCGAAATTAAGTGAAGAACAAAAAAAAAAGGTCTTCATCCAAAATCAAGCGCTTTTTGTGTCCAAGACAAGGGGAAGACCAAAAAAAAAAAAGTCGTCACCCAAAATCAAGCGCTTTTTGTGTCCGTAGAAAGGTGAAGACTGAAAGAAAAGCAAAAAAGGTCTTCACTCAAAATCGAGCGATTTTGTCTCCGAAAAGTTTATAGTCTGACTTACTATTGTAGTTTTAGGTTGAATAACAACATGTCTGTGCGCAGCAAATGTATGCGTGTGTGCACTGTGCAGACTCTGAAGTCTGTGTGCGTGCGCACAGCCTAGAGGGAGCACTGCTCAGAAACAACGTGTTCTAGAGGGCTGAAATTCTTTGCAAAAGATAAAGACCCTTAAATTTTTTTTTGAAATTGCTCAATTTTTGACATCTTCTTGCAACTCAGGGTACAATTATAGTTGAGTTGAACGTTTTTGAATTAATTCTTTGACATTTTATCGTAATAATTTTTGTGGAATTGTATCCTTTCAAAACGGGGGAGACTGGTCCTCTAATCCCCCCATAGCTGCGCCGGTGTCAACAACCACATACTTAACGCAATTGCGTCATTATCTTGAAGCTTAATAAAATTCAGTATAAGTTCAATATTGTCGCAGGTCTTTATATAGCGCTTGCGATGTCCTGTTCTAGTTTCGTATTTGTTTTGACACTGAGTCCATGGTAACAATCATGAAAAGTTTAATGTGGTTTTGGCTGAACAGAGCTGGACGGCGCTGTTTCGAGCTTTTAGCTCTCATCGGCAGCCCTCAGCTTCTCTAACAAAGTTATTCCCAGCTGGACAAGACTCTTGGCCGAACTGGACAAACCTTAAGGGCTTGCACAGCGGCAGAGGCTTTCTAGGGAATAAACGATTTTTTACTTGTGGTACTTAAAATAAACAAGTGAAAAAATCGCTGAACCCTTGCAGTAAGGATAGCCATAGGCTATCCCTACTACAAGGGTTCCCCTTGTGTGACCATGGAAATCATAACCGACAAGTTTGACGTCCTTTGTGCTCGACTCCTGGGAAATCCTTCGTGGTTGACTCCTAGGAAATCAGTGGAAGTCGTTATGATTTTCCAGGAGTCGACCACGAAGGACGTCAAACTTGTTGGTTATGATTTCCGTGGTCACACAGGGGGAACTCTTGTAGTAGGGATAGCCTATGGCTATCCTTACTGCAAGGGTTCAGCAATTTTTTCACTTGTTTATTTTAAGTACCACAAGTGAAAAATCGTTTATTCCCTAAAAAGCCTCTGCCGCTGTGCAAGCCCTTAAGGATTGTCCAGTTCGGCCAAGAGTCTTGTCCAGCTGGGGAATAAGTTTGTTGGAGAAGCTGAGGGCTGCCGATGAGAGCTAAAAGCTTGAAA
Organism: Trididemnum nubilum; assembly: GCA_963965965.1. Lineage (NCBI taxonomy): Eukaryota > Metazoa > Chordata > Ascidiacea > Aplousobranchia > Didemnidae > Trididemnum > Trididemnum nubilum. The sequence goes on along the minus strand of OZ014472.1, from coordinate 30,367,767 downwards.
CAGCGCTGTCCAGCTCTGTGCATCTTATGACTCGAGCTGCTTTGTAGCTGCAGGGTTGGTGGTTGATCTGGCCACCTAACTGCCAGTGGAAGTCATTATGATTTCCCAGGAGTCGACCACGAAGGACGTCAAACTTGTCGGTTGTGGTTTTGGCTGTTAAATTATTGCAGTCAATATCTGTGTCGTAAATGAAATGTGCATCTAAGTCTTTTGTTTTAAAGGTTGGAAATGAATTTGTGCGTGGCGTTTCTGGAGGAGAGAGAAAGAGAGTAAACATCGGAATGGAAATGATATTGGATCCGCCTATTTTATTCTTGGATGAGCCCACGACAGGTTTAGATGCCAACACTGCCAATTCTCTAGTTCTTTTGCTTTACAAGTTAGTTTTATTGTAAAACAATCGTCTTTTGCTGTAGCTAAAAATTCAAACATTCATAATAGTTGTTGGGCTGCTCTGGAAAAGTAATAAGATTGTCATGTCAACTACCCGTTTTTATATTAAATTGAGTTGGCTACACAGCACACAACTTTTTTAGGTTCTTGGGAATAGTTTTCACTGCATTGGCAATACTTAGTCCCAGTTGACTATGGCTCGCAATTCAAATCCTTACCTTCGCTCCACAGTTGAGCTTGGGAACAACTAGGTTAGGTCATTGGAGCACCTTTTTTTTGTGTGAAGAGAGCATGGTGCAGCGAAATTTCAAACCATAGATCCTGGTCTCTGGAATATATTCTCTGATGTTTTTAGACTTGCTAGCGGCGGAAGGAATATCGTGATGTCGATTCACCAGCCTCGCTATTCCATATTTTCACTCTTTGATCGACTAATTATTCTGCACAAAGGAAAAATGGTTTATCGCGGATTAGCTAAAGATTCTGTCAATTATTTCAATGACATAGGTAAGTTTTTATCTTTTGAGGTCCAATGTAATTTTGTGATCTTGCTGCAAAACTGCTACTGTTGGATGAAGTAAAATGCACCAATGTATCTGTACCATAATTTATTCACTGTACAAAACATCAAAGAATATATTATTACAAAACCTTACCACGCTTATATAGTTTTTATTCGTGCTGGGGTGTTTTCAAGTTCGCAATTCCGCAACTGTTTTGGTATTGTTAAGCCCTTGCGGCAATTATACGTATACTACTGCAATGTCACAACTCGGGTTTCATGTAAGGAAAAGCTCTTAACCCAAACCAGACGTGTAAAAATCGACACTGTCAAATGAAAGCACAGATTGCGTCTGAAGTTTTTTACTATTTATTCTGCACAGCTGATTTTAAATGCCTACAGTGATGTCTATTTTAGCAAATTTTAATAATTCTGCATTTATTTTTTTATGATTGCCAAATTGCAAATCATAATTGGGACTTCGTGCGAGCACGTAGTACTTTGTTTTTGTTTGCAAATTTTGGCAGATGAGGTTTGATTTGGTCATAACTTGCAAACGGTGAAATCTAGAAACTTGAAATTTGGAATCAACATAAGAATTAATAAAAGCGTTATATTTGCTGATTTTGGGGATCCTAGGTCACGTAATTGAGACACCAAAAAACCTTAAAAAATGGTGATTTTAGGCTTGAAAATTTATTATTTCGCTTATCACTTTAAACCACGTGTAATGCAAAGCTGAAATTTGGACACAATGTGGGTGCTTATGAATGATTTATGCAAACCTGGTTTGGAGGGGCCCATTCACGTGACCAAAATGTTACAGACCAAAAAGGAACAAAAATTTGATGAGTTTGAACCGTTATATCTCAGTAATCCCGGTATGTATGAAAAATGGTTTGTGGTTTTTGAGTACACTATCAACCACCTTTCTTTTGATTATGTTTGTTTGCCCCAACTTGAATACTATTTTTCTTGTTTTGCATCTTTTTTCTCACTTTTCTTCTGTCGCTATCTATTTTTAAACTGTTAAACGCACTGTATTTAAGCTTTGATCGATTAAAGATATTGGAGAGGACTTTTGTGCAACTGAAACCGGGGGTGCTAGGTTTGGGGATCCCCCTCAATGTCTAAAATTTTGAACTTTTAAACCGTTAGAGCTAGATGGATTAAATTTTCGGAATGGGTAGATATTAAAAATAAACTGAACCTAACAAAAATTGGCAGTGCCGCAATAGGGGTTTTTCCCCCAAAGGAGACCTTTTCTCCCAACAAACTTTTTAACCTTTGAAGCTAGACACATGAAATTTCCAGGGTAGGCAAATATAAAAGAAATAAAAAAAAAGTAAAATTTTAAGGTACTGAAATAGGGGATCCCCCTAAAAGTGACTGCCAAAACTCAAACTTTTTAAAAACACACGCTAGACACTTGATACAGGATAGGCAAATACATGACTGCCACTTATCATAAAATCATAAATTTTCTTAAAAAAATTCAAACATGTCAAAAAATCATAAAAAAGTCATAAAATGCGATGCTGTCATAAAAAATTATTAAATTTTAAGTTGCATTCTGCGTTTATTCACAATGAGCTAAATTTATTTTTGTTTGCTATGTGTTGTATTGTTGAGACTACAGCCTGGTAATTTACCTTGGTTAACCTACACTCTCCATTATACTTTTGTGGCAACTTCTTGTGTCATTGCCCTTCACTCTTAAGCCTGTTATAGCATATTCCAAAGCTTTACTCTGATTTCAAGTCGATACCGGTACGGATATTTTTTACAAAATGTGGGTTACCACGGTTGCCTATAGTACTCAATATGGTTCTAGAAAAAATGGGTTGATCTCAACTCTCATCTAAAAGTTATGATTCCTTGTTTGCTGAAAAGGTTATAGTATGGTATCTTTTTCGAGTTTGGTGAAAAAGACAAGAGTTTGAGTTAGCAAAAGTGGCCACTGACACAAGTGGTTGAAAGGACTTGAGTTTCTTGGTTTAAACTACCGTCACCGTGCAATCCAACTTTATACAGAGTGACGCATTGTTTTACTTCTGGAACTGAAAGTACCATGCAAAAGTACCGACTCAGTCCGGAGGATGGAGACATGGAGGAACTCCATGGAGACCCGGCATATGGCAATGCCCCACAGTTGTGACCAGAGGTCAAAAAGGAATAGAAAAGAGTCAAAGATGTCTCTTCGGATAGAGCTTTAGGCTGGACACTGGAAAAGCAATCAGGGTGTGTCGAAGATCCTTTGTGTGTTGTGTCCACAGGATCTTCGGTTGTAGTTCTGGTGGTGGTGGTACTACCCGACCCCTTCTGAGGGATGGGGGCACAGAGGAACTCTGTGGAGACCCAACAATCGGGCCACACCCCAAGGTCTGGACCATAGATCAAGAATAGAGAGAGAGAGAGAGAGAGGAGCCAAAGATAGATTTATGAAGGGGTTCAGAGGCAGGACAGTCGAGGAGGAGATAATTGAGGTCCTGTAGAGGGTGTTCACAGGCACTGCAAGCAGAATTCTCCTTCCGACTGATCCTGTGAAGATATGAAGATAAAAGAAGACTGTGGCCACAGCAGCGAAGACGGGAAAGCTCACAGCAAATAGGGCGAGAAAGGAGAAGTTCCTCCGAAGAGACTTCGGGGACTTGGTGGTTCATATAGGAGTGGGAGATGTGATGTCTCCCATTGTGGTACTGAAAATAACGGACTTTAGCAACGGCTGGGGGGAGAGGGCATGGGATTGTGTCAGTGGGCAGGCTTTGGCAAGTAAATCTGCTTTTTCATTACTGGGGAGACCAGCATGACCAGGGACCCATTGGGAGCACAAGGTGGTGTTGTTGGAGAGGGAGGAGGCGAGAACTGGACTCTCCACTGTTGTTGGAGAGGGAGGAGGCGAGGCTGAACTTTCCACTGCCATCTCCAAACTCTCCTCTTCCACTGCATCTGGCCCCGACCAGATTGCCTATCCTTTACTAAAGCATTTGCCTAAGCCAGCACAACTCCACCTTCTTTCTCTTTTCAACAAGTCCTGGTCCTCTCACAGTTTCCCCTCCTGTTGGAAACCTACCCCTATCATCCCCATTCACAAACCTGGAAAGCCCACTTCCTCTCGGTCCTCGTTTCGCCCCATTTCTCTCACTTCTTGCATCTCCAAGCTTTTTGAGCGCTTGATTCTTTTTCGCCTAACGTTTCACCTTAAATCGAATCATCATCTCTTCACTTGCCAGGCCGACTTTCGCCCTGGTAGGTCGTCTCTCGACCAAATTCTTACTTCATCTCAATCAATCTGGGACGGCTTTCAAAAGAAAAAGCCTCCAGACCGAACCATTTTGGCGTCTGTTGACTTCTCCAATGCTTTCAACTCGGTCTGGCACTCTGCTCTGTTTCATAAACTTCTCTTGCTCAAACTCCCCCCTTGCTTTGTTCTTTGGGTACGCTCTTTCCTTTCTGACCTAAGAGCTAATGTCCATGTTGGTGGTTCCCGCAGCCTTTCCTTCCGCATCAGACGAGGGGTCCCCAAGGGCTCCGTACTTGGTCCAGTCCTCTTCATCCTATTTGTTGATGACATCACCAAGGATTTTCCTCGGGGTGCTCATGCCTCCCTGTATGCTGACAATCTGGCCATCTGGTCCTTCTCCCCAGACCCGCTCAAAGCATCTTCTGTCGTCCAGTCCTCCCTAAATGTCCTAGAAACGTGGTCCAACTTATGGAGACTTCCTCACAATCCAAAGAAGGTAGTCCTTCTTTTTCTCTGCTGATCCCCCATCAAGCCACTTTCCAGCCCCAGCTGTACCTCCTGGGCATCCCTCTCTCGTTCAATCCCACCCCTAAATTCCTTGGTGTAACCTTTGATCGGACTCTATCCTTTGGGGCCCACGTCCAATCCCTGTGTTCCAAATTCTATCCACGCCACAAAGCCCTTCGCTCTATAGCCACTGCCTCCTGGGATTCCACAAAAGAATCTTTCTCCCTACTTTACAAAGCCTTTGTGTGATTGGTGCTCACATAAGCCTCTCCTGGATGGTTCCCATTCCTCTGCAACACCGCAACCAATCACTTGGAAGTCCTACACAGAGCTGCATGCAGGGTTATTACTGGGTGCCTCTCTTCCGCCCCCTCCTCCCTACTCCTTTTTGAGGCTCAACTCTCTCCTCTAAAGCTAACTTCAGAACATCAGGCCCTTTCCTCCTTTAAACGTGCTCTGCATCTCCCCCCAGACTTCTCCAGTCTTTATGCCCTGGCAACAAGAAACGTTCCCTGTCGACTAAAGAAGAAACCCTTCTGGAGATCATTCTGTTCTTCGGCACGTAATCCCTCCCATCCCAATGCGAGACTCTGATCACGTGCCCCCTTTTCCCCCATGGACTGCAACCCTTTTTACTGTTTCCCCCTTCATTCCCGACTTCACAGGCAACAGTACAGCCCGACTCAAGTCTGCTTCAAACAGACTATACTTCCTCCCCCCTTCTGATATCCAAGTATGGACTGATGGTTCTGTCCCCTCTCTTTTTGGTCCCAATGGTGCTGGAGTGTATGTCACATGCTCCAAATGCAACACATCCTATTCCCTGTCCTTCTCCACTGGTCCAATTGCCTCCGGCTTCACAGCTGAAAGCTTTGCCCTCAAGCAAGGTCTCGATTGGTGTACTTGCCATTTGCTGACGTGCAAATTCCAGTCAGTCGTTTTTCTAACTGACTCCCTATCGGCTCTCTCAATCCTTTTATCACCCCCCTCTTATCTCCTGCCTGAGTCCCTCGGTTATAGTACTAGCTAGCTAAGACGATAATAAATAAAAGGCTATGCCCATTGCTGCGAAAGTGAGAGAGGGCCCAACGTACGTTACAAGGAGTACCAGTTCCTCAACAGAGACCTCAGGAACTTGGAAGAGAAGGAGGTCTTTGTCTAGCTTGACAGAGAGCTAGGGTGGAGTGAAAATGGCATCAAAAAACTTTTTTTTTGAATTTTAATTTGTAATATAAGTTGAGAACACAAAATATTCTATCGGAAAATGAGAAATCAAACCAAGAAAGTGATTGCTAAAGCAATGAAGACGGAAGCTGAAAAGGAAATGGAAGAATTACGTGAGAAACCAAACAAGATTTTCAAATTCGTAAAATTTATGAAATGGAATGGAAAAGATGTTAAGAAGGAAAATGGATTAAGGGTAGAGATGGAAGAATTGATTTCTGTCAAGAAGATCAATGTAAAATATGGAAGGAACAAACGGAGAGAATTATGAATGAGGAAAATGCTTGGGACCACAAGGTGGACGCTGCTAGGGGCCAGTAGAGAAAGTTTCTCGTGAGGAAGTGAGAGAAGCGATCAGGAAAATGAAACCGGGAAAGGCTGCAGGGCTCTCTGAAGTAACAACGGAAATGATTGTTGCAGGCGGCAGAATTGCTGAGGAAGTGATGCTATAGCTTTGCCAACCAGTTTTGGATGGAAAGGAAATCCCGGATGAATGGAAAACCAGCGTTGTGGTGCCAATTTTTAAGGGAAAGGAGATGTGATGAACTGTGGTTCGTATAGAGGAGTGAAGTTGCTTGAACATGGCATGAAGATTATTGAAGGAGTGTTGGAGAGAAGAATACGAGCATTAGTTGATTTTGATGAAGCACAGTTTGGTTTCATGCCTTGAAAGGGAACAATTGATGCCTTATTCTTAGTACGAAGGTTGCAAGAAGAACGTCGAGCGAAAAACAAAAGAATGTACATGTGTTTTGTTGATTTGGAAAAGGCATTTGACAGAGTACCTAGAAGAGTGATGGTATGGGCAATGAGAAAGAAAGGTTTGCCTGAAAATTCTGGTCAAAGTGGTGATAAGTTTTTATGAAGAAGCAGAAACGAAAGTTAGAGTTGGATCGGGTTTGTCAGAAGAATTTTCTGTGAAAGTTGGTGTGCACCAAGGATCTGCGTTGTCATCTTTGTTGTTTGCAATGGTGATAGATGAAGTAACGGAAAATGCAAGGAAAGGCTGGATGAAGCAAATTCTTTATGCTGACGATTTGGTCCTAATGGGGGAAACTATGGAAGAATTGAGAGAGAACTTTGATGAATGGAGAGGCGTTTGAAAGCAAAGGTATGAGAGTCACTCTTGAAAAGACAAAGTTGATGGTGAGTGGGATGGAGGAAGAAGTGTTCGACAGTAAGATTGATCCTTGTGGCATGTGTGATCACAAGTTATGTCTAACTCAGTGTTATGTACAGCATGTGGTAAGTGGGTCCACGCAAGATGCACAGATAAGAAGAAAGTTGCAGTTTTTGTGAATAAAAATTTTGTGTGTAAGAAATGTAGTTGCATGGTAAAAAACTTCAGGAGACCAACAGATGAAAAATTGTGTGATGGTGTGGAAACTGTAAGCAAGTTCTTCTATCTGGGTAATAGATTGAATGCAACTGGTGGGTGTGAAACAGTGGTAACAGCTAGAACAAGAATTGGTTGGATGTAGTTTAGGGAATGCAGCGAAATGCTTAAAGGAAGAAGGTTTTCATTAAAGATAAAAGGAAAGATTTATAAAAGTTGTGTAAGATCAGCTATGTTGTATGGAAGTGAAGCATGGTGCTGAGAGAAAAACAGATGGCAATTTTGAAAAGAACAGAAAGGGCTATGATTCGAGCGATGTGTGGTGTGAAGCTATTAGATCGAAGAAATAGCGAGGAGTTGATGGCAGGCAGGAGTTGATGGCATAGGGGCATTCCCCCCGATTTTTATTTTTGCCTCCCCCCCCGATTTATTTCTTGCCCCCCACTGTATTTTTTCTTAGAAGTGAGCATCGCCCTCACAGTTAAAATAGTGGTAATTTTAACTGTTCCATCCCCTATCCTGACATCGATTCTATTTGATTGATTGCATTTGAATAAGCTGAAGATGGCCACTGGCCAAAAACGATTTTAGTGAAAGTTTTTGTTAGTATACGTTAGTTAAATCTCACAGTAAACCACTACAATATTAAGACATTAAAAATTAAAAACTTATAACTCAACAGTCTGTTTCACCCATAAATGGGATCATCAGGGGTAAAGCTAAACAGTTTAATATTTTTTGGCTGATTCTTTGCTCCTTCATGCAACTAAGTATTCTGACATCTATATTACAATCTGGGGTACGGTACGCAACACAATCTTGTGTCTTGGGTCAGGTTCAACAACAACAACAACAACAAATCAATTCAGTATGGTATAATAATAATAAAGCTACCAGCAGTTTGTGTGTACTGTGTAGTAGGCATGGCATCGTAGATTATGATGTCATATACAGCAGCACTTCTAGGCGAGGCCTTATTACAAGTCAGGTGTTGTGACTGTTAAAGGTAATGTACAGTAAGTTGGTGTAGGCTGTAAGTTGGTGATCAGTGGCAGTACTTAAATTGTAAAATTCTGCAAGGGGGGACACTTTTGCAGCATTGACCAAACTTCAGTGGAGATTATGTAATTCCGTCCCCGCAACTCAATAAAGACCAAAAAAAAAAGAAGGTCTTCGCTGAAAATTGAAGTGTTTTTTCCCCGAAATCATGTGAAGATCAAAAAAAAGGTCTTCGCCGTGGTTTAAGACTATATTTGGCTGGAATTTCTAGGATTTATTCGTGCTGTCTGGCTCTTTTTTGTCTGATCATCCCGCTCAAATCTCGATGAATGGGCGTCTAAGTCTCGATGGGGGGAAAGCTAAACCTTGATGGGGAGACACGTTCCCCCACAATTTAAGTACTGATCAGTGGTATACGCATAGTACAAACCATTCGCAATGTACTTTGCAATCAATAGTTACAGAAAAGAAAATAGACTATCGCCAAATGCCTCCGCAAAAAAAAGTTAGGAATTCGATCGGTCAATTGCACTTCTAGCCAGGCCTACGAGAGGGAGGTTCAGGGGATACATTGTACTTGGGCCTGGGCCTAGGGGGGCCCAGAAGAGTTCAGGTGTCCACGTTAAGTTTTGATGTCGCACGCAGTGGCGTATCTATGGGACTAAATTTGAGTGAAGACCCTTTTTTTTTGCTCTTCACCTAATTTTGGCTGAAAATCGGACTAAAATTCAGTGACGACCTTGGTTTTTTTTGCTCTTCACCTTGTTTTGGGCAAAAAATCAGAATAAAATTTTGCGCAAGTTTGGTGCTCGAAGAGATTTGGGGGGCTCGGTATCGACCTTCGTACCCCCTGGAAAAATTTCTCTCTGAAGCCCTGCTTCTAGGCTATGTAGCAAACGTAGGCTACGGGTAAGCAAACTTAGCAAAAGTGAGTTGAGTTGACAAGCCCATGTCTGGAAGTGGAAGGCCGTAGCTTAGCAACTCAAACCATACTGTATTTTGATTGGGATCTTGTTCAGCAGTATGAGTAATCGATCTGCAGAAACTCTGAGCTAACAGAGAAACAGACTGCATTCCTCCCCAAATCGGAATCAATTCTTTGATAGCTAGACTACAGGAATTTTCTGACTTTCAGATTTGCAAGAAGTGTCCATTACCGTATAGTTCATTTAACTTGACCGATTAGTACTGGTAGCAAAACAAACTACGCAGTGTTCTTGGCACTAGTAATGCCATTGATATCTGCGATTTTGAGTAAACTTTAGTAGCCTATAGTACCGTTTTGGCTGTTTGGTGCTGGTATTTGTGATGATTTTTTCAGAGCAGTAATACAGTCCTTGTGCATTACCGATACCGTAATCAGTGGTGCCGATCCATATTGGGGGATGATTTAAGGAGTTTGTTTACTTTTTGATAATTTTAAGCATTGGGAGGAGGGATGATACTCAAACTGGAGATTTTCGGAGCAACGTTCAATGCTTATTTTTGCCTATACCAGCAAGGAAGTCCGCAGAAAAGTTTATTAAGGTTTGGATGGAGTGTTGGTGGCAATTAAGAATTTTTAAACACAAAAGTTATGGTGAGACGGCTTTAAAGCCAGCTAGAGGGTCTGGGGGGGGGAGTGCTGTGAGCACTCCCGCGGGGTCCGGAATCTTTAACTTTTTTGACCTTTTTTCAAGGATAAAATGCATCGTTTAGTAACGTTGCAAGTTGTAACACCAAAGTTACGTACTGTACCGATGCGAACTATTGGGAGGGATGCAGCAGAAATTCTTATGGGGGATACCACCTCCTGGATTGGTACTTTCGTGTCGTAATGAAGTTATACGCAATGCAGAAACAGAACTGGCATTCAAGTATAAATGCTAAACTATTCATTTTTCTACTTTGGCTTGTAATACACAATTGTATATTATTAGCTACAGTATTCATCATAGAGGTACCGATATTGAAATTTGCTCATATTTTTTCTGGAGTTTTCTGTCGTTAGTCGTTTCCAGCCGTTACGCCAGCTGTAATCATGTTTAGTTAAATGGAAAGATTTACGCTATTTTTTCAGCAATTGTTGAGTTAGCGACTTTGCCAATATTTCAATATGTCAGAGACAGTCTGCTTTCTGCATTTATTCAAAAATCATTCAAGGTAGTTTTTCATGCGCAGTCATTAACTTTTCTTATTATTTAGATTAATTCTATATGTTTACCAACGTGATAGCCATAGAGTGTGCCAAAAATTTTTGTTGCAAGTTCGTGTCTTGCTTTAAACAATAAGGTATAATAACCAATATGATCCCATGCTGTTCTTATGTAAAAGACAAAGGCAATCATGCGTGTCAGATAGGCATTAAATAAACATGCGGTTTAGTAATCGTTTCATTGCAACCTAAGTATTTAGTCTGTAAAATAAAGCTGAAAATGGTTCTATGAACTTAATCAATGCCAAATAGCTGTATTACTCAAAGGCGAAACGAAATTTACAATCCCGCCTCACACACAATCTACTTAACTCTTAAAATACTGCAATAATTTACCATCAAAACTTTGCCCCCCTGGTTTTCAGCTTTGCTTCCCTGATCTCGCTGAGCTGGCGACGCCCCTGGTTGATGGACATGTTGGGCATAAAGGAGGTTTTAGATAGGATGGCTAAAGCAAGCAGTATACATTGGTACGGTCACATTTTGAAGAAAGAAGATGAAAATGTGGTGGTGAAGTGAAATTTGAAGTGAATAGTAGTAGAGGAAGACCGAAAAAAAAGTGGAAAAAGCAAGTAGAGATTGAGATGAAGAAAAATGGACTGGTAAAAGAGGATGCATGTAATGGAACAAAATCGCGAGGCATAGTAAAGAAAATGACAATTCAAAATTCGGCCAAATCGGTTGATGGGGACAATACCGGATCCAACATGTGATGATAATGATGATGATGCATAGCAAGAAAAGTATGTGGTGGATGTCAATAACAACGTATTAAACGCTTTTTGCAAAATTTTAGCATCTCAGGTTGCCACATCGCATGTGAAGTTTTACTCATCAGACATAATTTATGCATTGTTTTATGAATCGGTATACTTTGCGACGATCATTTTGCAAATTTAAGCGCTTTTACTACGGCCAAATTTATTCATTTAAAAAAAATTTTTGATTCAATTAGTGCTGTTTAATTGTGCTTGACTAAAACGAAAGTTTTTGTTTATTAGTTAATAAGTAAGTATTTTTTTTTCGTTACCATTCACAATAGAGCACACAAGTCAAAAAAGATAACGAACGCACTCTTGTCAATAACTGTGTAAAGAAGCGAATGGGGACAGGAAAGCTGCGAAGGAACTTCTTCGGTCGTTGAGTCAAGCAGCCACCTGTTTTGTTTGAGAATAACATATTGACTAATAATTCAAACTGATTCGCTACCAGGTGAAACAAAGAAAAACTGTCAGTTGTAAATATTACGTAAATTAAGTGATTTTTCTTCATATGTTGCATTAAATGTGTTTTGTTTTTGCTTTTTTAAAGTAGAGAATGGGAGGTTTTGAATTTTAAGGAATATAGAGTTTCATATTTTTACTCTTTGATATTTGATACTTCGTTGTAATCTGTTGGTTTTATAGTGAGGAATATAAAGACTGTAACGGTTACTCAAAGATATTGTTGTACGAATAATTGTACAAATAATTGTGACATGCTGTCTAATCGAAATCATAGCAGAGTACCAAAAATTTGCCACAAAAGGGGGTTCTATGCACTAGTGTAGGAAGATGGACCATGAACCAAATCAATAAAGTTTTAAATTTTACACACAAAAAAGCTATTTTGAACTTATTGTTGCTTTAAAATATCCAAAACAAATGAGAAAGATACGGAACATGCATGAATGGTTTCTAAATGTGCTACAGGTTGAAACGTTTATTCATGATATCTGCAATCAATTAAATAAAAGCACATAAGATCGCTTTTCATTTAAACGCAATATTGAGTGTTTGTTTCAAAGCTTAGCATGCTTTGGCACGAACTGATTCGTGTACAGATAAACTCATCCCGCTGTTTCTGTTTGCAAACTGCTCCCACTGCATCGCTCACTAAATTTACCCATCAACAGCTTGGGTATGACATGGGTAGTTTTTTACTTCTACGGCAGGTGTGTTGTTGTATTTGAATTTCATCAAGTCTTTTTCGGAATCATCGCTTGTCAGGGGGTTCTGTAATATTTTCTGCAGACCAATCAATCACTTCTGCTTAGTGTGCTGACGTAAAATTTAAGGTTGGTAGTCTGAATTGTTGTGCAGATGTTGTTGTGAAGTATGGAGTGGTTTTAAAATCCTTTGCAGCCCAAGCTCACGGACATGCTCTCTGTGATCAGTGATCATAGAGATAAGGATATTCTCTGTGTGGGCGAAAAAGGAATTGCTTTGCATAACTGGATCGACAACTTCTTTCTGATCAGTTGATCTTTATTGCAAGAATTTATTGCAAACCTCATTGGAGCGTAAACAGACATAATAGAAGTAGCAATACTTTTTAGTTTTTGAAAAAATTGATTCGTCGCCACATGCAGTCGAAGGACTCTGTTGGCTGTGGTTAGCCATCTCGAGTGGTTCAAAGGACCTGGATTTCGAACGGAGAGATCAATGGAACATTTTTGTTTTGCCACTGCATTGCATATTTCGTATAGATAACGTTGATCTGTGCTGAGGTCTTGGGGATTTCAATACTGAAGAACGCAAGATATCAAATGAAATTGTTTGATAGGCAGTTTTTCACAAGTTGCCAATGCTCTTTAAAACTTTGGACTACCACTGTCAACTGGTCTTTGGATCACCTATATTTGATCTCAGTCCAGAACGTTGATCCAATACTACTTTAGACAACAACAGAAAGTGTCATCCAGCTTCAACAACAAAGCAATCTTATATAGACCTTCTCGTTAAAACTAATTGACCCGTCAGCCTTCGTGCATTGATATATTGATTACTTTACACCGAACTGTTAGCTGCTGACAAAATTATTCAGTTCTTGTTGATAGAAACTTCTAAAATCAGATCGTAAATAACGTCATAAACGAAAGCACAAACTGTAGGTGTTGAAACACAATCATGTATGTCTCCAACAATGATGACAACATAAAGGTATGCATGCATAAATTTGTCACGTTTAATACTAAAGAATGCAACAAGTCAACTGGTAAAAAGCGGAAATTTTCAAATGCATTATGGCAACCTATCAGTGGTCGAATGGATAGAGCGTCCGCTACTGAAGCGGTTGACTTGGGTTCGATTCCTGGTTGGGTCAAACCAAAGACTATAAAAATTGGTGTTCACAGCTTCCCTACTTGGCGTTCAGCAATTAAAGGGACAGTATGAAGCCTCCGCCGTGTGTGGTAGACAGGTGGGCAGGTGGTAGCTTGACTCAAAGACCGAAAGGTCCCTTCGCTGTCTCTTGGCCAAGGCAACTTGGTGAATAAAATGTAATTACAATTACAATTTAAGAAGTCAATATTTTTTTTCAATTTTTTATGCAAGATTAAATGATACCATTACGTATTTTTTCACTATTACAAAAGATTTTGGTAAACTTAATTTTTTCACTGCACTCTACAGAGTGCATCCATGAAGAGTAGCGAGAGTTACAGGTACACACTGACAAGCGAACCCTGGGACAGGGAGGAGAAGGGCATGCCATCGACGGTCTTGGCTAGCAGGTTCGCGATCTCATTGGGATATATGTTGCAGTGGCCAGGGATCCAGTGGAAGGTCAGTTGGGCCAAATCAGATTGGCAGCGATAGAGGACCAGATTGTCCACACAGCATTCGGGGCAAAGAAGTTAGAGGCAGAGTTTAGGAGGGAGAGGGAGGATTGCAAGTTTGTAAAGACAGCCGGGGACATGAATGGGCGAGTGGAATGATGTTGGAGGCACCACGTCCAAGGGCATGACAGAGGGCTGTGATGTCTGCGTTGAAGCTGGATGAAATTGGACTGTTGGGGAAGGAAAGTGATGTTGAGTCCTTGCAGAGGTTGTATAGAATGAGACTCCTGCGCCACCAGGTCCAAAAGTTAAGACAGAACCATCAGTCCAAGCACAGAGATTGGCAGAGGGTAGATCACAGAGGTAGTCCTCCGCTGCGACCGTTCTGTCTGTATGTGGATTGTGTCTGGAGCAATCTCTGTGATCTTGATATTAATCTAATATCCAATGAAATATTGAACAATAATTGTCGATTTATTGCTTTGTAGTTATATAATTGTCTATTTTGCACGTCTCTGTATTTTACTTTTGACTGACAATAAATGTCATAAAATTTCATAAAAAAAAAACAGTGTATATTTTCATAAAAAATCATAATTTTTTTGCCCCCCTTGTCATAAAATCGTAAATAAAATGGGTATTTTTTGAGTGGCAGCCCTGCAAATATGAAGAAAAGATAAAATTGGACAAAATTTTGTGGTATCAAAATGGGGAATACCCCTCAAGTTAGGCCGCCAAAATTTTCAACTTTTAAACCGTTAGAGCTAGATAGATGAAGTTTTTGGAATGCGTAAATATTAAAATTAGACTAAACCTAGCAAAAGTTGGAGGGTTCCAAAATGGGGGGTTCCCCCCAAACGAGACCTCCAAAGTTCAAACTTTCTTAACCTTTCAAGCTCAACACATGAAATTTTTGAGGTAAGTTATATAAAGGAAAGATAAAATTTGACAAAATTTAGGAATACCAAAATGAAGGTGTCCGCTTCAAATGGGGCCACCAAAATTGAAACTTGAAAACCATTCACACTAGACACATGAAATTTTCAGGATAGGCAAATATGAAAAAAAAAATTTCACAAAATTTGGGTGTACCGAAATGAAGGAATCCTCACTCAAACAAGGATCCCAAAATTCAAACTATAATCACTAGGTCCGCAAAAGTCAAGTAGGTCAAAATTTTTTCTGGGGGTTTATTGTGTCATCCAATGTATACCAACATTGGTATCGGGTGCTCTGGAGCTGGTTTAGGAGGATTTTAAAGGTCAAAATACAGTCAAAATTGTATGTGAAAAAAAACTGATTTTTCAAAAGGAAAAAAGTTTTTTTTCTTAATTTTTCTGGATATTTTAGAACCAATGAAACGTTATGAGCAATTTTATACATGTTTGAATGAAGTTTCGTTTCTCAAACTTCTGCAAATAGTTCCAATATGCTGCAATCCAATTGCCTAGGTTAACTTCTTTATAAAATGATTTTACAATAATGCAAAACTCATTTTTTAAATTAAAAACAAATTAAGAATGCCAGCCTCGGCATGAATAAAATAGCTTAAAACGCTATATGTCCAAATTCAAAAATCAAAAAGCCAATTTTTATTACACAGTACTATATATCACATCAAATTAACAAGATTTTTGAAATCTTAGATCTGTACTGTTTTGCATTTAGAGCTTTAGCAATCGAGAAAACTTTTACACAATGCAACTTTTTAACAAGCAAGATTGAAGTTGTGTCAATTTATTTTCAAATAACAATTTAAGAACAAGGAGGTGGAAAATTTGTGAAAATTTAACAACAGCAAATTTTAATCCAAAATTTACTGGTTATTAAAAAAAACGTGTGATTGACATGGAAATGTACGCAAATTCCTTGGCTTTTTGTCCTGCAGCGATTCGTTACTGACTGATTGATATTTCTTTCTAAATGCTGTTAATAAAAAGTGAAAAGGTTGCCTGTTTCAAACTTTTAAATAACGAAACTTTTTTTAATCAGAATTCAGAGCTCAATAAGGTAAAAACGAATTAGGTCAAAATAAAGTCAAAATTTAGCTAAAATGAAGTCAAAATTAAATTTTTTAGATCAAAGTAAAAATAACCCTAGTAATCACTTACTCTAAAAACACGAAATTTTCAGAATAGGTAAACATAAAGGAAAGACAAAATTTGGGAGTACCGATGCCAACATTCAAACTGTTTAAATTGTTTGAGCTAGACACATCAAATTTTCAGAATAGGCATATATGAAGGAAAGATAAAATTTGACAAAATTTGGGTCATCGAAATGGGGATCCCTCAGTTGGGTCCTTCAACATTCAAACTTTTAGACCATGCAAGCTAGACACATGAAACTTTCAGAGTAGGTAAATATAGAAGAAAGATAAAATCAGAATAGGTAAATAAATTTCATGTGGTTACAATTGGGAGTCCTTCTCAAATGGGTCCTTCAAAATTTTTAATCACTCAAGCCTTTTTTTTTTAGGATAGGATAGGTAAAGTATAATATGAAAATTTTTTAGGATAGGTAAAATATTATAGAAAATTTTTAGGATTTTTGGGATGGGTAATTTTTAGGATAGGTAAAATATTTTTAGGATATGTAAATTTTAGGATTTTTTTAGGATGAAAAATATTAGGATAGATAAAATATAATATGAAAAAATTTGAGGATGTCATACTATAGGGGTCCAATTAAGTTAAAATGCTAAACAAATTAAATCTTTTGGATAGATTAATATGAATCCAAGGTTAAAGATTACAAAATTTGGTTGGCCACATTGAGGAGACTATGCCAAATGGGGCCCTTAAAAATTTTAGATCTGTATTATGAAGTACCTCAGGTAGACATATCAAATTTCAAGAGTACTGGTAGGCTGTTATGAGAAAAAGATAAAACATGCCAAACTTGGCAATGCCATGTTGTACAATTATCCCTTAAATGAACCTTCAAACTATAAGATGAATTCTCTCAATGAGATGGTATCATAGAAAAGTAGAAGAGTCAAGCTTATGGGATTACTCCAGCATTTAAGGCATTGAAGTACTTGAGCTTAATGGCTTTGTTGGATTTGAGCTGGATGGCCGAGTTTTTTTACTAAACTGTTTTATTGTAACATTAAAAAATCTGCTTTCTGTTCAAAGCTTTTGAACAATTTTAATAAGAAAGCTTTTGTGTTAAATAATGAAAGTAGTACAATGTACTGCACAATATCTAATATCTGAGGCATTGGGTCGCACTGCTAAATAGCGTTCTCAGGACAGGAATGGCTGCAAAATGGGTGCATATTTCAGGCCGTGGTTAGTGTTAAGTTTGGCTGATGCAATAATATTTTTTGCTCAAAAGTAGCTGGAGTTTTAAAGATCGCTCAATGTTGTTTCATAATGAAGTGAAAGACTGTTAGAAACTACTAATGAATTTTTGATTTACTTTATGGTACTTGATTATTATGATAACTTATTGAGACCTTGAAACTTCGAGAGCAAATAACCTCAAAGCTGTTAAAATGAACTAAAAATAGCGTTATGTGCAAAGGAAGAAGATAATTTTTGGTAAAAAGTTGTTTGGCTTTAAACATTTCACCTAGGGTTCTGAAAAGTATAGAGTTGAATAAATTAAAATAAGTTTTCAGTGTGACATCATCATAAAGTTAGATCTGCAGTATATATGACAAATTTATAAGAATTTGATTTTTTGTTTCTATTGTTTGTTTGTGTACATATCTTTTTCCATGCTAATTGCTAAGGCAGGCATTGTTTTGATTTAGTTCTTAAATTTTAAGAAAAAATTGTAAAACTGTTCAGTGTTCAAACATGTGCGAATGTAAAATTCTTTTTAAGAAAACATTGCAGTAGGCTAGTTGAGGTTGTAGATTTGATATTTAGGAGTGTGTGTTAAATTTTTGGTCAAGATAATGTAAGTTGCAATATCCAAAAGTCATTTTGGCATTTTCAGATCAAAAAGTTTTGTTTTTGTTGTTTTACTTGCAGCAAAAGGTTACTATCAAAATATTTATTTTAATGTGGGTTTTGTTAGTAAGTTCCGCAATTTTAGCAATTGCACAGCGCTGCTAAGTGAAAATTCAACTAACTCCTTAAAAGTTGAAACGAGAACTAAGCAAAGTTGTAAACTGTGTTGACATGTTATATATACCTTTTTTGGACATTTAAATTTTGAAAGCCGTTAACCACAAACCTTATCAAGTTAGTGGAACATTACAAAATTCGAAAGTGATATATTTCAGATCTGACTATTGACAACCCTAGACACACTTAACACAATTGTGAAGTTCGTTTGATTCAGTAAAGTTGGATACTTTTGTGAAGTACCTGGATATTGCTTTCAATGTCATATTCTAGTGAAAGAGTGAATTTAATCAAATTGGTTATCCAAATTATTTAATATTGAAGTAAATCAAGAACCGTACATGAAACACATATTATCTACATCACCTATCACGTTAATATAACTTATGACTTATTGTGAAACAAGACTAAGAAACTGAAATGCTGTGCAGTGTAACTTGTACATAGACGCAATGCCAGAGTTTCGGTCCGAGAGAGTTCCCAGAATGATGTCAGAGACAAGAGGGTGCAGGGGCAGACCCCCTTGCTTGTTTTTTTTTGCTTTGGAAACAACAGCTTTTTAGTATTTTAGAATTTTTTTTTTGTTGATTGATTGAGAGTCAACCAGGGCATGGTATGGAATGGAAGACGATTTTTCCGTATTCCATACTAGTGATTTTCTTTCATTCCATGCTAAAAACCTTCCATTCCATACTAAACCTTGTTAAGTGGGATGGAGGAAGAAACGTTTCACAGTAAGATAGATCCTTGTGGCATGTGTGGATCACGAGTTATGTCTTTGTGTTATGTACAGCGTGTGGTAAGTGGGTCCACGCAAGATGCATGGATAAGAAGAAAGTTGCAGTTTTTGTGAATAAAAATTTTGTGTGTAAGAAATGTAGAAGCGTGGTAAAAAACTTCAGGGAACCAGATGCAATAGTGTGTGCTGGTGTGGAAACTGTAAGCAAGTTCTTCTATCTAGGTGACAGATTGAATGCAACTGGTGGATGCAAAACAGTGGTAACAGCTAGAACAAGAATTGGTTGGATGAAGTTTAGGGAATACAGCTAAATACTCTTTAAGGCAGAAGGTTTTCATTAAAGATAAAAGGGAAGGTTTATAAAAGTTGTGTAAGATCAGCTATGGTGTATGGAAGTGAAGCATGGTGCTTAAGAGAAAAAGAAATGACAATTTTGAAAAGAACAGAAAGGGCGATGATTTGAGCGATGTGTGGTGTGAAGCTATTAGATCGAAGAAATAGCCAGGAGTTGATGGACATGTTGGGCACAAAGTAGTCTTTATAGATAGGATGGCTAAAGTAAGTACTATGTGGTGATACGGTCAAAGTCGGTCATGGTTTGAAGAAAGAAGATGAAAATGTGATAGTGAAGGCTTTGAAATGTGAAGTGAGTGGTAGAAGAGGAAGAGGAAGACCGAAACAAACGTGGAAAAAGCAAGTAGAAATTGAGATAAAGAAAAATGGACTGGTTAAAGAGGCTGCATGTGGTCGAACGAAATGGCAAGGCGTGGTACAGACAATGATTATATGAAATTTGACAAACTCCGTCCACTGGGACAATACCAGATCCAAAATGTGATGATGATGACTAAAGTAGTCACTCTCAAAAGTAAGCAATATGGTGCTATGCATCCATCGGCGCAGCCAGAAATGAAAAAAAGGGGGACTAAGGCTACGTTTACATGAGACTTCATTTTGCCTGCAAGCAACAAAACTCGTATCGGTTAAGCCTGCAAACAATGGAAGTGTTCACAGGAGTGCATCGCAATGAAATTGAATTTTGGCCAATTTTCGTTTCGGTCAATTTGACAGAAATGAATATCCATTTCGGCTATGTGAACGCAGATTACTTGAAAGCAACTCGAAACTGAAGTAGGCCAGCTTTACAAAAAACTGCAAGTTGAACAAAATAAACAGTTTCCGTAGAGTAATTGGCGGGGTGAATGTAATAAATTACTGTAGAAAGTAATTGGCGAGGTGAATGTAATAAATCAAGAAAGTAGAAAGAAGTAACATACAGTTTAAAGAATGGTAACATACTGTTGAACCTAGGTAACTTGGGACAAAAATGAAACTACCTAGCCTACCTTTGCTGTACTTGTAAAGTTATAGGTAGGCGTATTGCAAACTAGTTCAATGTAGAAGAAGTGTAATTTGGTACCGGTATCGATAGCTAAAAAGCGGCCATAGGATTTTCTTAAGGGGGCTGAAAAACGTCCTTGTGTTTATTACTTTGAAAATTGTATTGTAATTACTTCGTATCAAAAACTTCTTCAGTGCTCACCTGGGGGGTCTGGGAGAGCAATGTGAGCTACCCTGTTGCCCCAGAAGCAATTGCTTTTAGTAAGTTAAGCCTTTCAAAAATTGCCGCTAATGGTACTGATTGTCATAGGATGTCTAAACGTTTCTGTGATAATTGTATGATGCCTATAATTATTTGCTCAACGTTTCCGTGGATAACTGCGTGATGCCTATAATGTACATACATATTTTTTTTGAGAGTGTGAGTGTTTTTTTTTTAATTTTTTGTCTTGATGTGAAGGCTTTGCAAGTTTATGCCATGTATGTAACATGCTTCAAGGTACAGTCTCTCCAACGTATGCCTTATAGAGTGTTTGGAAAACAACTTGACTTGACTAAACCAGTCACTACTTTTTTGCTCGTTTTTGGTTTCAGAGCCTGGTTGTGGTCTACCATAACAAGGCTAAGGGTTTTATTAGCCCTTTCATGGGATTGAGAGTTATATTTTAGCCCCGTACGGGTTTTCGGCCAATGGCAATTTATAATGGCATCATGGTGGCACAGAGCAAGTACTTGCCTCGTGACATCTAGAACAGCCTCGTACTAACATTTTAACTCTAAACTTCAAATTCTAAACTCAAAAAAAAACACTCACACTCTCAAAACAATATGTACATTATAGGCATGGTTAGGCCTACCACTTACCTTTTTAATTCCCGTCTTTTTTTCTTCAAATTACAAATTTCTTGCAGGTTGACCATGATCTCTGCTGTTTGTTCTGGCAGTTTTAATAACAATTGCAAAAGCAGCTGCATTTGTAATTGATAAAATGCAAGTAAATTAGCGACTAGTACTTGGACCAATGCTACAGCTTTCATCTCTGTTTAGTGCAAGTGATCTGAGCAAAATGACAACATCACAGATAGCAACGCAGCATTTGTATGCCCGTTGCTTTCGGGGTGAGAGAGAGAGAGAGAGGGAGTTTATTTTTTGAACAAAACACAAATCAGAATTTACAAATATAGCTAAGACAAAAAAAAATGTAAGAAATTACAAACGAATTGCTGCATTTAGTTCATGGAGGAGTCGCGAAAGACCATGGAGCAAGTGTAGCTTGCTGGTCGCCAAGTCCGCGACTCCTTTACATTCAAGTCTAATGTGACAAAATTTCATTCAAATATCATTTCAATTTAACTATAAGAAAAAGGATACTTATTACAAAAATTATTAAGAACAAGACCTAGCATTTTTCAAGAAATAAATTTCACAATGGTATGAAGCTAGGTTTTTTTTTCAAAATCTAGTTTCGGTTATTTGATCGATTCGCCAGATATTTTTTTGGTCATTTGAATTATTTTTCAATCATTTTCTTATCAAAGTAAAATGAGCAATATTTTGCTTTATTGAGTTTTTATTAAAACAATACGAACATGAAACGAAATTTGCAAAACATGGTCATAAAAACAAAGCATTTTAGATCAAATTATCTCAAGTATTCTCAGCTAAATTGATGCTACTCTCTGCAGCAAGTATAATATAAACAGATACTGCAGTGATGCAAAAAGGCTTCAAAAAAAAGCTCACGACAGCATAATCAAGTTACAAAAGTCACTAAGTAATTCCGAGTTATTATGATTTAACGATCGCAGAATGATCCATCTTTAACTAAAACTAACCTATAAAAAGCGTAGGATGAACGACACAAGGTCGCAGTTTTGCTCTTTCACGATGCGAGAACAACTGAAAAAACATTATCTGTAGTCGTATTTTTTTAATTGTCAGAACAAACTAAAACTTAATAGTGGGTAAAAATTTGCAACACAAAATCGCGACTTTAAAAAGCGTTTACCTTAAACAAACCGAGAAGAAACAATCCTGCGCAAAATATGTCTCTCAAAATTTAGCTGTCCATGTTTATTCTTCTTCAGCTGTTGGCATGTTGGGCTGTGAAGAAAAAGCGCTGGAACCCCTGCTCTTTGCAGTATACCTGGACCGCTTTATAGATTGTAACCAATGGTTGTATGCATAGGTGGGCATAAGTCCATTAATCCGTTAATAATGTAGCTAAGTTTTTCATTAACTCGGTAATCCGTTAAAAAGTTTTTTCATGTTAAGGGACTAAATTCTTCCGTTAAGTTCTGTTAAGGTTTTTATCGTTAATATCTTGCATCATTCATTCATCGTATCGGTACAAACCAGTTTGCACTGGTAACACTTGTTGCATGTTAGCACGAGTTTTATAGAATAAAGCGAAGAAAAGAGCTCTTTTTTGTGGCAAATAATAAGCTGCAGCCTCATCAAATCAAATTCTGTTCGCAATTTCCAAAGATTTTCGGATCGCAGCTTCGTTAGTGCATTTGAACTTATTTTTATCTTAAAAGTTAGATTAGACTGTAAACTGTAACTTCCAAACCACAAAAAGACCACCATAGCAATAAATATTCCCTTACGATCAGCTCAATAGCGTCAATACGCGTTGTAGAAGCGAGTGAATAAAAAGAAATGTAAATTATACGCAAAATGTTAACGAATTAACGGGCTTCATTAACTTCGGTTTATTAAAGCTTAAAATAACGAATTAACGTTAACGGAGGTGTGAAGTTTGTTAACGGACTAGTGGTTAACAAAGCTAATGTTTTACATTAACTTGCCCACCTGTGGTTGTATGCCAAACTGTAATCGCAAGTTTTGTATGATTCTGCATTCAAGCATAGTCGCATCAATTGTCACAAGTCAATGGTAGTCGACGATTTCTTGGGGGCGTTTTTAGTCTAGCCAAAGGACTAAAACCTCATTCTACAGTTGCGTTTTTAGCATTGAAACTAAGTATTGCTCTGGCAATCATGGAAAGAGTGGGCCAATCCAATTCCTGTTCTGCAGCGATTGTCAAAACCGTTCGCCAATTGTCATCAGCATAACAACAATTCTGTAAAACTTCAAACTTAAAATTGTGCAATTTGTCTTCTAGCACTTCGGTTTCGATAGGGTCAGGGCTAATTTTGTAAAACTTAGCTAGGGCAATGACTTCCTTTTCAAATTTTTTTCATGCAAGCTGGATTTTAGTTTTACTGCTTGTTTTTAACAAAACTTAATTTAACTTGAAAAAGTCGACATCTTTGCCGCACTCGAAAAAGAATAAAAACAAGAATCTCAGAACTTGAACTTGCACAAAGAATGAAACGAGTTCGTAGCTGTTATTAATGCATAGTATTATCTCTCTTCAATGCTTTGTGCAGCGGTATGAACTTATTACATTGTTAAGTGCGCGATTCACAACTTAAATAAAAGTATTAAAGAATTTACCTAGGATGAACCTTGCTCTGTTTCTTCATCATCTAGAGTGACCATGGGCGTCGGCAAGGGGGGGGGGGCATGGTTCCCCCTAAATTTTCACACACACACTCTCTGAAACCTCCCAAATTTCAAAAATTACTTCGTTTTTAGTAGTTAATACTGGCTCAATTCGTTTTGCCCCCCTCCCCTTGAAAAATTTTCTGTCGACGCTCTTGAGAGTGACTGTTAAAATCGAATTGCTATCGTCTTCTGCAATGCGCAGCGTTAAACTTGAAGACGAACTAGATTTGGCTTCAACAACATCTTCGCTACTTGGTGATTTTAAAAAATGTACTCAAGTTCGACTGCTTACTGCAAAATTTTGTTTTCTTCTTTCTGGGCTCCAGTTGCTCTCTTTTACTAGAACCACTCAGCATACTCCTGTTAGTTGAGATGCAATCTTGTTCTGACTTTTAGAACTAAATAGAGTGAACTGATCTGAATAAACTCAGTGCTAAAATTTTTATCAACCGCTCCACAAGTTTATATTATTTTTCGTTTCATCACTTACCTTTACGTAGCAACTCACTTTGTAGTTATCGCTCTGCTTTATTCATTAACGATTGTGATGAAATAATAACTGTTTTTCGATAAAAATTGTTTGTTTTTTTGATTTCTGCTCTTTCAACACGTAGGCCTACCACATCAATTTTAACATTCGCTGCATGCGCAGATAAGAAAAGTGCTTTAAAGCGATACTTGTTTAGAGACAGCTGATTTTGATTCTTTACATTCGCTTGTAGTGCTACAAACCTGCGAATATTGTGTCGGCTGTGGTGAAAAATATTTCGGTCACTGCGCAAAAAAATTGGTCAATGACGGACAAATGATCGAAAAAAAACCTAGGTATGAAGTATAAATAAATAATGCTAAGCAGTAAAGCTATCAACAGTTGATTCTAGTTAAACTACCAACAAAAAAACTTATCAGAGTAAAAATTTGGAAGAATTGGAATGCTTTATTTACAACATTTGCTCTAAAAAATGCTATTTGAGTTGTTTAGACATCAGTCTATTACTAATATTCCCGACTTTATTTTTTAATTCATTTGGGAGGTTATTCCATATTTTTGCACCCGTTATTCGTATTGACTGATTTGTTTTGGCATGATAAGATCTAGGTACGAAATAATCATTGGAGCTAGAACTATGCGTGGAATATGAGTGTACAGAGGCTACTTTAGCAATTTTTTTGTAAGTATATCAGGTTGTATGTTAGTATTGAGTTTCATCATGAATTTAGCAATTTCTAGTCTAAATATACCTTCAACATTCAAAAATTTTAATTTTTCATACAATGGTTTTAATTTGGTTTTTCTTTTCATTTTATAGAAAATGATTCTGACGATATGGTTTTGTTTTACTTGCAACTTATGTAAAAGAGTTTTCGTTGTACTCCCCCAGCAAATTATCGAGTATTGCAAATAAGAATATACTAAACTATAGTACACCGAAATCAAAACGGTTTGTGAAACGTATTTGCACAAGTTATATAAAGCACCAGTTGCTACTGATAATTTAGATTCAATGAAGTCAATATGTTTATGCCATTTAAGCTTATCATCCAAGTATACACCTAAGTATTTTATGCTATCAGTTTGGTTTATTTTTGAACGCTGAATATTTATTTCAAGTTTTTGCTTAGACTTCCCAAAATACAAAAACTTTGTTTTGTTTACGTTTAGTGATAATTGGTTTGCTATGAGCCACGAATTTATTTTTAGAATTTCTATATTTAGATTTGATTGCAGGGTGTTAATATTTTTGTGAGCCAGAGTTAACACACTATCATCAGCGTACAGAGTAACATTAAAATTTGAGCAATCAACTATATCATTAATGTAAATTAGGAATAAGATCGTTCCTAGCACACTACCTTGTGGTACGCCAATGTTAATGTTTTCTAGCAAAGAAGAAACACCATTCGCATGTACGTATTGCTTACGATTAGTTAAATAACCTCGAATAACTTTGTTTGCTAAACCTCTTATTCCATATTGTTCTAATTTAGAAAGGAGAATTTTGTGATTTACGGTGTCGAATGCTTTCGCTAAATCCATGAAAAAAGCACGTACATTATTGTTTTGGTCTGTTTCGTTTCTGATATATTCACAAAACTGGGTAATCGCAAGAGTAGTCGAATAATTTTCTCTAAATCCAAATTGGGTTGCAGTAAACACGTTATACTTATTCCAAAACTTTAATAGACGTTTTTTTATAATTGTAGCAAAAATTTTATTAAATGAAGTCAGGACTGATATTGGGCCATAGTTTTGCAAGTCAGATTTGGAACCTGCTTTGTGAAGTGGTGTAACACGAGCAATTTTGAGCTCGTCAAAATACCGTCCATTTTTTTAACAATAATTTATCAATTTCGAAAGATAAGGGCTTAACACATGCTTAGCTGCTTTTATAAGTTAAGTTGGAATGTCATCAACGCCCGGAGATTTATGTGGATTTAAACTACTAATAATATCAGTTACAATAACTCTATTTCTTGCGTTCTTCCGGTGAAGTCATAGTCACAGCAAGCTTGATCTTAAAAGCTTTGTTTTTATTGACATTTCGTTGGTCATGACGACCAACATCATCGGAATACAAGCAACGATAAAGAACTACGACTGAAGCTACGTAGCATCAATATGAATGGTAAGATTTTTATAGTTTTCAAAATCCGAAAGTTAATTATTACGTCACAACAATAAAAAACAAATTTGTAGAAAAGCAGAGGGTGTTAAAACTTTGGTCACAAAAAACTACAGTATAAACTAAAATGATATCAAAGCATCAGGACATTAAAGCAAAGAACGATAAACTATTGCAAAAGATTCACCATCTGAACGATTAATTACTTTAGGCCTAGAAAGAATAAACCAAGATTCGGCGGTTAATCTTTTAGAAAAATTACTTTCAGTTTTTAAAATTCGTGAGTTGGCCCAATCAATTACATGATCAAATAATATTACATGTTCACACAAGGCGGAATTTTCTGGTTTTTGTTGCTTAATGGCTCTTTGGTGCTCTTTTAATTGGGAGTTTAGGTCTCGTTTGGTCTGGCCAACATAAACAAAGTCACAGTCTTTGCAAGAAACTTCATATACAACGCAGGTAATTTCATCAGTGGTGATAGGATCCTTAGGGGAAGGTAGATATTGGCCAATGGTCCGAATTGGTTTCATTGCAACTTTGACGCCAACTTCATTTAAAATTCTTTCTGTAGTTCCTTGAATATATGGAAGTGATGTGAATATGGTGAACGTAGGTAAGTCACGTTGCGATCTGGGTTTTGGGGGGTAAGTGTACTTACAGTGATAACCATTTGCTCTGAGGGTCTGGCGTACTTCCCTTCTAGCTATCTGTCGCTCCGTCTGGTCTGTGATGTGGGAGGATATCCTGTTGTGCAGGAAATGGGTTATAGCCAACTTCTGGTGTTTTGGGTGGTGCGAAGTATAGGGAAGATAACGGTCGGTGTGGGTAGGTTTTTTATGAATTTGGGTGGAGATATTGTTGCCAGATCGAGAAACAAGAACATCAAGAAAGGTAGGGAGGATTCAAAGTCTACTTCTTTCGTGAACTGGATGTGCTTGCAAACTGAATTCAAGTGTTGATGAAAACTTTCCGTTTGTGATTTATCCAAGATACAGAAAGTATCAACCACGTATCTGCACCAAAGAATAGGGGGAGTGGAAAAGGTTGAAATGGCCAAATGCTCAACGTGTTCCATAAAGATATTACTTAGCACAGGAGAAATGCACGAAACCACGGAAGACCAAAAATTTGTCGGTAATTGGTGTGATCATAAGTAAAAATTGCAGCAATAAAACAAATCTCTAAGCCAACTTTTATGTCTGATATATCGAGAGAGGTTCGGTTATGCAAAGTTTTGTCATTAGCTAGTAACTGTAAAACGAGATCAAGAGCTTGGTCAGTAGGAACAGAGGTGAAGAGACTCACTACATCAAAAGACACAAAAATGTCATTAGGGCCTACACATTGGCTAAGAATTAAGTTTGCAAATTCATTAGAGTGTTTTACACTGTACGAATTTTTCAAAAGAGGCAAAACAATTTTGCACAAAAATTTGGAAAGATTATAAGTAGGCGAATTCACGAACGACACAATGGGTCTAAGTGGAAAATTAGCTTGATGTATTTTGGGCAAACCATAAAATCTAGGCATTACACCTTTATTACTTCGAAGATCAAAATAATCCGATTGACTAATTTTATCATTTTTACGCAGTTTCCACACGAATTTATTGACCCTCTTGCACCAAATTACCTGCGTTGTATATGAAGTTCCTTGCAAAGACTGTGACTTTGTTTATGTTGGCCAGACCAAACGAGACCTAAACTCCCAATTAAAAGAGCACCAAAGAGCCATTAAGCAACAAAAACCAGAAAATTCCGCCTTGTGTGAACATGTAATATTATTTGATCATGTAATTGATTGGGCCAACTCACGAATTTTAAAAACTGAAAGTAATTTTTCTAAAAGATTAACCGCCGAATCTTGGTTTATTCTTTCTAGGCCTAAAGTAATTAATCGTTCAGATGGTGAATCTTTTGCAATAGTTTATCGTTCTTTGCTTTAATGTCCTGATGCTTTGATATCATTTTAGTTTATACTGTAGTTTTTTGTGACCAAAGTTTTAACACCCTCTGCTTTTCTACAAATTTGTTTTTTATTGTTGTGACGTAATAATTAACTTTCGGATTTTGAAAACTATAAAAATCTTACCATTCATATTGATGCTACGTAGCTTCAGTCGTAGTTCTTTATCGTTGCTTGTATTCCGATGATGTTGGTCGTCATGACCAACAAAATGTCAATAAAAACAAAGCTTTTAAGATCAAGCTTGCTGTGACTATGACTTCACCGGAAGAACGCAAGAATTAGAGTTATTTTACTTATGCCCGGTGAACATCAAACCTTTAGGCCTAGTAGGCCTATACCTACGTTTGCAATTTTTAATATCAGTTACCTCGTACACGGCAGTTGGCTCCAAATACAATGAATTTAATACACGTTTGCCAAAAAAAATGTTTGGTTTGAGTTTTGGCCCAACTTGTATTCATACAATTTGCCATTTTATGTCCTATTCTGCAAAAATGTTGATTTAAAGCATTACAAATTTCGGTAGGCTTGCTTAGGGCTTTGTCTTTTTTTTGATACTAATTGGAAGTGAGGATGTGTTTTTCTTGTTTTTTCTAAAAATTTAGTTAAAGGCTTTCCAAGTCATTGAAACTTCATTACCGTTTCCCACGAGGTTTTGGTAGTGGTTTGCTTTGGAAGATTCTTTCATTCGTGTCACTTTATTTCTGAATGTTCCATAAAGTTGATAATCAGATTCCTTTTTTGATTTTAGATATTTAGAATACAACTTGTTTTGACACTTGAGGGCTTTTAGGATGTCTTTAGTAATCCATGTTTTTTTTGCAATTTTGAATTGCTTTCTTGACACTCTAGTTTTGGGAAAGATATTATCTGTTACAGTTTTTACGCAGTTAATTAACTCGTTAATATTTTTATGCGTTAAATCATCTCTAAAATGCTTTTGAAGATTTTTGTCTAATTCTTCAACAAAATTTTCTATTTTATTGGTTACAATTGTTGAAATGAAATCCTAGGTGAAAACCGGTTTGAACTGGAATTTTGATTTCGCCTGATTTTCACATCGGGTCTCATGTAAACATAGACTAAATGTTTTTCCTGTGATTATAGCATTTGCAAATTGTGGAAAGTTTTCATTTAGGCAAATTATAAGAAATAACAAAGGTTTAGCGGTAACAGGCAGGAGTCCTGCCGTTGTTCATGCAGCAGACACATAAAAAAATAAATACATGAAAGAAAATAAAAGTGGTTTCGCCTGGTTTTACAATTTTATTTTATTTGACGATACAACAGCGGACTCAAAAGTGCGTTTTCTTACCGTAGGCCATATGAGAAAGTCGCAGATTGCCGTTATTATTCAGGTAAGCTGGCATAATAATATTTCAACTTTCAAATAGCCTATAGTATATTTTAACAAATTAAGAACAAATGAGATATACAATTCACAAAAACATACGAACAACTCCCAACTACACCCGAAAGTGATTGGTTTTTGAAAAAATAATTGCTTTCTGTTATTATTCATGTTAATTGACACCATGTACAACTGCTAGCTATCTTCAAGCAGAAAAAAAAATGCGTTGTGTTGTGATTAGCTAATATATAGTTTTGTTAATTGATTATTGTATTGTTATTCTTATCGTTGGTAAGAAATAGGGATCTAGGCATTAAACAAGAATAATGCGATAGTGATCGACCATTTTTTACATTTGGTTAAAATCAAATAATGCGAATCTGAATGCAGTGTTCGCGAAAAAATGGTCGTAACTAAGTACAATAGGTTTATTAATACAGCATGCTCGTGAACAAAATTTGGTTCGCGCCGAAAACTGCGTAGAATGCTTCCCGCCTATACTATGTGTAACACAAAGCCAAAGAGAGGGGGACAATGACCCCGGGGCCCAAGGACTTTCGGGGGCCTATGGGCTTCAATGGGGTCCGTTGGCTTCAGGGGGCCCGGCCATCGAAATGACACGGAGAAATCAAGATGTGGATGACGAAAACCTTTTTTTTTTTTTGAGATCACATCAAAATTTGGACAAAACTGTGGCATTTTTATCGTCTGTTTTGGAGTTCAATTTACTGGAAATCCATAATTTTTGAGCTGGCCCGGGCCAATGTTTGGCTCTCGGCGCCCCTGGTGTAACATCGCAAACGTACGGGCATGTCGTTAGTTTGTTTGAAGCAACTGGCTGCTTGTATGCTGGTAAGGCGATACGCAGGGCGCACCAAATTTCAGTTTAAAATAAACTAAAGATGAACTAATGCATTCACGATTTTACACACAGTCTAGATCGGGAATAGGCGGACAATGTCTGTGCGACTTTTTGTTCGCAACTAGCGCACTCAGTTTAGACTTCGACTCAATTTGAACAATGTCGCCGGACTCTTGCTCCTATAGACAACGAGAGCACTGCTACAAATCAACACAGCTATACAGTGTGATATGCTGACATTAAAATTAATCAAAAAAGATTTCCTAATAAGCGTACTATTTACTGTTATAAGCATTTTTGACATTGTTCAGTTTGAAGTTGAAAGATTAATTCAAACCAGTAATCCCCATTATCCCAACCCTAGCTGAAAATAAAATTAACGAATCAAACTGACATTGTAGCTGTGCTGTTGGAAACTACAAAAACTTTTTGAGCAATATTATATATATTGATTGTGCCATTTTCAGGCAAACAAGTTCTCTAGGCTGTTGGTCTAAAAGTAGGCCTACATAAGGTAGTTTAGTCCAATTACATCTGATATCATTTTCAGTCATTCAGAGTTAACGCAAAAAAATGAAAAACAGGCAAAATGCATGTAATCAAATGTCATGCGTATATTTATACGCGTGATGGGTAAAACAGACCCAATACAGTACAATAGAAAAATCAATTTCGACGTTACAGATATATGGAGAGTTATTCTCTTACAAGCGATATTTGCTTTCCTTCAGCAGTTAGTGTTTTTTTCAAATGTTTTTAATTGAAATGCTCTCGAGATTTACTACTTCAAAATACGATTTGACTGCGTGACATTTAATTCATTAACTGATACACGGCAGATCTTGGCCGCCCCAAATTTTCATTCAAATCTCATTCTACTTTTTGGAAAATGATTTTTGAAACAAAATGGATTGTGTTTTTTTGGTGCAAAATTGCGCAGCTTTCTGCCTCGTTCGTGTGCTCTTGCAAAAGCAATGTGGTTTGCTGATGAGACATTATCATTCCAGGACAGTGCGATACGGGCTACGGATTGATCGAACATTTTCAATAAATATCAACACTGACTATACAAGCATTCCAACTTTCCGGGTTTTGTTTCTACCCTGAGTTGCAAAAAAGCAACGTGGTTAATATCTTGTTTCAATAAAATCAAGTTTTTATGTGCGATTGTTATATTAATGTGACGTAATAGATAACTTTTTCAATCATATTTACCAAAATTGATTTTTTGATTGTAACTCATTTTTATTGTTACCTTGACTATGATACACTTTGCCTATTTGCTGCAAACGTTTTTTCAATCCAAATATCTCGGAAACAATACAAGCTAGGCAGTTGAAATTTTTTTAAAGATAGAGAAGCTAATGACCTTGGAAAATTTTTTCAAAAATGCGAAACTTTTGACGTTGCGTATTTGCAACTCAGGGTAGAATTACACTCGAGTTGAGCGTTTTTAGATTATTTTTTTTGACATTTTATTGTTTTTAAATATTCTTTGTGAAATTGAGCACTTTCAAAAGGGGGGGCTGGTCCCCCTAATCCCCACCCCTGGCTGCGGTGGTGTATGCATCTTATCTCATATTTGAAGCACTATCACCATGAGATACCATGAAAATTCATTAAGCAAGAAAAGGTCAACCACTTAACCAACAGACAATAGGTTGACTGGTATGCACTGGGTTTAGTGATTGTTAAGTTTGTGATCACACCAACTCTGAAATTTGGCATAGCCAAACTGCCAAAAACATTTTACAAAAATATCGAAAAAAGTTTAATCCCCCAAAAAAAGCAACAACAAAGAATTAAGCTCAATCGAGACTAGAAAAGTTAAATACAAATCGTTGTTAGGACGGAAAAAAAAGTTTTTAATCGTTTGCATGCTATCTGGTTTACAGGCTACCAGCACGGAAGCTTAAGGAAGAGCCACCAGAACGGCGACTACTTAGGAACAAGCAATGCAAAAAAGTTGTCTTCCCACAGGAATCAAATCTGCAGCCTTTGGATTACTGGTCCATTTCTTCACCACTTGAGCTAGAGAAGACGTCTCTTTGAGCTAGAGAAAAAGTTTTGTCTCTTGGCAAATTCAGTCCCGTTGTTATGGGGGGCCATGGGGGCCTTGCCTCCCAGTTTGGTTTATTAAAACTACTTTTTTTATGGCATCATGTAACGACAAGAAATTCGACGATGATGCACAAAGGAATACTAACATTTATCCTTATCTATATAACTAATGTTACTTATATTAGCAGTATATTGAAGTTTTTAAATACCCAAAATTTTGTGGTTCAAGTTCTAAACACCAGATTTAACATCCAAAGTTTACGCCTTTGAACCCAATAAGTCATGAAGTAGTTAGGCTAGTCATATCAATTTCAAAACTCTGAACGTTTGCATTTTATTTAATTCATAGTGTTCCAAGTCCAAAGCCAGTGTTTTTTAAACTATGGGTCGGAATGTACAACAGGCCTATAAGTGTTTACCGATATAGTGATGCTAATATGAGGCAAAGAGGCTTCAGCCCCCCCCCTAGCCAAGTCACTTAAAAATTGACCTTAAAATGTAAAGGTTTAAATGTGTTTTTGAATTGACCTGTAAGTAAAGTAGGGACTGAATGGGCAAGGCAATTTAACTTTTCTACTGGATTCTAAGTCTTTACAATTTAATTGGTTCAAATAGCTTTAAGAACATGCGAAGTGTAACCAAATAGCGTTGAAATAGTTATTTTTTTTGAAAAATAAATAATTGTGACAAGGGTTTCGCCCCCAATCCCTGTCTATATGAGATGATTAAGTTGCACCAATTTACTCAGCTCGCCACGCTATCGAGGCATTTTTTCAAACAAAAAATTTTTGACTTCCAAGCCCCCTCCTTTAGCAAAATCTTGGTTGCATGCTTGTTTATGGGTGTACAAGGGTAGAAATGTATTGGAGAGTAGAAATGTAGGCCAACAAAATTGTTTATTTCGTTTTTTAAAAGACCAGCTGTTTTTTTGTTTTTTGAGCCCTCTCAAAGTTGTATAAGTCCCAGTCACTGCTGCAGATAGACTTTTCAAGTGAATATTGGCCGTAAACGAAAGGAGCTAAGAAATGCCACTGGATTTACATGACTCTTGTTTTAGAAATGATTACAGACTTGTGAAATTTTGCATAATTTGCAGCCATACAAGAACAGTTTTAAATGTGCAAAAAGTTCAGTCTGTTAAAGTGCCCCCTCACTTTGTTTGCTCTGGCTATGCACTAGGCAAATTGTCATTTTCAAAACAAAAATTAAGCCAGTCAGCATCAATAGAGCTGCAAATTGCAATGAATATATTCTATATTCTGATGATGCAATGCCTACATTGTTTGCGCAATGTTCATGACCGAATTACCCTTCTAATTTGTAGACAGATTATTAGCTGCTAAACACTTTCACAGATTTTTAGTTATCACTATATTCGTATATATTTTTCTGCAAATGCCATTAGCAAAATCTAGTATGGATTTGGTATGAAAGTATGGCAGATTGTCTCCCATTCCATTTTGGCAACTTTCATATTCCATACCGAAATTTTCGTTCCATTCCATCTTCCATTTCATTCCATACCATGCCCTGGGGTTAACACGTTTTTCTCCTGAGCGGTAGGGGTGATATTCAAATTTCGGGCTGGTCAAATTGGACACATCAACGGCTCGCCACTGCGGCAACATTTCTATGAAACAAGCTGTATTGTCTGGTGCAATGATGCAGAAATGTGCTCTGCCAACTAATTATATGTTTCAGCGGATTACTCTGAGTATAATTAAAAATTTAATATTTGAAAATCATAGCGTAAAAAATGTGTGTCGCATACTATTAGTTCTGCAAAAGTCTTTAAATTATCTGCGAAAATAATTTACAGTATGTGGAAATAGTAACTTACCTAGAAATTTTCTGTCATCCTTTTTAGATAGTTCCCCTTTTAATAGTTGGTGGTTCGCGCGTGCAAGCATAGGATTTTGTTTCTACTTGGCCATTTTGATAGATGAGCAACAAAACCTGTATGATTTGTTCATAGCTAAAAAGAAAACGGTAAAGCCAAGAAAGTGGAATTTTAAACTCAACATAAGAATAAATAAAACCGTTAGGTATGCCAATTTTAAAGATCCTAGTTTACGTGATTGTGATGTAGGAAACCGAATTGTGGGTAAAAGTGGCCAATTTTGTGTCAAAAATTTCTTAATTTGCTTATAACTCAAAAATGACTGGACCTGGGCCCACATGATAGAACATGTTAGCGAGCTCGTAAAGTCCATTTTTGCTTGCTAAAAGGCGTTAACAAGCAAAAAACTTCGTAGACAAAATGCTGTTTCCCAACCATTTCGCGAAACATGTGTTGAAAGTTCTCGCTCGAATTTTTTTTGCGAGATGTTGTGTTAGCACACAATAAATACCTCATTGCGACGTCAGATGCATTTCTGCTTCAAAATAATGCGTTCAAGTGCATCGTGTCTGTATGACCGTATATACTGCAGTTGTTATGGAAAAAGATACTATGGGCCATGCGTTAATATTATGTGCTTGCAAAATCCTCCATTGATAATACTTTAATTAGTTAATGAACGACAGAATTCAATTATATTTTTGGATTCATGTAAACAAAAGAACAACTTTTGCCATAGTACAATTTTTTAATGACGTGAAGCGCTCTTTGAGGTTGTTGTTGGGTATACTTTTATGTTAACAACAACAAAAGGTTTCAAAATTTTTCAGAAGTGAACAAGTCGAAGTATACTCTTCTTTTTTAGAACCAGCAAATCTTGAGTTGAGACTGGCTGTTTTTAATTTTTTGCCGATTTTCAGCCTCATTTGTTCTTGATTTTTTTCTAAATTTTGAGAGCATTGATGTCAAGTTTAGCGACCATATTTGTAACAGTGTTTAATTTCTTATGCACTGTCGGCCAAAGTAAAGGCTTTTTTCTTGCTTTTGCAAAATTTTTTCGACAGTTCAAATAACTGCCAAAAAAAATCCTCAAACAGCGCTCAATAATCTTGGAGTAGTTGCAATTTTGCTTGCAAACACAAGAAAATCGCTAACATTTTATCGTTTTGAATCAGTACAAACTTTAGTTTCTTTTCTTTAAGATGAATTTTTTTTGTATGCTTTTAGTTTGTGTTGCTGCTGAGGCTAGCGTTGTTTTTAATTTGTTCTTAAATTTTGAGTAAAAATGAGTTTCATGTTCTTAAAAAATTGTTTTAATAAAAAGTGTATTGCTATTTTTGTCAACTGGCTCTACTCAATATTTCTTATTCAGTCGATACAGCGAACGGTTTTCAGTGCAGTTCGCTTTCTTCTTAGCAGTCTAATAGCTAACATACAAACCATTTTGATTAATTTTCAGCCAAATTTACTTTTTAAGAGTTTTCAACATATTGCCATTAAATTTCTGACCAAAAAAATTTTTTGCATGCTAAAAAAGTGCTTCAAAATCTTCGTCAAATTGGCGAGGAAAATGAGACTTTTTTTTTTATGCGAGTTGTATCTCTCAGTTGATGCAAGCAACTTAATGAGTGAAAATGATGTTACCCAGCATGCAGAGTTTCAGATGCATGTTTAAAAATAACCTCTTGCTTTTAGTAAGTATTTCATTTGGTAGCACCTCTTAAAAATTTTTTTGTTATTAATGTAAGCGAGGAAATTTCTGTGATGTGGGCCCTGGAAAGCTGAAAATTGGACACAGCATGAGTGCAGATGAAGGCTTCAGACGTTCCAAGTTTGGGGGTGCCGGTCACATGACCACAATTTTAAAGGCTGAAAATCGGCCAAAAGTTGACAAATTTGAACTGGTGTATCTCAGTAAGTACCGATATTGATGGAAAAAGGTTTGTGTTTTTTAAACATGCTATCAACTACCTTTCTTATGGTTATGTTCATTTACCCTGACTTGGATGCTATTTTACTTGTTTTTGTTAAATACACAGAGAATTCAAACTATGAGTGCTTGTAGATATCAGGAAAAAACAGGTCCCACCTGAAAGCGGGTTTACCACATTGGGAAGATCTCTAACTAACGAGTCTCCTTGATTTTGAACTTTTAAACCACTTTGAGTTAGATGGATCAAATTTTTAGAATGGATAGATGATAAAAATACCAAACCTAACAAAAGTTGTAGGTTCCACGATGAGTGGGTGCTCCTCAAATGTGTCCTCAAAAATTCAAACTTTTCAATCACTCAAGCTAGACAAATGAAATTTGACAAAATTAAAGGAAATATAAAATTTGGTGGTACCGAAATGTTTTTTTTTCTCAAACAAGTCTTCCAAAATTAAAACTTTTTTACCGCTTGAGCTAGAAAGCTAAAATTTTCATGAGAGATAAATATGAAAGAAACATGAAGCTTGACAAAATTTTGGGATACCACGTTCAGGGATTCTCCCCAAATGGGCCTTGAAAATTTTTACCACTTCAGTTATACAAAGAACATTTTAGGAATAGGGTGATGTAAGTGAAAGATAAAGCATGGATAAATTAGGGGGTTCCTTGTTAGGGTAATGCCCTCAAAATGAAACCTCCAAAATTATTTTTTGTTTAGCAGGCTAGACAAACAAAACTTTCAGATTAGATGAATATAGAAGAGATATAAAATATGAAAAAATGGAGATGTTACATTGATGGAACGCCCCTAACAAGTCCTTTAAAATTTAAACTTACTATTTGTGGTAAATAAGTGAAAATTTAAGGATAGGTTGATGTAACTGAATGATGAAGCATGACTATTTTGGAGGATTGGGGAGATAAAAGGTGTTCAGCAAATGGACCCTCTAAAATTTAATATGTTTGAAAACTCAAAGTAACTCTGCATTGCTAGTTACTGACATCGAAATGTGACTTTTTGCAAAGTTGACTTTATAAAGCTTTTGCAATAAGCTTTTTGGACAGAACTCTTCAGTTGCGTTCTCTGTCTGATTTGATATGTGGTGAGCAAGAACTTTAAAAGATTATCGCAAATTTTGTATTTTTTTTTGCGATTATCACAAAAAGTTTTGTTGCAATGTGTGAAAATGTGTTTTTCATTGTTGTAATTAGAGCTAAAGATAATTTTAGAATATTTAGGTAATGTGAAACTGAAAAGATTTCTATAAGCACGCTTTTGTTGAAATATTTATTTTAACGATGGTTTTGTGGACAAACTGAACTGGTCTGGTCGAATTCCTTTTTATATTATTTGTTTTACACTAAGTTGCTTAAAAGTTGCCGCAAATGAGATCACACTGCTAGGAACTCCTTCAAAACAAGAACTGAGCAGAGTTTTAAAACTTTGATTGATATTTAGAGATTCTATTTCTAGAGATTTAAATTTGGAAGTCATTTACTACAAGCCTGTTCAAGTTAGCGGAACATAGCGAAGTTCGAAAGTGATGTATTATAGATTTGACTATAAACAATCAAACTTACTAGCCGACTTAATGCAGTTGGGATGCTATTCTAAAGTGTAGTTAAATCAGAGATGTGGAAGCTGGAAGCGGAAGCGGCAATATTTTTGTGGTAGTAAAGAAGCTGGAAGTGGTAAAAAAGTACCGCTTCCACTTTGGTTATTCGTATCAAACATCAAAAACTTCAATGTGGTACAATTTTTTGCAAAATATATTTCGAAAAGTGAATGTTTCACAAATCATCATTTGCAAAGAAACGTTTTTAAAGGCTTGTGGTTCACTTAGATCAGGGCAGATCCCACCGTTATCAACTCAAAGATGAACTTTGTAGCCAACCAACACATTTTTGAAACTCTTAAGTGTTTAAAAATTCTTTGTTTCAGTCCTAAAATTTAAGCATTTTCTCGAAAATATTTTTAAGTAAGACTTTGTCCATCTTTTAAACATCTGGGGCCATACTCGTATAACACAGTACAGTCAGTATTCACTAACATAAACAAAGTTTCGAGTTCCAGCATTTAATTTCTTTCACTACGGTAATATAGTTTTGAAAAGCAAACAGAGGAGAGCATCATAGCATCTCTCAAATAAGTTTAGTATTGCATAACTTTTAAGCATGATAAAATAATGCGTGTCTTAAATCTTAATTATTGCTAAAAGTATCATTTGTTTTAAGAATTATTCTGATATGGTACTACTGTGTATAACACCATAATTATTGCAGTGTTTTTAAGTTTGCTGTCCCAAAAATACATGTTGCAAGCAAGAATTTAGAGCAAACCACATACACCAAGAAGTTATTTTTAAAAAATCTGCAAATGTGTAAGCTTTGCCCCAGAGCTACCTAATTATAGCCAAGTAAAGATTTGCTCTCTATAGCGCAGATGCAATTGAAACAAGTTATTATTCCAAGCATTTAAAAATCCATTTCTAGACGCCAAATAATCACTCATTTTTTAAACTTCTGGATGAACGTGTTCGGAGAAATTTATATCAGCTGAAACATAGCCATGTGATTGGACTTTTCGTTTTAGGGCTGCTCCAAATCCGAATTCCTGACTACTCCCATGTGCAGATCCTTGCTATGACAAACCCCTGAGTACAATTACCATAATTTGGTTTTATATCATGTTTTTACGATTATGATAACAAAGCTGTTTTATTTTGACTTATTTGGAAAAAAATTTTGCCATAAAATTCTAAGATCAAAAAATTTTAATCAAAAACCACGTCAATCAAGTGGTGGTCCACAGAAGTGATGCAAAAATTCTTGCTTCCACATCTCTGGTACCGGTACTGTCTCTGTTATGAATTTGTAAAAAGTACTGAGTTTTGGCGTTGGTAACTATTATATGAGCTGTTTGATTGAAGTTATATGATTATTTTGATAACTTTTTGTTACATGTCAATTTTGAAAGCGAAAAACCTCAAACCTGTTCAAGTTGGTGAAACAAAGTTTGAAAGGGATGCATTTAAGTTGTTGATCTGACTATCAACGACCATACTCTCACAAATTTGCTTAATGCAATTGGATCACTGTTTTAAGCCAGTTGGTCAAGCTGTAACGCGTATGTCTCTGGAACAGGAGATCTGAGGTTCAAATCTCAGGCTGGTCAAATCAAACATTGCTGCCAGCTGTTCACCATTGCTGCGATCTTTCTTCGAAAAGAGCTGTGTTGCCTGCGAGCACAATGATGCAAAGATGGGTCCTGTAAACTTGTTGCATGCTTCGGCGTAGTATAGCAAGTGTAATGAAAGATTTGATTTGAATAAAGTTTAGTTAAAGTTCGATACTGTCGCTAAGTCCTCGGATATCGCTTGCGATGTCAGGAGACTTTGCGACGGTATCAAAATTTAACTGTTCTAGTTGTTTCAAAATGACTTCAACGACTTTGGAATCATATTACTGTAAAGGCACAGCAGCACTAAAAAGCGTGTTTTTTTTTTTTTTTTTTGTATTGAAACTTCATGCGCGCTTGTCCGACCTTTGTTTTTACTCCGTCATTTTGATAGATGAGCAGGAAACTTACTTGATTTGCTTACAACTAAAAGATAGTTATACCTAAAAAGTTAAATTGTGCACTCAGCATAAAAATAAATGAAACCGTCAGGCATTCCAATTTTGGGTATCCTAGTTCACGTGATCGTGAATTAATACACCAAAAACTGGTAAAAGTGGCAATTTTTGTGTTGAAAATTTATTGATTCTCTCATAACTCAAAATCCACTTAACGTAAAAAGCTGAAATTTGAACAGAACATGGGTGCTAATGGCAAACTGTCTACTCATTTTTTATGATTTTAATCCATTTCACTTTTTTCAACCTCTGTCATTTTCTCTGATTTTTTTTAGCAAGTTTCTGTTTTCTTTTTTTTCAAGCTATTTTTACGTTTTTCAACTTTTTGCACAGAATGTTAACTTGAATTGTAGAATTTTTCTCAAGTACAATTGTGTATCAGTTAAACACCATTGTTTGTGATTTATTATTTTTGTTTTGTGGGGATTAACCATAGTCTTTGAGTGAGAAAAATGATGGGAAGCTCTACGTAGCAATACCAGTAATGTTTTTAATTTTCGTGATTTTGTTTTGACAAAGACAACACCTCCAAAATTATCTTTTTTTAATGCAGACAAATTAAGTTAAAACTTGTGATTTTTTATTTTATTTTATGATTTACTACTTTAAATAAAAAGGTTGAAATTTTATCATTAGTCATCGCTCTCACAATCCATTTGCACAGCCAGTTTAATTATGTTGCTGCACTGTAAATTTCTATGCCGCGTTTTAAAAGCAATAATTTTTACAAAAATATGCCTAAAATTAAGTTATTTTTGAGAAAAAAAATTGCAAAATTTCTGAGCACTGGAGGCTTTGTCCCTAGAACCCCTTCTTTGCCTCTGGCTGTTGGGAGCAACTCTGCCCAGACCCCTGAAATAGTCCCCCTTACAAATTTCTCACTACGTGCCAGGCCAAACCAACAGCCAGTATACAAATTTTTTTTCGGAGTAACACATAGTGATTGGTTGCACATAAAGCAATTAAACTAAACGAGAAAATTATGCAATAACGTTTGCAAAAATATTAAATCTTGAACAGACTCCTCTCCTGCAAAAATGTCTGGATTTGCTCTTTAACCGTACCTTCTTACAGTTCAAAAACTGAATAATAGTGGTTTCTAGAACCATCTGGTCCAGCGGGCATGAAAATCGATACTATCGGTAGGCTAGCTTACTAACTGTTCTTCCTGTATAAGGCACACAATTAGCAGAACGCTAATTTATTACCTTGACGTTTCGCTCAGCTGAAAACGCCGAGCATCCTTAGAAGTTGAGTTAGAGGAGTGTCGAGCACTTTTCCAATACTTGCACAAACAGTACATGTTGCAAATAAGTTACTACAAAACAAAAATATCAAAAGAACCGAGTAAATTAAGTGAGTTATAGATGATTGTAACATCATAATGATCAACTTGCAAGCTAGGGCTCATTCAACAAAACGTAAAAATTCAATTGCTATACTGTGATGAAATGAGAGAACGTGGCTAAGTCACATATGCTAAAAAAATGAAATTAGGAATAAAACAACATTTACTGAGCACTTTTGGCTAAAGATCGAAACACTGATGGCAATGTCTCACCATCCGAGCAGTTGATAACGTTAGTGTGGACATTGATAAACCAACTTTCAGCAATTAATCGTCTACGATAACTAGTAACATATTTTAAAACAGTGGATTCTTTCCAATTAATACGATGATCAAACAACATAAAGTGTTCACATAAAGCGGATTTTTCTGGTTCTGCATTTTTGACGGCTCTTTTATGTTCTGCACCACGACTTTTTAAATCCCGTTTCGTTTGCTCCACGTACACAAACTCACAATCAGCACAAGGTATCTTTATAAACGTTTGGTACTCACATGGGATCATGCATCTCTCCCATTGTGGCTAACATCTTCGTGGAGCATATACAGAAAGCCACACTCACGACATTTCACATGCCACCTAAACTCTGGCTTCGATATGTAGATGATACATTCTGTGTATTAAAAAAAGAGCACATGACATTATTTCACCAACATATCAGCTCGGTTTGTCATCATATGCAGTTCATTATAGAAGAAGAGCAGGATCTCTCTTTACCTTTCTTGGATGTTCTAGTTATACGACACGACAAAACTCTTCGCACACAAGTCTACCGCAAACCCACCCACACAGACAGATACCTTCACTTTGATTCTCGTCATCCTCAGCACCAGAAACTCGCAGTTACTAAGACACTACATGACAGAACTAACACACACAACACCATCCCAGCAGATGCATGACATGAAACCACCCATGTTCTGTCTGTTCTACAACTCAATGGTTTCCCTCTCTGGCATTCCTACCCCATCCCCAAGGTCAAACAACGGAACACAACACAGCATCTTAAGCACTTCACCTCCACACCTTATGTACAGGGTACTTCAGAACGTATCGGTCGTATTTTTAGCGAAGCTGGTGTGAAAGTTGCGATGAAGCCAGTTAAAACCATTGGTAACACTCTTACCTCACCCAAAGATCCTATTGCAGAGCATGAAAAGAGTCGATTAGTTTATAAGATACCTTGTGCTGATTGTGAGTTTGCGTATGTGGGGCAAACGAAACGGGATTTAAAAAGTCGTGGTGCAGAACATAAAAGAGCCGTCAAAAATGCAGAACCAGAAAAATCCGCTTTATGTGAACACTTAATGTCGTTTGATCATCGTATTAATTGGAAAGAATCCACTGTTTTAAAATATGTTAGTAGTTATCGTAGACAGTTAATTGCTGAAAGTTGGTTTATCAATGCCCACACTAACGTTATCAACTGCTCGGATGGTGAGACATTGCCATCAGTGTTTCAAACTTTAGCCAAAAGTGCTCAGTAAATGTTGTTTTATTCCTAATTTCATTTTTTTAGCATATGTGACTTAGCCACGTTCTCTCATTTCATCACAGTGTAGCAATTGAATTTTTACGTTTTGTTGAATGAGCCCTAGCTTGCAAGTTGATCATTATGACGTTATAATCATCTATAACTCACTTAATTTACTCGGTTCTTTTGATATTTTTGTTTTGTAACTTATCTGCGACATGTACTGTTTGTGCAAGTATTAACTCAACTTCTAAGGATGCTCGGCGTGTTCAGCTGAGCGAAACGTCAAGGTAATAAATTAGCGTTCTGCTAATCTTGTGCCTTTTACCGAAAGAACAGTTAGTAGGCTAGCCTACCGATAGTATCGACCTTTTGACAGTGTCGATTTTCAATCTAATATGAGGTATGGTAAGTTACCAGAACATTTCATCGTCTATGGAAAGTAGCTTTCGAGTTTTTTGCAACAATTTCAAAGAGAAATCGCTCAAAATTGATTTTATTGAAGAAATGAGAATTACTTAAGGTCATAAAGAGGTGCCTCTAGTTTTTTTCACAATCCTCTTCATTCATGAAAATACGATTTAATCTGTTTGGACACCCAAATGAGCCTCCAAAAAATCTAAAAAAAATATATACTTGAGATAAATTAATTTTCTTAGATAGATTAATCTTAATCAAAGATCAAACATGACAAAATCTGAGGGTGCCATGTTGAGGGGACCTTGCCAAATGGGCCTCTTTTAACTGACAATATCATTCAAAACATGGCCTCAAACAAGTCTTAAGCATTGTAGATATACAACACCATTTATATCATTCTAATATGCATGTTTTGGGCTGATTTTTCAAATAGATGTTAGCTTCAACTTGAGGTTTTACTCAGCATGTGTGAATACTGACACTTTTGAATCTCCGTTTTAGAACTATTTTCACGCTATGCATAACGTTTTGAAAATAATTTTGAGAAAGTGTATGGGCCCCTGAGTTTTACTCCATTTTTGCTCATTAGCACAGCTACTAGAAGAATTAAGGCATCAACATTTTTAACTGGCATCTACTTAGAAATCAATATTTTTGATAGGAGGTTTGGGTCACTTTTCAAAACATAAAAATTTATCGTATATCAAAATGTTAATTTTTTTTTTAATTTGCTTTATCAAACCCAAACCGCAGCATTTAAGAACAACTGAGATGAAGTTGAGGTCACAATGCTGCCAACTTTTTTGAATCATTTCCTAAATCCTAACTTGGATTTATCAACCAAGAGAATTTTGTTGGTGTGAGCTACCAAATTGGCATCATAAAGTTTTTTTACATTGTTTGGTAGGACCATTAATGTTGACTTTAATGACTTGTTGATCAAAGTTTCAACAGCAGCAGAAATAAATGGAAGCAAAGTCCACTAAACAATAGCACTTTAATTTTGACATTTGACGTGTAGATGAAATTTTGTAGTTTGAAAAGTATAGCATACTACTAGTTTTGCTTTAAAGTGCAACTATTTTTGAAGCGTACCTTATATAAGACCTAAACAACATCCAAAAGTAAAACACTCAAGATCACCTATATTAAAATTTCACCGACCTAAAAACTTTCTTATCATTATTACAGCCCTCAGATCTGGATAAATTTTGAAATAACTAAATTGCGCATTGTCGTATGCTATGCTGCATGTAGCTTTACTAAGAGAGAAACTACCAATTTTTAGAACTGAAGAAGA
Organism: Trididemnum nubilum; assembly: GCA_963965965.1. Taxonomy (NCBI): domain Eukaryota; kingdom Metazoa; phylum Chordata; class Ascidiacea; order Aplousobranchia; family Didemnidae; genus Trididemnum; species Trididemnum nubilum. The sequence continues at coordinate 30,323,337 of OZ014472.1, read as the reverse complement.
AAGACAATTTTGTGACCAAATAAAAGTTACGATAGCAAAACCTGACAAAACATTACACATTTATTTATGTTAAAATACTTTGAAATATTTACGTTGTTTTGACAAAGACAAATTCGAAATGTTGCATGAAAGTGGCTTGTTTTTGCTTTAATGCTTAGAAATAAGCGGTAGTCAATCAAAGATGCCAGGAGAGTTTGTCAAAGTAACCAAAAGTCATAAAAAATTTTTGTTTGTCAAACTATGATACAAAAAATTTCATACTCGCACGAAAAGACAGAAATAAATTTAGTACAGAAACATTTTGGAATGACAGCCAATTTAGTTTGTACTACAAAATGCTTGCTAACTCAAAATTGAAGTATTTGTACAAAAGTTTACCAGTAATCTGCACATCACATAGCCTGCTGTGATCTTTCTATGCTTTCAATAACTAATAAAATAGTATGAAGAAAGAGGCTACCACGCAGTCATGATACCAAAATACCATGACTAGATTCAAAGTTAATAAAATTACGTTATAAGGAAGCATTAAAACTTTCTAATTTCACTATTGTCACTGCATACTAAAAATTTTACCTAAAAATTGATTTGGTAACATATTACTTTAAAGTACTAAATAATATGAAAAAATGCTGCAATACAGTAATTTTGGTGCTCTTTTGTGAAATTATGCCAGAATCAAAGTAAGCTTATATTTGAACGTATTTTAATCTACTCCAAAAATATCTTCGGGTTTGAATTAGTGGGTACGGAGCCCAAAATGAAGTTTCTAACATGAACGGTTAAGAAGTTATGGACGTTTTTGTTTATTTTCACAATGGTTCATGAAATTCAGCCAGAGAACCCCCTAGAAATTGACTGTTTTTGAAAATATTTCACAAAAAACGTTTTTTATACAAATTACACCTTTTGAACACAGGTAAAAAGAAAATAAAATTTTTAAGGCAAAATAAGCACCCTAGTGTTCATACGCTGTACAGCAGGCCTGCACAGCATACTTTACTTGGGCCTTTTATTGCGGACATGGAAATGGTTTCATGTGATCTCAAGCATAATCTTTTTCAAGCGATGCATATGTGTTGTGTTGTGACGTCATGTCTGATGCAATTGTGTGTATGTGTGTAAAACTGGAATGAGCTTGTTGCCAGCAAAAGGTGTTAATACTTCACATTGAACTTTGTTTTTGAGATTTGTTTACTGTTGACATCAGAGGTGGGCAAAGCACAACTAGAAGTGCAACATCCGCAATTGCAGAAGTTGAATTGCGGACTACAGTTTTAAAATTTATTGCGCTACGCTTTCAGAAAAATTTTTGGTTAGTATTTTAATTCTATTTTCACCAAATTATTTGGTCTTTTTCTGTCAAAAATTGCAAAAAATACTGTGTTTGCAGTGCGTTGTGAAATTTCAATTGCAGAAATTAGGTTGCACTTTAGCTTGGTACAAAAATGTCGTTCCACAATTGTGGAATTGCATTGCAGTTTAACTGAATCAAAAAGTTCATTGCAAAAGTAACGCTGTGTTTCAAAAATTAAAAAAATTGAATTGCGCATTTTGCGTTGCACTTTTAGTGGTTGAAAAGATCGTTGTGCTTTTGATTTAATGTTATTTGTGCCCAGCTCTGGTCGATGTATTATTAATGTTTGCAATATACCTTACATTTCAATAATTTGCTACCATCATTTCTCACTGCCATGAAAAAGTTACTATTTCTAAAAAATAGCCTATAACAGTTACAACCCTAATAAAAGATGAATGGAACAGCAATGATAATTTGTTCCTGCCAACAAGTATCAAAAACCAACTTACTCCAAAACAAGTTGTCCATTATTCAAAACGTAAGATGCATGTGATATGCTCTGTCTATTAGACTAAGCGGCTGTAAATGTGTGGCGTGACAAATACATAATGAGGTCTATTAATGGTGTTAGCAAGTGACAGTTGCAAGTTACATAACTGTTACATAACAGCCGTGCTTTTATGAAGATCGATTGCGTTTAAGTAGGTTAACCACTTCACAGTCAGGCATTACAAAGTTTTTTGACTAAAGTTGAATATCAAACAATGTCAAGAACTAAAAGAACCACGAAAATAATTGTTAACTTCTTTAAAAGAAAATGATCCCCCAATATTGAAAAATAAAATATATAATACGCTTGTTTAAAATGCAGTAAGATCAAACGGTTTCAATTGGGGTAATTACCGTAATTGTAATTTTTTATTTAGCAAATTACCTTGGCTATGAGTCAGCGAAGAGATCTTTCAGTCTTCAAGTCAAGCTGCCACCTGTGTACCACACGCTGTGGAGTCTTCACACTGCCTCTTTTAATGTTGAATGCCAAGCGGGAAGCTGTGAATAGCAATTTTTATTGTCATTGGCTTAAGCCAAACGGTGATCGAATCGAGTCTGTTTACTGTTTCATTAGTGTATGACCTTTCCCCTTGAGCACTGATCGTTAACCCAACCCTATCAGTTTCATTATTCTCAATTTAAAATTTTTCTTCGTTAGTACATTTTGCCTTTTGATATCTTTAAATTTCGAACAATTTCAGGATTTGCTTGTCCAACTTACCACAATCCTGCTGATTATTTTTTGGACATTGTTGGTGGTGATGTGAACACTGCTCAATTGATCAATCGAATGAATGCAGTTGCAAGCGAGACCTCAGTTGAAATAAAAAGTAAGTTCTAAATAAAGATGACTTTGGCAATCGCACGCCTCTCTTCAAAATATCAAAATATAATCATCAATGTGTAAAATTCTTGTATCACAGAAATAAACCAAAATACACTCTTTTATTTAATTGTAAGAACAAGTAATTTTTGAATTTTCACTAATTTTCCTTATTTGTTCCTAATTTTAGTAACACAAGTTGATTCTTGCTTTGTTAAAAGTTGACTTTTGTTACTGAACTTCATTATTAACAAAATAGAACTGAGCACAGCCCACTTTCATTAAGAGGCTGAACTGGATTATAACAGAAATCGATTTTTTGTGAATTAATTTTGGATCTTTAATTTTGTTTTTCATGTTGAGGCGATCAAACCAAACACTATAAAAGTTGGTATCCACCGTTTTCCTGCTTGGCATCCAGCATAAAAAGGGGCAGTTTGAAGCTTCATTGTGTGTGGTAGGCAGGTGGCAACTTGACTCAAAGACCGCAAAGTCCCTTTGCTGTCTTCTGGCCGTGCCAGCTTGATAAATAAAGGTGTAATTATAATTTTTATAATTGGAATTGTTTTTTTTAATTTTAACTCACCCCATGAAAATGTGTTCTTTGAATTTCTTCTACTTTCTCTGAATTTGCATTTGTCATAGTGTGTATAATAAGCAAACATTCAAGCCAGGAAAGACAATAGAAATGTGCGTTCCATCAAATGTTTTAAAAAATTGCATCTATCAGTCTGCTTATCGCAGTTTGCCTTTCTGGGTAGCAAATATAATACCTCAACCTTTTGGACTCAACGACTGTTCGGGGAACGTGTTGCAACAAATCGTCAGCATTATGATTTTTTAAAGTTTCGACTTTTTCAAACTAGCAAAGCTTGAAAGGTTGTATCTCTTAAGCTGAATTCATATCGGTGCCTTTTTTTGGATGCCATTTGAAGATTTTGTTTCATGAAAAAATATCTCAGAGTGGTTACTCACACGAGGAAGACTTGTTTGTCGCGGCATGTCTGACAAGAATCACTGCTGTGTAAGTAACACCACTGATTTTCAACGCTGATTATATTTTGTGGGACTTGATGCAAGAATTGTTTTTGGCTTGTGATCACTTACACACGTAAGCGTAGCCAGGATTTTTGATTGGGGGACTGGAAATCGCAAATCACATGCAATCACGTCATCATAAATTTTATCGGCATTTGAAAGAACTAAATGTTTAAAAGATATGAAAGCCAATTGAAAAAATTAAAATGTTTGGTCCTCCATTTACATACTATTCACGTTTAAAACCTAGCATTTTAGGTTAAATTTTGTAAGTGATTTGGCCCAGGTAGGGAGAAGCAAGGTACATTGCTTCTGCAATACTGTAGCAGTAAATAGTGATTCACTCGAAGATTTGCCTTGGAGATTTTTCTTTTATGAAAATACACAGTTTTAGGATTACATGTACGACCAAGGGCTCCGAGGCCCCTTCAATTAAATTAAAAGATTTTGTTTTACAGGCATTTTCCCCAGCTAGTTTTTTTAAATACTTTGTCGTGTAGAAACTGGCAAGGTGGATTGGTATTTAAAGTTAGTACAATTGATGGTTACTACTCAAAAATTATGTTTTTGCATTACATTCATAAAACAGTTAGATGAGAAGCAGAGGTTGCAACTTTCAGGACAAAGTCCTTGAATTTCTCCAGGGTATACATTTAATTTGAGTGGCCAAATTTAAATTGATGGGCCCAGGCCACCTGGTAATTAATATTAATGCTATCATTAATTACTAGTGTATGCAAAAATGGTGAAAGAAACTGAAGAAACAGTAGTCTTTGTTGTCATCATTTTTTATCATTGGTGGCATTTCATTCGGAGGGACTCTGGCCTTCTTTCTGACTCTGCCTATCCTTACACGAGGACGATTTCAATGTCTTGAGAGTTTAGGGGCAAAGTTGTGCTTGTGTAAATAGCAAATCGTAAGCAATGTACGAGTTGACCAGGCATAGGGAGTGATTCGCTGGCAGCGATTATCCTAAATTTACTTCATATTAGTTGAAAATGCTGAAGGAATAATTTTCTTATGGATACTGGCACTGGTCTACAGCATATTGGCAATCAAGAGCTGATAACTGAATCCAATCTAGCAGGACTTTAACCCTTTAAAAACTGAGTCGAACCTTCATCGTATTCTGCTTTTGTAATACCGTAGGTAATCAATTTTGTTATTGCTAATATTCTGGCACAGCAAAAAAAAGTCTAAGAGCCTTAGAATAGCTTCGACAATGAATTCACACAAATGGCATTTCGACGATTTATTTTGGAAATGGCAGTGCTAGCAGTATAGGCTCACTCCTTATGCTTGCTCATTGGGTCCAGCATCTTGTATACAAGTACCATCCACTGATTTTTGTTGGTTAAAAACGCGTTAGGGTTGGCTTTCTTTTCTAACTCGAGATTGCCAGTAGCCTACCGGTATCACTTGTGATTGAAATAACCACAGTTTTGTATAGAAACACAACAGTGGTTGCACCGCATTGTAATTAAACATTAATTTCATGAAAGTGTTGTTTCTAATCAAACCATGCTCTCAATTTCAGTTTCACCATTCTTAAAATTTGAGTCAGAGTGTTTTTTTGGTGTTTTTTAACTGGAATAACGCCAGAAATGAGTTTTGATCTAATGCAGGGGCATCCAACCTTTTTCAGCTGCGGGCCAAATTTGCTGTTCCAAAAGTTGGTGAGCCAAAATTTATAGGTGAAGAACAAAAAAAAATGGTCTTCGCTCAGATTTGATCAGTATTTTCAGTCAAAAAGCAGGTGAAGACCAACAAAAGGTCTTAAAAAAAGGGATTTTGTGGTATTTTTCTGCAACTTACAACGACAGCGCGGAGGCATCAATCAACCAACCAACGCAAAAACCTTTCATGGGCCATTTTAAAACCTTTGGCGGGCCAGGCTGCGGGCTGAACACCCTTGATCTAATGCCTCTGACGTATTTTTGCGCTGTTTATAATAATTCATCCCCCGTACTATACTTAATTGCCGAGTGTTTATAAACTGCATGCGCTGCTTATTATTATTGTGGATATTGGTGCTTTTCAACAGCGGTGGTTTAGTAGCACCATAGCAAAATTAAATGAAAAACGTAGATATACAATATACATGTGGAATATATGTGAACATAAAGATAAGTGGAGTTTGAATTCAACTGGTTCAAAAAAGTGCTCGACAGCATATGCCAGAGTGATTATCATAACATAACACAGTACACATCAAAAATTAAAATTTAAAACTTTAGAGTCTGTTTCACTCATAATCGAGATCATCAGGAGGATCATTAGGGGTATCTTATTCGAAATAAATTCTATTTGAATAAGATATCTTGAAGATCCCAGTTACGGGTGAAATAGACCATAGGGTTTTAAATTTTAATTTTTGACCAGTACTGTGTTATGTTATAAACGGAGATAAAAGTTGAATCAAAAAATGTAACATAGAAATCGTTTGTAGTCTGATGAGTCCCTTGAGCAAGAATGAAACACATCGTAATGGCTCAAATTCATTTATTGTCATTAAATCATTCCTTTTGTGAAACAATGTCCCAAGTGCTCTTGTCCTGAACCTCCTTAATTGAATCTAAAAACATAGGTCTATGTATATATATATATGCTTTTTGTTTAATATTGCTATGTTTTTTTAATTTTTTTTTTAATGTAATTGATTTTTAAATCTTGGTGTAATTCAGAAAGAGCCAGTACTTCTGCAACGACAGCAGAAGCCTGGTGTCACTGCAGAATCTCTCAAAAAAATTAAAACAAAAATAAAATTTAGCATTTCATGTAATAATGACAGCACAGACTTACTATAAAATACAAGATGCTTATACACTATTAAGGAAATAAACAATTTGAATTTGTCAGTCACACATGTTTGGAGAAAATGTAATTTCAATATATGGTGTTTTTTAGGATTAACTACATTAAAATGTTGATTAATTTTTTATTCTATCAATATATATTACCAAATATCATACATAACCAAACAACAAACAAAATCAGAGATGAGTTGCAGTGGAGAAAAATCAAGCCCAAAAGGTAAATGACAAAGTTTTATGATAAATTATGAGGTTTAATGCTTACTTGGCTTTGCTCCACCTTAGCAGCCAAACTCAGAATGATACTGAGCAAGTAAGCTTGTACGAGTAATTTCAAGTGTTAAGGTATCACACACATCCTGCACGAGCAGCATGTCGCCCTTGCTGCTTCATTTTTCATTTTGCATTTTCATTTCAAGTTATAACAAAATTAGCTGCCTAATTGTTTTCATTTTGTTTCGTTTTACACTTACGTAGGCTACATATGTGTACATTTTCTTTGTAAAAAGACACTAAAAATTCTGAAGCATGATTGTTTTCAATACAAAAGTTGACAAGAGGCACGTTTGCAGTTATTTTCCAACCAGCTAAAAAAACTAGGAAGCTGCGCTTTGAAACTATATCTTGCACTGTGTTAGTGAATCAGTTTGATAGCAACTCTTCTTCTAACTTGGTTTTGTGAGAATCACTGCTGGACAATCTCAACATGTAAGTGATTTCTGCGAGTTGCAATTGTATGTGAGCATCATACAATCTCACCTATGTGAGAGACTGCTGCAATTTGTTTTTTGGGGGCCTGTTTGACGATATTTCTTAGACAAACTTTCATGCAAATCTTGTGCCATGTACGGTGACCTTCGCAATTTGAAAATGACAAAATGCTAATTCTCGCAGTTGGAAGTCGCCCAACTGTGAATGTAGCTTTAAGGTAAGGTTGTGTGATACAGCTTCTGGTTCAAAATAAATGTATTTTCCAAAATCTAAACAATAACTATAATTTAAGATCAGTTTTTTGACAGATATGTGTAAAATGCTACTAATCTATCACTGGTAAAATTTTTTTTAGCTTGGGATAAATTAATAAATGCCATAGTCTCCAGTTAATAAATGCCATAGTCTTTTGAGCATTTTAACTGAGTTTAATCCTTGTTGACGAAAATAAAAATGGCTGCTTATAGGAGCATTATGTTTCCTCTCGTCGCAAATTTTGTATGGCATTGTGTTTTAGCTTTCATTCATACCTACGAAGGAGACACTCTGCGCCTGTGTTAACCACAGCAATGCAGAGCACCCTTTTTTAGGTTTTATTTGGAAATCTTTTGGCAGGTTTGATCACCAGCACAGCAATTTGACTCCTTACCCCCCAATGGGAAATAAGCAGTGCCACATTGGCAGTTGTTTGGAAATCAAATCGGGCATCATCAACCGTTCGATTACTAATCAGATGCTCTACCAGTTGAGTTATTACCTCTGCTATGGCATTCTCTACAATATTTTTTAAAATTCTTCTATGTTTCTGTTCTATAAAGATATTGTTCCAATTTGCTGTCTTCGCTGTCTCAAAACCTATTTATGTTTAAGTGTAAGATGATGTTGAAGTTTGTTTGTTAACACAGATTGTTCGTCACCAACTAAAGAAAGAGTAGAACGAGCTGATGCCCAAGAAATTGCTGTTGTTATGAAGAAAGACGAATCGAGCGACAATACCGAGTATTTGTTGGGCCGATTTCATAGATCACCAATGGTTTCACAAGAATCAGCTCAATTACAGGTATTTTTATTTATTGAAAATTGTCACATTTTGAAAACCATTCTAGGATATGCTGTTCATTCTTTTTGTGATTTGAAAAAGAAGTGGAGAAATATTGGGTTTAAACAGGAACAAATGTTTCATGTTCGATCGAGCAAAGTGTTTCATGTTTGAATAATTAAAGCCATTGATAATGTTAATTTGAGCACTTCCATTACGGAACTACTTGGAGTGAAAATGATTGGTTCTTTGACTTGTTCTGTGATTATCAGTAGATGCTCCATCGCTGCCAGATAGCTTGTGGCAGTCGGTAGGTAAAGGAAAGCCAAAGCAACCCATATATACTACAATGTGACATCGCAAATGATATTCGGGTCTTTGCGACAGTATCTAACTTCACTGAACTAAAGAACTTGACTACACTTTAAAATAGCATCCCAATGGCGTTAAGCTGGTTTGTAAGTATGATTGTTGATAAGACAGATCTATAATACATCGCTTTCAAATTTTGTCATATGCCTTTAACTTTTACAAGATTTTGTTGGATAACAGTAGTATAAATTGGTACATTTCTGGTGAATCTTGGCATGAGGGCACCTACTCCTAAACCCCCCAACATCTTTAAGATTTGAACCAGGTATCGTAAGATTCAACATCTTTAAGGCTTGGACTGAAGTGACTTAAGATTTAACTATCTTGAGGTTTGAACCCAGGTCTTAACATTTTATTGTTTAAAAGAAGTAAAAGGTGCTCTTTACTTAATATTTAAAAGAAGCAATGACTTAAACGAGTACTAAAGGCAAAATCAATGGGGGTATTTAAGTTAGGCCAGTCACATAAGACTAGATTGGCGTTGACTCCATCCTTCTAGACCCATTTGTTCCAGAGATATTCTACTTCAAACACAACGTCTGAGCCTCTAATGTTATAAATTTTAATAATTTTTATTGGCAACCCTGACGTTTATAACCTTAGCATCGTTAACGACGCCATCTCAGTTCTAACCTAAAGGCAACACTGCTATTAGGCCACTGCATTGAGTGGTTTCGTTGCGCACCAATCAGTTTGATCTTGTTTGCAGGATAGATCCTAGCTGGAAAAATGAGCAGACTGTACGATAGCCTTGGAAACAAACGTTTAAGAACTCGCGAAAGTAAGGCTAGTAGACTTATCAGAGCTGAAGGCCATTATTTGCAACTTAGTTGTAAAAGTTTATTCTAGGGTCACAAAGTACTGTAAGCAAATATAATGGGCCTACTCAAGTACTAGCAGTGTTATTATCAGGCATGAGTTTGTAGTTTGTAGCCCAGTAATTAGCGCCTTGTTTCTAGGCTAGGCTATGGTTTAGACCAGGGGTCGGCAACCTTTTGATGCTGCCGGGCCAAAATCAAGCTCAATAATTGGCCGCGGGCCATAAATAAGGTTTCCACTAAATCTGGATGAAAAAATGAACAAAAATGTTTTTGTTGTCTCGTCAGTCAACGAGACTGTTGGTGTTGTGTTTGTTATTGAAAGTTAAGGTAACGTAAAAAGTCAAAGACATAACTTAACTACTTGTGAAGAAATGAAAATGCACTAGAACATTCGTTAACTATTACTGTTATAAGTTTAATAAGGTGTTTCATCTGAAAATTTATTATGGTAACCAACGCCAAAAAGATAAAAACAAACTCGAGAAGAAATCAAAAAGTACTCTTTATTGACAGCAATAGATTCGGTGCAAATCAAACAAGTATGTCTTCCAAGGTGATTTACAAAAAAGAAATTGTTTTCCACTCTTCTTTAAAAGTTCTAAATTCCTCATCAACTTTTCTACGTTTTGATAACATTTTAAGATTGCTAAAATAATTACAAAGGCTATGTTTTCTAGCTAATAACTAAACACAAAACAGAAATTCAGTTATTGTTGGAGCAAACTGCTCACTGGCAAGCAAAATAATACATTACAAAGCATGTAACTGCAATTCCTGCAACAACGCTCGCTCCCATGTTTTTATAGGTCAAGGTACTAACTGCGAAGTGCTTGATGCGTGACTAAAATCCTTTTCTTTTTCCGCCGGTCTTGAACAGAACAAAACACGGAAATGCTTCCATTCAAATCTATTGCGCTATGCAATTGTTTAGAAGCGTGGTTTCAGCTTAAGTAAACAGTGATCGCCAAACGTCTGTTTGCTACGTTAATATTGTCATAATTACGTAAAGAGGTCGCGGGCCGGATAAATACACAATTTCGAAAAGAGGCCGCGGGCTGGATAAAATGTGTTGGCGGGCCGGATTTAGCCCGAGGGCCGCGGGTTACCGACCCCTGGTTTAGACTGAAATGTTTCTCACTGCTTAATTTTTTATGAGATGACTAGGCTACCAAACAGTCTACTCTTTTTTCCATGTTGTATCTGTTGTGCTGATGATAGCAAACTGATTAGTGCACAGCAAAACAACTCAATGTAGTAGCCTAATAGCAGCGTTGTTTTTGGTGAGAACTGGGACGTTGTGGCTAATAACGCTAAGGCTATCAATGTCAGGGTTGCCAATAAAAATTATTAAAATTTATAACATATTAGAGGCCCCAATATTATGTTGAAAGTAGAATATCTCTGGAACGGCTGGATCAAAAGGGATGAGGTCAACACCAATCTAGTCTAATGTAATTGGCCTAACTTACACCCCCATTGATTTTGCCTGTAGTCCTTGTTTAAGATTCGAACCCAAGTACCTTAAGATTCAAAGCCTCGTGACTTAAGATTTTAACTCAGGAGTAATAGTTACTAGGTGTAATAGGTTTTCTTGAGTTAATATGTGAAAGAAGTAATGGGAAATCTTCACTTAAGATTCAAACCCGAGTGCCTTTAGATTCAAAAGCATATGACTTAAGATTTTAACTTAGGTCTTAACATTTTTCAAAGAAGTAATTTTGTCTTATGTAGATTATATTGATTTAATTAGTTTTATTTTGCTGCAGTTTAGACCAGATGTGATGTATTTATCTATTCTGTATTTCATGTGACTCTAAGCATTATGCTAAGAGAACTTGAATACAGTTATTTTTGCTTGGGTAATCCCCTATCTTCTATGCGAGAAATTCCATTCTGGTTTTTAGCCCAACACTTTCTCTCAAAAATATAATTATGCATGTTTTCTGTATTTGATGCGGCAATAAAGGTTATGCTTAGAGCACTTAAATTCATTTGCTTTCTCTTGTGGAATGCGCTAAAGTTTATGTGAGGGAATTTTCTAGTTATTAGTCCAAAAATTCCACTCACAAAACATTTGACTTAAGAATCGAACCCAGGTTTAAGATTTTATCATTTTTCAAAGAAGTAACTGTATCTCAGAGATTCTACTACCGTGTTTCCCCGATAATAAGACAGGGCTTATATTAATTTTTACTCCAAAATATGGCACTAGGGCTTATTTTCGGGGGATGTATTATTTTGATATATCAAAAAATGAAGTTACAAAGTAAAAATTACGAGATTTTAAATAAACAGAAATTACGAAAAAAGATCTACATTTACTTGCCATTAACATGTTTTTTATTCAGAAACTCATTAACAACAATTTATTCAAGAACAATCATATCATCATCCTCTGGAATGTCTTGCAAGTCATCAGTTACCAGAATTGCAGCGGAGTTTTCGCTTTGATTAAACCTATGCGTCTTTCTGCCACTCTCAACTAGGGCTTATTTTAAGGGTAGGGCTTACATTAAAATCATCCTCAAAAATCTCGCTAGGTCTTATTTTGCGGGTAGGTCTTATTATCGGGGAAACATGGTAGTTTAGTTTGATGCAGTTCAGATTGGATGTTATGTATTTATCTATTTATCCTGCATATCATGTTACACTAAGCGTTATGCTAAGAGAATGTGAACGCATTTATTTTCCCTTGAGGAATTCTCTAAAGTGTATGCAGGGAATTCTCCACGGGTTGTTAGCCCAAAGAAAAATTCCACTCACAATTTATTCACTCACTCTTAACTACTAACTAGGTATTGAAGGTTTTCCCATAGTTGAAATTCTTATCTGATTTGTCGCCAAGAATTGAAATTCAATACAGATGAAATTCAATGCAGTGACACAGTGTTGATTTTTCAAATCTGCCGACAAATTCCAGTTCATTTTATCACTTTGTTTTTAGGTAGTTAGGTATTCTTACTTCATTGCTGATCTGATGATTAATGTAAGCTCTTCAAACATTATCTAGATGTTAGTGTACACTGTACAGTGCTTTATTGTGCTCTGTTTGCAGCACTATGCAGTCCAACTTTGACTACAAGCTCCTTCCTTCACTACATTTAGACTAAAGAATTGTGACTGAAATTCAACTTATTTGTGATGTTTTGTCTAACTTTTTTACTTTTCTATCGGGCTTTACATTCCAACTTGAGCACCGAAGTTATACCGGTGCTGTAGTTGAAACTTCACATCCATAGGAGCTTTACTTTTACTTGACCATTTCATAAGATGAGCAGCATAACTTATTTGACTGGTTTATAACTAAAAAACATTTATCTCTAGAGCGTTGAATTTGGGTCTCAGCATAAGAATAAATGAAACTGTCATGAGTGCCAATTTTGGTATCCTTGGTCACTTGTTCTTTCTTCATTGCTCGCTTTTTCGTGGGGGTTGCGGGAGCAGCAGCTCGAGATTAAGCCACCACACTTCACGGTCTTCCATTACATCCATCATTTCGCTTGGGTGAAATTCGAAGAGATTCCATCCAAGATCTTCAATGTAATTAGTCCATCTAGTTTTAGGTCGTTTAACTGGTCTTTTCTCATTTGCTTTGGGAAGTAAAGCTTGTTTAAGGAGTCTTTCCTGAAGCATTATGCTCACATGGCCAAACCATCGAAGCTAAGACGTGTCAATTCATAGAAGTAACAACTCGATCTTAAGAGATTTTTGAATTTCAGAGCTAAGCAACTTGTTGAATAGTGTAACTTCTTCAATTCTTTGTAAAAACCTCATTTTGGATGCCTACAGTTTTGAGTGCTCTCTTTTGATCATTGCTCAAGAGTTATGACCATAGATGAGATTGGGGACAAAAACTGTTTTGAAAATGGAGAGCTTTGCCTTTTTTGACAATTTTCGTTTCATGACAACTGAATAATGCAGAGCTCGCATTATTGCACTAGCCTTGCCAATTCGGATATCCAGTTCTTCGTCTTGCCTTCCGAATACATGAACTTCTCTACCTGTTTTGGTGTTGCTCTATTCACTTGCAACATGCACTGATCAGGGTTTCTTGAAAGATAAATACCTCAGTTTTGGCCATGCTTATTTTCATTCTGGCGGTGACACATGCATCTGCAAAGCTATATTTTTATGGCGCTGGAGGCCAGATTCTGTGGAAGAAAGCAAAACCAAATCATCAGCGAATAGCAGACGACAGATTTTGCAATTTCCAATCGTGGCCCACTCATCAGCTTGGCTGCATTTGTCTATCCAATTCATGTAAACAATAAAAGGAGAGGTGTCAATGCGTTAAAAGCGTGTTTATGGTTGTTGATAGTCATATCTAAATTATAGCTTTCAACATTTGAATGTTTAGAAAAGGTATCTACAAACAGTCAATCAAAATTTTACAACTCTGCGTACTTCTTGTTTCAACTTTTAAAGAGTTTGTTGCAATTTTCACTTAGCAGCGCAGCACAATTGTTAAAATTGCAGTTACAAACAAAACCCTAGTTAAAACTAATATTTCAACAATAATCTTTTGCTTCGATTAAAACACAGGAACATAACTTTTTGATTTGAAAATGCCAAAATGATTTTTGGGTTTTGTAACTTACATTATCTTGACCAGAAATTTGACACACTGTCCTAAATACCAAATCTACACCCTCATCTAGCCTGTTGCAATGTTTTCTTATGAAGAATTTTATATACGCATATGTATGAACGGATCTACTGATTTTTCTTAAAATTTGAGAATTAAATCGAAACAATGCCTGCCTTAGCAATTAGCATGGAAAAAGATACATACACAAACAAAATTCAAAAACAAAAAATCAAATTCTTATAAATTTATGTATTGCAGAGTCTAACTACATTGCAAACTTACACCAGCATTAATTCACTCAATTAAAAAAAACGATTATTTTGCTCTTTTCGCATCATTGCACATGCCTAAAACTTTTTTAAATCTTTAAGTTTTTTATCTGTTGTCATAAGAGATTGCTGAAAATTGCTAGACAGGGGTTTTAAGACTCAAAATCCCAAAATCTAGCTTAATTAATGATGAAAAAGAATGATTTCATAGCGTAACTGAGCTTTCAATTTATTAATTACGTTTTTCGGATGCCAACTTCAAGAACCTGTTAAAAATGGGTAAAAAATTTAAAAGCTGAAATTCACAAATTTGTTTTTTGTACAACTGCTCTTCATCTCATGTAACAAAATTGAATTAATTTTGATGCCTATCATGGAAAAGTTTGTTATTTAGGGACATATGTTATTTCGATGAAAATAGCTACAAATCAGTTTGAGATAAAGAGCAAAACAGCACAAAATCAATGGAAAACAGTTGAGGGAAAAGAACACACAAAAAATGACCCAAACATGCTAAACACAGTTTTTATTCAAGGAAAAATCTGCAAAAACAAATTACTGAGCAATTGTTTTAAAGGCAGAGCATGAACACTCAAGTACGATGATATCTAGCCCATGTTTTGGCTTGACAGTCTGTTATTTTGGACTACATGGGCTCTTTCAATCATATTGTGTTGTGTGACAAGAATGATGAAAAGTACATGAGTGCAAAAGCTTGAGATGGATTTGATTCTTGTTCAATCAATCATAATATTTCGTTATAAATTTTTGATGCTGTCAACTCGAATAATCAGAAATGTATGTTGAAAAATTGCTATTTCAATATTAAATGTCAGAAATCTTTCAAAAAAATCTCATTTTCCAGCTTTGCGAACGTTGATATTGTTGTAGTCATGGCCCACATGACCGAACATGTTAGCATGCTCGTAAAGGCGATTTTTGCTTGCTAAAAGGTGTTAATGAGTAAAAAACCTAGCAGACAAAATGGTATTTCCCAACCGTCTCACCTAACATGCGTCAAAAATGCTCACTCGAATTTCTTGGAGATGTTTTGTCAGCACGTAACAAATACCCCATTGTGCCGTCAGATGCATTTCTACTTCAAAATTATCCGTTCAAGCGCACTGCGTCTGTGTGACGGTATGTACTGCAGTTGTTATGGAGAAAGATACTATGGGCCTATTCTAAGCTTGAAAAATCCTCCATTGATAATAATTAGTTAATGAACGACAGAGTATATATATATTTTTGGATAAATGTAAAAAAAAGAATAACTTTTACAGTACTGCAATTTTTTAAATGACGTGAAGCGCTGTTGAAATTGTTGGTGGGTATACTGTTATGTTAGCAGCTACAAAAGGTTTCAAATTTTTTTAAAAGTGAACAAGTCGAAGTACACTCTTCTTTTTTAGAACCAGTAAATCTAGAGTTGAAACTGTTTTTAATTTTTTTCCGATTTTTAGCCTCATTTGTTCTTGATTTTTTCCTAAATTTTGTGGGCATCGATGTCAATTTTAGCGACCATGTTTGCAACAGTGTGTAATTTCTAGTGCTCTGTCGGCCTGAGTAAAGGCTTGTTTCCTGATTTGCAGCATCATAAAATTTTTTTGGCAGTCGTTCAAGAAAAAAGGAAGTTGCCAAATAAATTCTCAACAGCACTCTATAAATCTTGGAATAGTTGCAATTTTGCTTGCAAACGCAAGAAAGTCACTAAATTTTTACCGTTTTAAATCTGCACAAAATTTAGTTTCTTTTCTTTGATTTAAATTTTTTTTTGTTTGCTTTTGGTTTATTTTGCTGCTGAGGCTTGCATTGTTTTTAATTCGTTCTTAATTTTTTTGCAAAAACGATGAGTTTCATCGGAGCATAAAGTTCAGAACATCGAAATATCTTTAATGCAAAACACAAAGCCAAAATAACTGGAAACATATCTTGACGTTTCGTGAAACTACTTCTCACATTGTCAAAAGTAATGAATGGCGAAAAACACAAAGCACAAGCATGTAAAGCAACAAAAAGAAGCAGCAGCAAGGGAGAGAATTATTTATATTACTCATGTGTTAAACAAATACAGTGGTATAGAGGTCCTGTCAACATTTAAGTTGGGATTGTGTTTTTGAATTCGGTGATCAATAATTTTTGCCAGTGATTGGTTTGGGCCATCATTTCTGTTTTGTCAAAATCAATTTTGTGATTGGGGTTATCTGTCAAATGTTTGGATACATCGGTATCTTGTCTATCTGGCGAATTGGGGTCGTGATTTTTTAACCGAGTAATTAGATTTCTGGAAGTCTGACCAATATACGTGATTTTACAGCTGCATGTGATGCGATAAACCACACTAGAACGACGTAACTTATTTTGGTGCTCTTTGAAGGTAAAAAGATGCTTTAAATTGAACGTTTTGTTGATTAAAATAAATGTGACTTTAAAGTCTAATTTTTTTAAAAAACCATTAATTTCTTTTGGTATATGGCCGTTCATTTCTTTTATGTAGGGAAGTTTCATAAAAATCCGTTTTGTGTCGTCCTTCTTGTCTGTTTTGGGTTTTTTCGACTGCTTTTTGGCAAGAAAGTGTTGTATTTGCCGGTTTATGTAATTTAAGGGAAATCAATTTTTCTTGAGAAGGTTTGAAATTTTTTGAAATTCTTATTTCCGTAACTGTGCATTATTACAATGGTTTTTTGAAAAAATTGGACTTCAAAGTCACATTTATTTTAATCAACAAAACGTTCAATTTAAAGCATCGTTTTACCTTCAAAGAGCATCAAAATAAGTTACATTGTTCTAGTGTGGTTTATCGCATCACATGCAGCTGTAAAATCACGTATATTGGTCAGACTTCCAGAAATCTAATTACTCTGTTAAAAAATCATGACCCCAATTCGCCAAATAGACAAGATACCGATGTATCCAAACATTTGACAGATAACCCCAATCACAAAATTGATTTTGACAAAACAGAAATGATGGCCCAAACCAATCACTGGCAAAAATTATTGATCACTGAAACATTACTAATTCAAAAACACAATCCCAACTTAAATGTTGACAGGACCTCTATACCGCTGTATTTGTTTAACACATGAGTAATATGAATAATTCTCTCCCTTGCTGCTGCTTCTTTTTGTTGCTTTATATGCTTGTGCTTTGTGTTTTTCGCCATTCATTACTTTTGACAATGTGAGAAGTAGTTTCATGAAACGTCAAGATATATTTCCAGTTGTTTTGGCTTTGTGTTTTGTATTAAAGATGAGTTTCATGTTTGTAGAAAATTGTTCTCATCAAAGGAGTGCATTGCTATTTTTGTCAATTGGCGCTACTCAATATATATCTTTATCAGTCGATACAGCGAGCGGTTTTCAATGCAAATCACTTTCTTTTTAGCAATCTAATCGCAAACACTGAGACCATTTTCAGTAATTTTCGATAAATTTTCGCTTTAAGCTGCATTTACACTGGTGACTTTAGGCTTCGAGAATCGACATTTTGCCTTTTTTCTTTCTCAAATCACGTTGGTCACTTACACGGCGCAAGATTAATGTGAGATTTAGTCTGTGCAATATCGCCAGACACGCCCCCCAAAAAATCAAATCGCAGCAGTCACTCGCACGGGAGGGATTTTAATGTGATGCTCACATACAATTGCAACTCGCTGAAGTCACTTACATGTTGAGACTGCGTGCCAGTGATTCTCACAAAGTGTACTCAGCGGAAGAGTCTCTATTGCACTGGTTTACTTACACAGTGCAAGATAGTTTCAAAGCACGACTTGCTGGCTTTGAATTTGCAAATGCCAACTGCCGTAAAAGCACTTCAAATGCACAGCTTGTCAGCTTTTGCATTTGAAACAATCACGCTTCGGAATTTTGAAAAGAAATTGTATGAAGCCAACGCAAGCATAAAACGAAATAGAGTGAATACAATGGAGCAGCTAATGTTAAAACTTGCAATGAAAAAGCTAGGTGAAAGATGAAGCAACAAGGGCACGTGCTGCTCGTGCAGAATGTATGATTCGTAAACTCTTGAAATTACTCAAAGCTTATTTAGTCTGTATCATTCTGAACTGGCTTGGATGGAGCAAAGTCAAGCGGGCATTAATGCTCATAATTTATTATAAAATTCTGCCATTTACCTTTTGGTCTTGGTTTTTCTCTACTGCAACCCATCACTGACTGTGTTTCTTGTTTGGTTATACATAATATTTGGTAAAATAAAATAATAAAATTTATCTACATTTTTGTGCAGTTAATTCTAAAAACACTTTTGAAATTACCTTTTCTCCAAGTATGTGTGACTGACAAATTCATATTGTTTATCTTCTTAATGGTGCACAAGTGTTTTGTATTTTATAGTAGATATGTGCTGTCATATTATATGAAATGCTAATTGGTAAATTTTATTTTTGTTTTTATTAGTTTACTTTTGAGTTCTTCGCAGTGACACCAGGCGCCTTCTGTTGCTACAGAAGTACTGGCTCTTTTTTAGTTAAACCAACATTCAAAAAATCCAAATAGCATTTATATGATATGTGTTTCCATGTAATTTTGTTATGGAGCTACTAAACCACAGCTGTTACGAAGCACCAATATCCACAATAATAAAATAAGCAGCGCATGCATGAGCTAAACGCTAGGCAATTATTCTAAGAATAGTGCAGAGAATGAATTATTATGAATAGTGCAAAAATGCGTCTGTGACTTCAGGTCAAAACTCACTCCTGGCGTTATTTAAATGAAAAAGCGCCATAAAACCACTCAAAATTGAAAACATGATTTCATTAGAAACAGCATTTTTATGAAATAAATGTTCGATTAGGAGTACAACATGCTGTGCAGTAATTGTTATGTTTCTCCACTTATGTTTGGTTATTTTAAGCGCAAAAGATTCCTGTAGGCTGCTAGCAATCTCGGTCAGAAAAGAAAGCAAACGCTAACACATTTTTAGGCAACAAAAACCTGTGGATGGTACTTGTATACTAGGTGCTGGACCCAACAAGTGAGCATAGGGTGTGAGCCTACACTGCTAGTACTGTTACTGCCCGATTAACCTTTTTTGTATTACCCCACTCTAGTTTCGAATTCGGCCGATTCTTCCTTTTAGTTTACTCAGTTTGCGCACATCACTTTATTTCCTGCAGCCATTGACTGCAAACGTTTCAAAAACCACGTGCTTTTTGTTAATTCGTGCACGCCTTTGTGTTTGGCCGAGTTACCTCTGTTCTGGCATTTCTTTTCATTCGAGCAATTTGCAAACAGACGTATTTTATTTTGAAGACCGCTCGTATGGCACTCTTTTAGTTCATTATTTTTCGGTTAAATTTCAGGTATTTTTTGCCATGTCGTACTGTTCTATATTATTTATTTTGTCTCAACAATACAGTTTAAGCTGGAGAATTTCAGTTGTGGTTTGCCCAGACGGACACGATGAAGGCTCACGGTGAAGGCTACATAGTTTCGCTGGAGCACCTACAGTCAACAGTGTTACAGAGGGCTTCTGTAACAAGCACCTCCATTTCCAAAAGATATTTTCCAAATGCTATTATTGTAAATTCATTGTCTTAGCTATTCTAGGGTTTTCGTATTTTTAACTTTTGTTTTTGGTACATTAAAATATTAGCAATGACAAAATTGATTACACTTTTTATACAAGAACAGTTTTGTAAGAACACAAGATTCATTTTTGCTCAAAATTTAATAACAAATTATGGACAACACCAGTCTCAGCAACAAAAAATAATATTAAGAACAACCGAAAAAGAATCAATTCCAAATCAAAAAAGAAACTAAGTTCTGTACTGATTCAAAACAATAAAGCATGAGTGGTTTTCTGGTATTTACGAGCAAAATTGCAACAATTGTGAGACTATAGAGTGCTATTGCGAACTGTTTTGTCAATTTTGTCAGGTAACATACTTTTTGGCTTTTGTTCAAACAAAAATTAGTGCTCGCTTTTTTGCTTTTCACAATGTTACGATGCAGCAAAAGCAGCTAAAAAGGTGTTTACTAGCAGACAGATCATTAGGAACTAACAAACATGGTCGCCATAAATGAACTAACAAACATGGTCGCCATAATACACAATGATCTCAAAGTTTAAGAACCAATTAAGAGTAACTGAGGCTCAACTTTGGAAAAATATTAAGAACAACCAGCCTCAACTCAAAATTTACTGGTTCTTATAAAAAAAAGTGTACTTATCGTATTATAAAAGCAGAATACAGTTAAGGTATTGCTACCTGTGGTTAATTTATCATACATTTTATAAAGCATCAAAGTCCTGCTTGATTTGCTTGACAGTTATCAGCTAATGACTGCCGTATCCACAGTAGACCAGTGCCAGCATCAACAAGAAAATTATTACTTTTGTGTTTCAAACTAATATGAAGTAAATTTAGTATCGAAATCGCAATTAATTACGGTAAAAGTACTACAGACTATTTTGTACTATGAGCACAATATTTTATGAAGTAAATTTAGGATATAATCTCAGCCAGCGACTCGCAAAGCGTTTGTGCATTGTGCTCTGCCTGGGCAGCTTGTAAATTGCATATGCTTTGCTGTTTACACAAGCGCGACTTTGCTCTTGGACTCTCAAGACATTGAAATCGACCTCGTGTAAGCGATCACGGCCGAGAACGATTCTTGCATCGAGTCACCCAAAATATAATCTGCATCGCAAATTGCAGATGTTACTTACACGGTTGCGACTCTTGCCAAACGTGATCGCAGCAAGCGAGTCTTGCCTCATGTGAGTAACCACTCTGCGAGAGAGATTTTCAAGCATAAAAAGTTTTCGAATGGCGTTGCAAAAAAGTCGCCCATGTAAATGCGGCTTTAGTGAGAGTTTTCAACATTTTGCCATTAAATTTCTGACCAAAAAAATTTCTCATACTCTTAAAGAGTGCTTCAAAATCTTTGTTGAGCTGGCAAGAAAAATGTGACGTTTTTTTACGCGAGTTATATCCTGCAATCGATCCAAGCAACTTAACAAGCAAAAATGACGTTACCGAGTTTGCAGAGCTTCAGATAACTTTGCAAAAACAATCTCTTATCTTTAGCAAGTATTTCGTTCGGTTACGCCTCTTAAAAAATTCTCATTATTAATTCGAGTGAGGAAATTTCTGTCATGTGGGGCCATATCTTCTTAATGTAGCACAGTTTCAATAGGTAATGGCTAACTGCTTTTTTTTTAATGTGATTTTTATTTAGTTTGTTTTATGTTAACTCATAGTATAAGTAGTTCTGCAGTATTTCGAAATACGATAAATATAATGAGTGTGCTTCAAAGTTGTAGTATTGGAAGAAGATCGATTGAGATGTGCTACAATTGTCCACAAATTCCACTTTGCAAAAAGCACTTGGGTTTGAGCATGTTGAACTAATCTGTCGCAGAATGTCAGTGCCGCTAGATCTCATGGAATGTTTCTCAAAATATCATTTGCTGTGGAAAAAGTGCTGTAAATCTTATATATGCAAAGCTTAAAAACCAGTCAAGACAGGTCTGGAAGCATTTCTCTGCTTCAAGCTAACAAATGCGCATCATCATACACAGGGAGCGAGGTAGAAGCTCTCACCTATTCAACTATGGATGCTGAAGTTATGAACACATCACTTGAATTGTGTTCTATACCACAATCCTTAAAGCAACATGGTAAATGCAAGCAAACACAGGCGGTTGAAGCTTGCAGCAAAAATCTGAAAACTGTTAATATACTTCTGAGCAAAACAAACCAGGAAACCACATCAGTAAAGATTTGTGACACACAATACGATAGTATCACGAAAAAAGTGGAAGAAAGGATTAAACATTCAGATCGACTTTGCCAAGCCTTTAGTGAGAAGCTATAATCAGCTAACTGAAGTACCAAAATTAAACCTTTCACTTTAATCTCGAATACTTGGTCAGTAGAAAAGGCTGCACAACATTATGGAATTATCACGTTAAGATGGAACAAAAAAGAAATAAAAATAAAAAAAGAAATGTTGTCTTTCTTACTGACCAGGTATCAGGGATTAAAGTGAGAGGTTTGATTTTGGTGCTATGGTTAGCAGATTGTACCTTCTCACAAAAGGCTTGGCAAAGTGGTGTGAATGTTCAATCTTTTCTTAAACTTTTTTTGTAATAGCATCGTCTTGTTTGTCACAAATCTTTCCTCGTTTGCTTTGCTCAGAAGTATATTAGCAGTTTTCACAATTTTGCAGCCAGCTTCAACAGCTTGTGTTTGCTTGCTTTTACCATGTCACTATAAGGGCTGTGATATCAGATGTAGAGCACAATTCAAATGATGTGTTCATAATTTCAGCATCCATAGTTGAATGGGTGGGAGTTTCTACCTTACTCTCTGTGGATGATGATGTGCTGGTGGTGGTAGTGTCATCAGCACTTAAGACTTGTAACCTGCTTCAACATGCTTGGCAGATCTTCTGATCTAACATAAAGATTTTTTCACTGCCCAATGCCCACTTGTTAGCTTGAAGCAGAGAACTGCTTCCAGACCTCTCTTGACTGGTTTTTATGCCTAAAGTT
Source organism: Trididemnum nubilum (assembly GCA_963965965.1). Lineage (NCBI taxonomy): Eukaryota > Metazoa > Chordata > Ascidiacea > Aplousobranchia > Didemnidae > Trididemnum > Trididemnum nubilum. The sequence goes on along the minus strand of OZ014472.1, from coordinate 30,300,481 downwards.
TCATCTCTCAGCACTGAGATTCTGCAACAAATTATTTTACCATGCTCAAACCCGAGTGCTTTAAGCAAAGTGGATTTTATGCGCAATTTAGAATTGTGGCACATCTCATTCAATTTTCTTCCAAAGCCACATTTTTGTAGCAAACTCATTGCATATGTTTTATTGTGAAGCACTGCAAAACTACTGATATAACTTAAAACAATCTAGAGTAGAAATCACAGTTTAAAAACAGTTGGCCATTACCTATTGAAATTGTGCTACGTTAAGTGGATATGAGTACAATAACAGTAATGTTTGCAAAGCTAGAAAATGAGATTTTTCTGAAAGATTTCTAGTATTTAATATTAATATCAGCAATTTTTCAACGTACATTTCCAACTATTCGAGTTGACAGCATTAAAAATTTTAAATGAAATGTGATTGATTGAACAAGAATCAAATCCATCTCACACCTTTGCATTCATGTGCTTTTGATCATTCTTGTCGCACTATACAATGTGCATAAAAAAGCTCATGTAATCCAAAAAGCCCGAAAATGGGCTAGATATCATCGTACTTAAGTGGTCATGCTCTGCCTTTAAAACAATTGCTCAGTAATTTGTTTTTGCAGATTTTTCCTTGAATAAAAACTGTGTTTAGCATGTTTGGGTCATTTTTTGTGTGTTCTTTTCCCTCAACAGTTTTCCATTGATTTTGTGCTGTTTTGCTCTTTATCTCAAACTGATATGTAGCTATTTTCATCGAAATAGCATACGCCCCTTATTACAAAATTTTTCAAGATAGGCATCAAAATTAATTCAATTTTGTTACATGAGATGAAGAGCAGTTGTACAAAAAACAAATTTGTGAATTTCAGCTTTTAAATTTTTTACCCATTTTTAACAGGTTCTCGAAGTTGGCATTCGAAAAACGTAATTATTAAATTGAAAGCTCAGTTACTCCATGAAATCATTCTTTTTTTTTTATTTCCCAAGCTGGATTTTTGGATTCCTTGGGTCTTAAAACCCCTGTCTAGCAATTTTCAGCAGTTTTATGACCACAGACAAAGAAATTAAAGATTTAAAAAAGTTTTAAGCATGTGCAATGATGCAGAACAAGCAAAAATATTTAAATGATCATAACTTCGTAAGTAATGGGAGTTATTCGAAAATTGTTTTGCATTTTTGCTTTTTCGTTGAGATCTACCAATGTTCCAAATTCACTAAAATGCAAAGTATATGGTGTAACCCATTTGCTTATTTGGCGTGAAATGACCCTGACCCCATTTGAGGGGGACATCCTCATTTTGGTATCTCCAAATTTTATCATATTTTATCTTCATTTTGTATTTGTGTATTCTGAAAATTTATTCTGTCCAGCATAAAGGGTTAAAAAGTCTGAATTTGGTGGCCTCGTTTCAGGGGAACTCGTCTATTTTGTTAACCCCAAATTTTATTTTTTTGTATTTGCCTGCCCTGAAAATTTCATGTGTCTAGCGTTTGTGGGTAAAAAGTTTGAATTTTTGCAGATTAGTTTAAGGGGATCTCCCATTTTGGTGCCTCCAAATTGTTTTACATTTTTTTTCTTTTACTTTACATTTGTTGGCAGTGTGGCAAAAAGGGTAAAGGCGTCATTTTTACAACAGCCTCGATCGCAATATCTGGGTTCAATTCACACCCTGGTCACGTTGTTGCGTCCTTGGATAAGGCACTTTTTGATGATTATCTCTGCTTGGTGGCTTCGAACAAGCAGTAAATTTAAGTGGGAAGATGTCAGACCAGTACTTAAATTGTAGGGGTGACGTGTCCCCCATAGAGATTAAGCGTCCCCCCATCGAGATTTGAATGCTGGATGATGAGAGGAAATAAAACCTACAAAGTCCGGTCGAATATAGCACCAAATTCTGCGGGAACAGTGATTCAGAAGAAAGAACACTTCAATCGTCGGCGAAGACTTTTTTTGGTTTTCACATAATTTCCGGCAAAAACACACATCAGTTTCCGGCAAAGACCTTTTTTTTTTGGTCTTTACCCAATTTCTGGTGAAAAAACACTTCGGTTTGTAGACTCTTGGCATAGACTTTTATCTTTTTTGGTCTTTATTCTATTTCACCAACAAAATTATGTAATCTTCACTTAGGTTTAGTCAAGGTGCAAAAGCGTCCCCCCATGCAAAGTTTTACAATGTAAGTACTGCGTCAGACGTCAATTGAAGTGGGTGAGGATTTGTCCAAAATAAAAGCGTCACCGTCGCTTCCTCATGAGTGAAAGATAAAGATGGATCAATCAGTCAAATTACTTACCGGTACTTAAAAAATTTCATGTGTCCAGCTTGAAAGGTTAAAAAGTTCGAATTTTGGAGAGCCTGGTTTGGGGGAAATCCCCCTCTTTGGAACCCCCAAATTTTGTTAGGTTGAGTTTAATTTTAGTTTCTACCCACCCTAAAAATTTGACCCATCTAGGTCTTATCATTTGAAAGTTTGAAATTACGGTGACACGCTTGAGGGGCACCCCCCATTTTGGTACCCCCAAATTTTATTTTTTTGTTATGTTTACTTACCTTAAAAATTTCATGTGTGTAGCTTGAAAGGTTAATAAGTATGATATTTTGAGTCTTGGGGTAAACCCCCATCATAGCACCCCCAATTTTTGTTAGGTGTAGTTTATTTTTAATATGTACTCATTCAGAAAACTTGATCCGTCTAGCTTTAAATTTTAAAAATTCTAAGTTTTGGGGGACGTGAGTGGGATCCCCCCAATTTTAGTCCCACAGAATTCCTCCCTGATTTCTTCAATCGCTCAAACTTAGAATGCAGTGTGTTTAGCGTTTAAAAAGTAGATAGCATAGGAAGAAAAAAACAAAAAGAAACAAAACAAGAAAAATGTAGTATTTAAGATGGGGCAAACTAAGATAACCAAAAAAAGGTGGTGGTTGTTAGCGTACTTAAAAAGCACAAACCATTTTTCCTTAATATCAGTAATTACCGAGATATACCGGTTGAAACTCGTCAAATTTTTGTCTATTTTTGGGCTGTAAAATTTTAGTCTCGAGATCAAGTGCCCTCAATCTCGGTTTGCATAAAGCATTCATAAGCAGCCAAAATGTGCTTAAATTTCAGCTTTGCACGTCAAGTGGTTTTTGACTTATAAGCAAATTAATAAATTTTTTAGCCAAAAATCGCCATTTTTTTGTGTCTCAATTCATTTTTTGTGTCTCAATTCAAGTCTTAATTCATGATCAACTCATTTTTTTGTGTCTCAATTCATTTTTTGTTTCTCAATCGCCGTAACCTAGGATCCCAAAAATTGGCACCCATGACGCTTTTATCAATTCTTACGCTGAGTCCAAATTTCAGCTTTTTAATGTTTTACCGTTTGCTAGTTACCGGTATAAGCAAATCAGTCCTCATCTGTAGAAATTCACGTGCAAAAACAAAGGTACTGCGTGCTTACATGAAGTCCCCATTAATGTTTATCAATCCTTTGGCTGTAGTTTTGGAGTCTCGGGCGAAACATTTACACGATTTGTTTTTTTTATCTTCAGGCCATCAAAAGCAATTACACAGTCGTCAATGAAGCTTTTATGGGGATCACTGAAGAAGCCAAATATGCAAATGGGTTTTTCTGTCAGGTATCAGCTCTTTTATGGGCTGCAATATAATCTATAGTTTATACCTTCATCTGAGCTTTTTTTGCTAAATCGTACAAGATGAGTTGGTTTTAGATTGTCAGTCACCAGGTTTGCACATTTTACGACTGAAGAAATCCGTTAGACGACAGCTAATCTTTTTGTGCATGTTTTAGAAAATTGTTGATAGTCCATCTTTTGAAACAGTGCTGGATGATATACAAAGTAAACTCAGAGCAAAATATTACTTTATCAAAATATCACTTCTATTTGAATAAGATTACCGTAGCACCTGATGAAACAGAGTGTTGTGCTTTTAACCTTTTACTGTGATTTTTATAGTTGTATGCATGTTTTAAATAAATACGAGTTTGTTTTTAGCTTAGAGCTGTTTTTAACCTTTTACTGTGATTTTTATAGTTGTATGCATGTTTTGAATAAATACAAGTTTGTTTCTAGCTGAGAGCTGTTTTGAAACGAACGGTGCTGAATATCATCCGCAACCCAATGACTTCGTTTGTTCAAATTTTTATCATGCTTATTTTTGGTATTCTTATTGGGTTAATTTATTTTCAAACCGACACGTCCTTCGAAAGTGGAATCCAAAACAGGTCAGATTTGATAAGCCATCATGACTATGACCTCAATATTGCGAACCTCACAATTATCTAAATAGTAGATGTCAATCAACTGTTTGTGTTCTGCACATGATCGACATCTACAGTATAGATGTTTACATGTAGATACAGGTTACAGGGATATGTTTTGTGGCCAAACTGCTAGCTTAAAATCTATTTGCTATGTTGTGAAACGTAGCAAATTTGCAGTTCTTGATGCCAGAATGGACAAGATTGACGTTTTGCGAGTCAAATTACAACAACCGGTCGGCTCTTGTGATTTGTTCTTGGTTGTAGTGGACAAACATTTCATCAATATTTACAGCAATATTAATACAGTAATTGGAATCGTTTAGTTACAGGATGTCACCAATTTTATACTCTTCATCGATTTTAACTTGCTGGTTAGGTTTTTCCATGTTCATGTTACCCAGCTGTTTTTTGATGGTTTAAAAATGTTCTAGTGAATATTTTATCATCACGCGGAGACTTTATCAACACTGAAGTAAGGGGGGAATTTTGACTCCAAAGCTTAATATCTTACAACCGATAAGAGGTTGATACCTGTAAGGATAAATTTAAGGTTTGTAGTGTTTTAAAATCTAAAGTTAAAAAGCGGGGCTATAATGCCCCCTGAAAATTTGGTCAAGATGCAAATTGCTGGAAGATAAACACAATTCGCTTAAACATAATTTTTCTTCAACTTTGTTTTATTTCACAACTAATTGGAATGTTGTGGAAATTGATTAGATTTGAATAAATGTAATGATTACTGTTGGCTCTCTCATGTGATGTTTTTGATGGAATTTCCACAACTTCAATCAATCCGAGGAAGTATGCTACTAACATTCAAAAGGTGTGAAACATCCAGCTAGTGTTATGTGCAAAAAGATAAAATACTTCAAATAAAATACTTCAAAGAAATACTTCAAGCAAACATCCACCAAATTTTGGCTTACTACACCTGTCGAGGTTAGGAGATCTTCCAAACAGTGTTGCCAGTTACAATCTAATTTCTTAGGAATTGGAATATCTTGCCTAACTTAAAAAGCTGGAAGCATGGTAAATGGACTTCTTGAATAGTTTTATGAAAAACAATACAGCCAAAATACTGTAGAACATATTTGTTGAGATATTTCGGTCAATTTCTTTAAACCATTGTCAATCATCAAAGCAAAATGATGGGATCAGTTAATAATTTTCAGTAAAAAGCACAGTGCCAAAACAACGGAAAACATTCTGCTGTTTATTGCTTACGTTTCGAGATTGTATTCATCTCATTATCAAAGCTGATTTATGAGAAGGCAAAAACTTGAACAAAAATAAGCAAATTTGAAATTACGTCATAATAATAAAGTGGTAAAGAATAAACAAAATTATGATACAATCAAAATTAGACTATTAAATTGCAAAATCACTCAAAGTATTAAAAATGCGGGAATTCAACTTTTATAATTTTTACAACTTTACAAAATAGTGAAGTGATCGACTCCAGAACAGCAAACCAAATTTACATAGATAGATAAATGACAAGTAGGGCAAAGTAAGAATTTGAACTGCAATATAAAACAAGTCCTAGGCTTACAAGGAAAAACCAAAGGGCCTAATTAAGCTTAGAAAATTGTTTATTGAATAAATAAATTAAACTATTGAATAAAATTATGTATTGAATATACAGCGTGGAGTGGAAGTTTTGTCAAAGTTGAGTTGGAGCTGCTTTTGAATGAGTAAGGTTTCTTTTATTAACAATTTACGCTAGTTACTAGCATGAGATAAAACAATGGGGTTATTAAAATCAATGTTTTGGTCCTGGTTTTGCCTAAGGTCTTTAGTGACATCAGTATCGTTGGAAGTAGAAGTGACGGGGTTGTGGTTATTAAGCAGAGTAATCAGGTTTCTTTGGTCTGTCCGATATAAAATTCACCGCAACCACAGTTGATTTGATACTCCACAGTAGAATGGCACAGTCTATGCTGTTTGTTTTTATGTGTAAAAAATTGGCCATTGTTAAAAGTTCTATCAATTAAAATGAGTTTTGCATTAATACTGGGTTTTTGAAAACCTGAATTAATTTCTTTGCTAATTTGATTTGAAATTAAATACTTGTACGGTAATCTATAAATACCGGTAACAGTCTACGTTTGAGAGTTTTGGTAGAATTGATGGTTTGGCATTTTCGGTTCAAAAATTTTGCAATGTGATGATCAATAAAGTGAGTAGGAAAACCATTCTTCTGCAAGGCCGGGATCTCATGATCAAGTTTTTTGTACAATTTTCTTGCATCAGTGTTTTTTAAGCCATCACATCCTGACGCTATTTTCTTGCTCAACTTCTTGCCAAACAGAAGCGTCTTGGTTTTTCAGCTAACAAATTGTCAAAGTTATCACATGTATTTTCTTTGCTGTAAAAGCACTTTCGCTGTAGTTAAGGAATTTCTTTGAAGTTTGCCTCAGCAATAGTAGTATTATACGCTTTGTCAATTCATTGTCATTTCTCGTTTGCCAAAATGAAACGAGCTCGTTCACAAAAGCGAAAAGCTGCAGCTACAGTAGTATAAAGCTTATTTGAGTTCTGCCGCAAATTGCGTGTGCAGACTACGATTTTTTTGGACCTACAACGAAATGAAATAGATAAATGGAAATGTCAAAATATCTTTTGCGTGTGTGGAACTCTTTAGCTTATAGCGTAGCTTTTTTTATGCTATGCTATCTATCACCAATAAAATTTGCATAGAATTGCATGGTTGTTCAATTAATATTAAACCAGGTATGTTTTTTTGCGGTACTTGCAGTTTCAGAGGGCTCAATAATTGGATGTCAGGGTAAATTGAAACTTTAGTATTTTCCAATAAGAGTGTTTTTTGTTTGGTTTCTTACAAAATCAGTGTGAAATAATTGAAATTATCTATTGAAATTTATCTTAACTGCTTAAATATGCAACAGATTCTTTTGCCAGTGGACTTGTCAAATTTTATCACCACAAATTCGGCACTAGCGAAAGCTGGGCCGGAAACTTTCCGACCAGAAAGAAATTTTCAACATGTTGATTAAAACCAGATCACACACTGAGTACTTATTAAAGTTTAATTATTACTTAATAGTGAGCAAAAGCTTATCGCCATTTGATCTCGATCTAAAACTTTGAAACTTCCTTCCAAGCATCTGATTTTTTTACTCTCTCTTTGTAGTCTGGATTAAATATGTTCCAAAAGCATTGCCTTTCTTCGATTTCCCTAATCAAAAGTTCATTTTCTTGAGTTGACCACAACAGCATGTTGATAACTGTACTGCAGTTCTTGTTGATAACTTTTCAAAATGAATTTGGAAAAGGCCAAGTACAAGTTTAAAGTAAGAAGAATTGGGTAATCAATATGCAATCGTAAACGAAACAGCAGGCAACCCATTTAGGTCGTTGAAGAAATATGAGAAAACAGCTGGCACAATGTTATAATACGTCATTGTTGACTAAATCAAAAGTGGCAAAATTTCTTACAACATTTTTTTACTTGATAATTATGACGCTTCATTTTTTGCGTTATTTTTTTGTATTCTGCAACTCAATATTTTCAAAGGCACCACTAAAGGCTTCGTTTTCTTTGTTGATGATGGCGGCTTTTAGAAAACTTGCTGGCAAAATAATGCTTGGTTCAATTTCCCCCGCAAGAACTCACCAAGGCTTTCTAGACACTAATTTTCATTCTCACATGGGCTGTTCAATAAAAATGACGACAGATTCCATAATAGTGAGTCATAGACTTGCTCGACCTTTCACACGATTGATGCAAGAAAATTGTGCAAAAAACCTGATGGTGTGATCTCGGCCTAGCAAAGTGGATATTTTTTGGAACTCTTGGTGTATGAAAGTATAGCTGTTGCTATGGCAATGAGTACGATCTCGAAACATTAGCAATAAGTAGCAAAATGTTTTCAGTTGTTTTGGCTCTGTGCTTTTCACTGAGAATTGTCAGTCTTATTCTATTTGAATAAGTTTGTTTTTCTTTTGTAACACTAATAATTCAGGTACTATCAAACCAGTTGTGAAAGATACCTCTAGCGTTACCTTGCTTTAGAGAAAATGTAGTTTTAACTGGCAACATTATTTGGAGATCTCCTAAACTTCAAAATAAAATATCTCAGAAGCAATACGATGTAGAAAGTTGAAATTTGGTGAAGATATGTTTTAGATGATTTTTTTGCGCTTAACTCTTGCAGCTGGTTGCTTCACTTTCTTTAACTTGCAATTAAAATTAAAAAATTGTCACACGCATTTTCTTAAAATGTGATAATTGGTGTTTAGAGCTGGATGCTTTTTCTTTCTAATCACTACTCAAGTAATGTCCAATCTGTCAGCTTTGGAATTATTCATTAAGAACAGAGCACATTTTATGTAAGTTTTTCTTGACGTTATATTTATTATGCCTTGTTACATAGTCCTAAGTTGTGTTGTTTGATGATTCCCATAGAGGAACCTCCTAAGCTTTTTATAGATAGACTTTTAATGCCTGATTAATGATTGAAATATCTTTGGCTGCAACCAGATGCTGGGTTTTAAGTATACCTCTTCAAATTGAGTGCGGATTGAAAATAATTTAAAATAATGCGCTGGAATATTTTTTTAAAATTTAGTGTTGTCATTAAGTAATTCACAGATTAGACAAGGGTATTTTTACATTTCTTTGAATGTAGTAATTAAATTAAAATATGATGATTTAAAACTAAATAATTAAAAAAGGGTTATTTTTTGTCAAAAATATTTGGATGTTTAGTAGCTTAGCTTGAGTTTTATTGCATCGAATTCTAAAACATGGAAACGTGATTTGAAGTCATTTGACCAACTGACCGTCATCTTGGCAGTTGCTAATCGTTATGAATGCAAAACTCGAACACAATTTTTCAAAATGGAATGCCGACGGCGGTAACCCTACCAATTGATAAGGAAACTAATTCTTGAAAAAAGTCAACAAACAAACAAAGTATCGCATGAATTACACCACATGTCTGTTATGATGATAGCCTACCTACCAAAAGCAGCCTAATACAGTAGCTACTTTGAGGAATATCACTTGATCCTCATTAACTAGGCTTGGTAGTTTATGGTCAGCTTATCCACTCTCGAATGGGTAGGCTTATCACCTTGGACAGCAACTACGGATAAATGAAATATTGTGCCACATTTACGATTAATCAAAAGCAAAAAGTAGCTCAATAAGTTACATTCCACAACACAATGAATTATCAGTGATACTGAAATATAATTTCTATTTTTAATGTGGTATAGTTATTCAACTGAAACATGGGGTTGTGAAGAACCTTTGGTTCATCAAATCAAGCAGCCTCGTATTTTCTCGAACAATAGAGGTGCGTGAAGTGTGCAACCCCTACTCTACTCGCTATATAGCTTACTGTTTTTGATCTATGTTGCAATATGATACTTTAGTTCAACCTTTAATCTTTAAGAGTAGTCCACGTCGCTTTAAACTCGAGACCGACTAAAATGTTAAATGGCGAATCAAAAATGGCAGTTGATTGTATGGTGAGCTTCTCAAATTGCAGAAAGCAGCGCATCAATCTTAAAGTGAACAACTGTCTACAGTATTTAAGATTGAACAGAAAACAACTTCTCCCTGAACAAAATCGCTCCACTAAAACTTATCGCAATTGACCTATTCAGATTGCACACTACGATTACACAAGCCAATCACTGCTACATGATTTCTGCTAAGCTGCCTACGAAACTAATAATCAGAACACTTAAAATCCCCGAATTATTTGAGCCAAGTCAACTGATCGCCAACCAACGGTTTTGTCACAGTGATTTCATCAGTAATTTTGTCACAGTGATTTCGTCACAAAGCGGGGGTTTGGGCAAGATGGTTCTGGGGATTGTAACATATTTTTATGATCGCCCTTCTCAACCATTCGGCATCATTTGGTTCGCGGTCAGTTTGTCTCGGTCAGTTGTTGTGGACCCAAATTATTAGAATGAATGGAATAGAAAAAAACATCTATTTATTCTAATGGCAAAAGCTTTTGAATATTCCAGAAAAACCATTACGTCACGATAGAAAAAAGTATAAGAGCTAGGGATAGCAAATTGCAATGTAATTATGACATCATACACTTTAAGTCTAAATATAGCAACTGATGATACGTAAACGACAAAATAACCTGGTGGCAATTGAAGATCGTAGAACATACTGGAAAGAATTATCTCTAACATTCCAAACCAAAAAGCCAACAAAGTTATTAAGGCAATCACAACCTCAGATGGCCGTACGGTACATTAAAATTTTAAACATTGCATACTTCAAAAATTTACTGTACCTACGTACTTTTCATTGGAGGGTTCGCTGTAACCATACCATACTTAAAAGGTACGTTACGTTGATCAATCAAAGCTCTAAACGTACCATACTTGAGAGGTACTGTACGTAAAATAAATGTTTTTTCAAAGTTCTCTTTTTCCAGGCTTTAAAAAAGATTTGACTGCATATATATTAAAATAAAATTTTTATGAATATCAGTTTTGCCAAATTGGAAGCTTTTCAACTCATGTGACGCCTTTTGGCCTTAATTCTCAAGGAAGAAAGAAAAGGCGAACAAACACTCAAAAGTCAGAACATGCGTCATAATAGTTTACAGACTCGTTACAATACATCATACTCACACAAGTATGTTACGTAGTGTCATCAGCGAGTTGCAGATGTTGTTATGTAACATACTTGCTAGGCATGGTACGTTTAGTAGGTACATTCAAACAGCGTACCAAAGTACCAGTACCTTTGCAAAGAAGCTCATACCGTATTTTTCAGCGAAAATTGATGCATACCGTACTTACGCCCTGTACCGTATCACAATGGTTGATCACAAGTATGTGAAACCACTGCAAATAATCATAACAACGGCATTCTAAATTGTTATATGTGACAGTCTTAAAAACATAGTTTTTGAAAAGAAGTCAAAAAATATTTTTGCACTGTGGTATTTAATCTGTTATAGGTTGTAGGACTCCGGTAGTCGGTAGCTGGTGGTATCGGTAGGCAATCAATCAAGTTTTTTCCGATCAAACCGAAGCACAGCTTGAATTCTAATGAACAATTTAACTACAATTTTTAGGACTGGTTTTTAACTGTGAAGTTTAAACTTCAAGCAATACTCTTATAATTTCAAAATAAGGCTGGAATAAACTGTGCTATCGTACGTTTTAGCAGCTTCAAGAGAGCCATCGCTTATTTTGGGTTGTTGGTTGGGTTAACTCTGATGATTGTTTCAAGTGCTTGAGCCAGATAGTTAGGGCTAGCCTAGGCTATTTGATAAGGAGTGAAAGTCAACTGATAGTCCTCAAAGCAGCTATTTAGTCTAGTTGCCACGAGCGTTCATTTGAATCGCCAATGCTTCCACGTAATTGTGGTAATTTTGGCCTGGGTAATGTCAGGAATTCCTTCCGAAAACGATGTTGATTTTTTTCGCAAAGGTATGCTTGATTTTAACTAAAAAAAAGACTATTTTTAGATGTGGTAGACAATTGGCTTCAGGTTCAAATAAAAGACAAAGATGTTAGCAAACTTTTCATGACATAACTTTTGTATTATTTTATAATGACGTCATGATATGGTTGATTGATTGCAAAGTTTTATGAAAATTTTTGACTTGGGGTGCTTACTGTTAGTATTACAGCCAAACTTGACGGATTATGTTAATGAAAGTTGGTAGATTGATAGAACAGTTTCGTTTTAACACAATGAAACTGTCTAGATTCGCTTTTCGAAGATTCTGCTTTTAAAGGCATGTTTATTCAGAGCGCGAACTCAAACTATGTGGAACACCAGACGATTTTCCGCTTGATTTGCTGTTCTAATGGAAAGCAATTTTCCACGTGAAAACCGCAATTTGTTTTGTATTAAAACTCGATTATTTGCCAACGTGATTGCACGAATTATCAATTATAATCCTATAATCAATGATAATACTCTACTTATAATGCCATAATCAATTATAATGCATGAATTATCAATTATAAAGACGACTCATCTATCACAACGAATTCCACCATGTTGTAGAAGTTGTAGCCTATTTGGAATTTCGATCCTGATGAATCTTGAAAATATCGTAATTGACGACGACATTTAAAAAAAACAACACTAAGGGCCTGTCTACACTGTGCGTAAAATTGTCAGCTTACAAGTGTAACCTTAGTTTGTTTTCAAGGAAAATTCTGTAAGCCCAGGCGTAGCGCCTTACAAGAGTAAAATTGCTAGCGAAAAAAATTTGCTAAAAGAGCAAATTTTTTTTGCTGGTACACTTGTAAGCTCACAATTTGCGTGAAATTTCAAAAACTGGTTTGCCAGGTCTCGAGGTAGGCTAAAATTAGGTTCATAAGTTTTGTCAAAAAAAAGTTGATTTTCAAAAGTGAAAGTATGCGTGTTGGTTTGAAACAACCTAATTTAACTTGAAAATGGTCAATTTGCGGCTCTGTAAGAAAAACTTTGCGAAAAAGAGGCCTAGGTCGATAGGCCCAAAAGTGAATTATGATGAATTATGAATTGTTTGTTGTTATGTAACATTTTGTTAGCCTTGTCCAAGTAAAGAAATTTGAAAATTAAAACTGATATATGGCGTAGAAATGCAGATCACAGTCCAGATCAGGAGGACTTGCTTAGGCCAAAGCCAGTACCGATAGGCCTACCAGTATGGTATGATAGGTCTGTGTCTTGGTGGTACCCATACCTAGCGTGTATTATCCCACATTGTTAAAGTAAACTGCTAATCCTAACTTGATAGCTGCTGTAGACTAGTTTACTTCAAATGGTTTAACCTACTGGTGCACTTAGCAGGTGCAGTGATGCTGTATAACAGATATTGGTGAGCAAGCAACTTAATAGCCTAGGCTACAGTCAGAAAATATGCAAAGTTAAAAAATTAGTCTGCCAATAAAATCTAGGCTCTGATTTTTTATATGAATGAAACTCAAAACTATTGGAGCCAACAGTGTCCAGTTAGCCTACAAAAATAAAAGCAGAATTAAAATGCAATAATCTAAGCGTACCCTTGTACAAGCCTACTGATATAATGGGCTGTGCAGTAGCAGCTATATAGACATGTAAAATTATTCAATTTCAAGATGTGCACACTTATTATTCAGCAACTATCAGGTTTTGATTAGACTTTTACAAATAGTTGAATTACAGGCACTCTCAAGGCAATAGGTTGGGGCTACCGTCAGTGTCAATAAGTAGTAAAATTAAAAGTTTTTATATTCTGCAATGACTTTTCACAACTGTAAATTAAGACTCTGTTAGCAACTTTTTATTGTAGTGAACAAATAACAACTGTGAGTGCTTGGAATTTAGCAAACTTATCAATGATATGGTACTTTTGGTCCAGACTCAAAGAGACTTATTGATGTACTTATGAAGCAATGTTGATCTTTAATGCTCAAAGATTTCAAGGATGATTACCAATCTAACAGTGGAATTGTCAGGTTTTCAAGGTTCGTTATGTGTATTTCTAGATTGACAATCTTTACCAGCTATTTGAGCTTTTATTTTTGAAAACAAAACTTCAGGCATTCTCATAATAAAAAAAAAAAAACAGACTTGGAAGTTTTATCTAAATCATTTGCTTTCGTTTGAAATAATCAATTAAAATTAGCAGGGGCCAAAGATTATTTGTCACTTTTAAAGTTTTTTTAATGTGATGGTGTGACAAGACAGTATTCACAACACTGCAACTTAACTACACAATTTCAAGTTTCTTGTAAGATATGAGTAGCATTGCTTGTTTTTCCTAGGTGCAACTAAGGTTTTAAAGTGTCATATTTTTCAAACCATAAGGTGCACCAATGATACTTAAATTTTTTAAGAAATCCAACTTGTGCCTTATACTCTGATGCTTTTAATCTATACTTCCTGTTATGCTCTCTTACGGCCAGTTGATCAAGTGGTAGTGCATTCGTCTCTGGAGTAGAGGTCTGAGATTTAAATCAGCGTAGTAAAATCAAACACAATGTTGCCGGTGGCGTTGAATCGCTGCGACATTTGTTGGAAGGCAGCTATATTGCTCGGGCACAATGATGCTGTGGTGGGCCCTGACAACTTTTTTATGCGCTTCAACATATTACAACATGTATAATGAAAGATTTGATTTGATTCCATTCATGATTTCATTCACAGTTAAACCATTTAAATTTTTTAAAACTTTTTTAGAGTTAAATAAATTTAATATAATGTAGTGCATCTTATAGTTTGGTGCACTTTGCGCCTAAAAACAAAAGCTATAGAAGCCATTTGGTGCGCTTTATGCTAGTAAATAATAATTATAGAAACCATTTATCGGTACTATGACAGCGCGCTTATTATATGTTTCAGTTTGCTGCACCTTATGGTCTAAAAAATGTTGTAGTGATATCTTTGCTAGAATTAATTTTAATAGAATAAAGTATTCTTTGTTTACCGTTTAAAAATTTTTTTTTTGCGTTAATTTTGCTTACTTGATTTAATAGCTTTGTTCTGTAGTGTAGTACTGGTACTTTACTAGATTTAATGTGACCGGTTTGATGCAAGAAGATTTGACGCAGCAGCGATGTTGTTAGGGTTTTGCATCAAACATCTTTCGGGTCTGGTTCAGACTAAGATTAAAGTTGGCCACGTTAATCGTCTTGTGTCAACTGGTTGCCTCTAAAAATTTTGGACTCTTTTCTGAGTGCTAGTGTTTTATGCATAATTGCTACGTTTTTTGATATTTCTATTGCTGATGACAGTTTTGGACACTTTGCAGAATTTTGAAATTGTTTTATTACGAGTAATTGTTATTTGTTTACTCTAGGTCCTTCAATGAGTAGAAGATAATTGGAAAATTGTTGGAACTGCATGATTCAAAGATTGAAAACCAGAAGGAAAGCGATCAAGTTCCTTTAATGTTTGTTGTGTATCTCTAAGACATGCTTCATGGTCATCACACCCTACTAGAAATTGATCATGGTTTGGGTTATGTGCTGTTGATTAAAGATATGGCAATTATGTGCTGTTGACTAAACATATGACAACATTGACTAAACATATGAGCTGTTGACTAAACATATGACATTGACTAAACATATAATTATATGCTGTTGACTAAACATTTCAAATGATAGCTGTTGACTAGACATATGGCATGTTATGTGCTGTTGAATATACATCTCCTTCAGTGAAAAGAGTGAAAAGCAGAAGTAAAGCCATCAAATTTCATTAATGTTTGTTCTGTATTTCTTCAACATGCCTCATGGTCAACACACCGTAATGAAAATTGCTCATGGCTTTGGTTAAGTGCTATTGGCTGAACTTCTGACATTTTCTTCTTTTCCCACCATGAAATCAACCAAGATGTTGGTGATTGTTAATGCTTCATAGAGTTGTTGCTTGACTTTTCCAGGATCTAGGTATTACTCATTTCCAAGTTTTGTTATCGAAATGCGGGTGATGTATAATAAAATATCTTCTTTCTGAGACTGATTGGACATTGACATCATTTTTAATCTTCTGGTTGTTTTTTCCTACAAGTTTTGATTAAACCTATGAGACAGCTTTTGCTTTAAGCAAAACTCTTGAGATGAACTTTCCTACAAGTTTTGATTAAATCTCTGAGGTAGCTTTTGCTTTGCACTTATTTATACATCAATAGTAATATGTGCTTGTCTAATCTGCGCTGATATCTATGTGAAGCAACAAGCAGATGAAGGGTTCTTCACTCCTTCTGAAGCATTACAATCGTAAGAGATGCCCGATGTGTTACTTTCCGAAATATTAACTGCTTCGCGCTTAAAATTTTGTACTTTTGCTTGCAACGAATTTAGTTTATTGAGTTTTTGAAAATATTGAATATAGTTGTATCACAAAAGTTGCAATATCTGTCTTATTGAGAGAATACAAAAGATTCCTCCTCAGAGTACAGTAAACTTATTGAATGCTGTAGTCGCACAATCAGTTTTCTGCAATTTCAGTGGCAATAATATTACTGTAGTATAGGGTAATTGAAATTTTTTAGCTACCCTAGTTCGCCCTATTTTCGTTTTATGTTTAATGAAAGTGCAATTAGCTGGGCATCTGTGAGATTTCTCTCAATCTTCGGCTAATGCTAGGGTAAGCATTTCTCCCAATAAGTTTAGGTTTAGCGAGTGAGGGATTGAATCCCAAACTTTTATTATCAAATTCTTGTGCGTTACTGTTATACAAAACTACCAGAGTGGTAGTTAAAAAAAAGCATTCGGTAGAAGCATTTGTGAGAGAAAAGAAAGGATGAATACTGCAACAAGCAAGTCAACAAAAATTTTAGTTATGAAATTAGGAGTTATAATGCAATTGAATCTGATTGATTTCAAGGAGTTAACGCAAACCGCTTGGGGGAAGGAGTCAACACAATAATGATAAAATGCGTGTTGTTTTTGCAGAAGGGATTAAATGTGGAAAAGATTGTAGTTGAATGTGATATTACATCACTTAATTACGCATGATTCGCGCTGTCAAACCGTTTGACAATTTGAAAGGATAACTTATATTTGCATGCTATGCATCATGCACCGTCTATTGTGTTTCCAGGGGTGGACTGGATAAAGTTAATATAAAAGTTGATATGGGAGAGAGGCAAAAGACGCTCAAAATTTGGCTTAAACGGACACGAGAGATAGGTGGAGTCGAGGGCACAAGGCTCGAGGCCAGGGACAGAAAAAAATATTCGAGGCCAAAGACAGCCCTTTCGAGGACAGACCCTTTCTAGGTCAAGGACACAGGCGCAAGTGTTCTCCAAAAAAAAGAATAATAATAAGGTCTTCAAAATTTTTTTTCACACGTTTTAAAAAAGAAAAGGCCTTCAAAAGTTTTTTCAGGTGATTTCAAAAAAACAAATATTTCAACAACAAACGATCTACAAAATTTTAAGGATTCCAAAAATACTGCTGTTCTCGAGCCGAGGACAGGGCAATTTTTGAGGACTTGAAGCTTTGAGGCCTAGGACTTCAAAATGTGTCTTCAAGGACTCCACCTCTGTAAACGGAATGTAGCAGTGGAACTGAAAAACAGTTGAAAGCTGAAAACAAAATGTACCCTGCAAAACACTGCAATCAGATATTTGCACCGAGTCACCCTCCGCTAAGAGGAGTTCAAAAGAGGAAGAACCGGACCTTTGAAACCAGCCTCTAGTGCCCATCAGTGTGGCCCGGCGCCATGGGGGGGCATTCCGGGACTGTGCCCCCCCCAAGCGTGGACTGTGCCCTGAAGAAATTAACAGGCTCAGGGCTTCTGGAGTGCAAATCCAGGCCTAAGACTCCGAAATTGGTGCTTATTGCCCTAGAATTTGCGAGCAGGAACTGTTTTTTCGTAATTTTTGTGGATTCACACTGGATTTCATAAAACTTGGGGGACGAAGACTTTTTTTTTGGTTTTCACTAAAGAATTTGTGGAAAATCGCATGATGAGTACGAAAATTTGTGGACATTTTTGAACTGAAGACCTTTTTTTGGTCTTCACTTGAGAATTCGTGGAAAATCGCAAGAATTTTGAGATAAAAACCAGAGTTTGTGGAAATTTTTAAATTGAAGACGTTTTTGTTTGGTCTTCACCTTTTTCGTTTTATCCACACTCTTGAATTCACATAAATAAACTTCTCGTGCCCCCCAAAATTCATTTCTGCCCCCCAGTCAAGCTATCCTGGCGCCGGGCCGGCATCAGTGGCCTATAAAGTTAATTTTTGTAAGTTTGTTTTATTCACCATTGAGTTGCTTTTGCCAGGAGACAGCAAAGGAACTATTTGGTTTTCGAGTTAACTGCCACGTCTTGTCTACCGCACACTGTGGAGTCTTCACGCTGTCCCTTTTTATTGCTGAACGCTAAGCAAGGAATCGAACCCAGATCTAGCATATCAGTAACAGACGCTTGATTACTGATTGGTGCAAATATTTTTTTCTTCAACAAAACCTTCGCTACCTCAATAGCCACCACAACACTCTTGATTTATTACAAGTTTTTTTGTGAGGAAGGTAGAAAAAAATTCACGTTTAAGTTATCAAAAAGACAATACTACTTCTTGTGATGCATAATCTGACCCAAATTTAACCGAAACAACAAAGAATTGTAATAAATCAGTGATTTCCGTTATCCAATTCAGCACAATATTATGGCCGCCCACAGAATATGCTGTTAAGCCATTACGCTTGTAAGCGCCGTTTTGTATAGTGTAGACACCTTCGACATACGAGCGTGAAAAAGTTTGTAATTTTGTACGCACAGTGTAGACAGGCTCTTAATAGGTTTGCAGCTGCTTATGACACAGCAAGAATAAAAATAAGCGTGGTCAAAACAGATGTACTTCACATTTCAAGAAACACTAATTGTGCTTGTTGCAACTGCATGGAGTGACACAGAAACTAGTATACGAGTTCAAGATCTTGGGGTTGCATTCAACGAGTAATGGAAGGCAAGACAAAGAACTGGATATCTGGATTGTCAAGGCAATTGCAATAATGAGAGCTTTGCACTATTCACTTGTTGTGAGATGAGAATTGTCGAAAATTAGCAAAACGCTCAATTTTTGGTACAGTCTTTCTCTTTTTGCACCTACCATATCTTTGTGCGGTCATGAAAATTCGATGACGATTGAAAGGGTGCGATCGCAAGTGCAAGTGGCCAAAATGAGGTTTCTCTAAAAAATCAAAGGAGTTACATTATTGACAAGGTGCACATCTCTTAAAGATTCGAAACTCTCTAAAGCCGCTACTTCTTCAAATTAAAAGATCTCAGCGTAGATGGTTTGGCCATAAAGCAGAATGCCTCAGGAGAAACTTCCAAACAAGCTTTACTTGTCAAAGCAAATGGGGAAAAAAAAACAGTTGGACGACCTAGAACTAATGTAGATAAATTAATATTACGATCAGGATCTCTGTTGAAATTGCTTGGGATTTCACCCAAGCGAAATGATGGGGGTGATGGAAGACCGTGAAGTTTGGTAGCTTTGTCTCAAGCTGCTGCCCTGCAACCCACATGGAAAAGAGGGCAGTGAAGAGAGAGAGAGAATTTTTCTTGAGTTTTCAATGGTTTTGTTTGCTTTTTTACTTTTGTTCTGTTAGAGTTGCATTTGTACAAATTTTTCATTTCATCTACCAGCTTCTTTACGTCCTCAATTATTTTTAATTGACGAATTGTTGGAATTCCAGCTTCGTCCTGGGAAAACATGTGCTTTTAATAGTATTGTTATCAGGTCTCGAATCAGTTCCTGGCAGCCAACTGCAAGAATCTACAGATCTATTTATAGTAGTATGTTGGTAGTAGATTTACTAATGTTCATGTTTCAAAGAGCTTATACTAAGTAGATTGCACTAAACTTCGTATCTTACATTGCAAAACATAACAGATATGGTTTTAGTAAGCTGCTGCTGTAACTATAGTGAAGTTAGAACAGCAGTTTAATAGATTTCAATAGCTAGGCCTAAAGCATAGTTTGCACCATCATTCTTTAAGAAAGTAACATTGTTGGCTATGTTTTACGCAGCCAGCCAAAATAGATACTGTAGGTCTAACGCAAATAAAGTTTCTGTTGTAGTTTCCCAGGACAGAAACGTGATCGATTTTGACCACTATTAATTGTAAAAAAAAACATAAATGTGAACAGTTTTAAAAGTTGTGGTGAAGTTGTTTTTTTAATGTATAAGACCAAAAGGAAATGTTCAATTTTTGCAATGACTCATTAGTAACAAAGATTTCACGTAGCACCATCTAGCGGCACAAAACAAATACTAAATCCTGGGTAAAAAAGGTCTCTTTACGACTCCTAAACCTCAATTTTTTTTTTTCTCGAAATTTGTATTCTTGATTTTCTTTGGCAACCTCCTATTTTGAAGAAGGTAGAAAAAAATCCAAAGAGGTCGGGACAACTGTAACACTCTTGCGTTTGCATTCTATATAAACGAGTTTATATTATTTTATTATGATTAGGGATATTTTTATTTTGTCCTAAATAAAACTAATTTTGACTTTATTTTAGCTGAATTTTGACTTTATTTTGACTTAAACCGTTTTGGTTTTATTGAGCTCTAAATTTTAGCTTTTAAAAAATGTTTTGTATTTCGCAATTCACGAATTCACTTACGTTTGAAGAAGGTAACCTTTGATTTTCATTAACAGCATTTGCAAAGAAATTTTAAGCAGTCAGTCTTGCGATTAAAGCAACTAAGCGATGCAGAATAAAGCCTGGGAATCTTCACACATTTCCATGTCAATTACACTTTTTTTAACCAGTAAACAGACCTGGAATCCTCGAGGACACATTTTCAAGTTCTTGGCCATAGCCTCAAAGCTCAAGTCCTTGGCCTTGAAGCCTACAAGTCCTCGAAAATGTCCTGTCTTTGTCTGGAGAGCAGCGTTACTTTTTGATTGGTTAAAAACCAAAATAACCAAACAAAAGACAACATACATATGTGATAGTCTGTCGATTCGTTGTAGCTTTTCCTTATTCAAAAAAATAACACAACATGATAGCCAACTCTGCCAGTCATACTGAAACATTGTGCGAAAGCTCTAATCAGAGAATAAGGAGACAAAATGCATTGTAGAAAATTGTTTTTTTTGTTTCTGCTAATACTTGCGGTACAGGTGGTACAAACATCTAAGCACTACAGTAAAGCCATCCAGAGCCATAACAAGAATCCGGGGGTCCAGACAAACCATTTTGAGTTGCTAATGCTAAAACATGACTGAGCCTATTCTGCGTATGAATTTTAAAAAAGGATGCAAGTGATAATAAAATTAAATGCAGTATTACCAGAGAAGGCATATTGATATATTACTGTAAATTTGTTAGTATATCTCGATATAACTAACAAAATGTATCTAGAGAACGCCAACTTGTTCTGAAAATGCGCGAGTGCAAAGAATTTGTTTTGAGATAAGAAAAAATAACTTTAATCACTGGCAAGCGGTCTGGGGGGCAAAACCACGTCCACAGAATAATTTGTGTGTTGGAAATCATCACTAAGAATCCCAAATAACAAACTATTAGATCACAAAAAACGCTGCCTGAAGAATTAATTAGAAATTACTGTAAGTGTGAAATTAAATATGAGTTGTTCGAATGCTGGGAGTACTTGATAAAGTTTTTACAAGGTTTCACAGAAAATTGATTGTTTTTTGAAAAAAAGTAATGGTTTATTATTTTTCCGTTTCGACAATTGTGGACCTCTTGAAGTGGGGCACGGAGCAAATGTCCCAATGCTTTCCTTCAATACAAACCTGCTGAGATCCTCAGGTTTTTTGTAATTAAATATCTTATGTTAAATTTAACAAAGTGTTTTTTGGCGGCCAATACGTTCGCGCTCACTCATTGGCATGTATTAGATGTGAAAAAGACAAAATACGCTGAAATGTAAAGAAAAGATTGGCTTAAACTTAGAGTTGGGAAATTGTGAGAGAACTAAAGTTTTTCTAACTTATCATTTACGGTATTTCTTTCCAAGTTGCTTTGAAAATCTAAATGTGTGATCTTCGTTCAAGTCACAAAAATTGCTATTTTTTCTCCAAAAAAAAGTACTAAATATATTTAACAGGGGACATGGAGATATTGCCCACGCCCTAGAACCCTGTATTTTTTCAATGCCAAAAACTTAAAAACATAAATTCACAGTATTTTGGAATATTTTAAGACAATAATTTTTGAAAAATTCCCTAAGAGGAAATGGTTTAACCAAGCAATATGGTTTGCGTTTAGGAAACTACTAAAAATGTGGGGATCCATAATCAGTGGACGTTTGCATCGGGGTCCTAACTGATTAAATTATGGCATTGAAATTGACTATTATTACTTTTATAGTGTAGCTATATTCAGCATTTCAACTGTGAAATATCACATGGGGGGGACGCTGAAGCAGTCTGACTAGATACATTCTCAATGCAGTAGCAACTTAGTGTGAATTTTGCCCCAAAATCAGAAGAAAAACAAAAACAATTGCCTTCCGTTAGTATTTTTTCACTGTCAAATTCAAGTGAAGACCAAATAACCCCAGTTTGTGCGATTTTTATCAGCTTAATTGAAATAAAGACCAAAACAAAAGGTTTTATTTGACGATTTTTATTGTTTGTGGTTTTATTGTGCAATATTTGTTTTTTGTACAAGATTTGATTGTTTTCTTTTTTGTGTAATATTTGACCATTACACTGGAATAAAGATCAAACAAATTAGAAAAGAAAGATTTTTATCGCTTACCCTGTTTGGGGTGGGCGCTGAATTTTCAGTAGGAGGAGGCCAAATCTCAATGGGGGAATGCTAACTACAGGTGGGAGGACGAGTCCCTCCTTCAATTTAAGTACCTGCTATATTTCCATGTACGGGATATGTGCTTCTTTCATTGCTATGATACCACTACTGTGCGAAATCAACATTAGCTACTAACAAGTAAAACTTCAAAATGGCATTTGTTGTTTTTGAAAACTATTATTGTTGAATTATCATCAAAAACTTATCGAAATGCAATATCTTAAGCACTTTCTCGCTTAAAAATTGTGGAAAATTTACCGATCATAATTTAGAAAAACTATGTTCCCTGTCTTTGGCCTTGACCATTTCTGTTCTTGGCCTCAAGAAGGTCTGTCCTTGAAAAGTCGATTCTTGGCCTTGGAGTTTTTTTCGAGTCCTTGGTCTTGGCCTGGAAGGTTGTGTCCTCAACTCCACCTCTGCCATTGAATTTTGGATTGAAATTGGCTGTTTTTAAATTTTCGCAAATTTTTGGCCTCATTTGTTGTTAAGTTTTTATTGGAAAAAAAATTGACACAATTTTGTTCATGCTTGGTAAAAAGTCGTGTTAAGTAAAAGTTTGGTTGATTGCTGGAGCTGTGAAAGCAAAACCATAAAGTTTTTAAAGATTTCAAAAATCAGGTTATTTTACTGTGATTTACGGTAGTGCATAATAAAAATTGACTTTTTGATGTTTAAATTTGGACATATAGTGTTGTTAGTTATTTTTTTCAATGCTAGGTTGGTATTAGTAATTTGTTTTTAATTTTCAAAAATGAGTTTCACTTTATTATAAAATTATTTTTATAAAGAAGCTAATCCAGGCAATTGTATTGCGGCATATTGCAACTATTTGCAGAAGTTTCAGTTGCAAACCTTCATTCAAACATGTATAAGATTGCTCATAACGTTTCATTGATTCCCAAATATTGAGAAAAATGAAGAAAAAAAAACTTTTGTTTGCTTTTAAAAATAAGTTTTGATCACATACAATTTTGACCTAACCCAAAATTTTGATCTTTAAAATCTACCTAAACTGGCTCCAGAGCACCCAAAACCAATCTTGGTATGCGTTTGATGGTATAAGAAAGTCGTAAAAAAATTTTGAGTTAATTGACTTTTGCGGGCCCTAATTATGACTTTTCCATGAACATCGCGTTCGCTTCTCTGTTTGTGCTGTGACGCTGTCATTTTCGTAACAAAACGTCAAAGAAAATCAATTATAAATCGAAACTGCACAAAGTGACATTTGTATTCCAATCGTGTCACAGCTTGAGTATTCGAGAATAAAATTTGTTTTTAAATTTAAGATCGAACTAAGACAATTTCAAGCTTAATACAGCAAAATTTTGAGAATTTTTTTTTATATTGCTATTTTTGGCAAAAAATGATTTTGCATTGGCACAAATTTTCATGTTTTAAAAAGTGGCAAATCAAGTATATGCTTGTAGTAGTGTAAGTATAAATGTTTCCAGCATAATTTTGTGAAAAAGCATTAGATCTTTATCATCACCTGCAAGGAGCTTGAAATTAGCCCATCCTAATCAAATAAAATTTTTTGTTATACTTGCTCTAATACACTGAAACGTGTAAGGAATTTGCGGTGCCCATATCTGCGTAATTGCACTCGGGCGACACAGCTCCTTATGAAGAAATATTGCAACAGTGGTGAGTCGTTTGCTGCACATTTGAATCTTAGAATCTACCGTTCCAGAGACGAAGATGCTACATTTTGACCAACTGGCCAGTATAAGCTCATCCTGATTGATTTTATTTCTTGAAGTGTACTCAACTGAACTTTTCTGTTAGTTCACAATTATGTCTTTAATGTAACATTTTTAAAGGATTGTTGCAAAATAAGGACACTTTGGATGATCTCGACAACGAGTGAAAGAGTTTTTACCCTTGCTGTAAGACATAATTGACCAGAGTCCTGCTCAAGTGAAATTTTTTTTGGCTTACGTCTGGCCTTCAATTTTTTTCTGACAGAATTTTCCCAGCGTTTATGTTTGAATTGACCCAAAATGCACTAGAAAAAGTCCGAAGCCTTTATTTAGTTTTGTTTTTTCTGTTCAGTCTTCACCATTTTTCTGGCCTGTTAGCATATTTTTAGGCCAGTGGTCTTGGACTGATATTTTGGCATGCCAAGTGGGGCAATCAAGAGCTGTTGGACCTAGGGCGTTTTCTATCAAGAGCTATTGGAAGTTTTTAATGTTTTATTATTGTGGTTGTAGGTGTAGCCAAGATTTTCGATTGGAGGGCCCAAACCGCAATTCACGTGCAATAACGTCATTAAAAATTTTCAAAAGGAAAGACTTTTGTGGGACAAAGATACCTTAAAATGGAAGATCATCAGTCGGTACCTGGGTTGGTGTATAGTCAGGATTTTGCTGTTGGGGAGGGCTTGAACTAAAAGTTAAAATGATTTCAAACGTGTTAAAGTGAGAAAGTATTGTAAGCAAACTAGGGGGTGGGTCCGTGGGCAAAACCCTCAGCTGCTGGGCGTTGTTTTGCTACCAACGATAAAAGCGATGACAATAAAGCTTGTTGTGTTTTCAGTTTTTTTTATCATTTTTATGTACAGTACACGCTTGCAACAGGGAATTAACATTAATATTGATGACATGACATGGGTGTCCAGGCCCCTCCATTCAAATTTATGTCAACCACTTTAAATGTATAACCTGGGAGAAATGTAGAGTTTATCCAACCAATTTTTTATGAATATTCATAACCTCTTCGTGCTACCGATAAGTTTATTTATTGATTTGACGTTTTGCTTCCCAAACCGGGAGGCTTCTTCAGAAAAAATTTCAGCAGAGCTGCCTTTGCAGTTACAATACCCAAAAACATTAAAGTGATAGAAAAATAACATTATATGATATTGAGAAATTATATCACTAACAGAGTGAAAAAAAGAAAGAATTGAAAAATTATGTTACTAACAGCTTGAAAAAAAAAGAATGCAGTATGAAAAAAAATTAAAACTATAATAACTAGACTACTTCATTAACAGTTTGAGAAAGTAGAAAAAGGACATGTTGCAAAACATTATGTATCTTGAAAAGGTTTTTAGCTCCACAGAGATTTATATTCAAATGAAACAATTAACCCATCAATGCGATTTAAAACGTTCAATTCCAAAGATTTTTGGTTTATCAAATAACCTTCTGCTATCTGACGCTTGTGCCAGTGTGGTTTCCTCCTTAATATTTCAGCATTATGCCAATCTACAAAATGATCATTTTCTGCAACATGCTGACACAGTGCAGATTTTTGCAGGTCAAAATTCTTCATTGCATCAATATGCTCTCATTTTCTAGTTTTTAAGCTTTGGCCTGTTTCATCGATGTATACTGCATTGCAGTCACAACAAGATATTGATAAACAAGGTCCAACTTTTCTTAGTCCAGAATTTTGTCTTTGGGCTTACAAAAAATATTAGACAAAACACAAACGTGTTAAATTGAGGAAGCATTCATTGTAAGCAAACTAGGGGGGTCTGGATTAAAATTTTTCTGAAGAAGCCACTCGGTTTGAGAGGCGGAATGTCAAACTAATAAATAAACTCATCGATAGTACGAAGTGGTTATAAATAATTATCTCGATGAATGCAATGCGTCCATTATTTTTATGAATAATTGAGACTTCACCCACGCGTAGAACCTTTGTTTTTACTCGGCCATTTTGATAGATGAGCATCAAAATTTATTCATCTTATAACTAAAAAACAGTCAAAGTCGAAATTTATTCATCTTCTTATTACTAAAAAACAGTTAGACGTGGAAAATGGAATTTTGGATATAACATTACAATAACTAAAAGCGTCATGTATGCTAATTTTGGGACCCTAGGTAACATAATCGTGATTTGGAAACCCTAGAATCGAGAAAAAACAGTCATTTTTGTCTTAAAAATTCATTGATTCGCTTATAACTATAAAATGGCTGAACGTGGAACACTGAAATTTGAACACAACATAGTTGCAGGTACAGGCTGTATGTGTATCAAATTTGAGGGCACCCAGGCATGTGATTGTGATTTCAGAGGCCAAAAATCCACAAAAAGTGGACAATTTTCAACTAGTATATCTCGGTAACTACCAATATCAATATAAAAAGCTTGTGGTTTTCGAACACACTTCTTTCTTTTTTTTCTATCACTATCTACTTTTAAACCACAAAATGCATATGGATTGATTACACTGTGAAATATCATAGATATCTAAAAGTACTGGTGCCTGCCTGAAATTTGGGTTGCCATGTTTGAGGAATCCTCCTCTAATGGGTGTTCAGTCGTTTAAGCTAGATGGATCAAATTTTCAAAATGGGTAAGCATTGAAGATAAGTAAAACAATAAAAATTGTGGGTGCTACAATGGGGTTCCCCCCCAAACGGGCCCTACAAAGTTCAATTTTTTAACCTCTAAAGCTAGACATGTGAAATTTTCATGGTAGGCATCTATGGAACAAAAATAAATTTTAACAAAATTTGGGTATACCAAAATGAGGGAGTCCCCTCAAACAGAGCTGCCAAAATTCAAACTTTTCAACGCTTAAGATATACTCATGAAATTTTCAGGATAGGCAAATATGAAGAAAAGATAAAATTTGGGGATGCCAACCCATAGGGATCCTCGGTTTATGTTGACACCTCCCCATCATTACATCATTAACTACAAAAGCTAATCAAATTAAATCTATTGGATAGGTTAATAGAGACCATGCCAAATGGTCCCCTTAAAATTTTTGAATCTTTAACTACCAGATACTCCAGCTAGACAGTATGAGTACCAATGGGCTAATATTGGGAAAGGAAAAAACATGCCAAACTTGGGGATGCCATGTTGGACAAATAGCTCTTAAATGAACCTTAAAATTACAAAATGAATTCTCATAGTGACTTGGTATCACAGAAAAGTAGAAGAGTCAAACTGAAGAGATCACTCCAACATTTAAGACAGTGACGTACTTGAGCTTAATGGCTTTGATAGATTTAAAGGCCACCTAATGTTCACAATGCAACGCTCTTAAAATAAAACAAAAAAATATTGCTACTCGAATGCTCAAAACCCGGTTTAGATGCACCTTCTCAGTTTCAAGAAAATGAATAGCCATTATTTACCTTTCGCGTTTCTAAAAAATGACATGACGTCATCAGACCCAGGAGTTTGGTGCACTTGCATAGTTTATCATTGCAGAAGATAGGCGATTTTGGAAAGGCATGTGATAGCAGCTTGGTAGTCAAAAAATAGTGCGCAAAAAAGGCGTAATTAGCTCCAAGTAGTTTCATTGCAAAGTTCAGAATAAATTATCTGTTGCAATCAGCTTTTACTGCCAGTGATGAACAGCAGTTTTACTAGCGGTAATGCCTCCATTGTCCATATCACTCTAAAATTCCAACTGTTCAAAAGTTTTCGTATTCTATCTGGCATATCCGTACTCCATACCAGTAGTCTACCGTAGAGGATTATAGTTACGTAAAAATATTTTACCCTTCTGATGCTAGTGAGTAGGCTACTGCTGTTTACTGCGTGGGATTAGGAATATAGACTACAGGTACGAATACTGTACAGTAGAAACGGTACCAGATTCAGATCAGAACTGTTAACCTGGTTTGGTTTGGGTTTCAGTAACTATTTTACTCCTGGCAATGTATTATGCTGCACTGATCTGCTAGGGTACAATAGTTTAGCGGTAACGGACTAGGCTACCAGTATCTACTATCACAGATCAGATCCGTGTACTGATGATCATAATCCCACTTTCCACACTACAGTACTGAATTGAATAATATTGATAATTGATACCAGTATGGTAAGGTAGGCTACCAGTATATACTGACTATACTGGTACTGGCACTGTTTCCTCTAGGAATATGACAGCTGCAACTTGCAAAATTGCCCGAATGCAAATCTTAACAAACGTTTGCTCAACAGTTTTACCACTAGCACTTAAGACAAATTTTTCATAAAAACTGGTTTTTGAAACAATAAGCGATTGCTTTAGAATAAAGTTACCAACTTTTTATATTAGATTCAACATGCCATTGCCCAATTTTAATTTCATAACTTTAGAAAAATTGCCCCAAAACCGTATCAAATTTTGCTTCATAGAAGGAACTCGGGGTATTGGTATAGGCCTGGTGGATCAGTAGATTGATACTAATAGATGTGGTTTACCTGTATCATACATTGATACCCTGAATGATTTGTCTTCAATCATGGGTACTGAGTAACGAGTACAGGCTGATCGAGTAAAGCATGGGTAGGATACCCAAAAGCCTAATAAAATGAGGAGTAGGCTTGGTGCAATAGGCCTACTGAATGTAGACTAATAATGGCAAGGAAGTAAGTACCAACATGTTACATTGGTAAGATAGGTTAAAATGTTACCACTACAGGCAGCATTTTTGTATTACAATTTCTTATTTAGAATAGGCCAACTGGTACTTGTAGTAAGTTACCTGCATACACTGATAGTTGTCTGGCTGTGCAGATCTGAGATACCGGTACGATATCAGTACACGAATCTGATCTGTGATAGTAGATACCGGTAGCTTCTTATCGTCCTGCTAAATCGTGTCGTCCAATGTTTGCTGAATTAGCAATTTGTATATTTGTTTTTTCTTGACAATAAAAGAATACTACTACTACCGCTAAACTATTGTACCCTAGCAGATCAGTGCAGCATAATACATTGCCAGGAGTAAAATAGTTACTGAAACCCAAACCAAACCAGGTTAACAGTTCTGATCTGAATCTGGTACCGTTTCTACTGTACAGTATTCGTACCTGTAGTCTATATTCCTAATCCCACGCAGTAAACAGCAGTAGCCTACTCACTAGTATCAGAAGGGTAAAATATTTTTACGTAACCATAATCCTCTACGGTAGACTACTGGTATGGAGTACGGATATGCCAGATAGAATACGAAAACTTTTGAACAGTTGGAATTTTAGAGTGATATGGACAATGGAGGCATTACCGCTAGTAAAACTGCTGTTCATCACTGGCAGTAAAAGCTGATTGCAACAGATAATTTATTCTGAACTTAGCAATGAAACTACTTGGAGCTAATTACGCCTTTTTTGCGCACTATTTTTTGACTACCAAGCTGCTATCACATGCCTTTCCAAAATCGCCTATCTTCTGCAATGATAAACTATGCAAGTGCACCAAACTCCTGGGTCTGATGACGTCATGTCATTTTTTAGAAACGCGAAAGGTAAATAATGGCTATTCATTTTCTTGAAACTGAGAAGGTGCATCTAAACCGGGTTTTGAGCATTCGAGTAGCAATATTTTTTTGTTTTATTTTAAGAGCGTTGCATTGCCGACATTAGGTGGCATTTGAGCTGGATGTGTGAATTTTTTACTAAACTGTAGCCTGTGACATTGAGACAACGTTCTACTTGCTCTTCAAAGTTTTTTAACAGCATTATCAAGAAAGCTTTGGAGTTGAATAATGTATCTAGTACAATTAATACTGCGCAATATCCAGTATGTTGGCCATTGGGTTCCAATGCTGTATAGCATTCTCAGAATAGGAATGGCTGTAAAATACGTGCATGTTTCTGGTATGGTTTGTGTTAAGTTGGGCTGATGTAAAATACTTTACTCAAAAGTCGCTGGTATCTTAAAGAATGCTTTACGTTATTTCAAAATAAAGTAAAAAAACTGTTGGAAACTCCTAGAAAGTTTTGTGAGTTTTAGCCTTGTTATATGAGCTTTTTCATTGGTGTTACTTGATTATTTTGACAACTTTTTGAGACCTTTAAATTTTGAAAGCGAATAACCACAAAGCTGTTAAAATAAACGAAAAAGAGCGTAATGTTCAAAGGAAGTAGATAATTTGTTGTAAAAAGTTGTTTGACTTTAAACATTACACCTAGGGTTCTGGAAAGCATAGAGTGGAGTAAATTTTATATGAGTTTTGAATGTGAAGTCTGAAGTTAAACTCTGCAATATCACTTATAAATTTATAAACATTTGATTTTTTGTTTCTAAATTTTGCTTGTGTAGAAATCTTTTCCTTGCTATTTGCTAAGTCAGGCATTGTTTTGATTTAGTCCCTAGATTTTGAGAAAAATCAGTAGAACTGTTCATGCACATGCTTATATAAAATTCTTCTTAAAAAAGAAATACTGCAGTGGGCTAGTTGAGTGCGCAGACTTGATATTTAGAATAGCGTGTCAAATATCTGATTAAGATAATGTGAGTTTCAAAATCTAAAAATCATGTTGGCACATTCAAATCAAAGATTTTGTTCCAAGTATAGTGGAATATCGCTTTTGTTGTTGTAATCAGAGCAAAAAGACACTCTCAAAATATTTATTTTAACGAGGGTTTTACTTATAACCGCAATTTTAACAATTGTGCTGCACTGCTAAGTGAAAATTGCAACAAACTCCTTAAAAGTTAAACGATAACTAAGCACAGTTGTAAAATTTTGATTGACATTTTATGGATACTTTTTCTAGACATTCAAGCTTTGAAAGCCATTAACCTCAAACCTGATCAAGTTGGTGGAACGTTATGAGATTTGAAAGCTATGTATTTCAGATTTGATTATCAATAATCATAAAAATGGCTTAACGCAATTGGAGTGCAATTTTTAAGTACTGTGAAGTTCTTTAGTTGAGTGAAGTTAGATACTTTCCCAAATTCCCCGGATATTGTTTGCGATGTCACATTTTAGTTCAGCAACATGATTAGTGACCATCTGTATTCTACTGTATCAATTGTAAATAATAATCCACTTTGCCAGTTTTTATGCAGCAAAATACTTTTAAAACATTAGCATTGGGAAAAACTTATTGAACAAATTATTGAATTTGAATTGAGGGAGCCCGGGCCTCCTGATCGTAACAGGGATGTTGTGGATTACTAAGTTCTCTCATTATTTACAATTTTCTTATAGTCCTTCCATTACTTACAATTCACGTTTGAAACCTTGCATGTTTGGGACTTGGCCCAGGTAGGCGGAAACAAGGTGCATTGCTGTCTGCAATATTTTTAACAGTAAATGATAACTCACTTGAAGGTTTGCCTCAACAATTTTTGTTTGTCATGAAAATAATCAGTTTTAGGATTACATGTACGATAATGCATGGGTGATAAAAACACAACGATTAGTAATCCTAATTCTACGTTTGATTAGGAGGCCTGGGCTTTCTCAATTCAAATTCAATAATTGGTTCAATAAGCATTCCCTAAAGTTAATTTTTTTAAAAAGTATTTTGTTGCGTAAAAACTGATGAGGTGGATTGTTGTACAACGTTGGTGCAATGGATGGTTAGTAATTATATTATTGCATTATTCATAAAAGATTCGATCAAGGCCTGAGGTTATAACTTTTAGGACAAAAGCTCTAATATTTTCCTGGATTATGCATTTGAATTGGTTGGCAAAAATTTGAATCAAAGGGCAAGGCCCCCCTAGTCATTAATGTTAATGTTAATTCTCTGTTGTATGCATGTGCTGTTGTACATGTTTAACATTAGTGGCAAAAAAACGCCCAGCAGCTGAGGGTTTTGCCCACAGACCCCCGTTTGTATTTGTTTGAGTTGCACTAGTTTGCTTACCATCCCACCCCAATTTAACATTTCAGAAAAGTTCTTTACTTTTTGTTCAAGACCTCCCCTTTAGCAAAATCCTGATTACACACCAACCTAGGCACCGACTTCTGATCATCCATTCTAAGGTATCTTTGTCTCACACCAGCCCTTCCTTTTGAAGATTTTTGATGACATCATTGCATGGGATTTGCGGTTTGGGCCCTCCAATATAAAATCCTGGCTGCGCCTATAACTGCAGTAATAAAGCATCAGAAACTAAAAACCTATAAATCTAACAGCCTTTTTCATCTGTTGATAGGATCAACATTCATCAGGGATAAATTTTATTTAAATACAGTAGAATTATATACAGAACACGGGTTATCTTGGAAACCTGTAAATCCAACAGCCTTTTTCATCTGTTGATAGGATCAACAGGGATAAATTTTATACAGTAGAATTATATACAGAACACGGGTTATCTTGAAAATTTGAAAGGTTTTTTCTGGGACGCTTCATGGATGAGATCCATTATGCAGAAAGCTAGCGTGTGCAGTAGAGCCGATTTTTGAAAGTAAGCCATTAGGAAAGTTCTTGTTTACTATTCATTCTATTCAAAAACGTGAATAAACAGCACGAGATATTGTAGCATATGTGTTACATAAGTTCATTTTACGTGAGATCCTTCCAGCAGAGATTCCAAACTTGAAAGTAGTGCCAAATGACACTTCGCGATGACACCCTCAGTCCAGCAGCTCTTGATGACACTACTTGCATACTAGAATATCTGTCCAAGACCACTGATCCAAAAATTGTTTTAAATTGACCATAAACAGGCCAGAAAATTACTTTGAATTTGAAGACTGAACAGAAAAAACTAAAAAAGGCTTTGGACTTTTTCTGGTGCATTTTGGGTCAATTCAAATATAACTGCCTAGTAAATTACATCGTCAAAAAATTGAAGGCCGGATGTGGGCCAGAAAAAAATTTATCACGGGTAGGACTCTGGTGACTCTTGTCTTATAGTAAGGGTAAAAACTCTTCAACCTGTTGTCGAGATCATCTGAGGTGTTATGTTTTGCAACAATCCTTTAAAAATATTAAAGACATAGTTACAAAGACACAGAAAAGTTCAGTTGAGTCCATTTCAAAAAATAAAATCATTCAGGATGAGCTAATTTCGAGCACTCGGGCTGGTAGTCATAAAGGTTTAATGCTTTTTTCACAGATTTTTGTTAGAAACATGCTTTTTTTATAGTTACACCACCACAAGAATATACTTAGCAAAAAAGACGATTTGCACCTATGAAAAATTATTTTTTGCCACAAATAACAATAAGAATCAAAAAGTTCTCAAATTTGCTGCGTTAAGCATGAAATTTTTCTTAGGTTGTTCTTAAATTTAAATCATAGTTTATTCACGTATATTTAAGCTGTGAAGTGATTTTAATACAAACGTCATTTTTGTGCAGTTTCGATTTGTAGTTGATTTTCTTTGATGTTTTGTTACAAAAACTGCAGCACCGTGATCCAAGTATTCGCTTTTATGTGCAGAATATTTGAAGAGCGAGTCCAGACATTTTTACATTTTACTGCGTAGTTTTCCATAATGACGTCATAAATACGAGATGTGTTTGAAAAGTAACGGGGCTGGGTATATAAATGTTTTATTTTATTTGACAAATAAATTTTACAACATGTCGCCTTCAAAGTAATCTCCTTTGGCTCGAATGCACTTTTCCAATTTCCTCTGCCACACTTCCACGCACTCCTGGAAAGATTCCTCCGGGATCGCTCAGAGCTCCCTCAACACGGCTGTTTTAATGGCTTCTAAATCTTGAAAACGAGTTCCTTTGATGACTTCCTTGAGTTTGGGAAACAAAAAGAAGTCACAAGGGGCCAGATCTGGAGAGTAGGGTGGTTGCTCCAGTACAGCAATGTTAATTTTGGCAAGAAACTCCCGAATTTCTAAGGCATTATGAACCTGAGCATTGTCATGATGAAACAGCCATGACCTCATTTCCCACAGTTCTCTTCTCCTTCACTGAGCACATCAGACGTCGCAAGTTGTTTTTGTAGATGTGCTGATTAATAGTTTGGCCTTGTGGCAAGAATTCTGCATGGACAATTCTATGGACATCAAAGTGATCCGCATCACCTTGGTTTTTGGACTTGAACACCCTCGCCTTTTTGGGTCTTGGTGACAATGTGCTTTTCCATTCAAGGCTCTGCCGTTTGATGAGTGGATCATACTCAGAGATCCATGACTCATTGCCAGTAACAACTCTTTTCAGCAAGTTGGGTTCAGTTTCGAGTTGCTCCGAAATGTCTTCACACACTTGCACACGCTGCTCCTTTTGTCCTTCATTCAGCAACCTTGGTACCACTTTCGGACAGATCTTTCTCATCCTCAGATCTTTCATAATGATTCTCCATACCCTCTCACTATTAATACCCAGCTCATCTGCTATCATTCTAACAGTAAGACGGCGATCGCTCCGCACCTTTTGTCTCACACACTCAACATTTTCATCTGTTCTGTTTGTGGATGGCCTCCCACTCCTGTGATCATCTCTCACTTCCTCTCTTCCCTCTTTGATACTCCTGTGCCACTCAAAAAGACAAGTTCTTGACGTTGTGTCATCACCATAGACTTCTTGAAGCAACTTTAGTGCTTCAGTTAGAGTTTTTCCAGGATGGACAAGAAATTTCAGGTTGATTCGTTGTTCGACGCTCATCCTTTGCATAAAAAGGAAAAAAGCCAAAAATTCTTAATTTTATCAAATTTTCACGAAACGATCACAAAGAAAGTGCCCTGACAGAAAAACGTGCAAAAAAGAATGTAGTTGTCACAGAATGCTGAAATTTGGTTTTCGAAACCATAAGACATTGTGACATCATAGAAAGCAATGCCTTTTTTCTCTGTTATAAAAGTTGTTCATGCAGCGTGCATAGTCGCGTTACTTTTCAAACACACCTCGTATATGAGTTTGGTTTCGTTGTGTCAAAACAAAACCGTTCTATGAATACACCAACTTTCATTAACGTAATCTGTCAACATCAGTAAGCACCCCAAGTCAAAAATTTTTGTAAAAATTTGCAATCAATCAACCATATTGTGACATCATCATAGAACAAACCAAAAGTTTTTTATAGAAAGTTTGCTAACATCTTTGTCTTTCATTTGAACCTAAAATCAATTGTGTACTACATTTAGAAATAGGTTTTTATGTCAAGTGTAGCTTAGCGAAAAAAATGATTGTCACTTTTGCAGAGAATTCCCAATATTATTCAAAATCACCAGAAATTAGGTGGAAACATTGGGATTCTGAAAGTTTATTTATTCAGGATTCGGAAAATATATGTAAAAAGTTGTCTTTCACTTACTTGTGAACGCTCGTGGTGACTAGACTAAATGTATCAGGCCGTTTTTTGTGGGTAGGCTATCATTATAACAGACTTGTGGTGTAATTCATGTGGCAGTTCATTTGTTTTTCAACTTCTTTAAAGAATTAATTCTCTTAATAATTGGCAGGGTTAACGGTATTCCATTTTGAAAAAATTGTGTTCAAGTTTTGCATTTATGACGATTTTCTGCCAAGGCGAAAGCCACGTGACTTCAAATCATGTTTCCATGTTTTAGAATTCGATACAATAAAATTCTAGCCAGGCACTAAATATGCAAATTGCAAACTTTTTCGCAAAAAAAAACAAGTTTGGAATAATTATTTTGTTTATAGGCATTGTATTTTAAATTTGATTTAATTTTTAAATTTAAGAAAAGGTAAAAATATTCTTGTGGTAATCTGTAAATCATTTAGCGGCATTACCAATTGAAGAAAAAGTTTTTTAAGCTTAGTGTTTAACAATATTTATCCGCGCTCTAATTCAAAGCAATATATCTGGGTGCAATCGCAGGCATTTTTATCATTAATCAATGAACAAAACTTCATTTATAAAAAGTTTTTCAGTAGGTTCCTCTATGGGCTTTACGAGATCTCGTTTCTAGACGTTTTTTTTGCTAACGTAGCAAGGCCTATATGTTCATTCCATGGTGGTTGTAAACTTGTCATATTGATTAAACTACGTCTACAAAACATTGTTACGTTGGTGAGTTTAGATTTCAAAATATCTCATAAATTCTTTGGAGGAGATAATATTATAGGTCCAGTATAAAGTTCATTTGTTCACGTGTTTAAACCTAGCTCACCAACGCTGAGCAGCTTTTTGGGGGTTTCCCTGGCAGGTCTTTTGTCAGGGTAGGCCACCACAACGGGTTGACTTTTTAACTCCAATTCGACATTGCTAGTGTAAACATAAATAAAGAACACGAGAGTAAAAATCAAATATATTGAATTAAGAGCAGTTTAGTGAACTATCACTAATTCTTTTTGTTTTTCAGGCACGAATCGGCAAGTGGATATTATCGAGTATCCGTGTATTTTATTGCTCAAGTATTTGCAGACTTAATTCCTAACCGTTTGATTCCAAATTTCTTTTTCAGCACCATAATATATTTTATGATCGGTAAGTCTTAGATTGAATGATTTTGATTTTTTATGAATTTTTTTAACTTCTGCGATAGATTTCTGTTGAGTAGTTTTACAAGATGTAATAGGGTTGTTGCTTAAAGACTTGTAGTGCAGTTTTGATATGTATTCATAAATTTTGATACGTATTCAAAAAGTTAAATCATTACTGTTAAATTTTATTGGGTGTAATTCTTATTCATCTGATTTTTGTTTTTTCCTGGAAGTTGTACAAATATACACTCCCTTCGGCTTACAATCTGTATATGTTTTAATTAAGAGCAACCTTGTCACCAATCCAATCTTTTTGGAATCTGTTGTTTCCATGTTATGTCCAATTGTTCATAATAAAAAGATTTTTTCCGTAAGAGCGGAAAAACGTAAAAACATTTGTAAATTTTTAGGTTTTCAGCTCGATGCAGGTAGATTCTTTTTCTTTGTTTTCGCCCTCGTTTTAACTGCTGTTTGTGCATCGTCATTGGCCTTTCTTGTTAGCGCTTCGGTGCGTATATTTGCGATTGCCAACATTGTAGTAGCTCTTCCATACATTTTAATGATGCTGTTTGGAGGATTTTTAGTTAACACTGGCTCACTGTTGGACTGGTTGGAATGGATAAAATGGATTAGCATATTTCGATATGGAATTAATGTAAGTTGTGATTTGGACTTATCCAGTGTGACTTCTTGTGTTTGTAATTACAGAGATGTTGCTGGAAATCGGTGTTATTGAAAACATGAAAACTACTTGAGGTAATGAAAAGGTTCCTCAAATTGAGGAAAAAGGTTTGGGGCACCTGTTTATTACCTTAAGTAGTTCTCATTTCTTCAATAAAACTGATTTCGAGCAGTGTCTCTCATAGTTTTTATTCACCAAGTTGCCACAATTAGAGACAGCGAATTAATAGGCAGCTGAATGATATAAAAACTGAAATCAGTCAAAACACATACGGTATGTCTATGCGGTATAAAATTGTGATAAAGAAAAGATTGGTAAATGTAATTTCTACAATGCAATATATACGGTATATGCTCAATAAGATATGCCTTCACTGCAGAATCGTCTCAATGGAACTTACGGTATAGGCAAGTAGGGTTAGATTGAGTTTGAATTTGAATCCGTTCTCAAGTTAGTGAAAATCATTGAATTTGAATGTCTTAATTAAACATTCGATAAATGTTGATTTTTTCGAATTAAAACTTACATTGCGATTGTAGCGATTTATAACTGGTTTATATTAGAACATGTTGTAAACGATCCATAAAATTTATCAAGCAAAATGAAATTTTGTAATGGGTGATGGCAAATATGATGCTGCCATGTCCTTGAAAGTTGTTTTTGCAACATTTAGGATCGTATTCACCTGAGCTGTTGAGGTTAAGCGTGCGCTCACATTAAAACGTTGCTCATTTAAGCGCTGTTTCAGCGAAATGTCAAAACGGAATTCACCTGAGAGTTTAAAACGTCGCTCAAAATAGCGCAGTTTGAATGGTGAAAACAGTTTTAATAGCGGCAGATTTTGCTGACTCACACATTCTTTTCTCTCTTAATCATAGAGAAATGATACACTGCCACAATGAATGAACTCGGTCTGAAGCAATAGGTTTATGAAAGGTCATGCCAGTACAGTACAACTGTGCAATATTAAGATTTCTCACTTACTTTTGAAGCGTAATTTTTTGCTTAGTTTAGTTCGTTGTGTCCAATATATAGAGTAGTGTTTTAGAATTTTTTGTTGATTTTTTTTAACCTACGGTATTGACTATTAAAAATGAATCGTAGTAAGAACTTCACACAGCAAGAAAAATTTTTGGCTTTTGGATTTGATTAATAAATACAAGTCTACTATTGAATGTAAAAAGACAATGCCAAATCTTGCAAGCAAAAAACCGATGCTTGGGAAGAATTGTGTGCGGAGTGTACCACAAATTACGTGTATGCAAAAAGAGATGTGAAATATCTTCAAAGTTATTGGATGAATTTGAAAATCCGCGCCAAAGCCATTACTGCTGTTCAAAGAAGAGAAAGAATTAAAACTGGAGGAGGACCTCTGGTCGAATTGCATTCGTACACAAAATTGGTGCAAAGTAAGCAGCCTGATTTTTAAGATACTGTACTGCATAGCATAGAGTTACGACAAAATTTGTATAAAAGTAGCAATTTTTTCTACCAAAAATTAGAAGTTTTTAATCGTTTCCGGATTTTTCAAGATATTAGCAGGTTGTCGTTCTGTAACATATGCCTAATTCCAGTAATTCTTTGTGTAGATGCTGAAATACTTGCTGAAAAAATTTTTGTAATGTTTTCTCGTTATTTAGGTATTGTTCTCAGTCTAAAGCCTTGACCAATCCATTTGATGACGATGCTGTACTGGATGTGACATGCAATAATCAAGATGACTTCATCATTATAGACCGGCAGCCCAGAAGATTTATTTACCTGAAAGACGGCGGAAGGTTTGATGAGCCTAAAATACACGTCTGTACTCGTCTTTTAAGAAAATGTTTTACTGGCAAGCCAAAAGTTCGGCTAAGACCCCCCAAATCCACAAATTAAGGGGGGTCAAAATGGCCTTTATTTACCCCAAAGACAGCATGGATAAAAATTGCTTAAAATCGTTCCCTGGGGTCCACTGAACACTGAAATGGCAAAGACAGTAACTTTAGGTTCGGCTAACCCCCCGACAGTAACGAATTTAGGGGGGTCAAAAATGGCCTTTATTTACCCCAAAGACGGCATGGATAAAAATTGCTCAAAAACGTCCGATGGAGTCCACTGAACACTGAAATGGCAAAGACAGTAACTTTAGGCTCGGCTAACCCCTTGCCAGTAACGAATTTAGGGGGGGGGGGGCACAAAAATTGCCTTTATTTACCTGGAAGACGGCATGGATAAAAATTGCTCAAAAACGTCCGATGGAGTCCACTGAACACAAAAATGGCGAAGACAGTAACTTTTGGTTCGGCTAACCCCTTGACAGTAACGAATTTAGGGGGGGGGCACAAAAATTGCCTTTATTTACCTGAAAGACGGCATGGATGAAAAATTGCTCAAAAACGTCTGATGGAGTCCACTGAACACAAAAATGGCGAAGACAGTAACTTTCGGTTCGGCTAACCCCTTGACAGTAACGAATTTAGGGGGGGGGGGGCACAAAAATTGCCTTTATTTACCTGAAAGACGGCAAGGGTAAAAACTGCTCAAAAACATTTCTTGGTAGTCTACTGCAAAACAAAAACAGTGACAATAAACTTTGGTATCCTCAAACTGATTTCTTACTCTTACTCCAAAAGTCATTGCAGCACTAAATATGGCTTTTACAGTATTGTTTTTGAAAAAATTCATTTTAAGTTGATGACGTCATGAATCATTAAGTAACGTGATGGTCGATTTTGGCAAAAATGACGTCATATTTTAGTGACGTTTCCTGTACAAGCGATTTAGATTTTGCGTATCAGCTTGTTTTTTAATGTGAGTCATATGTTAGAAAATTGTTGATAGTCAATCTTCTGAAACAGTGCTCGATAATGTACAAAGTAAAACCAGAGCAAAATACAACCAAAAAATCACAGTAAAAAGTTAAAAGCACAACAGCCGGTTTTGTCCTAAGGACTCATCAGGTGCTACTGTAATCTTGCTCGAAAAGAATTGCGGTAACACTGGATGAGTCCGTAGAACGACACAGACTATTGTGCTTTTAACCTTTTACTGTGATTTTTATAGTTGAATCATATATTACGTCAACATGATGACGTCACAAAAGCGTTATAATTACGTCACTTAAGTTAAATTTGAGCCAAAACTTTCCATATATTTATGAAGTGACTACGAAAAACTTCAAATTTGGAACAATTAATATCACCCTAGCAATTTCGAAATATTGAAGGTTGTTTGTGAATAAATTTGATTCAAAAGTTGATGTAGTTAGATGAGAAACAAAAAGGCTTTTTTAATATTTTATCGATTCAAAATTATTTTATCGTTGGCGAGGATGAATTTGAATTTCTCAAATATTTTTAGGGCCCAACAAAAAAACGATTAAACCAGTCTCAAACACTAATAAGGTACTT
The DNA here is from genome assembly GCA_963965965.1 of Trididemnum nubilum. Lineage (NCBI taxonomy): Eukaryota > Metazoa > Chordata > Ascidiacea > Aplousobranchia > Didemnidae > Trididemnum > Trididemnum nubilum. The sequence goes on along the minus strand of OZ014472.1, from coordinate 30,259,852 downwards.
TAATTTTAAATTAGTCTAGAGAAGCACGTATTAATGTTAAGTTTAGAAAGTTTTTAGAAGAAATCGCTCAACTTAAAAGTTGATCATGAAACTATATAGGCTTCGTTGTTAAGAGTAATATATAGAAAATTATTTAGTAAATTTTTATGGGCCATATCACACCACAAAAACTGCATTGAATTATAATACAGACTCAAAGCAACCCATAGAATTTCAAAAAAAACTCTAAATTCTTAAACACTGTGTTAAACTAATAAGTCTACGTATTACCAATATTCAAAATGCTCTTTCGGTTATTAAGTCTTTCATTAAGTGCTTAGAGTCTTGCGTTCTCTGAGTCTTTCTTTAATGCAAATTATGCAACTTTTATCAACTTCATTAATTTTAGAGTTTATCGTAATGAGTGCACCGTAGCCAAAATTTTGAAAAAAATTTTTCTGCTTGCAAATAATTTTGGAACAGGTAGTCGCATAAAGTTTGATTGTTGGAATTACCTTCCTTTTTCTCGGAATTAAAGCATTATAACGAAATGTCACATTATAAAACCCATAGCGTTTTTAAAAAAGGACTGAAGCAAATTCACTGGGGTTATCTAAACTTAGAGCAAACGTATTAGATTATACCGGTGTTGACTACATCCTGCTTGACCCAGCCGTGTCAAAGATATACTACTTCAAACATGACGTAGGGCATCATTATTTTTATTGGCAGTCCTAGCTGACGATGATAGCATTTGCGACGCAATCTCTGTTCTATCCTAAGGCGACACCTCAATTACACTAAACCACAAAGGCCTTTTAACTTATAGGCCTCTATGGGCTAGGCTACTGCATTGAAACGTCAAGGTCACCAATGAAATTGTAATTACGAAGGCTCCTACGAGGGGCTTGAAGTAAAATATCTCTGAAACGGCTGGGTCAAGAAGGATGGAGTCAATAATGCCAAATCTAATTCGATTACCCTAACTTTAAATACTCCATTGATTTTGCCGTGAGTCCTCTTTCAACATAAAAAGGCACACGATAGCGTCTAAACTGGAGGCAGATGCAAAAACGTAGCTGATGAACAAAATTGACGGGATTTTTACACTTGCGAACATTGAAAATATTTTTAAACTTAGAGGCCATTATTCATATGATGTACTGTACAAAAAACTAAGGCTTGCTGGATTCAATTTGCAACAAGATCATATTATTCAGGCGTTGATAACACGGATTTCGTTTAAAACCACGTTGTACAAGGGCATTATTTAAAAATTTTTTGATTATTTTTAGTTTGAACTTCTCAATAGACACTATTAGTGTTTGTTTTTAGTGTTATGAGGTCACCAAGGACAATGAGGTGGTCTCGATCAAACAGATCAACGAAACGACATTAATCGATGACGTTAATAATGACAGCAACTTAATTTTCAATATTTGGTAGGCCTATATCTAAGAATTAGTCGTGCATTTAGGCCCATTCTACATTAGGCGTAAAATCTTGATCGCAAGAGTGTGTTCTTAGTTGATTTTAACCGACTTTGTCTGTTTGAAATAAATTAAAATGCGCTTTTTTGCTTACGATTTTACACCCAGCGTAGACCGGGACTAGCAGTTCATCATGTTCTTGAAAGGCAATACAAGGCATTTTACCACAAGTGCAAATAGGTATGTAACATACCATAATTATTGACAACTGTATAATCCAACATTTGAAGATGAAGTTTATGTTTTTGCATTGACAAATGTCTGATAAGAGGGCATATAGGACATAGGTCACATTTGGCTATTCTGGTGTTTTAAGGAAAGAATCTTCCACAAATCGTTTTGGCGCCTTACTCTTCTAACATCTCTAATTGATTGATTCATGGATTTTTATTTTCGGAGTGATGGATCGGTATTTTTGGCCTTGCTACAGCAATGAAGCAGCTTTTGTTGAACTAAAACAACCTCACTGTATCTTGCTTTTCTTTTTGTTGTAGAATAGAGCATCCATTTGGAAATGGTGTGAAACTTCGTTCTCTCCCTTTCCTTACCCACATTCCGTTACTCAATCATTACTTTTTGGCAATGAATACTACGTCCGCTAGTTGCTCTTTGGAAATTGAGTGTACTAGATTGTCCTTTGCTCACTTTACCAGTGTCCACAAAACTCTGCCCGATTGACGACTTTGCCAACTTTAGCTCCAAATTCTGTACTTATTTCTATCTCTATAATGGTTTTGTTCGATTTTCAAACACCCAGTATAATCTATTACATAAGCTCGTCCTAACTTTCAGTATAACGTATAATGTTTGTCTTGCCTTACACCATAGCCCCGATGTGATAGAAATATTTTATGGCACAGGTCAGTAACCTATTTTGCGCCATGGGCCAGTTTCAAATACGAAAAAAAATGTGGAACTGTTCTCAACAAGATACAGTATGATGCCATTTAGCCAATTCGCAGGAATCTGTAGCTCGATTTAAAAAACCGGTTACAGATACAGTGCCGCAACTAGAACATTGCTCTAGAAAGGGCAAAATTTCTTTCTAGGGGGGCCAAAATTTTTCGGCTGGTCTAGTTTTCTCCGAGTTCTTTGTTGATCTCCAAAAAAAGTTCATCGTGCCAATTCGGTCAACTTTCTTCGAGTTTGTTGGTTTCCAAAAAATAAAAACCACCGTCTTGAAACTGCCGCAAGGGAAAGTGAAGTTTGGGTGGGCATGCTGGGCAGTTTGAGGAAGCGAAATTTTTGTTTAGAGAGTGCCGCCCCCTTTTGCCCCCCCCTAGTTGCGGCCCTGTACAGATATAGTTCTAGCAAAATATGAGTACCCCCACTGGATTTGCAAAATTACGATCATCAATCTTGACTTGAAACAGTGAAACAGGATTTTCTCTAAAAAAAAGGCCTTGTTTTTCTTTTGTGTTTGACAAGTCAATGTTTGTTTGTATCTTTTAAAGAAAACTCGATCCTTTTTTATACCTTTTACATACTCCAGGTTGCAGATCATTGTAAAATAATACTCAGAATAGAGATTCACGAACCGGAAGCAAATTCCTCAAGGACGTGTTTACTAATAATTGCTGATGTATGAAAAATTTGTCAAAAGATATGCATGATAGTTGCGATTTGTGATACTATCTGACACTTTTCCACCGTTGTGTGCCAACTTATCTCTCTTCTCAGTAGGCCTCTGTTTTTGGACTAGAACTGTTGCATTAGTAGTGTAATCCATTATGTTAATTGATTTTTTCAAGGTTACGCATGTTGGACTTAAGAGTTTACTACTCAAGCAAACATTCTGTATACTGTTTGCGTAAATAGTGATAATTAAATCTCTTCAAACATCTCTGCTTTTTTTAAAAGAACTGCAAATTTACGATGTTCGAATTTATTTGAGCTGATAAATCTAAGATTTGTCATCATTAAAATTCTCTGCCCTGAACGATATGTGCAATGTTTAATCGCAATGGTAAACTAGCGAGCGAGCATTTTGAATGCTGGTAATAAGTAAATTTATCACATGTTTTTTTTGAGATTCTAGGTTTCTTTGAAATACTATACTCGTAGTAGTTGCTTCGAGACTGTGATACAAATTTAACGCAGTTTTGGTGGTGCGATATAGGACGTAGAAAATTTACTTAATTTTATTTTTTAATTTTTTCGTCGCTCAATCAACTGTGCAGGACCGGTACGTCTTGAAATTACTGCAGTTGTAATTACATTTTATTCACCAAGTTTGCTTGGCGAGAAGACAGCAAAAGGAACTTTCGGTTTTCGAGTCAAGCTGCCCACCTGTCTACTGCCACCTGTCCACCACCTGCCCACCACACACGGTAAAAAGATCTACACACACATCTACCACACACGGTAAAAGCTTCACACTGTCCCTTTCAATGCTGAACGTCAAGCAACGAAACTGAATACCAACTTTTATAGCCTTTGGTTTGACCCGACCGGAAATCGAACCCGAGTTTACCGTTTCAGTAACAAACGCTCTATCCACTCAAACACTGATCGGCTCAATGACGTAATCTATACTGCAAAACATTTTTGTGGGCAATCTTTGAAGTTGTACGATTTTTGTGAAAACAAGATAATTGCTCACATGTAACGTCACTACAATATGACGTCAGTTTTGCCAAAATCGACCATCACGTTACTTAATGATTCATGACGTCATCAACTTAAAATGAATTTTTTCAAAAACAATACTGTAAAAGCCATATTTAGTGCTGCAATGACTTTTGGAGTAAGAGTAAGAAATCAGTTTGAGGATACCAAAGTTTATTGTCACTGTTTTTGTTTTGCAGTAGACTACCAAGAAATGTTTTTGAGCAGTTTTTACCCTTGCCGTCTTTCAGGTAAATAAAGGCAATTTTTGTGCCCCCCCCCCCCTAAATTCGTTACTGTCAAGGGGTTAGCCGAACCGAAAGTTACTGTCTTCGCCATTTTTGTGTTCAGTGGACTCCATCAGACGTTTTTGAGCAATTTTTCATCCATGCCGTCTTTCAGGTAAATAAAGGCAATTTTTGTGCCCCCCCCCTAAATTCGTTACTGTCAAGGGGTTAGCCGAACCAAAAGTTACTGTCTTCGCCATTTTTGTGTTCAGTGGACTCCATCGGACGTTTTTGAGCAATTTTTATCCATGCCGTCTTCCAGGTAAATAAAGGCAATTTTTGTGCCCCCCCCCCCCTAAATTCGTTACTGGCAAGGGGTTAGCCGAGCCTAAAGTTACTGTCTTTGCCATTTCAGTGTTCAGTGGACTCCATCGGACGTTTTTGAGCAATTTTTATCCATGCCGTCTTTGGGGTAAATAAAGGCCATTTTTGACCCCCCTAAATTCGTTACTGTCGGGGGGTTAGCCGAACCTAAAGTTACTGTCTTTGCCATTTCAGTGTTCAGTGGACCCCAGGGAACGATTTTAAGCAATTTTTATCCATGCTGTCTTTGGGGTAAATAAAGGCCATTTTGACCCCCCTTAATTTGTGGATTTGGGGGGTCTTAGCCGAACTTTTGGCTTGCCAGTAAAACATTTTCTTAAAAGACGAGTACAGACGTGTATTTTAGGCTCATCAAACCTTCCGCCGTCTTTCAGGTAAATAAATCTTCTGGGCTGCCGGTCTATTATTGACTGCAACGCAACCCCAAAAGGTATACAGTGCTGATTTTGGTTACCGGTCAACATTAAAAATTACTGGCAAACTTTATGCACAACATCACAGTGGATGGAACAAGATTAGAAAAGGGACCCCTCATACAAACAAAATTTGTGAGGTTTGAATGATCTATATGTTTGGTGGTCAGTTCTTGCATATATGGGACAGAATTTTTCATCCATTGCTTTGCGTTAAATATTGGTTGTGAAACCCTAAAAGAAGATAGGCCTCATCAGACTTTTTGTTTAAGTTTTACTAGGCAAAAAAATAAAATAGTTGAAACTGCACGAGTGAAAAAAACATTCAAAAGTTTGCTTTATTGTAAAAATAGTTTTTATTGCAGAAACGGAAACCCAGCCAGCAACAACAAACAATCAAAATGAAAACAAAAAGAATGAGAATGCTGCTATGGGCAAGCAAGAAAACTTATCATCTGCAAATCGAGCTGCATGCAAAGCCCAAAACACCAAGGAAAATTTCAAAACGCCGTTGTGTGGTAAAAAAACAACAATGTTTAACAGGGAACAGATATTAATCGGAAAAAAGCAAAAAGGAGTAAACACAACCCAAGAAATTTTAAACTAAAAAAAATTGAATTCATAGACGATCAAATCTTGAACATGAGGGCAATTCAACAAAAGGGAATGCAGCTCCTGGACTTATTGTGCAAAAAAAATTGCAAAAACACAAAATGGATCTTAATAAATTTGTCTCGAAGATACCGAATTGTGCTAGTGTTTATCTTGTTAGGTCAAGTGTTGCTTTTTCAATATTAAAAAAAATTCCAAATAATTTGTTGCCTTGTAATACTTCCAGGAGTAGTGGGGTTTTGAGAACTTTGCTGTGTTGTTGTGGTTGGTCTTGATCTTCCTCTGGAATGTCATCTTCATAAAAGTCGCCATTGCTCACTGCAAAATTGTGTAAGTATGCAGTAGCAGTAATAACTGCCAAAGACTTTTGCAGCCGCATTCGTAATGAAATTCGAAGGCAACAAAATTGTTATTTCCATATTCTAAACATTCTCTCCACTTATCCTCTTGTTTTAATCTGCACTTTGTTATAATTTTTTTCTTTATTGTTTGTGGGGTTGTGTAACAACGTCATCATGTACTGATGGCAGGGATAACCACCATCTCCAAGAAGTATTCCATCTATTTCATTATTTTCAAACTTGGCGCAAATGGCACTGTTATCAAAAATTCTGCTACAGGGTTGGAAGTTCAATACGCGCAACATATGGATAGTTCTACAGAAAAACTTGGTGTATTTTTTCATAGATATGCTATCAAACACAACAATAAGTTCAAACAGGTAGGTCTTCAAATTACACCCACAGTGCTTGTTGCTGTATAGGAAGGATCTTTTGACAAATCGACTTCGTTTTTTGCCTTGCAGTCAGAAACTGACGCCGATTACAAGGATCAGTAATTATAATGCTTCAACCAATTATACTTTATTGCTGCATAAACGAACAAGAATCTTAATCTAGTAAGGGTTTTACATATAGTTGTTCATAACATTTGAAACTATTTGGCAAAAAAACAACGGCCAACAATTTTTGAGAAAAATCCCCAAATATTTGGTAGTCTAATTCGCCACTGTAACTGCACTAATCCTGCGACTATTATATACGTACTGCAAAATCATCAATGAAAGTGACAGAAAAAAAATTTTTTTTAAACGCATCTAAAATTTAATCGACTTTACTTATGTACATTTATTCATTTTTCTTAGCTAGCTTAGCGTTGAAAATATGCTCTAGTAGCTACCTATATTGAAACGGTAAGTTGTAAAAAATTTCAAGGCATTGTTTTGGTTGAGACATGAACATATTTCCCAACCCGACTATTCTTGATAAATCAAAAAATCTTAGGTGCTTTTTATGTGGTAAAAGATTGTTCAAGTTTGAAGACATCAAATGTGTAGAAAAAATTTTGTCGAAAAACACTGCTTCGAAATATATTTTGATCGAAAAAGAAGGGTGAATATTTTTTGTCGCACCAAATTTGTCATTAGGAATAAACCTATAATTGAAATTGTTAATTATTCTTCAATAAATTTGCTTTCTTTTGATGTATTATTCAAGCTAATAACCCTTGAAATGACATAGCTGTGAACAATAAAAAACTGTCGAAAATTCAAACCGTTTGCAAGCCGCTGTCTTTCGCCGTAGCGAAAGAGTTAGTACCAATGCTGCAAATTGGGAGGCTGTATTCGTAAAAACTAAACATTTTTTCGCCAATAAATAACATTTTGTAAATCTCTAATGTACTAAGCTATAGACAGTATACAGAGTCTTATAGGCACAATCAAACCTATGATTAACAGCCTAAGGCATACTGTTGCGGAATCGACATTCGTCTTTTATTCCCCGTCAGTATAGATAGCTAGGACTGCAGGTATGAACAAGAGTGTAAAAATGCAAGGAATTGCAAATTAGTACCAAGATCATAGCACATTTTTTTTTCCAAAAATATAAAGTAATCACAATGTTACAAGAGATAATTCTAATAGTTCAATTCAAAATAATTTCAATAGCATGCTTTAGACAGCTGTTTCGCCAAATCTCAGGTCTCATCAGTAAGGCTAGCAAGGCCAAAAGGACAAATATCACCAAAACATGCATTTTTACTAGTTTATCAATCAATGAATAAATCTTTGCTGATTACGTTAATAATACATGAATCTTTACTCATCATTCAGTCAAAATAGCCAAAATAAGTAAATCTTAACTGAAAAATCTTTGCCAAATGAAACTAGAGCTATTAATTAAATCTTTACTGAATGAAATTATTGCTATAAATCAAATCTTTACCGACTAAAGCGCAAATCTTACTTTACATATTGCAGAAGAACGATAGCCTTGCTAACAAAAACGTAAATCTTAACTGAAAAATCTTTACCCAATGAAACTAAAGCTATTTATTAAATTTTTACCAAATGAAACTATTGCTATAAATCAAATCTTTACCAACTAAAGTACAAATCTTATCGTACATCTCTCAGAAGAATGATAGGCTAGCTAACTCTCTACTCTCCTCTCAGCTCGCCTAAAATGGCTACGTCTCCAACAGGGCCAAGACTGCTCTAAATTAGAATGAGTGACTCGCAGTAGTATGCACAGTGATTCAACAATGACAATTTATTAAGAACAATGTACTAAGAAAATTAATAATAAGCTATAGACAGTATACAGAGTTTTATAGGCACAATCAAACCTTTGATTAATAGCCTAAGACACACTGTTTCGGAATTGACATTCGTCTTTTATTTCTCGTCAGTATAGCTAGGACTACAGGTAAGAACATAAGCGTGAAAAGGCAAGGAATCGCAAATTAGTACCAGATCATAATACGTTTTTTCCCCAAAAATATTAAGTAATCACAATGTTACAAGAGATAATTCTAATAGTTCAATTCAAAATAATTTCAATAGCGTGTGTTAGACAACTGTTTCACCCATCCTCAGCGCTCATCAGTAAGGCAAGGCCAAAAGGACAAATATCACCAAAACATGCATTTTTACCAATTTATCAATCAATGAATAAATCTTTACTGATTATGTTTATAATACATGAATCTTTACCCATCGTTCAGTCAATTTCAGCCAAAATAAGTAAATCTTAACTTAAAAATCTTTACCCAATGAAACTAGAACTATTAATTAAATCTTTACCAAATGAAACTATTGCTATAAATCAAATTTTTACCGACTAAAGCACAAATCTTACTTTACATATAGCAGAAGAATGATAGCCTTGCTAACAAAATAAGTAAATCTTAACTGATAAATCTTTACCCAATGAAACTAATTTTTACCGAATGAAACTATTGCTATTGCAATAGTTTCATTCGGTAAAGATTTAATTGTAAGCTCTAGTTTCATTTGGTAAAGATTTTTAAGTTAAGATTTACTTATTTTGGCTATTTTGACTGAATGATGAGTAAAGATTCATGTATTATAAACGTAATCAGCAAAGATTTATTCATTGATTGATAAATTGGTAAAGATGCATGTTTTGGTGATATTTGTCCTTTTGGCCTTGCTAGCCTTACTGATGAGCCCCGAGATTGGGCGAAACAGCTGTCTAAGGCATGCTATTGAAATTATTTTGCATTGAACTATTAGAATTATCTCTTGTAACATTGTAATTACTTAATATTTTTGGAAAAAAATGTGTTATGATCTGGTACTAATTTGCGATTCCATCCTTTTTACGTTCATGTTCAAACCTGTAATCCTATCTATACTGACAAAGAATAAAAGACGAATGTCGATTCTGAAACAGTATGTCTTAGGTTGTTAACCAAAGGTTTGATTGTGCCTATAAGACTCTGTATACTGCCTATAGCTTAGTATTTTCTTAGTACATTGTTCTTCATAAATATGTTATGTAATTTATGCATTATGTGATTAATATTGACTTGCCTTGGATAGCATTGGAATGTTTTTTTGTTTTTTTTCACAAGGTTTGATGGTTCAATTCCCTTTGTTATCACTCTAATTGTGTTTTAGACACATGTGGTGTGCCATTGTGTTGTGCGCGGCTGAGTGGTTAGACACTTCCAAGTCCTTCATGCCATACTGCTAATGTCGTAATTGAGTTAACATTAGCATAAAAAAGAGAAAACGAATGTGAGCTCTGTTATGTTTCTGAAACGAGATGGCCTTCTAAAATCGGTTATTGTTTTATCAGCAATATTGACTTTCTGAATTCAATGATTTTGATTGGAGCGAAAATACTGTTGTGCTAATTACAGAATTGTTGGTGATAAGTTGGACAATCATCGTCAAAATACTAATATTTATTCTGGAGGTCTGAAGGGTCCTAAATCTTACATTTATGACAAACTGTCTATGAAGTATTCTGCCTATTACTGCTGCCACCCCTTGTCGCAGTTGTAGTATCTCAAGAAAACTTGAAGTGAATATTGCTACCTTGTTTGTTGCGAAACGAATGATGCTCATCCTGTAGGTTATATATAATTAAATGTGTTTTGTCGAATATGCTATTCAGCTATATTCATTACTGAAGCAAACTTTTAGTGTTGCTATTTTTCTACAATTGGCATGACGCGATGGTGTGCTCATATCTTCTCTAGAGCCTGGATCTCAGAAATGAACAATGATTTCCAGTTAGTTCCTATTTTTAGTTCGCGCTAATTGAGCCTTTCGTATGGTCCTGGCCCTAATATAGAGCAGTAGGATACTGGCGCGGCATGTATCTGCTATGTTGCCATTTCAATTATATTAGATCTGAAGAAACGCCAACCATGCTGTGGCATTCATTTGCATAGTATATTCTCTTTTTTTGTGCTCAGTCATGGCCCTGTAATCATTGTGAAATGAGGAGTTTTCAGAATCCCTGCGCGCAAGTAGCCGACCTTCTTGCTTAACCAACTGAACTGTGTGACCATATATTTAACGTTAGGTTTAATAATATGGCTAACTGTGATTTTCTGATACTGATGACAACACTCTAAATTTACGTAATGATGACTCCCTGATACTGTTGCTCTTACACTAGATTTCTTCATAAAAATTATGACGGCTTGCATGAATTTGCTACCGTGCTCTCTTTCAAACCAGATGTCGTTTAACCGAATCCTGGCTTAATCAACTACTCAAAAACTTGCAACTATTGGCATACCATTTAGTTTATATATAGCCTGATAAAAAAAGTGTCTGGTACCGCACTGTATATAAGTTTTAAATTAAAATTTTTGCTGCTTGAAAACTTTCAGTTATACGGCACGAAATTCTTGTGGTTACAAATACTAGCAATTTATAACTCTGACAAGGTAGGGTGGTTGCTTGACTCGATGACCGCAGGGTCCATTTGCAACTTCCCTGTCGCATGCTAAGCAAATACGTAGTAAACTCCCATTTTTGTTTTACCATCACCATCTTTTTGTGGCAAAATAAATTTGTCTTGTCTTTTCATGTATGGTACATATTCTGCTTGCGAAACCCAATGTAAGCGCGCAAGGACGTAAGGCGCAGAGGCATAAATCTGCAATATGCACTAACATTTTCATGCTTCGGAAAATAATAAGCTAATCAAAGAAACTAACTTGATTATTTTTTAATGAGTACTTTATTTAATTTTTGAAACTCAAGTTTGAGCTTTTTCCGAATTTAATTTCGAATTTTGTTAAATGTATTCTTTCGAAAAATTTATTCTTTCAAAAAAATGAAAAACGCCAAACAGATCACTAGGTCAATGATTGCTTTCACACACAATCATTTACGGTTGCACTTAATTCGTTAAGCAAGCAATAATAATAATTAGTCTTTTGTCCCGTTGCAAAGCAAAAGCGTTTTCAATCACATGCACGTGTACTTTGGTGGTCATTATCTAGAGTTTAGAAACATTCATCATATTTTTTCCTTGTTGCAAATTGCAATTTATTTAAAATATTCAGAATTGATCGATTTTGTTTCTTTGATTACGTTGTTGTTTTCTGAAGCACGAAAATATTAGCACAGGTTGCAGAGTTACGTCTCTGCGCCCTTTTGTCGTAGATCACTATGCGCCTTTATGTCCTAGATCATTCTGCTTGGGTTTAAAAAATCGCTTATCACTAGTACAGATAAACTGACAGAGGTTGTAACAGATTCTCATTGTTTTTAGCATTATTTGAATTTTTCTCAGTTTTTCATAAATTTAAATAATTGTGATAGAGCTTATTTTGTTAACAAACATTGATAATAATTATTAATTTTCTGCCAACAGGCGCTTACGGTCAATGAAATGAGTGGACTGATTTTTATCGACAACACTTCATTTCCAGGGTTTAATCAAAGCTCGGCTACGCCTTGTTTCAGCACAGTGACACTGACACCCATACCAAACTGGTAAGTTTTGAGCATTGCTGCATGTAAACAGTTGTTCGTTATGGTTTTGTGTGTGAAAATTGAAAAAAAAATTGGAAACTTAATTCTGTACAATGAATATAGAATATTTTTAATTTTAAGGCAGTTTTTAATACGAAAACAAGAGCCGGCCAGTTTTAAAGCAAATTTGCCTGTCTTTCTAAAAAATCGGTTAAACATATTTTCAGTGTAACATATTAAGTAAGCTGCTCGCTTTTTTATTTCATTATCATTGTGGGTGTAATGTTCTTTGCTGGTTGCCGAGTGTAGAAGACATGTAGTAATCTATTTTGCGGTAAGTATGCTTTGGTTTGCAATGTTAGGTTTTGTAGGTGTTTTTTTGTAAGTCATGGCTAAAGTTATTCATTACCGATATATAGCAAAGATTAAAGTAAGCCATAACAAGCTGTGCTTGCATATCTTGGTACTAACAAACGTTAAAAGGGCATTCAGGACGTTTTTATTTCACAAATTGTACAGTAAAACTATGCTGAAACAAATTTGGTAATTTTTTAGAATTTTTTTGCGCCATTTTTGGGTCACTTTGATCAAGAAATTATGAGATATTTCCAATTATTTTTCCACTTAGAAAAGGGAGAAAATGCTTTACGAACGTTTCCGAATTTGAAAGAAAGTGTGTCAAAACCGTTCCAAATGACTGATCACATCTGATTGTAGTGGCGAGTCGGCAGTTTCTTGGTTGCATGGTTGGGCTGCAGCAAACCTTATTCTGCATTAGAAATTGCTACTTTAGGCTTTTGGTTTTGGATTTCCTTTTAAGTACTTGCTGTTGGAGACTAAAGTAGTTGAAACTGAAAACATTAAACTGCTTTGCAGTAAAGATTGCAATTGTAAAGCCAAAAAGAGAAAATCTACGAAGTAGCTAGGTACGCGTGGTAGGCTACCAAGTCTACAAGTACAACTACAAAAAGTTTCTCATGTTGCGATGTGACTGAGATGATTGGCCTAGATCAAAACAATCAGCCATAAGTTGTTAAGCCCCTCCCTAAGTACCATAGACTATGCTATTGTTCACAGATGCCAGTGCCAATTACAGCCAGCTTGATCAGTTTCAAAAGCCTAGGCACTGTAGCTAAAAAAATGTAGCAGGCAAGGCGCAGTGTAAGCAATAAGCAACCACTCCCAAGCTATTCAATATTGCATAGGCCTATATCATCTGCACAATTTGATCGATTCAGGTAGGCTACGTACCGTATCTCAGATCTGAAGACCAGACCTAATCAGTGTTTGTATTTCAGTTCAAATGCGTTACAGCTTGAAGAACATTGGTAGTCTACCCTAATGGGTGCCATAAGCCAAAGAACTCTAGAAACTATTGGTATTTCACTAATTTTTTTAGATTCTGGCCGAAATTTTGCTAGCCTACTCTATTATCTTTGACATTGTACCGGCACCATCGGCCTATATCTAAGCAGAATATGATCTGTCACAAAATCACTTTGCAGGCAAGACCACGGCAATAATATTTTTTTATGAAGAGATTACTAGCAATTGAATAATTGCAGCTTTTAGGTGTATTTTTTGCAATACCTAGATAAATTAGTCCATAACAATGGCTAGTTATGAATCTGATAGTAGTTGTGATTGCAGTGCTTCAAGTTGCTCAAGTGACCTTGATTTCTTGATGGCTTCAGTTGCATTTAGTCGTAGTGCTCCTTATCAATTTGACCCTCAACTATCAAAAGAAGAAATTCAAAAAAAAGTTTTTGAAAACGAACACTGTAAGTTTAAACTAATTTTGCTAAGTTCACCAGTATATGATGGAGTGTACCGTATATTTCAGATTTGGAGATAAATTGTGGTGCAACACAAGCATCGGACATATTTAACCAGACATGCGGGGCACATTGCATTGCAAAGCAGCTAAGAGCCTAATAAATTGTCCAGTATTGTGTTTACAACAGGACAAGCAGTGTGCGTGTTACATAGTGTAGTGTGCTCTGTGCAGAGGCATGGATATATCAGTATTTGCTTCATGTATAGAATTTTCATTCACAATACCCCATATGAAAAGGTTTGTGATCTGTGATACCAATAGGACAGAATTGTAATGATTAATTTACAAGTTTTTTGTTTAACATTGTCAACATTGTAAAGCTTCAAAAGCACAAGTGAAAAAAGAAGGAATTGTCTAGATCACTGGTTCAGTTTCAGACACCAAATCGCTGCTGCGCCGCCAGCCTGTTACTGGTATATTGCTTTTTTCTCATTGCTTCGATTTAAATACGGCACTTTGACCCATAAAATGCGAAGCCCACACAGTGTAGTGGCAAGCGCGCATGTCTGTCGAACTGAGGGTTAGGGTTGCGATTCACACCGGACACACTTGGCAGAAATTGCGCTAGAGAGCTAACTCGCTACATAATTCTTTTTTTTTTTTCTCTAAAACCTTACGATTAGAGTTAGGGTTCGGGTAGCGATGCCAGCTTGAGAGATAGTAAATTGAACAGCAAAATGAAACGACTGGCGTTGCCGGTGCAGCAGCGATTAGATGTTGGAATCCAGGCCGGTACAGCAGACACTGCCAAAATAGAAGTACATTGTGTGACAGCTGTAAACATTTTACCAAATTGGACATGATTTCTGAAAATAATGTAATGTAGTTGTGCATTAGGCATTTCAAATAGGAAGTGGCTAGTATTACGTTACGTAACGCCCCTAAAGAGAATAAGAGAGTAAAGAGTGAGTGCTCATTCGCTCATTTACTCTTTTGTTTTTTAAGTTATTGTTAGGGTTTGGATTGGATTTTGAGTTTGGGTTAGGATTAAAGTTAGGGTTAGAGGTTGGGTTAGGGTTGGGGTTAGGGCTAGAATAGCGATTTTCTTATTCTTACGCAACGTAACAGCAGCCTCTGCCTTTCAAATAAGAAATTTCTGAAGTTCTGCTGGTGTTGTAGGCTAGCTTTGAGAAATGACTTTGGTACTACAAAAAAGACTAACTTTATTTGCTAACAATTCACCAGTTAGGATCAACTAGCTTCATCAAAGCATTGCTATCAGAAGTGATAGCACTATGCCATCAACTATTGATTGCAGAATAACAGAAAAACAATCCCACGCATTGCTGTGGTAGAATAATTAGCAAAAAAAAGTCAAAACAAGACTCAAAAAAAGTTCATCGTAAAAATAGGCATCATCATACAGATAAATACTGTATAAAGATGTGTACAAAAACAAATGAAAACTGTTCGAATAAAAACAATTTTTTCGGAATTGGCATCGCAGCAAAATATGATTAAACTAACATTGAAAAAGATCAAACCAGAAATTTTAACACTGGAATTTTGGCAACTTTCTTTAAACAGCAGGAAATGTTAACCGATCGTTTTGGTTGAGCACTTGAGGCTTTTCTTTGATATACCAACTTTCAGTAAAAAAATGCTTTGAGTAATTATGTTCCACTTTCAAAATTTTGACTTCAGACCAATTAATGAGACGATCATTTTCCATCGAATGCTGGCGAAGTGCTGGTTTGGCGATGTGGTATCACTAGCCTACTTATAGCAATGCTCTGATGAAACTAGTTTAACTTTTTTTTCAACAAATTTTTTCCTAAGTTAGCAATTACTCATAAATTGCAAATTCTTGAAGCAATTTTCTCATGAGAGGCTGTGAAAGACCAAAAATGCCTTTCTGAAAAGACTGGCGAGGTCATCGAGTCTGCAGTCTCTCATAATTACACTAACACAACAAAATTAATTGCAATTTAATGCAATTCGAGATAACGTACATTCCTACAAAAAAACACAAAACTGAACATTATGTCTTGCAGTACGCTAACAGTACTGTTACTGTAAATTTAAACAAATGCATTTCTTTGGCATAGTTATCATAAAATTGAAGTAATAAAGCAGATATGTGAAACAGGATTATTTATCTTCAAATGTTTCAAGTAATGCAATTTTAATTTTTTTTTGAGAATGCGCTTAATCCTTTGTTGGTATAATTCAGTAATCGAGTTGAGAGTTTGTTCCACAATTTGGTTCCACATATTTTGATTGATCTTAAAGTAACTTTTTTGTTAACTTTGGATAAATAATCGATTCCTTTTTTTGAGTTTCTCATTTCGGAGTTATAGAAGTTTGATGCTGGGTGTAAAATAGTTTAGAAAAGGTGTTGGCAGCATTTTAGTTTTGAATTTACACATAAATTTCAATGTTTCAAGATTGTATATACCCTCAATTTTTGATTTATTCCATTTGCTATACAAGAAAGAGAGTTTGACTTTTTGTTTAGAGGTTTTTGACAAAATACGAATAAGTTGATTTTGCTGTACTTGAACTTTATTGATATAAGTTGCTGGTGTTTTTCTCCAGCTAGTAATGGCGTGTTGTAAATGGGGGTAGCAATGCTGTAATAAACTTGCTTTAAAAGTTGGAAGTGGTTAGTGTTATGTTAAGTAACTCCCCTAAAGAGAATAAGAGAGGAAAGAGTAAGCACTTGTTTGCTCATGTACTCTTTTTATTTTTTAAACTAACGTTAGGGTTTGGGTTAGATTTTGAGTTTGGGTTAGGATTAACGTTAGGGTTAGAGTTTGGGTTAGGTTTAGGGTTGGGGTTAGGGCTAGGATAGCAATTTTCTTATTCTTACGTCACATAACAGCAGCCTCAGCCTTAAAAGTTTTGGAGTCAAATAGTGTTGCAGTGTATACATGATTCCTCCGGCTATTTATTTTTAGCTTTTTGGAGACTTGTTGCAAATGCTCAGCCCTGTTCAAAGTTTTGTCAAGACTTATCCCCAAGTAATTGGCTGATGTTTCTGAAAACAATTTGTTACGATCGATGCCTAGAACAAAATCGTGCTGCTGGGGTTTACTTTTGTTTGAGTACAAAATGCTTTTGTAGTTGATCCTATCTAGTGAAACGTTTACAAATAAAGTCAGTCTTTTGAGTAGTACCTGAGTGATTTCTCTGAACTAGCTTATAACATCAGCAGAACTTCAAAAATTTCTTATTTGGTATGATTTGTTTCAGGAAGATCATCAAAAATCTGTGCAATCAGAGCAAATCGTGCAACATGAAAATCGCTTGGAAAGCACTGATTGGTGTCAATGCCAAAATTGCAAGTTAATGCCTTATGCATACGAGTGCTTGTGTTGCCATGAGGTCAACCACACCAAAACAATTTTGAATGATTATGAGGTGGAAGGATGTATTACCTCATTGAATGATTTTAAAGCCCATATGAATCCTTCAGTTCTTCGTACATTCTTTAAAAATAACCGGAAAAACTGGAAGAAGATAAGCAAAAGAGTTGGTCCAGATGGAACATTGTCAAATAAGTAAGTTCTTTGCAAATTTTGGCATTTCAGTCGAATAATTTTTTTCTTAATCAAAACAATGCAAATTTATTTCATTGCCCAGTAACAGCATAAAGTAGAAATTAATTAGCATTTGTTTAAGAAGGGAACAGAGAAGTTGCGAAATTCAGTAGTTTAGTTTTTACATTTTGTGTACTACCTGCGTGATTTTGATTGAAAGTCTTAATAATATGTTTATTATTTGTTAACATTAATATACTCATGGTTAATATGCTGATTAATACTTTAAACATGCAGTAACTGATTATAGGGGGTGAAGCATCCCGCCAATTCCAGTAGTTTACAATAGTTAAAATTTAAATGTCATTTTTGAAATTTTTCTCATTTTGGAGCTGCAACTACAAAGATTTCCCCTTAGAGTCTTTGGAAACCCTGAGTTTGTTCTCTCAATCTGAATTTCCAGAAAAAGGGATGGTTTACCGAAATTGGATAAGTCAAGTTATGTTATTGGAAGAGAAATGTAACCTAGTTTTTTGTTTTTTGATGGAAGTTAAGGCTTAGAAGACAGACTCAGGGTTTCCAAAATCTTTATGGGGGGGTGTCTTTTTGTGTTTGTTGAATATCGTTGCAACCGTAGCCCAAAATCAAAAGAAAACATTTCAAAAATTATCTTTTGATTTTGGCTATTGTAAACTATCGGAATTGGTTGGATGCTTCCCGTTTAACTTTTGTGAAGCATAAACATAATTCTTTATGGCAATACAGTTCAGTTCTAATGGGTTCGACTTATAACAGGAAGTACTGGTGCAGTATTATTACTAAATGATAGTTGAAAAATTTTTTGCATTTACAATTATATGGGAGCCAGTTACAATTTACAGTAATGGTTCAAAAGTATTAATTGATCTTTTAAACTATAATCTGCAGCTACTTGATCCTTATGGATAAAATGTGACATCAGTTATTATTGCAGACAATATCGACTTGTAGCGTATCGGCATATTTTGGAATGGGTTTTAAAAGACGAAGTATTAGGAAGCAACAAGCGAATGACCCTTCCATTGTGTGTAATGTCTGTTGTCCGGGAAACATTTCCAAGTGACGATGGATCTTATGCTGGATTTAAGATCTCAACTGTTAAAAATATATAATATAGGAGGCTGCCTATGTGGAAGATGTACGCCTGCCAATGCTGAAGTAAGGTTATGAACTAAAGCTTTCAAACATGGTTCGGATTGATTGCGCTGCGCGCCCAAATTTTTTTTCAGTTGAAAGCGCAATATTGTACTGTAGTCTGTAGTTTTAAAATAATTGTGTTTCATTTCCATCGCCATATGCGAGGTTTCTTTAGCTAATACTGTAACTATCATTTTTTCTGGCAAAAGTGAGAAAAAAGATTGATTTTAGTGCAACAGTTGGTTTGAGGTTTTGCCGTATGTATGTAACTGGTAACAAATTTAACGAAACTGATATCAACAGCAGCTTGATATGGTGGTTGAAAATGTTATATTTTCGTTCCCTCTGGGTGGCTGCTTGACTTGAAGACCATTCACAGCCCTCCCATGCTGCTTAACACTCCCAGTGTATGTAACTGTGATGCTATTAATTATTGCAATACTGTTTTTCTTTTTCTCGCTTGTAGGTGTGAACGCAAAAAAAAAATTTATCATTATCATCATCATTGCAAACTGTGCGCGTGGTCGTTTTTTTCTTTTATGATACTTGCTGTAATACGCCGAAGCATGTAATGAGTTCGCGGGGCCCATCTCCGCGTCATTGCGCCTGGGCAACACAGCTCTTTTTGAAGAGATGTCACGGCGGTGGCGAGCCGTTGGCAACACTGTGTTCAATTTGACGGGCCCGAGATTTGAACCTCAGACCTCCTGCTCCAAAGACGAACTTGTTGCCGCTAGACCAACTAAATTGATGAGTGGTTGGCTTATTTTGAGTAAGTGACGTTAGCGACCTCTCGTGTAAGTAGCCGACCTTTGATTCGTTTTTTTTTCCATTTGTACTCAGTTGGCGTAAAAGCTTAAGCGACTTTGTTAGGTTTGCCAATTTACGCTAATCAAGTAGAAGGCCTACTCTGCCTGAGTCTACATATGCTGCCTAAATTTTATCTCATTTTGGTGCTGGATTTTCGTTTTTCGACTTGGAGATAAACCTACAAAAAATGGAGATTTTGCAGTCTTTTACTTATATTATTTTAATGCTCGTAAAATTACAAATTACAGTATTGTCACCGCTTTACTTTTAATTTTTCGTTGACTACGTTTTCACAATAATATTGCTAAACCGTATAGAAAGAGCATATATGCATTTATCAAATGCTTTGTAATTGTCGGTTGAGGTGCGTTTACACTGGATGTGAAGCGACTCAAAGCGATGTTAAGCAACCAAACTTAAACGTCATCGACAACTGCAAAAGGTTGCAATCGGTCACAAACTTCATGACTGGTTGCTAACTTCAATTCGACAAAATTGTTGATGAGTGGATGGCCTATTTTAAGTGATGTAAGCGACCACTGGCATAAGTTGTCGACCTTCGCTTCATGTCCAGTGTAAACGCAACTGTAAAGTTTGCATTTTTTCAGGCATCGTTGCTTTTCGAAAGGGATAGTTATCCGTTTACTTTACAAATTAGCAATGCATAATTAATACAGTACGATTTTTGACCAAAAACTATATAGAGACTCAGAAAGGGGGTGGGTCGACCACTGCAAACTGCGGTGTTGTGGCTCATGAATCTTTGGCTTCTTTCACAACAGCAACGCTAATGTCGTTTTGTTACACTACAAATGGTACCTTTGCTGCAATATTGAATTATGACGGCAGACTCAGATGACTGCAATTGTCTTTTCGCTGTATCGTAATAAATTTAATTGAAGTTCGACTCGTGTTAGGAACAATGCATGCTTTGTACATATCTGCACACGAAAAGGACTTTGTATTTGAAAATGCAGGAAGAAACCAAATCATATTGCAAGAAAAAACAATAAACTCAAATAAAATCGACAGAAATGAAATGCAATCATCGTGCCATTCGTCTTCGTTTTGCAAGCAATTCTTCAAGAGGTAGCGCAGGTGTAGGTGCAATGGATACCGGTAATGCAGGTATTGGTTCTTCAGAACCTTGTAGGGTAGGACCATCACGTCGTGCGGCCAAAGCAAGATCAATCAGTTTTGAAATGTAATTACAAGTCTTCCTTTCATAAATGTGTTTTACTACCCACTTTTTTGCAGATTTTGAATACACTTTCTTGAATCTCAGGTTTCCTAAACAGATAGCAGAAAGTTAGTGAAACCGCGATATAAGTAGCAAATAAATTGAAAACGCAAAATGTTTTGATGTGACCTTGATCAACGTGTCGTCCTCGATAGTTTTGAATTCAGTAGCACATACAGAGGGGGCATAACTCCCTCCCCACTGACCTTAGACAAAATGCAGATTTTAAAAAATACCGCGATTTTAGCTCTTTTGAGACAGTCTTTTGCACTGGAAATGACTCAAAAATGGTTTACAGCACGTTTTGAAACATTTACGACGGGGACTGCAATTCGTCAAAAATAAGCAATTACATTTGATCGCTTATTGAAAAACGCGAACATAGGTTTTACCCAAAAATACACAACTCTAGGAATGGGGGGATATTCAGTGCTATTGTAGTTAATTACCATAGTTGGACAAGTTAATGCAAAACGTTAGCTTCGTAAACCACTAACGAACTTCATACGTTAAAGCTAATTCGTTATTTTTAGCTTTAATTAACGGAAGTTATTGAAGTCCGTTAATTCGTTAATATTTTGCATGTAATTTACATTTTTTTTCATTCACTCACTTCTAGAACACGTAACGACACTGTTTAGCTGATTGTAGAGAGAAATTTATTGCTATGGTGGTCTTTCTGTGTTTTCGAAGTTACATTTGCAGTCTAATATCATTTCAAGATAACAATGAGTTCAAATGCTCTAACAAAGCTGTGATCGGAAAGTCTTTGGAAATTGCGAACAGCGATAATTAATAGACCTTTATTAATAGTGCTGCAGCTAATTATTTGCCCCCAAAAAAGAGCTCTCTTCTTTGCCTTTTTTGTTTTTAACTCGTGCTAATATGCAACAATCGTAACTAGTGCAAACTGCTTTGTACAGTTACGATGAATGAATGGTGCAAGAAATTAACGCTAAAATCCTTAACGGAAGTTAACAAAACTTGGCGAAGGTCAATTTAGTACGTTAACATAAAAAAAAATTTTAATGAGTAAATGAAAAAGTTAGCTTCATTATTAACAAATTAACAATTACCGGATTTGTGCCCACCTATGTTAATTACCAATCACTTCTCTCTAATCTCGTTTCATTGCCTTCCAATTATCCTTCTCTTTAAAATATACACAAAGTAGATTACTCCTTGTTAAAGTTTTTTGAACTATAAGATTCCGTGATGTACCAAGTTTGTACATCAGAGAACTGAAATTTTACCATTACTCAACTTCCACATAGCCCATTTATGCAACCAGTTTAATCTTGTTTTTGCACTGCTAATTTTGATGCCACCTTTTATAAGCATTAATTTTCGTCAAAATAAGCCAATTCTTTTTGCAAAAAAATTACATAGTTTTTTAGCATTGGAGGCTCATCCCGTAGTCTCCCACATTGCAAATTTCTGGCTACGCACTTGTTTGAATTTGTCTATTCTAAAAACCAAGCACATTAAAACTGAACTTTTATTAAAAGCTTCCAAGTTTAATTCTAAAACCAGAAAATGTGCCAACAAATAGTTCTTCACGAGCTTGCAGAAAACAGAGAAACTACTGTAGATCGCCTTTTGGTTTTTTAAAAAAGTCAAACATAAGACACACAACTGTACTTTCGTTTTAACACGCCCAAACCTACCTTCTTTTGAAAAAGCTTTCACTCGATCAGTATTCTCATTGTAATTCAAAATTGCTAAGCGTACCCTAGCAACCATCGTATTGTTGACGAAGTGTAACCGCTTTGGTGCAAATTTCAAGATCAAATGATGGAACACTTCCAAATTTCCTACAATCCACATTGAATTTGCATCAAATCAATAATATTCTTTCCACTCACTGTATTGTTGAAACGTGTCTAGTTCCTAGAGGCCTTCTCTGCAGCATTGCGTGAGAGCTAAGCGCCTGCAAGTTAGCACAACTTCTTACAAAAAGTTTATTGGTGACAAGCGTGTCTAGTGTATACTGTTCAGCCTTCATTATTTAATTATTCATCATCGCATCTACAATCCTTTGAGCTGGAAAAATAAACTTGACGCTTTTATAAATCCTCACTAGAGCAATCACGCTAACCACTCATCAAATTAAGAAATTCAGTAAGGCATTATTGCAGCGAAGTTGTGATCGACGATTACTAACAATTATACGAATTGATTTGACTTATAGTTCTGTTTAAAAGTCACCTCAGTGATAAACGCCGAGTGAGTTACTAGAAAAGGGAATTAGATTAGACCTACTTAACCCATGTTTTCTCTCCAAATCCCTAAAGATTTTATCTTTTTCTTGTAATCTGTCGTAACTAAGATTTACTTCTAAACTAAGAATTTCGTTCGTTGCTGCATTTTTTACATTCTAAAATACATTGGAGCACTGTAATCTGTCTCTGGACTAATATTTTTTGGTGAAATTAATTGAATATCCGAAGAAGATTCAACAATCGGGGGTAGTTAATGCAAATACTAGTACGTCGAAATCAAGTTTATTACTTACCAGTGTGTTGAACATTGTCATTTGCTTCATGTCACGTAAAAGCAAATGGTTCGTCACCATGCTACGCAGCGCTCTGAATGCATTCGAATCTTCTTGCATCCATTCTGTCGCATCTATTTGGTCTTGACTTAGGGGTTCATGTAGGCATCTAGCAGTTGACCCATCCTCGCACATCCACTTGTGGATGTCACGAATAGATAACCATCTCTGCCGTAATACCTAAACCAAGGTGCACAAGATATTTTAATGCAACGTCATCGTCGT
Organism: Trididemnum nubilum; assembly: GCA_963965965.1. Lineage (NCBI taxonomy): Eukaryota > Metazoa > Chordata > Ascidiacea > Aplousobranchia > Didemnidae > Trididemnum > Trididemnum nubilum. Next base: position 30,236,569 of record OZ014472.1, on the reverse strand, counting down.
GAAATAGTAAATTGAAAAGCAACCCCAAAACAAAAACTATTCGGTATTGTGCATCACTTTTGTTATCTTGAAATCCAGTCAGCAGTAAATTTGGCAATTTTTCTCTATGCCTATTCATTCTAAATCGAATCAAAATAGCTGCGGAGGATTGCCCATTATCTTTACAATTTTTTACTAACTTAACAATAAAGCAATTCGTATTATGTTGGAAAAAATGATGACAACAAATTTAAGTAAGTGCAATTCGCGGCAAGAGGACCAAGATCAACAAATGAAATATACCATTAAAGAGTACGTAATTGAGTGCATCGTCAAAGGTTTTATACCTGTTCATCTCCTCCACATTCCTGGCAGCACCACCACAAACGATTATTAATGCTACGAGACCACCGTAACAGAACATCGTTTTCTTTTTTTTTCCCACTGCGGTGCAACTTTTTCTTCAAACCTGAACAGATTAAAACGAAATTTAAATGCTACTGAACTTAATTAAAATCAATTTGCTCTTTTCCCAAAATAAACCTCACGCTGTACTGGTGACGAAAAATTAAAGATCTGCAAAAAAACACAACGCAATCAAACAATAACTGAAATTATTCTTTACATCTTTTGACAATAAGTCATAGTTACAGGCGTAAATTAATTTGTATTTTTTTCTAAATGGATTGCTTTTTTTACTATTCAGTAAAGATCGTAAAAAAAGGTCAATCATATACATACTTTTACAGACATGCCAGATATCGAACTGGTGATGGATGTGGCTGAATTCTGTTGCCATAATCTTCCTAATTGAGGGAGATCTATCGGTCACGACCACGGCAACATTTACCCCCTTTTCAATAAGCCGGTTCAAACAAATACGAAAAGTGTCCTTTTCCATGGCTACACTGCTGGTTGATTGTGTGACTTGCAGTGCTTCCATGTTGATGATTTTGCACAACGTCTCTTCCATGACGCTGTAGGTCATATATTTAGCCGAATGACCTGGGGTGTCGCACCTAAGTTAGTAAGGTCTTATATGGCGAAATTGCATATCTAAAGCCTAAACTACAGTACGTATGTAAGATAGGAGATAAACTGAAGCAGCATCTTCATTCTGTTAAGTCAGCGGAGATAGCTTTCAATACATTTTTTTTTTTTAGAAATCTAGCATACTGGAATAACAATTGAATGATGAATATATATTATTATGCATACTGGAGTAACAAAGAAACTCGAGCCTGCATTGTTAGACTGCAGTTAAAAATTACATTACCGCATACAAAAAATAAAATTGAATCAAAACCAAGAACATTCCTAAAGTGTTTGCTTCAACGACGATTTATTAGGCCTATATACGTAACTTACCGCCAATCTCCCATCACCAACTCTGAGCTGTTTTGCTCTGCTAGCTCTGCCATAATTCGATCCTGCTCTTTGTATAATTTGGAAATGGCAGGAATGAGATAGTGAACTTGATTTTTGTAATGCATCGAATGCGAGATGAATTGGCATTCGAGTGCCCGAAAAAATCCAGAGATCTCGGTAATTGTATTTGTATTTTGTAATTGTATTTGTAATTACATTTTATTCACCAAGTTGCCTTGGCCAGGAGACAGCGAAGGGACCTTTCGGTCTTCGAGTCAAGCTGCCGCCTGCCCACCTGTCTACCACACACGGCGGAGGCTTCACACTCTTCCTTTAATTGCTGAACGTCAAGCAGAAAAGCTGCGAATACCAATTTTTATAGTCTTTGGTTTGACCCGACCGGGAATCGAACCCGAGTCTACCAGTAGCAGACGCTCTATCCACTCGACCACTGATCGGTAAACGTTGATCCGCTGAATAAAATAGCAGCGGAGCACAACAAATTCACTTCCGCCATTTGCCCAATGTCTGCTGACGACTGCCAAAGCGAAGTGTGCCCACTGAACCATTTACTTTGTAGACGCATCTGACAACCTTTAAGTTGTTGATCAATCGATTTCATCTTATCACCGCAAATCTGAAAAAAATTCCTTTTAATATGCTGAAATATCTCACATAAATATTTTCAAGCGCTCTAAAGCAAATTCTATTTTCATTTTAATTTTTATGTATCTAAAATATTGTACGTTTCGGGTCCTGCGCTGGTTTCCATTTTAAGTAAACCTTTATCCTGTTTAAGAATTATATGCTAGTTTGTGTAATAGTAGACAGAAAGATTAACGTTACAAAATCGACAAATTTATACCTGGCATCGTCCAAACAACATCCTCATGCTTTTTTCGGCCACAAAACATTTTTGGATGTGATAGCGTTTCCGGAATGTAAGGAGCAGATGATACCTCACTAGCGATGAATGAGGACTCCAGATGAAAAGATTGGTCAAATGGTTCAGGTGGTGGTTGCGAGATAGATGATACACCTGTACCACCAGTACTGCAAGAACTTCCAGTGCCAGCAGATGATTGCTGAAATGTATAAAATACAAACTTAAACGAAAAAACATACACGTAATTCTGCTTTCGGTCACTTGCAATGCAGTGAGTTGTTGGTAGCAACATTTTGAGCTTTGCTGGTACGTTTTTACATGTACTCCTTCCATTCCAAAAATAAAATAACGTTTGAAAGCAAAAAGTCAATAGAAAACTTATCTCTGGAACCAGTCAACCTTTGGAGTGCGTGAGTAGTTTTACGTCGTGTTAGCGTCCTGCTAACAGTATTTGCCACAAAAAGGAAATAAATGAAAAGATGCGATGTACCAGCAAAGCTCACCTTGTCAAACAAAATCTTAACTAAAACTGGTTCGTTAGCGGTGGAGACTGATGGATCTGCTAGCATCTGAAAAGAAATCGCTAAATGACAAAAGATTACTTTTAGATAGGATATTACTGTCTATCCAAGTTTAAAGTTGTAGAAGTCATTCGTGGATACCACACTAGAGAAGAATGCAAGCCAGTTCAACTGACCGCGACAAACTGACTGCTGACAAACTGATCATGGAAAAACTGACCATGAACAAACGGTTTCGTCACAGTGATTTGATCACTGATTTCGGCACAAAGTGAGCGTTTAGGCAAGATGGCTATGGGGATAGTAAAATATGCTTATGACCGCTCTTCTCAGCTAATCAGCATCATTTGGCTCGCAGTCAGTTGTGGACTCAGAAGTATGTATGACCTCATCTCGAAGAGTACCATGATATCACCAGTCATCACTTCACCAAAGACTGTACCATACCATAAAACCAGATTTGTAGATAAAAAAGATACTCAACTACCACTACCAGAAGTTTGAATTCCTGGTATAGCTGAAATTAGTGTGTACAATGCTTGCAGTGCTGTTTGATTTCGTAAATATAAAGTTTTGAATCAAAGTGATCAGACTTTAAAAGAAGTTTGCAATTTAAAGAAAACATCCTTGATTGTCCCATGCTATCTAGCCTTAGGTTACCAGTGCATAAGCCAAGGGAAGATATGCTAGGCAAGAAAGCATGTAATTAATTACAGACAAAACGCTTTGTAATTAAAGTAATAGACTTGTATTTTGCGAAAAACATTTACTTACCGGTGATTGATCGTTTGCAAGTTCTGGCAAGATGTGGTCGATGCCCTCAGGTGTTGGTTCAATTGAAGAAATACTTGATGCACTATCTGCAGATGATTGCTGCAAATAGGAGTATGCAGTATAACTATAAGAATTTGCTCACAGTAATACATCATCTCAGTGATATATAGTAAACAGCAACTGACAGACAAAAAAAAGTAACAACTTTTTAATAGCCAGATTTTTTGACATAAAAACCTATATGGTAAGTAAAAGTTTGCTGATACCCAATATTCATCTATTAGAGAAATATTTTTTCAAACATATCAATGTTGATTTCGGAAACAAAATTCTGCCAAGGATGCAAAAATTATTGATATCTATTCATAAAAACTTTAAACAATTACAGTAGTTATATTCGATGCTGTAATTTTTTTTTTTGAAAATCATTTGCATGTTTTTGAAAACTTGTAACAATATCCATATTATTACTAGTCTTACTGTTTAAATGAACTTGATCATTCATAAACAGTGAATAGTGAGTAGACAAAAGTAAAATGGAACTAAAAGCCACAGATTACTAAGTTTCTTAATAACCCAAATTTTAATGAAAAGCCCAACGCTGTAACAGGCTAGTAAGAATAAACAGGAAACTTTTTCTTAAAACCAACCTCTTCTTGAATTTGCACTTCAAGCGTTGGACATCTTCTCAACAGCAAATTATTTACCGGAACAGCACCTAATTACAAAATAGCACTAGTCTTAATAAATGTGGTGGTTCCAATTATAGGCATAGAAGGTTAGGATTTGAATTAGATTTAGGGTTGGCACACGAGTCCACGACTTTTTGGCGCGGACCTTTTTCGGCACCAATTCGGTGCTTTTTGACTAACCCTAACCCTGACCCTAAATAACTGAACTGTCAAAGAGCACTGAATTTGCGACGAAACGATCTGTGCTAAAAAGGACCAGCAACGAAATAGGTGGCGCCGAAATGGTCGTGTTAGGAAGACGTGATCCCTGGCATACAATGTCTATTTCAGATTTATAATCGCTAGCATACTGCTGTAAGTTAGTGCAATTAACTATGCTAGTGACAAATTATTTTAGGAGCCAGCTTTATCTTTTGGTTGCAAAATTTCCCCTTTTGGTTGCTAAAAATATTGCAAAATTTACCCCTTAGTTTGATAATTTCACCAAGAAAAAAAAGTCTCAAATAAGGCAGTGATTAGAAATTTTACCAAACAATTTTAGCTTCAAGAGAGTAAAGCAAAAATGAGGAATATTTATTCGCAACAAAGACAGAAATTTTTGGCAATATAATGCCTTCCAATACCTAAATTACCATAATTGAAAACAAATTTAGGTATGCACTAATAGGTACAGTATTCACGCATTTTTAAAATTCAAAAGTAGAAATTTAAGTGTTAATTTCCTACCTTTTCGTAGTTTTCTTCTTGGACTGGTGGAACAAGAAAAATCCGGAAGATCATAAAAATCTTCAAAATCAAAACACAAACTACAAAACACAACAGATTTGAGACTTGCAAGGGTTGAGTGTGGAGGGTATTTTGGATTATTCATTGCAAGCAGCCATTTTTTAGCTTCCACAGGATCATTAGGAATGTGGTGGAAAGATAAAAATTTTTCTCGAGAATCAACATTAAAACTTTTGCTATTACATCCATGAACTGCACAATAGCGAACCATTATGCTATGATTAAAGCTTAGGAAATTTGACAAATAATAGCTTGTACTGTTTAGCAAAAATATATTCTGTAAAGTTTCAATAAAACAGATTACTAAAGTTTAAAGTTGATATACCACAAAAGTATACTCTGTGTTTGACAAATTTCAGCTTATTGTAACATAATAGTTATATGATATTTCAGCTTGCTACAATATTAATATATTTGCTTCAACTTTTTAAACCAAAAATAGTCTAATATTTAAATTAAAATTGACGACTGGGGACTGTGAGTCTGGAGTGCGAAGGTACCCAGGAAGAGTCTTCCAGTAAAAGAGCTACCGTATGCCTGTTTAGTACAACCCGTAACTGGAAATGGCTAGGCCGAATATAACTTTACCTAGGCCTATTGCCTGCCATAATCTCATTATTTAAGCAAAGCTTACAAATTCTGAACTGGAATCTTAGTTTTAGATCTAGGCTAGTCCACTGTTCCAGCCTCCAATATCATGTAATCACTTCATTGATATGAATAGATCTGAGGGTATCTCATAGCTGTCTCTGAATGTCTGATCGGTACTACCAATGACATATGTCATTGGTACCACCTACACACTACCAGTACACTGTGCACTACACAGCTACAGATTGAGCTAAGCAATAAATCTGAAATAAGCCTGAGGCTAGGCCTATTTTGCCTACTAGTATGCATAACTTAGCTCCATCTTGATTCATAATACCCTGTAACCTCTTGGCAGTTAAAACAGTACACTACACAGCTTGAGATAAGCAATAGGTGGGCTAGGCCTACTTTGCCTAGTAGGCCTATTGCACATAGCCTAGCCCTATCTTGATTCCGGATACCCTGCAAGTTTTTGGTGGTCAAAACTTAAAACACCCTTTAAACAGAAGAATTCAAACAACAATTCCAATGATGTATACCGGTATTGCGTAACTAGTAGCCTCGATACCTTCAGCACTAACCTAGCTCCCAGAAGCCCGCTATCTCGCAGACTCAAAATAGGAGAAATTCGCAGAAGAGATTTATTGCGCAACCCGCTTGAAACAAGATGGCCGAAATTTGATTTCTAAGGGGAAAATATAAAATCTTTCCCCTTAGGCTTTCTTAACCTGACGAATTGGAGGAATTGCAATGGGGTCATGTTGGTTAACGTATTTTTTAAGATTTTTTCTCCGTTTTTCAAAAATCGAGTTGAATGCCCTTTTAACTTAATGATAAAATTGTTTGTTTGAATTTGGTGTAGAACTAAAATGTAATGATGTTTATTATTTTTTAGCACCACTGGCGAAATGTATATGGACGTTCAAGGAATCGAGTATGGTGTTTGGGGCTTGTGGCAAAACATAGTAGCTTTGGGGTCGATGTGTGTGGGATTTTTGTTTTTCGCTTATGTGCAACTACGAAGAGTGAACAAGTTCAAATAACTGCCTCATACTTGTTAACTACTTTTCAAGTGCACTTCAATGTTCTGTCTTATTTCTTAATATATTAGCAGTAAATGTGATTTGTAATTCAGAAGTGGGCACGCGCAAGAGTAGCGTCGTTACTGCTATCCTCTATTTTTAACAACTTTGTTCTGGACCTCTCACTATTATATTAGCTACATTAAACGTTTTCAAAAATCAAGCTCAAGCACGTATTTTTCAAAAAAAAAGATTAGCACTTCGAAGTGCTTGTGGCTTTGTTCAGCCCGTTTGGGCTAATCTCTGTCTCCAGTGAAAACATTTATTTTTATGTTGCCTTTACGCCGAAAGAGTAACGATAGCAGGATACTTTATTGTTCTAAAGTGTCGCCGGCACTGCCTCTTCCTACATGTTACTTGTCATCAGATGTAGTGCGCTGCTGTCCAGCTTCGTTGTAATCATCATCTCATTTTGAATCCGGTGTTGTCCTTGTCGATGGAGGTGGCAGGATTTCGTATCGTCATTGACTCTGGACACCTACCTATTTAAGGATGCATGTTTACGACGCTTCATTCGATCGCATGCATCCTCTTTCACTAATCCATTTTTCTTCATTTCATTCTGTACTTGCTTTTTCCATGTTTGTTTCGGCCTTCCTCTACTACCACGCACTTTAAGTTTCAAAGCCTTCGCTGTCACATTTTTATTTTCTTTCCTCAAAACATGACCGTACCACCGCATACTACTTGCTTTAGCCATCCTATCCAAAGACTCCTTTTTGCCCAACATGTCCATCAACTTCTCGCTGTTTCTTCGATCTCATAGCTTCACACCACACATTTTTTCACTTCCATATAACATAGTTGATCTTACGCAACTTTTGTAAACTTTCCCTTTCGTCTTTAATGAAATGTTTTTGCCGTTTGAGTATTTCACTACATTTACTAAACTTCATATCACCAATTCTTGTTCTAGTTGTTACCGCTGTTTCACACTCACCAGTTACATTTAGTCTGTCGCCTAGATAAAAAAAAAAAAAAAACTTAGTTAAAGTTTCTACGCCATCACAGTATTTCATCTGGTCCCTGCAAATTTTTTACCATGCCTCCATATTTTTTACTAGCAAATCTTTAGCCAAGTAAACTGTAGCCTTATCCGTGCGTCTTGCGTGGACCCACTTACCACATGCTGTACATAACACTGAGTTAGATATAACTCTTGTTCCACATTCACCACAAGGATCAATCTTTCTGTTGAACGTTACTTCCTCCATCCCAATTATCATCAACTTTGTCTTTCCAAGATTGACTCCCATCCCTTTGCTTTCAAATGCCTCTCTCCATTCGTCAAAGTTTTCTTTCAACTCTTCCATAGTTTCCACATTAGAACCAGATCGTACGCATAAAGAATTTGCTTCATCCAGCCTTTCCTTGCATTTTCTGTAACTTCATTTACCACCATTGCAAACAACAAAGGCGACAACACAGATCCTTGGTGTACACCAACTTTCATAGAAAATTCCACCAACAGCCGCGATCCAACTCCAACTTTCGTTTCCACTCTTTCATAAAGACTCATCATTGCTTTGGCTAGGATTTCAGGCAAACCTTTCTTTCTCGTATCCCACTTCATCCCCCTTCGTTCTCTGTCAAATGCTTTTTCTAAATCAACCAAGCACATGTACTTTGTACATTCTTTTGTCTTTCACTCGATGTTCTTCTAAGGCATCCGATGTTCCCTACCAGGCATGAAACCAAACTGTGCTTCATCAAAATCGACCAATGCTCGTGTTCTTTAATGCAACACTTTTTTAATAATCTTAATGCCATGTTCCAGCAACTTCATTCCTCTATACGAATCGCAGTTCATCATATCTCTTTTTCCTAAAACATTGGCCCCGCAACGCTGGTTTTCCATTCATCCGGGATTCCCTTTCCGTTCAAAACTCGTTAGCAAAGCTGTAGAATCACTTTCTTTGCAATCCTGCCACCTGCAACAATCATTTCCGTTGTTATACTCGCGTCTTAAAACTGAGGTTGAAGGTAAGCAAGGGCATGCTCTCCGTAGAAATTATGCTCCAAAAAGGTTTGTTACAAAAAATAAAATATTCAAAAAATTGTAATCACGCTATGTATTTGCTAACGTTGCAATATCCAGCATGAGATAAGAGATCTTAATTGCGGTCTTTCGATAGTCCACCACCTATCCACCAAGCGACGAAAGTTCGAACTTTCCAATTTTTTTATACTAAACGATGTGCGTCAAACAGAGAATAATTTTAAAGTCTTTGGTTGGTATTGAACCTATCTGGAATAGAACCCGATTTTAATGTATTAGCACACTTGATCCATTCTACCAAGTAGACGTTTTATTGTAATTGTTGAAATGATTAATTCTAGTGTCAATTTTAGCTTTCATATTTATGTCGTTTTTATTGCTACATTTGGTTTTAATTTTTTTTCTTGCAAATAACTGTAAAAGTTCATCGACCAAATTTTATCAACAAAATCAATATTAACATTGAAAGCACTTTGTATATGTACCCGATTGGGAAATTAAATGTACTGTTTAATCGGTTACGTGCTATCTGGCCCGAAGGCTACCAGCGCGGAAGCCTAGAAAAGACTCGACAGAACAGCGACTACGTAAGTCTTCCCACAGGATTCGAATCTGCAGCTTTCGGATTACCGATCCACTGCTCTATCAAGCGGCGCAAACGTGAAGGCGGCGTTCGCCGAAGAACGGCCGTAATAAAATAAAATGAACTCGTTTATACAGAGTGCGAGCACGAACAAAATTTAGTTTGCGCGGAAAACCGCGTAGATTGCATCCGCAGCAAAATTTTGGCTTCGTTCGTAGCGGTTTTTGTGTTCAACCAATCAACGCTCTCAATTTAGGCTACGTCACTGTGCTGATACAGACAAATAAAACATTGTAATGTAATCCAACGCAGCTATATCATGCGTGCATAGAAATTTATCGAAAAAGATTTTCTTAAAATTTATTGGTGTAGTATTTACTGCAATGAACGTATGACATTGCATAAATATTGAAATTAATTTCAACCGACCAACCGCTCGTTTTCTCGGCTTCTTAATTCCAGCTGAAATTTATAATTAAACGGCTATGCTAACGTCATGGTTATGCTCTTATGGCAAAATCCAAAAAAAACTTTTTAAGCGTTGTATTGAAATTGCAAATTACCATAACAGTTTAATATGGATTTAATCAACTTAGAATACAGCATAAGTATAATCTGCAATATTACTAACACAATAGCAAAATTAAAGTCTTACTAGTAACAAAAGCACTAACAAAATGCTGATCAAACTAAAACAAGCCACTAACTGCACAGCGCTGCTGATACTAGCACAAAACCAAAAACTGTGTAAACTGTGAGAATTGCAATTTCAAACAATGCAGAGATGACGTCACATTTTGTTGTACAACGTTCTGCCCTCCTTGATGAGAAAATGCAGTGCCATAACGTATGGGTGGTATGCCCCGGGCTTTTCGTGATGATCTACGGGGGGGGGGGGGGATTACCGTTAGTAGAACAGTCTTTTTGTAAATCGTCTAGGCCAACTTTTGTAAAAACCCCTGCTGAATCAGTCCGTAACCATGCAGAGATGATCGACATCTTCTAGTGGCAATTCATCAACTTTGTTTGATCCTTAAGCAGGAATTTCAGCTGGTATGTCGATCACCTCTGCATGGTTACGGACTGATTCAGCAGGGGTCGGTTGTCGCTCTTCAGCAGCTGGAGGATGAGGGCAAGGAGACAAGTCACTCACAGATACAGTGCTTTCCCTTCCATCCGCAAAGCGGATACTGGCATAAGTCGGATTGGCTTCCATTTATTGAACTTTTTCCATCAAGTCGTCATTCGTATGAGCTTGTACAAACTTGCGCAGCAACACGGGTCCTGGAGTGGTTAACCAGGCAGGCAAAGATTTTCCAGAAGGGGAGCGCCTATAAAAATTGAACAATTCGTGCGGTTAGTGATCGTGTTTAACAATCATCGTACAGATTGAAGGGCATGTGGTAACATAGCTTCCCATGACAAAACTAAAAGATTGTGGGTCTTCAATGCCAGACGAATTGCTTTCCATATCACGCCGTAATATAACGACAATGGTTACACCTCTCCACTTGCGAATTTCCTGTGGAATGATATGGCGACGATTTGCTGGAGGCCACTCCTCGCTTAAGCAGAGAATTCTTTCAGTTCATTGGACACGAATGATTTCGCATTATCCGAGTGGACAAAATTGGGAGTTCCACACAAGCAAAATAGTTGATTTAAACAGTTTATCACTGTTGCAGTGTGCATGCTGGGGCAAGGGGAGCGTGAGTATTCATCTATAACCACCAAGATATATATATTCAATGTAGAAGATGGAAGCGGGCCTTTAAAGTCAATACTAATGCGCTCAAACGGTTTTGTTGCTTTGATGAGAGTTTGTTGTGTTGGCCGATAAAATCGTGGCTTTAGCTTAGCACATACTTGACACGAGGAGCATACTTTACGCACATCCTCTGCTGAGAATGGCAGATTTTTCGTACGGACAAAATGCAAGAGTCTTGTTACTCCGGGATGACATAATCCAGAATGAATTTCCATTAGATTAGAGGTTGTCATGGATGCATAATAAGCTCTGGTTAACGAATCTGCAACTACATTCTCCCTGCCAGGGCGGTACTTGATGGTATAGCTAAATGAGGCGAGTTCGAGCCTCCCACATTGGATTTTGTTATTTTTAATTCTCGTTCTTTAGCGATTGTCGAGCATGAACGCAACAGACCTTTGATCAGTTACCTAAGTGAAATTCTGGCGGGAAAGAAGATGGCTCCATTTACGCACTGTATTATGGCAGTTGCCTCTTTTTCCACTGCCGGATAATGCAACTCACCGCCCTGAAACGACCTCGACATACACGCAACAGGACGCCCGCGCTGATTAAGAGTGGCCGAAACTGCCACATCAGAAGCATCACACTCGACTGTGAATGGCAAGTTTTCATCCATAGAGCGCAGTGTAGCTTTTTCTATTTTTTTCTTAGGCGTATTAAAATCTGTCAAAGCTGCCTCATTGAGTGGAAATTTTGTGACTTGTTTCCAGTGATGGGCACAGCGGCGCTGTTCACCAGCGGGCGCTACTAGCGCCGCTACTTTTTCGGTAGCGGCAGCGCCGCTGCTTTTTTTCGTCACAAGCGGCAGCGCCGCTGTTGTTTTAGCCGAAAAAGCGGCAGCGCTTCAGCGCTGTTTTTTAAGCAAATTTTCTGCCGCTACTGCTAATAAACTCCTTTCAAGACTTTTTCAATTGACATTTTCACACGTTACCGTTTGGAGTCTTTACTCTCCGCTTGTTTTCACTCTGCTCTTGTTACCTCGTTGTTTCAGTTTAGTAGAACATACAAGATCTTTGTGACGTTTTGTCGTTGCTCTTATGCTGCATGTATACGCGAGTTTTATCGCACATGGTCCGATTTTTTCTCAATCGAAGTTGAACGAATAATGTGGTCTAGTAGCGGGTCAATTTGAACTGATAAAACCGATTTCAATAAAGCCGATTTCGAGCAGTATCTCTTTAACGAAAATGCAATAATTAGAGTTCGATAAATTGCTAAAAACTTGCAAATCGCAAAGACGGTTTTCCGCGATATTTCCTCAAAATGCTAGCATTTAGTACAACAAATGAAGATGATTTGTTGGGTATCTGGTCACAGACCACAGTATAAATCGTGCACTGCGAATAGAGCAGTACATTACGTGGCACGGAGCCAAAGTAGTGTGTTTGGGGAGGGGGGGCACAAAAACTTGGGCGGGGGGACGCTTACGCAGCCGAGACCAGACGACTTCGGAATGCGGCAGCGATCTGGTGAATATTTTGCTCCAAATCCTGTGTTATCCTTCTTTGGTATGGATTTTTCCCTCAAATTTGGAGGTAGAGACTAAAAAAATAAAAAAAAAGTTCTTCATCGCAAAATCTAAGGCTACTTGATTACGTTCACTTGATGTTTCATAGAAAAAAGCGTTTGTGGTGACCTGTTTTTGGGCAAAAGTTTGCTAGTTGTGCTACTACAAAAGTTTACTCTCGCTTGGGGAGCTCAAGCAGTGATTTGGGGGGACACGGCTCGAAATGCCATTTCCCGTGCATAGGCGTAGCCAGGATTTTTGATTGAAGGGGGGCAAACCAAAAATCACTTGTAATGAAGTCATACGAAATTTTCGAAAGAGGAACTTTTTGTGGGACAAAGATATTGTAGAATGGAAGATCAAAAGCCGTGGCCTGGTTTGGCACTTAACCGAGAGTTTTCTAAAGGGAGAGGGCTTTAACCAAAAGTTACAAATGAAAATATCTAAATTGGGAGACTTGTGTAAGTAAACTAATTTACTTCAAGCGTATCACAGACGGGGATCTGGGGACGAAGCCCCCAGTCCTTGGGCGATTTTTTGTTAATGCCATTGGATCACATTTCGCACGTGTTCAGAACCATTTGAAAGAAGTAGATTATTAACATTTGAAAGCCAATGAAAAAAATTAAATTGTTTCAATTCTCCTTTTACTTATAATTTGGTCGAAAATACGTTTGTAATTTTGCAGTTTGGGGTTAAATTTTTATACGTATTTTAGTAGTAAATAATCCACTCGAAGATTTTCCTTAAGAGATCATGTACGTTTCAGAGGCCCCAGGCCTCTCAATTTAAATTCAATAATTTGTTCAATGAGCATTTCTCATAGATAATTTTTTTTCAAACGCATTTTTTAGCATAAAAACTAGCGAGGTGGATGGAGGTGAATTGTTACTGAAAACCGTACAATAGATGGTTACGCTTAATTACCATGTTATTGCCCGGGCCGGATTTACATTGTGCGGGGCCCCTGGCACTTTAAAGATTTTTGCGACATCTTCCTGCCAAACATACGTGTACACCAAAAATAAAGTCTTACCATCTGAGCGCAGGGCTCCTGGCACTGGGCCATATGGTAAATCCCGCCCTGTTATTGCATTACGTTTTTAAAAAGGTTAGATGAGAGCCCGAGGTAGCAACTTTTATGATAAAAACCCTTAATTTCAGCCGGGTTATACATTTTAATTGATTGGCAAAAATTGAATTTAGAGGGCCCGGGCCCCCTGGTTGTCAATACTATTGTTAATTCCTCTTTTAGGCAAAAAATGCTAAAAGAAACTAAAACTGACGAAACAATAAATTTTTTTTGTCACATTTTTATCATAGGTAGCATTTCAATTGGAGGGGGCCCGGGCCCCTTGGGCCCCCCTCTGGCTACGCCTATGCGCCGGGCCTGAGTAGTTACGTCAATGCGTAGTAAAGTAAATTTTGCTACAACAGTTAAAGAGTAAAACTAAGAATTGAATTTATAGTGCGCTGAGAATTGAGCAAACGAATAGAACCAGGTAATAAATTAAACAAGCTTCAAAGACAACTTAGTTATGGAGTTATACTCGTAGAAAAAATACTCGGTGTAACATGAATCGCATTGAGTGTCATTTGCTTAACATGTACGTCATTACTACGCATCTCCTTTGACTTCGTAAACACCAATCTTAAACGCTCGATCTACGGTACTTTTGTGTCAAAGTTGGACGAAATCATCGCAGGGACGTGAATCACCTTCCATTTCTACAACACTCCAAGAAATGTTTTGGAACTCGGTCGATTGATAAATTTTCCTTTCGGATCTCTACGCGAAGAATTATTTTAGTGGTTGAGGGCCGAGAGTGTGATGAACAGATCGACTACTTCAGAGCTAAAAGAGCCGGGACAGAATTGTATAGAAGCTGAACACTGTATGTGATTGTGCTTTAATGGCAAAACCTTAACTTATTTGAGTCGATATTTCTTATTGCTTTTTGTTTGTGTAGAAAATGCGATAAGGAATTTAACTTCCTAGTGTAACTTCCAAGGGTAACTTCCCAAGTAATTTCTAAAGCAGTGGTTTAACCAATCAGCATTTTGAAATGCTTGTTTTTTGAAAGGAGCATGCCAACAACTAACTGAATGGTGATTTGCTTACTTGTCTACCATTTAAGCCTGCTAATACCGATTGTAATCTGAACCAATATCTAAAAGGCTAGAATAATTAACTTTCGTAAATAAAGTTGAAATTTCACCATTAGATACCGTATTTGAATGCCATCGTTCTTGGTACTATTTATTTTTTTAAAGTAGCGGCAGCGGCCGCTGTTTTGCATGCAAGTAGCGGCAGTGGCGCTACTTTTTTATTTGAGTAGCGATAAGCGGCAACGCCGCTGCTTTTTTTGCCAAATAGCGGCAGCGCCGCTACTTTTCAAGTAGTGGGTGCCCACTGCCCAGCTCTGCTTGTTTCAGGCGTTGGATTTTGTCAGAAAATTGGTGAATCCATTTTGCATAATATGCAAATTGCAAATAAACCAAGCACATGTTTTAGCAACTTTTGATTACTGGGAGGAGGGAGATCTTTGAGAGGTTGTAGCCTTTCAGGGTCGGGCTTGATGACCCCGTTTCCCACGCAGTCACCCAAAATGTTTATGCAAGACACAGATGAAATAGTTTTCAAATCATTTAGAGTCCAGTTTCTCTGCTGGAGCACCGCAAGCAAGCGAGCAAAATTTTGATCATGCTCTTCTTGGTTTCGCCCTGCTACAGTAATGTTATCTAAGTAAGGAAAAGTGTCCTTCAAATCTTCAGGATCAATCATTCTGTCCATCTCACGTAGGAAGGCGGGTACCCCATTAGTTACCCCAAATGGTATTCTAGTGAATTCCCACAATTTACCATCAGCTTCAAAACCAGTGAAAACCCTGTCTTTAGAGGCAATAGGAATTGATGATAAGTACTGCGCAAATCGAAAGTAGAAAACACATGATACTTCGCCAAAGTGTTAACTGATGCATCAATCTTAGGTAAAGGGTACGCTTCAAGTTCGGTGAATAAATTAATGGTCTGTGAATAGTCAACACACATACGACGCTTGTCACTATCCGCATCTTTAACAACAACAACAACTTGCGCACGCCATGGTGAAACACTAGGTTGGATAATTCCAAGTCGATTTACTTTGTTACGTATGAATTCCTGATCACACTTGTTAAATTGCCTCGATTTAACAGCAATTGGTTTGCATTCCTTAGCAACATTATTGAACAATGGGGGGAAAAGATGCAGATTGCAGAGGCATTCGAAAGGGCATAAACATTGCAAGACACAAAATCATCCCTATTATCATTGAACTTAAACACTACCCGTTTATGCTGGGCTTGAAAATCATATCCCAATAAAACTTCGGTGCACAAATCTGTCATAATCTTTAGTGACACAGCAGAATAAGTCACACCATTTATGTTTACATCAGTTATGCAACGGCCAACGATCTGACCCTGTAAACTTGACAAAGCTCTTAAAACCTTTTCATTATGAGGAATAACTTTCAAATTCAGTTTCCTAGCCGTGGACTGATGGACTCGTTAACGAAGCTACTAGAACTTCCAGCTTCAATTAATACAGATACCTCAATATCGTTAATTACAGCTACAGTTGTTACATTATTTAAACAGTTTGGAGCCGGTTGGATAGTACAGAGATTTGAAGTGTACTAACATGCATTGGTATCCGTGTTATCTTTGCCCTTGGACTTGCAAACCTTTGCGAAATATCCTTTCTTGTCTCATTTACAGTAAGTTGAATTTTTCGCCGGACAATTACTTCCACGGTGATTGGATCGCCCGCAAAAATAGCATAGTTTACTCGCATTATTAGTTGCTGCAGCAGAGGTTGATGTTTCAGTTCCGGGAAGTTCGGTAGCTACATCAGTTGCTTTGCTAGTGATAGCAAACAATCTAACGCTATTGCCATTTGCTGCATATGCTTCTGAGCTTTTTTTGGCTGAATCAAGGGTCCTTGCTTGTTCAAACGCTCTTTCTAAGGATAGTACACTGTTTTCTGACAAACGTTGCCGAATGGCATGTGAAATGATGCCATTAATAAAGGCGTCTCTGATCATATGTTTCCTGTATTTTTCTCCAGTAACGTTAGCAAAAATGCAGTCCTAAGAGAGCTGAGTTAGAGTCAGTAAAAAATTTTGTAGCGATTTTTTTAAAGAGATTTCAAGATTTGATTTGCAGCCTAGTACGTTTCACATTCGTCAATGTGATCGTATACTTGATGGGACACACAGTTAGTAAGAACTCTCATCTTATTAACACGGGCATTTCTTTGTGCAGCTGGCAGGGCCTCAGTGAGAACTTCAGTATAATTTTCAAAAGTCTTCAGCCAGTGCTTCCATTCTTTCGCTGCTGTATTAGAATCAGGATCTATGTTCAATCTGGTTGGCTGCATTAACTTCTCCATTATTATAAGTTGATTTAATTGTCATGAAGTTGCAAATTACCATAACAGTTTAATGTGGCTTTAATCAACTTAGAATACAGCATAAGTATAATCTGCAATATTAATAGCACAATAGCAAAATTAAAGTCTTACTAGTAACAAAAGCACTAACAAAATGCTGATCAAACTAGAACAAGCTACTAACTGCACAGCGTTGCTGATACTAGAACAAAACCAAAAACTGTGTAAACTGCGAGAATTGCAATTTCAAACAACGCAGAGATGACGTCACATTTTGTTTCACAGCAAGCGTAATTATCTCATTATATCACTTTTGTTGTTTTTCAGATCAATTAACCTTTTCTTGACGGTCTAAATATCAATAATGTAATAAAATCTTGACTATTAAATTTAGATCGAGAGTGACGGTTCGTAAATAGTCACAAATTTTAACTTCATTTGTTCTTAAATTTTGTTGGAGTAACAAAAGCTCACTTTTGCTTGATTAAACATTGCTTTTTGTTATTGATTTTGATTATTGAACAAAACAGTATAATCCACTGGCTATGATTGTTAAAACATGGTTACCAATTTGTTACGACTATGCCGGCAGCGTGGCCGAATGGGTAAAGGCATCGTTTTTACGACGACCCTGATCGAATGGTCTGGGTTCAACCCGCACCCTGTTCACGTTGTTGCATCCTTGGATAAGACCCTGATTATCTCTGATTATATGATGATTATCTCTGCTTGGTGGCTTCGAACAAGCAGCAAATTCAGTGGACAAGAATTCGAAGAAATCCACAGGAACATTGGATCATCGGAAACTCCTAAGCAGGTACGGATTCCTCCAACCACAAAGTAGTCGTTGTAATGAAAAGTGTGCGGATCGTCCAACAAGTTAGCGTCTGACGCTGTCCGGTGACAGGAGGATAAATATGCGCTACAACAACAACGATGCGGCAGTGCCGTCGCCAGAGCAACCAAAGTGAGGGGACACTAAAATAAACCGAACTTTTTCACATAAAAACTGATATTTTACGGCTACAAACTATGCGCTATTTTAACAGTTTTGTATTCATGTCTGAAAAAAAGAGACGTATAAGGCCGGCAGCGTTTTTTAGCTCGTTTCGTATCCGGCTCATATAATTGCTTGAAAAATCTGTCTGCTGTAGAGAATGCGACCAGTAGCACAACCGGGATTTTGCTAAAATGGAGGGGGCTTGAACCATAAGTAAATTTCTTTGGCACAAAAATTTTTTTATTTAGACCCTGTGCTGCACAAACTGATGCAATTCAAGCGTATGACGGAGGGGGCTGGGGGTGGGCAAATCGTTCAGCCGCTGTGTGATTTTTGTGATTTTCCGGTAAAAATAGCTATTTTAACGCCATTTCAATCACAATTTGCACGTTTTTGAAGCCATGTGAATAACTACAGTAAATTGGTAAAATTCAGAGTCATTAAAAGAATTCAATTGCCTAGCCCCCCATCCCCCCTCCCCATTATACTTCAGATCAAGTCCAAAACATGTTTAAACTCTTGTATTTTGGGGTTAAATCTTCTAAATGACTTGACGATTCTGTAGGCTTGCATCTCTCTCCCGCGACATATATGTAAAAGCGTGTTAATCAGACGGATTGTTGCGTCATATCTATGCACAGTAGTTGGGTTGCCAGCAATTTTGCAAAAAAATCGAAAAAACTTCTAACGAGAATTATGTTTGAACGTTATTATTCTTTTTTTCCATTATTGTCTGTTATCATGTCGATACGTGATGTTCCAAACACGTATTCTGAGTAAACTGAAATGGGGGGCACAAGCAGTAGTTAGGGGAGGTACGGTCCCCCCCTGGCCCGCTGTAGCGACGGAACTGCGATACCGTACTGTAAAATAGAAGTTATCGTTGTTTGTTTTTTTGATTATGGTTGTTGTTTTTATTGAATTGTTCTTATAAAAATAGTGCATAATAATAAATCAGTTATGAGATTAAAGAATGGGTTAAGTTGTTCTTTTCAATTAAAGGTAAAGAATTGTTCTCTTCTCTTAAATGACATTAAACAAAAAAGTGGTTGCTCTAGAGTAGTTAATAGTTATATAGTATTGCTTTTTAAATGTCGTCAATTAAAAGATTCTCAAAATTGACCAGGATCAAAATTTAAACAGGCTACAACTTCTGCAATATGGTGAAATTCGCCGTGACCTACCAGCCGTTTCATTTATTAATAATTCGTGCATTATAATAATTGAAATTGGCAAATGATTGGGTTTCAATACAAAACGGATTGCGGTTTTCGCGCGGAAAACCTGTTTTGTATCAGAACAGCAATTCACGCGAGAAATCGCCTGGTTTTCTACGTAGTTCGGGTTCGCGTTCGCGCTCTGTATGAACGGGCCTTAAGGCGGGTTCACACAGAAGCCGTCAACGTTTACGTCACCGTTTCGTCACCGTTCAGCGTTCTACCGTTATTTGGCGGTGACGGTAACCTGAACGTGAGAGGTTCACACTGATCCGTCGCTGTTACGTATTACGAAGAACCTGTAACTGGTTGTAATGCTTGCATAGCAGTTTTGTTAATAAACCAATAGGCCTATCAAGTTTGGGTTTTGTAATCAGTAATCACTATACCATCAAACTATGCTTAAATTGAGAGCTACTGATAATATGCGCAGGCTATTTAATGCACTTTATCCTGTGGGGTTAACTTGCTGGTTTTGAAGTGCTTGCCAAAATCATCAACAAACGTTTATCAAGTATCAGTGATAATTGTGGAAACAAGTGATGAGTTTTAACTTTAGTTTTACTTAGTTGTACAGTGGTACTGCTCAAGTAATTTTTTTCATGGTACTGCTGCTGGGTTAAAAAACTGCTGAGATTTTTTGTTAAGTTACAGCTTACATATTTGTTGAATTTCTATTAAATAATTAAATTTCTTTAACAGTCAAATACTGATATGATCACAGATTTTAAGTCTATTTTGCAAAAGGAAAAAAGTGATTAGTAAGTAATTGCATTTAGAGTACAGGGTGGGCCAAAAGTAGGTATACAGCAATCACAATATAAACACTTTAAATTTCTTTCTACTTCTAATAAGCAGCACATTCCAAAAGACTTTGCATTACTTGCTCAGCACTAGGAACTGTAATATGACTTAAAATCAAGTAAAAACCGTAATGGAAAAAAAAATTTGAAGCACTTTTGAGCGATGGCTGTATACCTACTTATGGCCCACCCTGTATATCATCTAAATTAGATTTGCATGAACAATTTTAAGGTGGTGTAGAACTTAAATTTAAATTTACTGTAAGCAATATGATATGAATTCAAATAGCCTAATCACTAGATTTTGTTTTTCAGAAATAGTCTGTAGATAAGATATAGGTTGGTACCGTACTGAGGTGGAATTTAAATTTGGCAGATTTGGTTGGTGTCAGTCAGTAGGCTTACTGCAATAGTGAGTAATGTAAGAAGTAGAAGACTTTAAAAAGCTGAAAGTACTGACAGAAATTACTTTAAAAACTGAAAAGTACTGGTAAAACCTGCAGAACAAGAAATTTTTATACTCAAAATTGCGGTAAATCAGTGTTTGAGTTTTTTGAAATGTTTCAACTCTCAATATCTGATGTGATTGCAATTTTTGACTAACATCGATAACAACAGTTAGCAGGTCAGAAAGTGAGGAAAAAGATATCTAATGCAGCACATGCAGTTTATTACCGCATTTATTATCAGAAATCGTTATCGCGCAATCAAATCGAAAATTGCTATTACAGTATGTGTACGCTTAAAGAAGTCTATTTTTTTGTACGCTACCGTATCGCGAATTGTTTCGGTAACCGATATCATACACTTGTTATCTGTCATATGGCATACTACTAGTACTAGAACATACAGAATCATAAGTGCAGCAGCACAAAAACCTAACCCAAACCCATGCGGTCCAGGCTCAGTACCATTATGTTCCGTAGGTATGTGTGCACTGTCAGAAATCGATCTCGCGTATTCGGCATCTGTTATATTGCGAAGTGATGGTCTACTGTACTGGTAGGCTATCACAAACTGGTACAGTACTAGCATATGCGTGAAGTGTAGCGACAATTGAACTGTACGGAAACTATCATTACTCAACTCTTGATTTGTACAGTACTGTACCAGTGTACGGTATGTTTTCTCCACTCCAATTTGATTGTATGGTACTGGTTCGTTGATTTTCTAAAGTAGCTATAACCCCAAACCACATTAAGCTTAAAACAAATAAAGCTCAATGCAATTCAAAACCACAGCCAACTTTGTATGTGCATTGTACCAACACTGTGTAAGTAAACCAGCTATTTTTTTGGCATCTAGTGATCCACTGCTTAGAGTACAAGATGATTCTAACATCATACAATTTCATTTCAGTGACTGTTCAGCGTTCACACAAAACAAACTGCAGAGTATACAGATACAACAACTACCAGTAGCCTCTACATGACTATTATTAAATCAACAAATACATAGGCTTATGAGTTCCTAAAAATAAACAAAAGTTAAGAGTCTATGGTATTGGTAGCTAAGCAATCACTGGTCAGTATTTATATGCATCAAGGCAATAATCATGACCACAGACCAGTATCATCATCATCATCATATTTGTTTATTTACCAAGTGACGTCATATCACAAGAAAAAAAACTGCAACTTCCTCTAGGTCTATCACCAAAGCATCGAAATATGCAATTCCTTTAAAACCAACACACAAACTTGCAGAGTCAAAGCAATATTTAGTCACTTGGTGAGGAGACAGCAAAGGACCGAAAGGTCATCTAAGTCTACTGCCACCTCACCAAGTTAAGGTTAAAAAAGCAGCTTCTAGATTTTCTCAGTCTGCTACTTTCTATGATAAAAAATTTTATGCAAAATTAAAACAAAGAGTTGCAAAGATATGTACACTTTGTACAATGTATACACAAAACTCACAGTCAACATGTAAAGAAAATGCAAGGCAACATTAGAATTGTTCTAACTCTAAGCATACTAAAAAAAAAAAATACTGTAACTGCAGATTGGATAGAAAATAAAATCAATAAAGTTCATAATGCTTATTTATGTTTTATAGAATTTAAAGTGGGCAATTGGAGTGAAAAAAAACTCCTTGCTTTGTTTTGTATTGTTTGCCAATATGTCATTAGTACCGTAGGTACTGGTACAATTTCCAATACCAGTATATATCAACCTTAGTCAGTTTCTGCAAAATTACTTATAGTATCGGTACTGGTACAAAGTACCGGTGCACTACGATATATGATCATGATTAGGCCTATTGATGATACAACGTCCAAAATGGTCAAAAGTGGCCACTTTATTTAAAGGCAGTGGCTATTTTGCTTCTAGAGGCAAAATAGCCCCATGTTATTTTGCATTTTGGAGGCAAAATAGTCCTAACAGCTATTTTGCTGCAAATGCCAAATTAGCCCTAAGCCTCATGCTAACCCAAACCCTAACCCAAAGTCTAACTCTAATCCTAACCCTAATCCCAACCCTAGCCCTAATCCTAACTCAAACCCTAACCCAAACAAAGGAAGAACACTATTTTCCTTTGTTTGGGTTAGGGTTTGGGTTAGCACGAGGCTTAGGGTTAATTTGGCATTTGCAGCAAAATAGCTGTTAGGACTATTTTGCCTCCAAATTGCAAAATAACATGGGGCTATTTTGCCTCTAGAAGCAAAATAGCCACTGCCTTTAAAAAAAGTGGCCACTTTTGACCATTTTGGACGCTGTATCATCAATAGGCCTAATTGTACCAAAACAAGAGCAAGGAAAGCCAAATTGAATTGGCTTTTTCAACTGGCTGCTAACAACCATCTCAGATTTAACATGCCTACCCTGTACCAATTACCGGTAGTTTCAATATCTCATTCTCTCTTCTTTTCCCAAGCAGAAAAAAAAGCAATCCAGTCTGAAGTACCGCTAGGCTAGATACCAGTATCACTGCTACTGTACACTATACCTATACTACAAAGTATCGGTACATGACTAGACCTAGCCTACTACATAGCCTACAGCTCTAAGCACTTAACATTGCCTGCTGAATGCTACTTTTCAACAAAAACCAATTATTTTTTCAAGATTTTCAGTTTTTGTGGCTCAAAGTTTGCCCCAACCACCAAAAAAATGCTCGAAATCGCTTACGTTACTTACGTAAAGTTAAAATTATTTTAACTCAACGTAAGACGGATGAAATCAAGAAAATCACTTCCGTCACCGCTAAAATTTTCTGTGTGAACACCTTGACGTTAGACGTAACTGCGACGGAACGGTAACGTTGACGTTGACGGCTTCTGTGTGAACCCGCCTTTAAGCTGGAGAAAACGTCTTCTCGCATGCTTAATTTTGGCTATTTTTTTCCATTGCTCGTTTTTATGTTGTCGACTTTCTGGTGGCCTTTCCCTTGGCTTCCTCGCTGGTAGCCTTTCGGCCAGATAGCACGTAAACGATTAAGCATTAAAACTCTGGCCCGAAAACGTAAAAACATCACAATTAAATTATTGTCAACATCATAGTACAAGAAGTTGCTGGGTTTAAATAGCCAAAATTAAGCCTGCGAGAAGACGTCTTCTTTGGCTCAAGTGGTAAAGCAGTGGACCGGCAATCCGAAGGCTGCATGTTCGAATTCTGTGGAAAGGCAACTTTTTCGCCTTGCTTGTTTTACGTAGTCGCCGTTCGGGATAATTTTCCCTAGGCTTCCGCGCTGTAGCCGTTAGGCCAGATAGTACGTAAACGATTAAACATTAAAACTCAGGCCCGAAAACGTAAAAACATCACAAATTAGGTGTACTGTTGCAGTTTTCAAAAAAGAAACTTGAGTCGTTGGCCACAGACAGATTTTTTTAATACCGGCCAATATGAGGAAATCGAGAACTTCGTAACTTAATTTGTATTCTGTCTTAATAGTCGTATTTTTATTTTAATCTCGTTTGCAAGAGGGTTCACTCAAAAAAGTTCCAACTAGAGAAAACTTTTCGTTTAGAAACAAAAGAGGATCTTGGCACCGACAATGCTTTTTTTTCTACAGGAATCAACTTTTAAAGGCGGTGAATCATCCAGCCAATTACGGTGATTTACAATAGCTAAAATTGAACTATAATTTTTGATATTTTTCGTTTTGATTTTAGGGCTGCGTTTGCCAAGATATTCAACAAATACAAAAAGATGTCCCCCCAAAAAAAGTTTTTGGAAACTCTTTGTTTTGTTCTTCCCGCCAAAACCACAGTTCTCTAAACTATTAGGCTACTGTAGTCTTATTAAACTATTAGGCCTAATAGTTAAGAGATAGTTTAGCCTAAACTATTTAGAAATAAACTATTTAGAAATAAACTATCTCTAAACTATTTGGCCTACCACAGTTCTCTAAACTATTAGGCCTACTGTGGTTTTGGCTGGAAGAACAAAACTCAGAGTTTCCAAAATTTTTTTTCGGGGGACATCTTTTTGTATTTGTTGAATATCTTTGCAACCGCAGTTCCAAAATTAAAACAAAAAATATCAAAATTATAGTTCAATTTTAGCTATTGTAAACCACCGTAATTGGATGGATGATTCACCGCCTTTAAAATTTTGTATGTTTATCAATAAGGAATGCAGATTGCAGATTCTCATTTTTTCAATATATGCAAATCTGAAAGCTGCCTAACAGTAATTTGCTGACTCGTTATTCAGAGCTTACAAAAAATAAATTAAAAAGTAGAATATCGCGCGAAAAATTGTTTAAAAATGTCTAAGATTGATCTTTTGAAAATAAGTGTTAACAAAGTTATTGTATCTTGATTTTTTAATATTACATAATATTCGTAATTTCCTATTCGTAATTTTTCAAAATTTCTTTCCTGTAGCACCCATCGATGAACTTTTGCTTATAGCTGCCTGAAATGATGTTTGTTCTGTTAAGGTAACAAAAAGAGTCTCGCACAAATCACTTCGAAAAATTGGCCATGTTAGTGCAAGTTTTTATTCAGCAAATGGCGAAGCTATGTCGTTAGTTTTGAGGCAAATGCATTAAAACACAAGCCTTAGTCAGCAAAGAAAATCCATAAGTCTCTCTTCAAGAAAGCAGCTGAAGTAATTCAGCACTTGGTTAGCACATTTTATCTCTAGAATCGGAGCTTTTAATTAGGTAATAAATGAATATATGGCATTAAACATCAAGTGCGGTTTAAAAAATAAAATGGAAACCAAGCTGACTGAGCTCCAATTGAAGCTGTGACCATTGCAAAAAAGTTTTCAAGGTCTCTTGGACAACAAATATCTACACTGGATAGAAAACAAAGGTGGTCATATCGAAAAGAGTTTGAGACCCAGACCCAAATGCCAGCACCATGTATTTGATCGTATTTTTTACGTAGTTATGGACGATAAGTTGCGTGGCGCAACCAAATCTTTTAGCATTGATTATTTCTTTATAAAGGAGTTGGTACGTAAAATTGATCAACTGAGCGAAGCATTCAGCAGTGGAAAAGCTCAGATCTTTAAGAACACAAGCAGTTGGAGGGACGACATGAATTTTCTGTACCACCTTACACATTTCTTCCGTCACTTTATTGAGAAACAAAATAAGAAGTTGTCTTTGTGACTTTCAACAGATTTTCAACATTTGCAATGCACGCTGGAACTTTAGTGCCATGCTTGCCTCCTTTGCTCATGCTAATGCCTAAAGCTTTAAGCAAACTTTGTAAAGTCTGTCTATTTATTTCTTACCCAAGGAGTGATTGTTATTTTAGCCCCAATTTTTCTGCTATGATGGTTTTATTAAACTCTGGATTGATATCCAAAAGGTCTCAAATCAGTGGCGTAGATATGGTGGGGAGGGGGGGCATTGTGACATGACTTTTGGTATGAGAAAACCATAAACATTTTGCCACAAAAAATCAGCGATGCCCCTAATCCCTTTGGAAGTAGACCATGAAACAATTCATGTGGTGCCAAAGTATGAAATCCAAATACGGTGCAAAATCGGTGAAAATTGCAGTTCCTTAGAGGTGAAGACCTTTTTATTGTTTTTTGGCCTTACTTTTCACCATAAATCTGGTAAAAATTGCGGTTTTTCTGAAGTTGATTGGTCATTACATCAAGTTTAAAAGATTGCCCATCCCCAACCATTTCCAATGCTTAAAAAACATTGGAAAAGCAATCACCCATTATCATTGCCTGATGAAACCAATGCAACTAGGATTCAATAATGGTAACACAGGAGTTGCAGGCATTTTGCAGAAACAACGATAATCCCTCTTCCCCTCGTAGATTTATTTTATCTTTGACCAAATTACTTTATTGTCTGTTTTCTGAACATCAATGCTGCTATATATGTGACTCGTGTAGTTTTGGTTCAAAACCGGAAAAGGTGTAGGTGACCTTAAGAACTGGTCAAAAATTAAAAAATTAAATTATTTAGAATGATTTTGTGCGTGAGGTTTTTAGATCAAATCAACTTAAAAACTAGATTTTATTTAATCTTTCATAATAATTCATCAAATTATGATACTAGGATATAGTGTTCCAAAAAAGTTGTATCCCTAGTACACGCTTGCGACAGTAATTAAGATTAAAATTGACGACCAGGGGGCCTGGGCCCCCTCAATTCAATTTTTGCTCACCAATTTAAATGTATAACCTGGGTGAAGTGAAAAAGAATAACATGGTTAGTAGGGGTAACTATCTGTGGTACCATTTTTCAGTAACAATTCAACTCCACCACGCCAGTTTTTATGCGACAAAATACTTTAAAAAAAAAAAATAGCTAGGGGAAATGCTCAGTGAACAAATTATTGAATTTGAATTGAGGGGGCCTGGGCCCCCTGGCCGTACATGTACTTTTATAGCTGGTTATTTTTATAACGAAACAAAAATCTCTCAAGAATCTTTTAGGTCAAGTATTATTTACTGCTAAAATATTTCAGGAGGCAATGTATGTTACTTCTCCCTACCTGGACCAAATCACTTTCAAAATTTAACCCCATAATGCAAGATTTTAAACGTGTTTTGGACTTCAATTGTATGTAAAAGGAGGATTGAAAATTTAAATTTTTTCAAATGGCTCTGAACACGTACAAAATGTGATCCAATGGCATTAAAATAGTTTTTGTTACAAAAAATTGCCTAGCGTTAGATCCCCGTCTGTGATACGAGTGAGTTGCACTACTTTACTCAACACGTCTCCCAATTCATTACTTTTCAAGCTTTGGTTTAAGCCCTCTCTCTTAAGCAAAATTCTGGTTAAGTGCCATCACACAAGCTACGACTTCTGATCTTACATTCTACGATGACTTTGTCCCACAAAAGTTCCTTTTTCGAAAATTTCGGATCACGTCATTGTGTGTGATTTTTGTTTTGGGCCCCCACCCCTATCAAAAATCTTAGCTACGCCTGTATTTAGACTACAGATTTCATTTTTTAGTCATTTATACTCGATTAGTCTTATTTACGTGACTGTGTGTATTTGCATTAATTGAAAATGCAAAATCAAAGTGTATAGTTTTACAGTTTACTTGTTTTTAGAAGTCTTGGACCATGGATTTCAGCCACAGAATGCATCGACTGATTTCCAACGTTGGATTAACTGCTTTCACGGCTCTGCATTATTAATATCTTTGACAGTGCTAGTGTGCATGCAGCGTTGCACAGTCAAAGTCAAACAATATCTGTAACTAAAAATTGTGCTTTTGCGTTTTGTTGACACCTTCGATTCGCTGCGTTTATGCAGCCACACTATTTGAATTGCTGGTAGTTGAGCTTGAATAAAATGTAATGTATTAATTTTGTTGAATTGAAGTCAACATCAATTGGGTATGATAAGTTAGGCCAAGTGAGTTAGATTCGATTGGCGTTGACTTCATTCTTCTTGACTCAGCCGTTTCAAGATATTCTACTTCAAACACGACGTAGGAGTCTCTGCACCAACGTCCTGCCACCTCAACGTGGTGGTGCAGTCCCCTCCCCAATGGGGATGGGTCGAAATGGCAGGACAGATCTCCCGAGGGGCTCGACCGAAAGGTCGCCCCCATTGTCTCGGACTGTTTTTTCGCTGGGCCGCCTGTTGACCGGTCACAACTGGGCGGCTCCTCTTCTTCTTATTGACCGGACCCCCTTTCGGCGTCTCCTTATCCTGGCATTGCTCCTTATTAGTGGCAATGTCCATCCTAACCCAGGCCCCATCAGCAACCATCCTCACCCCAGGTCCCCCTGCTCCATCTGCCATCTGGATGTGGGCAGAGACTCTCTTCAATGCTCTGCTTGCCTCAAGTGGGTGCATTTCCTTTGCTTCTCCCTTACCCGTGCTGACTTTCGCACAATCTGTGCAACTGGCACTGCAGTGGGCTGGCGATGCCCAGCATGCCATCCCCAAAGGAAAACTGGCTCCCCCACTCAGACCCGTCTCCTTGTTATGCCACCTGCGTCCCCTCCACCCCCTCCCCCAGGGTTCCCCCCACTACCGCCTGGCTTTTATCAATCACGTCCGCCTCGGGGCCCCCCACGTTACCCTTGCTCCATTTGCTCTCTCGAGGTTGGTAAGGATTCCTTAAAGTGCTCCACCTGCTCCAAGTGGGTGCACTTCTCCTGCTCCTCTCTGACCCGGGATGACTTTTGCAAAATCTGCGCGGCCGGCTCCCCCATGGGTTGGAATTGCCCTGCTTGTCTCAATGGGGACCTTGCCTCTCCCACCCACCAGCCAGCGTCCCCCCGCCCCGTCTCTCCAGCTCCGCCCCCACCCACACCCCCTCCACTTACTTGCTAGATCTCATGGATTCATCTATACCTCTCCCCTCACATCCTACCCTCCTTCTGCCTTCACCCTACCTGCCTCATCACCACCACCCACAAGTTCACAACTTGCCACCCCACCCTCAAAGAAATCCACGCCTCTCACACAATCTCAGAATTCTGCAATGGAATGCCGACGATCTTTCCTCCTCCCGCCGTGCTGAACTTCTCGCCTTTCTTTCTGGCAACCAGTATGACCTCATTTTCCTCCAAGAAACCCATCTTTCGTCAACCAAGAAGTTTCAAATCCCTGGTTACTATACCCTCCGCATGGATCGGATATTCGGTAGACAAGGCCCTGTTTCCTCCGGTACTCATAACACTGGTGGTGGTGTCCTCACTCTGACCTGGCTTCCTCTCCTGTTTCTGTCTCCTCTCTGTCTTCCCAGGACCCCTACTCAGACTACACCTGTGTTAAAGTCCTTCTCTCCAACCACTCTCCTCTTCAATTTCTTAACCTCTACTCCCCTCCCATCAGAAACACTCCTTCCGACTCTCGCACCAGGACCTTCTATCCTGACATCCTTCCCAACTCCCCTGACACTTTTATCCTCGGAGACTTCAATGCTCACCACCCAACATGGGACAGACTCATTCCCCCTAACCCGCTAGGAAATGACCTGTTTCGCTGGATCACTTCCTCCGGTTTGGAAATTCTGAACGACCCCGCCTCTCCCACGCTCCTTCACCATTCCACCGGGAGCCGTTCTTCCCCTGATATCTCGTTAGCTCCTGCATCTCTCGCTCCCCACTGTGAGTGGCGCACTCTCCCTGGCCTTGGCTTGGACCATGTCCCCATTGAAATTGTCCTCCCCCTCTCTCCAGTTCGTCACCCAAACACTCGTCCCCCCAAATTCAACTACAAAAAGGCTAGTTGGGATGTTTACCAATCTTATATTGCTGAGCACCTTCCCACTCTTGATTTTGATGCACTCAACATCCACCAGGCTGCCCACTCCTTTTCCCTCTTCTTAGTCGAAGCTGCCGAGGCCTCCATCCCCTTTGGCCGCCTTGGTCGTTCCCCCAAAGCCTGGTGGTCCCAGGAAGCGGAATCTGCAGTGCGGGAACGACGGAGGGCCCGCTCCGTGGCGCACCGATCTGAGTCGCACCGCCTCAGATACATAGATGCTTCTCGTAGGGCGTCCTCAGTCATTTCTAGAGCCAAATCTGCAACCTGGCAAGCCACCTGTTTTAACCTGTCTCCCCGTTCTGATCCTCAGGCTGTCTTCAGGCTTCTCAATGCCATCTCGGGCAAAAAAAACACCTCCCAAGACCCTTCTTTTCCCGATTGCACTTCCCCTCTTGATACTGCCAACCACTATGCCTCTTATCTTCACTCACATCTATCTCAAGCGACCCCCCGTTCCTCGCGCAGCGCTGAACGACAGTTCATGAATGAACTCCGGAAAGCTAGCTGTGAGGATGCTTCTTCCCTCCATAATTCTTTTTGCTCCCCCTTCTCCTTGACTGAACTCTCCACTGCCATCAGCAATCTCTCCTCTTCCACTGCGTCTGGCCCTGACCAGATTGCCTACCCTTTACTAAAGCACCTGCCTGAGCCAGCACAACTCCTCCTTCTTTCTCTTTTTAACAGGTCCTGGCACTCTCACACCTTCCCTTCTTGTTGAAAACCTACCACTATCATCCCCATTCATAAACCTGGAAAACCCACTTCCTTTCCGCCCCATTTCCCTCACCTCCTGCATCTCCAAGCTTTTTGAACGCTTGATTCTTTCTCGCCTAACTTTTCACCTTGAATCGAATCATCTCCTCTCCACTTGCCAGGCCGGCTTTCATCCTAGTAGGTCACCCCTTGACCAAATTCTAACTCTGTCTCAATCAATCTGGGACGGCTTCCAAAAGAAAAAACCTCCAGACCGAACCATTTTGGCTTTTGTTGACTTCTCCAAGGCTTTCGACTCGGTCTGGCACTCTGCTCTTTTTCACAAACTCCTCTCGCTCAAACTCCCCCCTTGCTTCGTTCTTTGGGTGCGCTCCTTCCTTTCTGATTGTAGAGTTAAAGTCCAGGTTGGTGGTTCCCACAGCCGCTCCTTCCGCATCAGACGTGGGGTCCCCCAGGGCTCGGTACTTGGTCCAGTCCTCTTCATTCTGTTTGTTGATGACATCACTAAGGATTTACCTCGGGGTCCCCATGTCTCCCTGTATGTTGACGATCTGGCCATCTGGTCCTCCTCCCCAGACCCGCTCAAAGCCTCCTCTGTTGTCCAATCCTCCCTCACTGTCCTAGAAACATGGTCCAACTTATGGAGACTTCCACTCAATCCAAAGAAATGTGAGTCCTCCTTTTTCTCTACAGATCCCCATCAAGCCACTTTCCAACCCCGCCTGAACCTCTTGGGCTTCCCTCTTTTGTTCAATCCCACACCTAAATTCCTTGGTGTTACCTTTGACCAGACTCTATCCTTTGGGGCCCATGTCCAATCCCTGTGTTCCAAATTCTATCCACGCCACAAAGCCCTTTGCTCAATTGCCACTGCCTCTTGGGGTCCCACAAAAGAATCTCTCTCCCTACTCTACAAAGCCTTTGTCCGTCCGGTGCTCACATATGCTTCTCCTGGATGGTTCCCATTCCTCTGCAACACTGCAACCAATCACCTGGAAGTTCTACACAGAGCTGCATGCAGGGTCATTACTGGATGCCTCTCTTCCACCCCCTCCTCACTACTCCTTCTCGAGACCCAACTCCCTCCTCTAAAGCTGACTCTAGAGCATCAGACCCTCTACTCCTTTGAACGTGCTCTGCGCCTTCCCCCCGACTTCTCCAGCCTTCATGCCCTGGCAATTAAAAACGTTCCCTGTCGACTACAGAAGAAACCCTCCTGGAGATCATTCTGTTCTTCAGCCACACAACCACTCCCATCCCCGCGTGAGACGCTGATCACGTGCCCCCCTTTTCCCCCATGGTCCACAACCCACTTCACTGTTTCCCCCTTCATTCCCGACTGCACAGGCAACAGTTCAGCCCGACTCCAAACTGCTTCAAGCAGACTATCCTCCCTCCCCCCGTCTGATATTCAAGTATGGACTGACGGATCTGTCCCCTCACTTTTTGGTCCCGGTGGTGCTGGAGTGTATGTAACATGCTTCAAATGCAACACATCCAACTCCTTATCCTTTTCCTCTGGTCCAATTGCCTCCAGCTTCACAGCTGAAACCTTTGCCCTCAAGCAAGGTCTTGCTTGGTGTACTTGCCATTTGATGACCTGCAAATTCCAGTCAGTCCTTTTCCTAACCGACTCCCAATCAGCCCTCTCTATCCTTTCTTCAGCCCCCTCTTATCTCCTGCCTGAGTCCCTCTGGAATGTTTGTTCACTTGCCTCCTCCCTCTCCAACAATACTACTTTGAGCTTCCAATGGGTCCTCAGACACGCAGGTCTCCCCGGAAATGAAAAAGCGGATTTACTCGCCAAAACTGGTGCCTCTCTGCCCACTGATGCGATCCCAAGCCCTCTCCCCCAGTTATTGCCAAAGTCCGTTATTCCCAATACCGCAATTGGAGACGTCACATCTCCCACTCCCATCTGAACTTCCAAGTCCCCGAAGTCTCTTCGGAGGAACTCCTTTTTTCTCGCTCCATTCGCAGTGAACTCTCCCGTCTTCGCTGCCATGGCCACAGTCTTCTTTTATCTTCATATCTTCACAGGATCAGTCGGAAGGAGAGTTCTGCTTGTAGTGCCTGTGGACACCCTCTACAGGACCTCAATCATCTCCTCCTCGACTGTCCTGCTTCTGAACCCCTTCGCAAATCTATCTTTGGCTCTTCTCTCTCTATTCTCGATCTATGGTCCAGACCTTGGGGTGTGGCCCGACTGTTGGGTCTCCGCGGAGTTCCTCCGCGCCCCCATCCCTCGGAAGGGGTCGGGTAGTACCACCACCACCACACGTAGGAGTCTCCAAATTACAATTTTTATTGGCAACCCTGACCTTTTAATGCAGTATCGTAGCATACTGAGGTCTGTATTAACCTAGCTATATATAGACTAAAAAGCTTCTGTTGTTTAATCTAATTGCGGCGTTGCCTTGGAATAGAACTAAGGTGTCGTCGCGCTTGTTATCAATCTCTTGGTTGCCAATAAAAATTCTGATTAGAGAAGCCCTTACGTCGTCTTTGAAGTGGAATATCTTTGGAACGGCTGGGTCAAGAAGGATTAAGTCAATGTCCATTTAATCTAATACTCTTGGCCTAACTCTACATACCGCATTGATTTTGCCTTCAATCTTCGTTTAAGTTGAGATTAAAGTTCAAATTTGCGGTTAGCACTTATTGGAGCTGGATCAAAGTGTGTTATTATATATTATCAAAGGTGGGCAAAGCGCTACTTTTGAGCCTCTATGATTGCGTAAGTTGCGTTGCGCTTTAATGTTTTTATTTTGAGATGTTGTGGAAGTTGCGTAGCAGACTAAATTTGAAAGCGTAGCGCAATTAATTTATTGATTGCACTACGCTTCCAAATTTTTTTCGGTTAGTAGCGCAATTTTATTCGATAAACTTCATTTTGTTTCATTTTAATTGTAATGTTGACAAATGTAGGCCTTTTTCAATCGTAATGTTGTCAAATTGGCATTGCCTCTCTGACAAGAGGGTGGTTGCTTGACTCTATGATCGTAAGGTCTTTCGCAACTTTCCTGTCGCCCTCTTAGACGAATGCCAATTAATTTCTACGTCGCAATGTGACTGAGCGATAAAATATATTTGTCTTGACATTAGCATTAATTAACCATACTCAAGACTTTTGCTGTGAAATTATAACGTTGCAGCAGAGGGGAACTCCATCTCAGTTTACTTGTTGAAGTGCTCTCTTCTTTATTTTTGTTATAATGTTGCTTCGTAGAACTAGCTATTTATTTGGTATTTTTACTTGTGTATCATTACTACAGTAAAAAATTTGCTCTGCAATTGGGGAAGTTGCGTTGCGCTTTAACTTATTTTATGACGTTGTTGAAGTTGCTTTGCGGACTAATGCTATTAAAATTTGTTGCGGATTCGTTGCGCAGGGTTTTCTTTAAAACTTTTTGGGTTAGAGGCTCAAGTTCACTTAAAATTTAGTTTTGTGTTTATCGTGATATTGCCAAATGTTAACCTTCCTTAGCAAATAATGTTCTCCTTTTTTTCCTAAAATCCAAACAATGCGAAATTCACTTGGTGTGTTGTAATTTGATTACGAACGTTAAGTTGCGCTTTATCTTATACGTGCCTACTGCCTACCTTTAATGACATTTTTATGAAGTTTGCTTTTTGTTCATTTATATTGTTTGCAAAGTTATTAAAAACCGCTATTTTGCTGAGAAAGTTGCTGTCTTTTTCCAACCAACCATACTCCAAAATTTCTACTAGGTTGAAACCCCGTTGACTCACGGAAATTTTAAAAGGTTGTTGCGTTCAAAATACCTCAGCCTTTTTAAAGCACCGTCCGTGGTATTAAAAGGGTTTTTTGGTGTCAAAACTCAAATCTTTTTAATCGCTAAATTACGCCGAAGCGTGCTACAACTTAGCAAGGTCCATCTCTAAATCATCGCGCCTTGGCAACACTACTTCAAAAGGTTGCGTCCAAGGCTGGCTGTTGGTAACTGATTTTACGACCCCAAGTTTTAACTTTTTATCTCTCGCTCCAGAGACGAACGCGTTACGACTTGATCAATTTTGCGCCGGTGCGTAACATAATTGTAGTTTGTCAGCCTCTCGTCGAAACCTTGGCACGGCACATGCTGACTGCCATTAGCCTGCAGATTTCATCGGTTAAGAAAACTTTTCCTGAATTTAGACTTTATTTTAAACATGGTTGAAAATATCGATTAGTTGATAGTACCGGTATTAATAGTTGTTCCACTCACAAGTTTCATTTAATGGTCAAAATGGCAAAAATTTTAGTACATCCTTATGAAAAATAGAATTGAAATTTTTGTTCGCATTTCGGCATCGATTACTAATCTTTGCTTTTTGTTTCTTTACTTTAGTCTTTGCTTTTTGCGTAAACTATCGATTCGTCTTGGCTTTCAAACAGCATCGACTTCAACCCTGATTTTAAAATGATGTATTTTAAAATTTAAATGTTGAAAATTGTTATGCAGGATTTGTTAAATGAACTTTACTTTTTTTTTTTTTTCAGTATTTCACGTTTCTACTTTTTCAAATGTGGCAGTAAGTTACTTCACTCTGTGATTAGTGCATACCTTTTTCGATTGATATTTTAGATAAATTTTCAAGAAATTTAGTTTAGAAAATAAAATTTAGAATTTTGTGTGAGCCCTACGTTTGCTAACGAAAACCGCTCGACGCACGCTCATTCTTTTATCATTGTAATTAAGTCTATAGTTGGTTTGCTCTCTTGCATTGTATTTACTGATTACTGCTTAATAAACTACAATTTCATTACACACTGGCACAAAATAAAGCAGAATTGCATAGCTCTATGAAGAATCGAACCATTACGTTTCACTAAAACCCAAGTTGTGGCCAGAGATAAGGAAGCGCCAATCGTTTCAACTTCCACTCTGCATTTCAGCAACAAGTACAATTTTCATTTGAAACTTATTTAAGCAAGTATTTCTTTCAGTTTATGACGGAATCGTCGAAATGGTTTACGTTATCATCATCTGACATGAAAGAATCAAATTGCGTTATTGGGTTTGTCATCGCATAGATCTACAGTTTTAGCGTAGACGAAACCAGGAATGTGGATTGGGAGGATTCAAACGTCTAATCACATGATAATTTATACGTTATAATCACAAAGAGAAATCATTTGGGGTCCTGGGGCAAGGGTAGAACACCCAGCACTCGGAGAGTTTTGAAGAGTTGCAACGAAATACTATTGTATGGCCGTCAATCTAAGTGAACTAAAAATGTTACAAAGATTTTGCCAATACTGATCTAACAAACAATGCACTGCAGTTGTTTTCAACATTCGGTGTAAATATTTTAAGAGAAAGACCCCTGATTATGATACTTATTACTTAATAAAACCATGGTAAAAACTAAAAAGGTTACCAACACCATGTGCTTCGCCCCTATTTGCAGTTCTACATGAGTGCATGTTTTCAGTAAAGCTGTCATAATTCACTCAGAGCATAACATCTTGCAGTATCTGAGCACAGAGCGAAGATACCGTAGTACTGCATTTGTGTAGGTTTAGCTTATTTTTATTTCGTTTCAAGATTTTTGGCAATCGCAACTTTCTAGCAACACTTGAAGGTATTTAAATAGATAAGATTCTTACTAAATAAAAGCATATCAACCAATCACATTTCATTATCATAAATTGAAGAGAACTACAATTTGAAAAACATTTTATACATGCGCGAAAAAATAAAGCTACGGAAACTACTATAGATCTTATTCAAAAATATTTGAATAAAATTTAGATGTACGTATAGCCATTTGTACGGGGCCCAATCGAGTAAAAATCATTGTTGCTTGGTTGATCCTCAAATTCGGCAACCTTTTATCAACCTATGCAGTATGTACCACCACAAACATGTTGGAGACTTGCTAAACAAAACATCGCAACACTACTACAGTTGCTATAAACCATACATTACACGATATAAAGTAAGTTTTTACTCTCCTGCTTCAATTATAGTTGTCTAATTTCAGATTTGTATAATGGGTTTGCAAAAGCTCGAGCTGTAACTGTTTTGTGTTTAGAAGAGAGAACTTTGTTTTTTCGACATAATAATCATTAACAAAATCAGAACCAGCTCAATCGTATTGTTTTTCAAATGTCTTGGTACTTAAACCTACTTCTGTTACAAGCAATTTTACACTAGCACAAAGCTAATGCATTTGGGGAATAACTACGGAGCGAATTCTCGTACCTAAATGTCTTTGCACCAGACGAAATGGCCAGACAAACAATTTTGTTTAAGGAGTTATTGCTTGAAATCGGTTATATTGAGCAAATGAGAACTACTAGAGTTAACAAAGAGGTGCCCGAAACCTTGTTAGACTACGGTACTCCTTTTGTCCACAAAAATAAACTTAATCCGTTCGACTCCGAACCATTGGCAACCCTGCGTTTCGAAATTTCGTTACATCATAAACGGACGACGTGAAAAAAATTACAGAATAACAAACGCAATGTTTACAGGAATAATAATCCAACCTCGTGTTGCCTATTCTGCAAGAAATTTTTATAAGTTATCCTTTTCTAATGTCACGAAATTTCAGAGCGAAGGATTGTCAATGGTACGTAGTTAAACGGATTAAATCTTTTTGCGGATAAAGAGAATAGTGGAAAAAGTTAGCAGCACCTTTTGATTACCATTTCTTCTACCAGCACCTTTAGTTTCCATTTCTTCAGTAAAATCGATCTCGCGCAGTATCTCTTTAAAAGAATTACCATAAAAACTAGTTAATTGTCAGCGACAAAAGCGTTAATTAACTCAAAAAGCACAAATTGGCGTTCATACGGTTTGGCGGTCAAATCATAGACTCTTTATTTAGTAGACAAGATACAGACGCACGGAGAAAAAAAGAAGAGGATTGCAGGAAAAAAAATTGCTCTTGTTGCGAAGGTTTTTTGTGGTCACGCGTATTTGACTGGTTAGATTCGACATGTTCGAAAAACAAAAGAAATGTGAAGAAAGAAAAGCAAAATTATCAGTTTTCAGTCCACTAATATAGAGTGTATAGTCAGGACGCATCACAGACGAATTTGTTAACCGGAAAAGCACTAATTAAAATAACAAAATGCAGGCTGTCAACAAGCGGCCATTCAACAAACAAAAAAAATAACGGCGTTTTCGAAAAATAAAAGAACAGAACTTTGTAACAAATAATAATAAAAGATGTGTAACCAGTTAAGATATTCTAATCAAAACAAGAGTCATTTTGTAGTATATTTGTCAAAAAATATCTACATACACAAAAGTTGCTAACAATTTTGATAGCACAACTCAATATAAATGAATAAAGAACAGCAAGTACTACTAGTATATGCAGAAAATCCTCAAAACATATATCTTGTCAGTTCCTGGAGGCACAATTTCAGTTTTTAAACACTTGAAACAGTTTATTCATCCACTAGTTTGTTTTTACACAATTTATTTTCCAGCTTTCTGATGCTGCTGCATAGTTGAGTTGACTTTTTTCAAAGTAGCATTTGCAGTAGATACCATTTTTTTGCCACTTTATTAGTCAGCATGTCTTTACTTGCAAAAGCTATTTATAAGTTTCCGCTTGCCTGTTTCAGCATTTTTTGTGCAACTAACAGATTCTATTGAGCTTTCGCTTGTTTTTGCTGTATGTGGCGTTCTTTTTCGTCCAGGAAACATATCCTGGAGAGACATAAAGTACAAACCTGATCCATGCATAACACGCACTGGAGTATAAAGTGCACGTTGTACTTTTGAGAAAGTCTAGGTATTTTACGTATGGTCTTATGGTCCAAAAAATCGATAATTAGACTAAAAATTAGTGTATAACCAATCCAAATCCGTAAAAAATACAACGAAACAAATGGCTAATAAAATAAACAGAAAAAAACTAAACAAAAAAATGAGCGCTTGAGAGTCTGCAAAATGAAAAATATAATAAAAGTGTTTCGAACGATAATACACAACTCATCGCAAATCTCAACAAAAAGTCTTGGAGATCGCATGCAAGTTCAGAAAAATTTGATGCCCTCTTAGTTTTCGAAGGAACATTTCTTTTAGAGTCTTCTTGTTCTTCTAATGACGGTTATCCACATGGGTTATTTCTACTGTAGTTCTGCTGTTACAGATTTTTGGGAAGTCCACAATTTATTCATTATATTACATAAGTGCATTTCAAGATTTTTATGATTGTTTGTGAAGATAAAAACGCTGCATGTACACTTGCAGTCTTGCACAAATGCACTGCCAAAGATATTAATAAAGCAGAGTCACGAAAGCAGTTCATCCAACCTTGGAAATTAGTCGGTGCATTCTGTGGCTGAAATCCATGGTTTAAGACTTCTAAAAACAAGAGAACTGTGAAACTATACTCTTTGATTTTGCCTTTTCAATTAATGCAAATGCATGCACGCTATGCAGTGATGCAAATAGACTAATAAAGTATAAATGACAAAAACATGAACAAATATGTAGTCTAACTAGGATGATTATTGACTAGTGTTTATCGCCAAATAAACCACAACATTACTTACCAAATTTTGTCACAAAATACCTCTCTTTAAAAAAAGAAAAAAACAATTTAGATTAACTGGTTTGTGTGCAAGACCCATAAGTAATTAAAAATTACAAAGAAATATTACAAAAACCTTGAAACTTAAATGTGCACTTAGAATGGACACAGAGCAATGTGAAGCACCTTTGCACGTGATTGTTTACAACGCTTGCATAGACCAGCATAACACTGCAATGCTTCTAGTCTCAACCACATGGGTACACCTTATACATTTCAAATTATACCTTTCTGAATGCATTTGTCTTGTAGTTAATGAAATTCCACTATTCAAAAACCAATCAAAGAAATCCCACTTTCATAGTTAGCGATATTCTGGTAGTAGTCTGAGTGGTTGCAGCAGTATAGGTGATCTTTTATGGCAGTGAATTATGCTCCTTAAAGAACCAGAAAAATTTTCCAAAACGATTAACAGCAATTAGCAGCAAATGCTAAAAATAATCACATAAAAATAAAAGCAGCAAACACTAAAAAAAAAAAAAAAAGACATACCTAATGTAGAATATTTTCTTGCTCAAGCAACTAAGTAGAAATGACCCACTTGCAATAATGAGACTCACAACATGGCTTAACAACATTAGAAGTTTTGCAGAATGCAAAAAATAATCAGTGACACAAAGAAATTCTTTTGCCAATTTAAATTCCATTGGAGAATTTTTGACTACCGGTACATCAAATCAAATTTTTCATTATATCCGACATATTAATCTG
Organism: Trididemnum nubilum; assembly: GCA_963965965.1. Classification (NCBI taxonomy): domain Eukaryota; kingdom Metazoa; phylum Chordata; class Ascidiacea; order Aplousobranchia; family Didemnidae; genus Trididemnum; species Trididemnum nubilum. The sequence goes on along the minus strand of OZ014472.1, from coordinate 30,196,929 downwards.
AAACATGTAACATCAAGGCAATCTTGCAATTGCGAAAAGCAAGGCAATGCAGTACGTAGTGAGAAAATGCTGCAGCAGTGGCAAGTTCTTGGCAGCAATGTGTTCAATTTGACAGGTCCAAAATTTGACCCTCAGACCTCCTACTTTAGGACAAACACGTTACTTCTCGACCAACTAACCAGTGTTAATTTGGTTAAATCTCACAGCAAGTGAGGCCACAGTCAGCACCAAAAATTGTATCTCATGTATCAACTGTAACATTGCAAACAAAACTGAGCTACAAATAATTATTTGAAGAACTTACCCAGACACTTGGCAATTCTTGTTACATTTTTTTATCCAAAAGATCTTTTAAAAAACTTCTTGTGTATATTATTGCCAAAAAATTGTGGATTGTCTTGCATGAATTATGCATTGAAAATGCAATTCCTCATTCATTAACTCAGTCATCCTGGGTAACACAATGGCTTAAAAGTTGGTATCAATCAATCAATGTCGTATACCGGTAGTTTGGACAATTACTCACTACAGCAGAAACTGTTTGTTTAAGCAACCACATCAAACTACTACCGTAGGTTTCAAGCTAGCTTTAGTAGGTTATCTTTTATGCCTGAAATGCAATTTTGTATTTTAAGCAATTATAAAACATGTATTAATAATTTGCAAACATCAGTTAAGTCTATGCAAACACTCCACCAGTACAGAGTACAATCTAGATAACACTTAAATAATCATATAAAACTTGCATTTTGTCGCGAACTTTTATCTGTCAGTGTCAGATCTTTAAACCTTGTATGGTATCTGCTACTGTACAGTACTACAGTGCAAAGCAAGTGCTAAGATTAGCAGTCTAAGTAAACGTTTTCACAAGTTTTCATTCAAACTGCTTTAACGTTTAACAATCTACCGTATCAGTTTAATACCAATTCTGAAGTAAACTTTGTTTGTTTCAATTTCATTCACTATGAATACCAGTATGTATGAGCAGATGAGCGATGAGCGAAATTTTTTTTTCTACCATGGTTTTGCAGATTTATTACGTCACATCCGTTGTCCCAACCTTGTGATTCATACTCCGCTCTCGCTTTTCGCTTCATCCGCTATATTTACACGCTAATTGGTACAATGGTACCGGGCAATTAGGCTAGGCTTTAGTTTGGAATAAAGTTCTATCGCAGGCAGTGGTAGAATAGGCTTGAAAGAATAACAAAAAACGATAATAGCAGTTAGTCAATAAGCCTAGACTTACGTTTTATAATCAAGTCAAAATATTAAGACAAAATTTGTGATACAAGCAAGTCAAAATAGCCTAGCCTAGTAATCTTCTTTAAGCTTGTAAAGGGTTGGGCTGCTGAGTCATCAACGATTATTGCATTATAGACAGAATAGTTCCATCAGAGGGAAGCCTAAAACACATTTCTTTAATTAATGCATCATTCAAGTTACTGTATGCGAATTGCAAAAATAAATAGCAGATCTAAGATACCAGTAGTGAGATCTGGATAGCCTAGTCAGACAGTGCAGTTGGCTAGGTAGGCTATCGTAAATGACTAGCCTAAACTGTGTAGGCCCTGAATCTGGAAAAGTGAAATGTAAAAGTTATTTTACTACTGTAATTTCACCAATGTTGTGATTGCTTTCAAATTTAGAGTCAGAATTAACGAGACACTTTGTATCAATGTATGGCATATGCTCAAAAACTTGATTACCTGGACCCCCTTATTCAATATTTTGTGTTTGAGTACTGTGATATATGAAGTCTTTAGTTCTTCATTAAACTGCAAGAGTTTCATCTCTCTAATTTTCTTTGGAATTTGATTCCATATTTTAGTTCCATTATACCAGTACATCAGGAATTTTTGAGTTTGTGCTGCGTTAACTCTGGGAAGAAAGTACGTAGTTAGTTTTGCTTTTTTTCAAGTGCTGTATTCATCCAGTATTATGAAAAGCCCTAAGTTTGGAAGTGTGAGATGATGTATTGCTTATTCTGTACATCAATTTTGCTGTTTACATGTTACACATGTCATTTAGCTGTAGTAGATATAAGCTTGAGAATAACGGTTTAGTATCAGGTATGTGTCCTGATGTTGTTGTAAGTTATTATTCTTACTGCTTTTTTTGTAAATTAATCAAAGGTGAAAGGGTAGATGCTGATGCACCACCCCAGCTGCTAATACAGTAATTTAGATGAGAATGGATGAAGCTGTAATAAATCAACATTAAAGTTTTACAATCCCCATACTTCTGTAAATGATACAATACCCAACAACCACTGGCTAATTTTGAACTAACTTTCTGAATTTAGGGTTTCCAATTTAGTGAATAATCAATCAGGACACCCAAATATTTAACACATGTATTTGCACTACATGTACTTTAACACATGTACTACGCAAACATGTAGATTGTGGAGTGTTTGCGCAGACTTAGCTGATGTTTGCAAATTATAGCTATTCATATTGTATAATTGTTTAAAATACAAAATTGCGTTTCAGGCAGAAAAAATAGCCTACTAAAGCTAATTTGAAAGAAATCTAGTATGTAGATGTGCTTGTGAAAACAAATGGTGTCTGATGTAGTGATTAATCGCCCAAACTATGTAGCATTGATTGATTGATGCCATCTTTTAAGCCATTGTGTTACCCAGGAAGATTGATGGGCAATCCACAATTATCTGGCAGTAATACAGGAAGTTTTTAAAAGATTTTTTGGATGAAAAAAGACACAGCAGCAAGTCTTACCAAGTGTTTGGGTATGCTCTTCAAATAATCGTTTGTAGCTTCGTTTTGTTTGCAATGATATTTCAAACTTGTTACAGTACCTTTATATCAGATACAAGTTTTGGTGCTGACTGCAATCTCACTTGCAGCAAGATTTAACCATATTAAAACTGGCCAGTTGGTCGAGGAGTAACGCAATTGTCCTGGATTGGGAGGTTTGTATTTCAGGCCAGTCAAATCAGACACAGTGTTGCCAACAGCTTGCCACCACTGCAACATTTCTTCAAAAGGAACTGCATTGCCCTTCCCAAATGTAAGGAGATTTCCTCCGTGTTGCATACTTCGGCATAATATGAGTATCGTAAAAGATTTGATGTCAGAACCTCGCAACATATAAACTGGCAGCAAAAGTTGTTTGTTTAGCTGATTACACTGGTCAACAGCAAATTTTAAACGGACATTCGGGTGAGTTTATCTCGATGGATTTTTGATGCAGATTCCAAAAAGGATTTTACTTCTACTCTAGCTCATCAAGTTTTTGAGATTTTTCGGTTTTTATAATTTAATTAAACTTTTGTTTTTAAGCATTTTACAGTTCAAATACAATAGTACATTGCATTATGATGTCACAGAATAACATTTTTAAGTGGTGAAACAATGTAAGTGCAAGCTCTGAGTGACAGGGAAAGGATGGATGCAGACAGTTTTGCGAGTTATTTTAGTAGTCTACAGTAAGTGTAGAGAATGAAAAATGTAGGAACATACGCAGGGGGAACTGAGGGAATTAGCATTAACAGTATATAGCAATATGTTATGTTAAATAAAGCAGTTATTTCTGCAGGTGTAAAACAGGTATATGCTCATAGGTGTCGATTTCGGGGCGGTGCACCGCTTCCTCACGTCTGGCACTGAAGGGGGCGAAATATGTCTGGCCCCCTCGATTTTTTGGCAACTAATACCCCCTTGGCTACAAGAAATCGAAATTCCAGACTGAGATAGAACCAGAATGCGGCGAAGACCTTTTTTTGGGGGTTTTCACCTGAATTTGGGGGCAAAATTTCAGACTGAAATAGAATTATGAAGTTTAACTAAACTTCGCAAAGACAATTCGCACCCTCGGAATTTGCATGATCAACAAAAAATCGATGCCTATGTATGTACATTCACAGTATTTCTAAAAGTATAGTAATTTTCAAATATATTCATTATACCTATTTAGTGCATAAACCATCCAGATCGGTTTTGCTCTATCTGTGAAAAGTTCAGAAGCAAAAAAAAAGAAAGAAATGTCACTTATGATATCAAGAAGATGTATGCGGCATATTTTGGTTGCCCATTAGATGACTAAGATAAGACCTGGGCTGTTGAGCACCCTATAACATATACAAGATATGCTGTTTAAACTTGCACAACTGGCTAAATAAATGGTCTTCTTTAATGCCATTTTTCGTCCCAATGATTTGGCGTAAAGCGATAGATCACTGTCAAGATTGCTATTTTTGTCTCACCAAAACAAAGGGTTTTTCCTTTGAACAGAGAGACAAAATAACATATCCCAATTTGGATTCAGCAAGGACCCCAGTGCCTCGTGATGATTCAATGCCACCATCAGTGCCTTCTCAACATGAACTTGATGCTACAGATGGCAGTGCTGATGAAGACAACTCCGACGGATTAATTTCTTCCATCTACACAAATTCTGATACCACAGAAGATCCCATCTTATTTTCACAAAAACATTTACATGACTTAATTAGAGATTTATGTCTTTCTAAAAAAAGGCGAAGCTCCTTGCATCAAGGTTGAAAGAAGGAAATATGGTTGAAAAAGATGTCAAAGTAAGTTGCTACAGGAAGCACAATAGGGATTTATCTTTGGCCTTCAAAGTTGAAAGACCTCTTTGTTACTGTCATGATATGGAAGAGCTATTTCAAACTCTGGGTGTGGTTCACATTGTAAAGGAATGTAGGGCTTTTATTGATTCCTCAAAGAGAAGCTTGAAGGCAGTTCTTCTACATATCAGAAATAAAAAACCCTCCATCCCTATTGCACACTTTGCCCAGTTAAAAGAATCCTATGATAGCATTGAAATTTTGTTGACTACAATTTACTATTCTGACTATCAGTGTAGCTTATGTGGAGATTTTAAGGTAATTGGAATTTTGATGGGATTGCAGGGGGTTTTACAAAACACTGTTGATTTTTATGTTTTGGGACAATTGCACCACTGCACAGCACTATGAAACAAAACAATGGCCGATAGGGAATTCGTATGCACCTGGAGTAAAAAATTTCTAACACATCCCTTCAGTAAATCTCGATGAAGTTTTAATGCCACCATTGCATATCAAGCTAGGATTAATGAAGAACTGTGAAAGCTCTGGCAAAACAGAATTCGAATGGTTTTGAATTTCTCTGTGAAAAGTTTACCGAGCTAAGCCAAGCCAAGTTGAAAGAAGGAGTCTTTGTTGGTCCACAGATTCTGGAAGTTTTTGAAGACCCAGAGTTTGAAAATGCATTAAATGCATTGGATCTACAAGCTTGGTATGCATTTAAATGGATTTGCTCCAATTTTTTTGAAAATTTCAAGTCAAATTCAAATCAAGGTGTTGCAGAGTTGCTTGTGGCATACAAAGAGATGGAATGTTGCATTTCCTTAAAGATGCATTTTCTTCATTCACACCTTGAGTTTTTCCCTGAAAATCTTGGAGCAGTTGGTGATGAACAGGGTGAAAATTTTTGCCAAGATACCCAATCTATGGAAATAAGGTATAAAGGAGTTTGGAATGAGTGTATGATGGGTGATGATTGCTGGATGTTGTACTGTGATGATGCGAACCATCCATACAAACGGAAATCATATGTCAAACATTTTTAAGTTTTCCTCATTTAAACTGGTACTGATTACAGTATTAAGTGGTACCCAGATAAAGAGGAAACATTTTCCACATGTGTTATTCTGAAGAACACTTTTGTTGAAGCTACCCTGAAAAGACTTTTTTAAAATCATCCAAGTATAGGCTTTTTAAAAGCTGCCAATAAACAGTCTTTTTCAAGACTACAATTAACAAAAAAGAGTTTGCCCATTATCCAATCTTCAGTCTATTCTGTCCAATCTTCAGTCTTCAGATTAAACAATTTTAATGTGCTGGTCAGTACATTAAACTTGTTTAACCTTTTTTGTTCGAACTTTTTTTGTTAAATTTGTTTAATTAGGTACAACAGTATGCTAATGTAATTAGTAGCCTTTGTCAAAATCTGAACAAAACCATGATAATGGCAAAGGTATTGTCATTTATGGGGTACCAAATGCATGCAATGTAACTCACCATGCCCCTCATATCTCAAAATCCTGATGTGCTAGAAGAAAACTAATGCCAGATTCAGAATCAGTGCCCCTATGTTACCCAGAAATGAGGGATCTTGTTCTTGTTTAAAAAAAACAAACTATTATTTTGTTGACCGATGTTATTTTTTGTATTTAGCGAAACTGTAATGTAGTCAAGCCATGTTGTGAGTCTGATTATGGCAAGAGGCACATAGTTGCTCGAGCAAGAAAACATTTTACATTAGGTATGTCTTAATTATTTTTAGTCTTTGCTGCTAATTGCTTTCATTCTTTCAGGAAAAATTTTCTGGGTTTTCAAGGAGCATAATTCACTGCCTTAGGAAAATCGCCTGCCCTGCTGCAACCACTCAGGCTACTACTAGAATATCGCAAACTATGGTAGTGGAATTTCACCGATTGCTTTTTGAATAGTGGAATTTTATTTGCTATTGACAACAATATTCAGAAAGGTATAATTTAAAATCATAGTTGTGAAGTAACGAAATTATCTTTACTTAACTAGCCTACTCAAGTACAGTTTGTCTGTAACAAGTACTTCTAAGGCAATTATGTTTTTGGATACTTTCTATTTTCACTTGCTTACTTTTACCGTGAAGTAATGCTACTTAAGCAGCATTTTGATTTAGAAGAGTACAAAGTTCTGTAGGTTTAAATGAATCACAAATTTATCGGAACAAGTGAGTTTTCTACCGGCAAAGCAACAGTTTTATGAAATGATTCCAAGTAAACTTGCGTGATATGATTTTCAAATCCCAAAGTTTCCCAGCTGTTCGTTTTGATTTGATTATAATAACAAAAACTTGTATCAGCCATTAATTCATAACTTCTTGAGAGAGTAAGGGGTTGAAAGACCAAGCATTATGTGACAGTGATGTGAAGGCAATCGACTAATTGTCATACACTACAATTTGTGGATTGCATAATTTGTTTATTTTGCTTGAATACTTTCAGAAATTCTTCTACTTAAGTACTTTAAAAAACGACTACTTTTTTACTTTTACTCTAGTACTTTTTTGGTCAATAGTTTGTACTTTAGTTTAAGTAGTTTTTCTTTTAAGTAACAAAACTTTTACTTGATTACAGTTATCAAGTACTTTTACACCACTGTTTCAAATGTAGAAGGTGTTTTATACTGATATGGTTGAGACCAGAAGCAATGCCGTGCTACGCTGATCTTTGCAAGTGATGTCAGCAACGACGTGCAAAAATGCTTCACATTGCTCAATGTCCGATCAAAATACAATTTTAAGTTGACGTTCAATTTATTATTTGTCATTATAAGATGCAATAAACCAGTGGTTCTCAACCCTTTTTCAAAGCGACCCAAATTTATTGAAAAAATAAAATGTGTAAAATTTTGCGACCCATGTACAGTATATTCTGGTACATAGTTAAATTAAAAGCTGTTATGAGCAAAAAAAATTTTGTGATGACAGAACTTTGTTGCAAATACAACAAATAACTTTTACTGAGCATACATTTAGGAATATTTGCTATTTAGCTTTGAGTATTGCAGGCTGTCAAGTGTGTCATTATTTCATTTTTTTGATTATTGTTTTTCAATTTCATTATTTTGGAACCATTGTCATTATTTGGTTATATTCTAAATAATCTACTGATATTTTTTGAGATCACTCGATAAATTGCAATAAATCATGAGTCATTGAAATGAAAACCTTTTTTTTGGGGGGAGATCACCAAAAAGATCTCACTAAAACTACACGAAGAACTTTTTTGGCTGGTTCTTCAGTTTAGTTTTTTGGATTTCTTTGCCTGTCCCGGTTTTCAGTCTTAAAAAATATGGTAAGTCTAAATATAATATACTTGAAAATTGCCATTATTTTATGTTCTGCAGTCATTTTTTATTCATTTTTTTTTTAATTCAAAGACTTGACATTCTGGTATTGGTACCAGGCGCGTAGCCAGAAATCTGCAAAGTGGAGGTGTTACAGGGGTCTGGGGGTGGAGCCCCCAGCTGCTGGAGGCAATTGGGGGTGTGGGGCGAATCCCCTATCTGCCAGAGACTGGAGGTCTGGGGGCAAAACCCCAGCCTCCGGAGGCACGGGGCCTGATAGGGAAGAGCCCCAAACGCTCAAAATTTTTTTTTGCAAAAATAACTTAATTTTAGGCCTATTGTTTACAAGTTGATAAATCATAAAGTTCTTTAACGGTAGTTCAATAAAACTGTCAAGGAGTAATCTGTTTCGCCTATATGTTATAGAGAAAGATTAGGTTAGGAGGGCTATTGAAAGGAAGTTTGAGAGAAGTGATTGGTAATTAACTAATAATAAATGAATATCCTCCCTCTAGTTATGAGCTTATATATTTTTTGATAAAACCTTTGTTAAACATTTTTCAATTAGCGATCAAATTTGATTACCAATTTTTGACCATTTTTGAAGTTTTTTTCCAATCTATCAGTTTTGTTTTTGACGAAGTAACCCCCACCCCCCCTAAATTAAACGTTTCAAAATATGCGGTATATCATTTTTTGAGTCTATGTCAATGCAAAAGACAGTCTCAGAAGTGATAAAAACGTGGTGTTTTCCTTATTCTGCATTTTGGTCGGCAGGCCAATTGGGGGGCAATAGCCCCCCTGGTCATACTGCTGATCGTTATCAATTATGCCTGACGTAGTCTGACGTACATGACCTTTGATTTCTAGTCTCCACGCTCACAAACCTTCTTCACTTCGGGAGTTCTTTGTTAACGTCAGTACTACAAATATATTGCTTACTACTTTGAAGTGTTTTACAACTTAGCGATCTTCTGAAGCTCAAAATGTCACTGTTTGAGTTTTTCGTGTACAAAAATGCAACAGGGGTTGATGACCATCTGACTATGAAGCGGCGTTGCGTTTATTTTATTATTTTTTGTGCAAGTTTCACTCTTTGTAGATGTTTACAAAAAAAAAGTGATCCAAAAGAATTTTTTGGCAACCCAACTTTGGGTCGCGACCCATAGGTTGAGAACCATGGCAATAAACGAAACACTACATTAAAAATAGTTAACAATAGCAAAAACAAAAAATAACTTTTTTACGGCCGTAGAATAGAAGGGACCTGTTAGGGTCATCTAGTCAATAAGCCCCAGGTCTGTAATATTTTTTTGTAATTTTGGATTTAATTGATTATGGGTCATACGAACAAGCCAGTTAATAGTAGTTGTTTTTGTTTTTTAAAGAGAGGTACTTTGTGACAAACTTTGGTTTATAAGTAATGCTGTGGTTTATCTGGTGATAGATACTAGTCAATAGTCAGTCATCCCAGTTAGACTACAGATTTGTTCATGTTTTAGTCATTTATACTCGATTAGTCTATTTGTGTCACTGTGTGCATTTGCATTAATTGAAAATGCAATTAATCAAACAATAGAGTTTCACAGATCATATCTTTTTAGAAGTCTTGGACCATGGATTTCATCCACAGAAAGCAGCCACTACTTCCCAACGTCGAATCATCTGCTTTCATGTCTCTGCATTAACAATATCTTCGACTGTGCATTTGTGCAAATGTTCATGCAGCATTGCACAGTCCAAGTCAAACAATATCTGCGCACTGCCTAGTCAAACAATATTTATAACTAAAGATTGTGCATTTGCGTTTCATTTACATCTCCGGTTTGCAGCGTTTATTCCGAGCCAAATCAACTGACCGCAAATTAAAGGTTACCAGTGATCTCGTCACAAAGTGATTTCGTGACAAAGTGAGGGTTTGGGGACAATGGCTGTAGGGATAGTAAAATATTTTTATGACCCCTTTCTAGGCCAATCGGGGTTAGTTGGTTCGTGGTCAGCTTGTTCGTGGTCAGTTTGTCGTGGTCAATTGCCGTAGACCCGTTTATGCAACCACACTATTTCAACAGTTGGTAGTTAAGCTTTAATGGAATGCTGGTTATTATTTTTGTTGAAATTTAAACGAGGACTGAAGGCAACATCAATGGAGTGGACTTCATTTTTCTTTTTCCAGCCGTTCCACAGATATTCTACTTCAAGCACGACGTAGGGATCTCCAAATCACAATTTTTATTGGCAATTCTGACATTTTAATGCAGTATTCTAACATACTGAGGTCTATATTAACCTAGCTATAAATAGGTTAAAACGCTTCTGTGGCTTAGTGTAGTTGCTGCATTGCCTTAAGATAGGACTAAGATGGCGTCGCGGATGTTATCAATGCCAGGGTTGCCAATAAAAATTATGATTAGATAGGTCCTTACGTCGTGTTTCCAGTAGAATATCTGTGGAAGGGCTGGATCAAGAAGGATGAAGTCAACGCCGATCTAATCTAATACGATTTGCCAAACTTTAAATACCCCCGGTGATTTTACCTTCAGTCCTAGCCTTGTTCAAGTTGAGATTAAAGTTCAAGTTTGAGGTTAACATTTATTGGAGCTGGATCAAAGTGTTATTGTGTATTATCAGAGGTGGGCAAAGCGCAACTTATGAGCCTCTGCAATTGCTTAAGTTGCGTTTCACTTTGATGTTTTATTTTGAGATGTTGAAGTTGCGCTGCGGACTAATGTACCTTTAAAAGGAATCGCGCTACGCTTTCAAATTTTTATTTTGTTAGTAGCGCTATTTTATTCGATAAACTTAAATTTTGTTTAATTTCAATGCTAATGTTGTCAAATGTCGGCCATTTTCAATCGTAATGTTGTCAAATTGGCTTAAATTGCCTCTGACTGGAGGGAGGTTGCTTGATTCGAATGATCGTCAGGCTTTTTGCAACTTCCCTGTCGCGTCAAACGAATGCTGATTAATTTTTACGTCGTGCTGTTACTGAGCGATAAAATAAATTTGTCTTGCCTTCAGCAAATTACTTATTCTTTTTCCGTCTAGAATTGTAAAAATGTGGAGTTTGTATCGTGTTGTGTTATTTTGTTTCCGGAAGTTAAATTACTCTTTTACTTGGTATATGAATTTCGTTCCGCAATTGCGGAAATTGCGCTGCCCTTCAGAGATAAAAACTTTAAATTGCGTATCATGCGCTTTGCTTTAAGTGATTTAGAATTAGTTAATCATTGCCCTGTGCGTTTGGTAAAATGTTATTCGTGCCCACCTCTGTTTATTGTTATAATTTCATATTAATCAACCGTACTCGTGAGTCGTGTCTTATGCTGTGAAATTATAACGCTGCAGCAGGAGGCAACTCAATCTCAGTTTGCTTGTTGAAGTGCTTTTTCCTAGAGGTGGAGTCGAGGATACAAGGCTCGAGGCCAAGGACACAAAAAAAATCCGAGCCCTAGACCAATTACCGACTTTCCGAGGACAGACCTTCTCGAGGCCAAGGACACAAGCGCAAGTGTTCTCCAAGAAAAAAATAGGTCTTCGTGCAGAAAGTTGCAAATTTTTCGTGAAATTTCAGTCGAGGGAAAAAATGTTCATGATCTTGGCCCATTTTCAACAAATCAAAAAATAGTGCTGTCCTCGGCCGAGGACAGGGTATTTTCGGGGACTTGGAGGCTTCGAGGTCAAGGATTTGACCTTCGAGGCCAAGGACGTTCTCGAGGACTTCACCTCTGACTTCTTTAATTTTTTATACTGTTGCACTGTAGAACTAGCTATTTATTTGGTATTTCCATTTGCTAAAGTTAAAAAGTCGCTTTTTTTAGTTTCTATTCGGATTATCACATATTGATGCTTCTATATATTTATTAGCTTTTCATTTATTTACCCTATTATACTCCCTAGCATTTGATTGATGTGTATGAACCACGACTGCGAGTTGTTAACTGCCCATATCGTATTTTTTCCTTTATTGAAAGTCGTTTGGTGGCATCAGTTTAGGTATGCTTGAACGTAGACTGCATGTAAATTTGAAATTTGCGGGCCAATGCCATTAAATTTTTTTGCGGATTCATTGCGCTGCGTTTTCTTTCTAACTTTTTTCGGTTAGTCGCGCAAGTTTATACTTAAAAAGTTAGTGTTGTGTTTATCGTAATATTGCCAAATGTTAGCCTTCCTTCGTAAACAATTAATCCTTTTTTTGCCTAAAATCAAAATGCGAAATTCACATTGTGTGTTGTAACTTGATTGCGAACGTTAAGCTGCGCTTTATCTTATTCGTGCCTACCTTTAATAACAGTATAACGAGGTTTGCTTTTGTGTTCATACTCATTTAAATTGTTTGCAAAGTTCTTGAAAACCGCTATTTTGACGAGCAAGTCACTATTTTTTTCCAACCAACCGTACATCAACATTTTTCAGCAGGTTGAAGCCCCGATGGCCCACGGAAACTATGAGTTTTTTGCGTTCAAAATATTTGAGCTTTTTCAACGCACCGTACGTGGTATTGAAAGAATTTTTCGGTGTCAAAAATCAAATCTTTTTAATCCCTAAATTACGCCGAAGCGTATGACAACTTAGCCGAGCCCATCTACTAATCATCGCGCCTTGGCAACAGTACTTCGAAAGGTTGCGTCAATGGCTTGCTGTTGTTTGTAACACCGTGTCCGAATTCACTGACCCAAATTTAAACTTCTTTTGCAGTATCTATGCTCCAAAGACAAACGCATTATTATTACATAATCAATTTTGCGCAGGTGCTAAACATATTTGTCAGCTTCTCAGCGAAAGCTTATTGGTATGGTACCTGAGGACTACCATTAGCCTGCATATTTCAGCATTTCAGATAACTTCTAAATTTAAAAAGATTTTAAAGTATGTTTTAAATGTTGGTTTTTGTTGTATCTCTGTAGTTTTATGCCGGACTTGTAAAATGAGTTTTATTTTTTTCATTAATTTGCGTTTCTGATTTTTCAAATGTATAAGTTACTTCACTCGGTAATTATTGCATACCTTTTATGGTCGATATTTTGCATAAATTTTCAAAAAAATGGCCTGAATATATAATATAAAATTTTGTGGAGCCCTGCGTTCGCAAACAAAAACCGCTCGACGCTCGCTCATTCTTTTATCATCGTTTGTTTGCTGACTTGCATTTATGTTGCTGTTGATTACAGCTTAATAAACTTCGATTTCATTACACACTGTCGTAAACGAAGTAGAATTGGAAAGCTTCATCGAGAATCGAACCCTTACGTGTCACTGAAACCCAGATAGTGACCAGAAATGAAGCGCCAATTTGCCAATCGTTTCCGCTCTCACCTACAGTTCAGCAACTTCGTATGAAAGCTTTGAAGTAGAATTTTTTTCAGAAAATTAGTTTGACAAGTATTTTTTGTGCAGTTTGATGGAATCGTCGAAATGGTTTACATTATCAGACATAAAAAAATCGAATTGCGTAATTGGTTTTGACATCGTAGAGATCTAAAGTTTTAGCGTAGACAGAACTAGGAATGTGAATTGGAATGATTCAAACGTCTAATCGCATGATAAGTAATACGTTAATCACAAGGAGTAATCACTTCGGGCGCTGGGCCAAGGGCAGAACACCCAGGTGACCCAACACTCGGAGTTTTGAAAAGAGTTGCAACGAGAAGGTATTGCCTGGCCGTTAACCATCTACGTTAACTAAAGCCGTTTCAAAGACTTCGCAAATGCTGATCTGACACACAATGTACTGTAGTTGTTGTTCCAAAGGAAGCGGTTCACTTTTAAACCATGGTAAAAAATTTACCAACACCATGTGCTTCGTCCCCATTTGCAATTCTGCGTATGAGAGCATATTTACAGTAAAGCAATCATAATTCATTCAGAGCGTAACATCCTCCTGCAGTATCTGTGCACAGAGCGTAGATACTGCGGTAGAGTATTTGTGTTGATTTAGCTTACTTGTAATTGGTTTTGCAATCGCAACTTTCTAGCAAACACGAAGGTTATTTAAGGGATAAGATTCTTACGAAATAACATCAATCAACCAATGACATGTTATTTGTAAATTAAAAAGTGCTACAACGACTTGAAAAACTTCAGATATCCAAAAAAAACAAACCCAACTACTGTAGATCTCATTCAAAAACATTTCAATAAAATCTAGATGCATCGCCATAAGTACGGGGGTCCAATTGTCTTTAAAGATCATTGCTTGGTTGATCCTCAAATTCGGCAATCGCTGGTCAACCAATGCACCACCACAAACATGTTGGAGGCTGGCAAGCGGAACAAAACATCGTAACCCTGCAGTTGCTGCAAGCCATAACCTGATACGATATAAATTAAGCTTTAACTCTCTTTCAATATATTTATTTAAAAGCGTAAACTTTGTTTTTTCGATAGAACATTCACAAACAAAATCAGATCCAGCACACTCGCATTCTTTTCGAAACGTTTCACTACTTAAATCTACATCTATTACCAGCAATTCTACACTAGCCATTAAGCTCAAGCAAATGTGGAATAATTATGGAGTGAATTTTCGTACCTAAGTGCTTTTGCACCAGACTAAATTGCCAGACAAACAAGTTTAAAGATTTACTACTTGAAATCGGTTTTACTAACAACTGAGAACTACTGGATGTAATAAAGAGGTGCCCCAAACCTTGTTTCACTATTTTTTATCCTCAAAAATAAATTTAATCCATTTGACTCCGTAACATTAGCAACCCTGTGTTTCGAAATTTCGTGACAACATTAAGGGATAACTTAAAAAATTATTGTAAGAACGCAATGTTTACAATAATAATGGAACATCGCGTTGCCTATTCCGCAAGAAGTTTTGCAAAGTCATCTTTTTTTGATGTCACAAAATTTCGATTTGCAGGGTTGTCAATGGTACCTAGTTAAACGGATTAAATCTACTATTGAGGATAAAGGAAATAGTGGGGAAAGTTTGCAGCATCTCTTTGTTATCTCAAGCGAATTTCACTTCTTCAATGAAACCGATCTCGAGCAGTATCTTTTCAAAATTCGATTAAAAGCGAGTTAATATTGTCAGCAGCAAACGCGTTAATTAAGCTCGAAAACACAAAATGGCGTTCGTTTGGTTTGGCAGTCAGATCATAGACTCTTTATCTAGTAGACTAGAAACAAACGCACGGAGAAAAAGAGAAGAGGATTGAACAAACAAAGGTTGCTCTTGTTGTCAAGATTTTTTGCAGTCACGCTTATTCGACTGATTTGATTCGACATATTCGAAGAACAAGTAGATTGTGAAGAAAAAAACGACAAAACAGTCAGTTTCCAACTACTACTAAAGAGTTTTATGGTCAGACGTATCACAGACCAATTTCTTAACCGAAAAAGTACTACACGTAATCAAAATAACAAAATGCAAGCTGTCAAGCAGCCAAGTACCAAAAAACGATGGCGCTTTTGAAAAAAGAAAAAGAACTTTGTAACAAAAACGAATGAAAAAAATGAGTGGCAAGTTAAGATATTCTAACGAAAACAAGAGTCATTTTGTAGCATTTTTTTCAAAAATCATCTAGGCAATGATGAATTACATACTCAAAAGTTGCTTACAATTTTGATAGCACAACTCAATTTAAAGACGGTGAATCATCCAGCCAATTCCGGTGGTTTACAATAGCTAAAATTGAACTATAATTTTTGATATTTTTTGTTTTAATTTTGGGGCTGCGGCTGCAAAAATATTCAGCAAATACAAAAAGATGTCCCCCGAAAAAAAGTATTTGGAAACTCTGAGTTTTGTTCTTCCCGCCAAAACCACAGTTCTCTAAACTATTAGGCCTACTGTAATCTTGTTAAACTATTAGGCCTAACTATCTCTAAACTATTAGGCCTAATAGTTTAGAGATAGTTTAGCCTAAACTATTTAGAAATAAACTATTTAGAAATAAACTATCTCTAAACTATTAGGCCTATCACAGTTCTCTAAACTATTAGGCCTACTGTGGTTTTGGCGGGAAGAACAAAACTCAGAGATTCCAAATACTTTTTTTCGGGGGACATCTTTTTGTATTTGCTGAATATCTTTGCAACCGCAGTCCCAAACTTAAAACAAAAAATATCAAAAATTATAGTTCAATTTTAGCTATTGTAAACCATTGGAATTGGCTGGATGATTCACTGCCTTTAAATGAATTAAGAACAGCACGTACATACACAAAATGCTCAAAAGAAATAAATGTCATAGGAGTAAAACTAAAATGTAGCTGATTCTGGGTGGTACAAAAGTCCTTCTTCACTCTTTTTGTTTAACACTCGGAACCAGTTTATACATCGCCATTTTTATTTTTACGACTGTTTGTTTTCCCGTTTTCTGATGCTGCTGCATAGTTGACCAGGCTTTTTTCCAAGGTAGCATTCGCAGCAGAAACCACTTTCTTTTTGCCACTTCAATAGCGGGCATGTGTTCACTTGCCACAGCTATTTATAAGCTTCCGCTTGCGTGTTCCCACAGTTTTTGTGCAACACAGCAGATTCTTTTGAGCTTTCGCTTAATCTTGCTGGATGCGCTGTTCTTTTTGCACAAAAAACATATTATCCTGGATAGAAATAGGGTACAAACCAGATCCATACATGACACGAACAGGAAGATTAAAGCGCACGTTGTACTTTTGAGATAATCTAGGTATATTACGTGGGTCTTGCGTCTTATGTCCGAAAAACAGGGTAACTAAACCAAAAATTAGTTTACAACCAAACAAAATCCGGAAAAAATAATGAAAGAAATGACTAATAATAAATAAATATATAAATAAAAATGAAAAAAATGAGCGCTTGACAGCCTGAAAAATGGAAATTTAATAAAAGCGTTTCGAACGATAATCCACAACTGCTTGCAAATCTCAACAAAAAACCATGGAGATCGCATGCAAGTTCAGGAAAATTTAGTGCTCTCTTAGTTTTCAAAGGAACATTTCTTATTGAGAATTCTTCTCTTCTGATTATTGTTATTCACGTGGCATTATTTCTACTGTAGTTCTGTTGTTGCACATTTTTTGGAAGTCCATGATTTATTCATAACATTTTATAAGCACATTTCAAGATTTTGATGATATTTTGTGAAGATCAAAATGCTGCATGCACACTTGCATAGTCGAAGATATTGTTAATACAGAGACATGAAAGCAGATGATTCGACGTTGGAAAGTAGTGGGTACATTCTGTGGATGAAATCCATGGTCCAAGACTTCTAAAAAGATATGATCTGTGAAACTCTATTCTTTGATTTTGTATTTTCAATTTTAAAATGCAAATGCACACAGTGACACAAATAGACTAATAGAGTATAAGTGACCAAAAATAAACAAATCTGTAGTCTAACCGGAATGACTATTGACTGGTAAATATCACCAGATAAACTACAATCTTACTTGTAAACCAAAGTTTGTCACAAAGTATCGCTCTTTAAAAAAACAAAAAAACAACAACTAGGATTAACTGGCTTGTGTGCATTACCCTAATTAATTAAATAAATGATTACAAAAAAACAAAATATTACAAAACCTTGAAACTTAAAAGCGCATTTAAATTGGTCACAGAGCAATGTAAAACAACTTAGCGTGTTGCCTTACATCAATTGCAAAGATCAGCATAACACTGCATTGCTTCTGGTCTCAACCATATCAGTATCAAACACATTCAACATTTTAGATTGTACCTTATCGTACCTTTCTGAATACTGTTGTCGATAGTTAATGAAATTCCACTATTCAAAAAGCAATCGGTGAAATTCCACTTTCATAGCTTGCGATATTCTGGTAGTGGCCTCAGTGGTTGCAGCAGGGCAAGTGATCTTTCTAAGGCAGTAAAGGTATAATCCTTGAAGAACCAGCAAATTTTTCCTGAAAAAATAAAGCAATTAGCAGCAAAGGCTAATAAAATATTTTCTTGCTAGAGCAACTATGTCCCACTTGCAATAATCAGACTCACAAAATGGCTTGACAACATTATAAGTTTTGCTAAATGCAAAAAATAATCAGCAAAAACAAACAACTTTTGCTGCCAGTTTATATGTTGCGAGGTTCTGACATCAAATCTTTTACGATACTCATATTATGCCGAAGTATGCAACACGGAGGAAATCTCCTTACATTTGGGAAGGGCAATGCAGTTCCTTTTGAAGAAATGTTGCAGTGGTGGCAAGCTGTTGGCAACACTGTGTCTGATTTGACTGGCCTGAAATACAAACCTCCCAATCCAGGACAATTGCGTTACTCCTCGACCAACTGGCCAGTTTTAATATGGTTAAATCTTGCTGCAAGTGAGATTGCAGTCAGCACCAAAACTTGTATCTGATATAAAGGTACTGTAACAAGTTTGAAATATCATCGCAAACAAAACGAAGCTACAAACGATTATTTGAAGAGCATACCCAAACACTTGGTAAGACTTGCTGCTGTGTCTTTTTTCATCCAAAAAATCTTTTAAAAACTTCCTGTATTACTGCCAGATAATTGTGGATTGCCCATCAATCTTCCTGGGTAACACAATGGCTTAAAAGATGGCATCAATCAATCAATGCTACATAGTTTGGGCGATTAATCACTACATCAGACACCATTTGTTTTCACAAGCACATCTACATACTAGATTTCTTTCAAATTAGCTTTAGTAGGCTATTTTTTCTGCCTGAAACGCAATTTTGTATTTTAAACAATTATACAATATGAATAGCTATAATTTGCAAACATCAGCTAAGTCTGCGCAAACACTCCACAATCTACATGTTTGCGTAGTACATGTGTTAAAGTACATGTAGTGCAAATACATGTGTTAAATATTTGGGTGTCCTGATTGATTATTCACTAAATTGGAAACCCTAAATTCAGAAAGTTAGTTCAAAATTAGCCAGTGGTTGTTGGGTATTGTATCATTTACAGAAGTATGGGGATTGTAAAACTTTAATGTTGATTTATTACAGCTTCATCCATTCTCATCTAAATTACTGTATTAGCAGCTGGGGTGGTGCATCAGCATCTACCCTTTCACCTTTGATTAATTTACAAAAAAAGCAGTAAGAATAATAACTTACAACAACATCAGGACACATACCTGATACTAAACCGTTATTCTCAAGCTTATATCTACTACAGCTAAATGACATGTGTAACATGTAAACAGCAAAATTGATGTACAGAATAAGCAATACATCATCTCACACTTCCAAACTTAGGGCTTTTCATAATACTGGATGAATACAGCACTTGAAAAAAAGCAAAACTAACTACGTACTTTCTTCCCAGAGTTAACGCAGCACAAACTCAAAAATTCCTGATGTACTGGTATAATGGAACTAAAATATGGAATCAAATTCCAAAGAAAATTAGAGAGATGAAACTCTTGCAGTTTAATGAAGAACTAAAGACTTCATATATCACAGTACTCAAACACAAAATATTGAATAAGGGGGTCCAGGTAATCAAGTTTTTGAGCATATGCCATACATTGATACAAAGTGTCTCGTTAATTCTGACTCTAAATTTGAAAGCAATCACAACATTGGTGAAATTACAGTAGTAAAATAACTTTTACATTTCACTTTTCCAGATTCAGGGCCTACACAGTTTAGGCTAGTCATTTACGATAGCCTACCTAGCCAACTGCACTGTCTGACTAGGCTATCCAGATCTCACTACTGGTATCTTAGATCTGCTATTTATTTTTGCAATTCGCATACAGTAACTTGAATGATGCATTAATTAAAGAAATGTGTTTTAGGCTTCCCTCTGATGGAACTATTCTGTCTATAATGCAATAATCGTTGATGACTCAGCAGCCCAACCCTTTACAAGCTTAAAGAAGATTACTAGGCTAGGCTATTTTGACTTGCTTGTATCACAAATTTTGTCTTAATATTTTGACTTGATTATAAAACGTAAGTCTAGGCTTATTGACTAACTGCTATTATCGTTTTTTGTTATTCTTTCAAGCCTATTCTACCACTGCCTGCGATAGAACTTTATTCCAAACTAAAGCCTAGCCTAATTGCCCGGTACCATTGTACCAATTAGCGTGTAAATATAGCGGATGAAGCGAAAAGCGAGAGCGGAGTATGAATCACAAGGTTGGGACAACGGATGTGACGTAATAAATCTGCAAAACCATGGTAGAAAAAAAATTTCGCTGCCCGGACGGTTTTAATCGCTTCGCAAAGAACCAGTTGAAGAAACTCAACAGCCGCCCTACTATAGAAAACCCTCAGGGAAAATGTTTAAGAAAAATCCAAAATTGACTTTTAAAATGTCTGACTGAAGCATATTCGAAAGCTTATTGACTGAACTAGAAGTAACAATGTGCATGCATTAGCGACTACATTCTAAGCTTGTTGTCAGCTATATGTTTATAAAGCAATATGTATTTATGTTATTGGTTGGTACACTTTGAAATCAGCTGTACCGTGTTTGTTTACTATTTTCGGTTCTGTTTGCAAATGTTCTGTCAGACTAGGCCACCTCGACGGGTAGACTGTACGGCTCTGACGGAAATTAGCGTGGAGTGTCTTATCAAGGTCAATACAGCAATATGCCCAGTGCAAGTGCCGAACCAGTGAACAATATCTCGATGATCATATAGCGCGCTACCAACTGGACAGTTGATGGCTAGTCACTAGCCTGGCTGCAATGCCTTAATTTTTCCTGGAAAGGTGGCGCCAGTTATTTGACTATCTCGGGAATCGAACCTGTACTCTGCATACTCCCTCACCAAGCCCAGTAGTTTTAGTAGAGATACCTATTAATGCGATATATGTTGTCAAGAACCCATATACAGCGTATGTAATGTGTAATAAACGTCTACTGTAGTTGAAAAAATTGACGTAACCCTTCAGTTGTCAGTAGCCAAATTGAGTTTGCAATCCCGATGTTCTAGATATCCCTGGGAAAGACAAGTAAAGCAACAGTTTTAGCTTTATTAACCACTAGATTATTTGCCAACATCCAATTTGACACTCTTGACAATTCTGAATTAGTCAAGTGTTGTAAATTATCAACATTGTTTTCAGTTGTCAAAAGAGCAGTGTCATCAGCAAAGAATCTAGGTACAGTTTGCATACCCCAGAAAAGGTCATTTACATAAATTAAAAATAGAAGGGGGCCGAATATCGAACCTGGAGGTATTCCATATTCGACCAATTTCTCAGAGAATAAATATGCGCTACAACAACAACAACAACCTTAGACTCGATTAGGTTAATGTTATGGGTTATAGATTACATATAAATGGCAGAGGTTGAATTAAACTTTGATGCAAATAGTGTTCAAGTAGATCGAACGCGAGAAGCGTGATGCTAGCGATGCTTAAGTTACGATAATTTTGTTGTTGCTGGCTGGCACTAAAAAGCTGCTGGCCTAGTTAATGGTAGCAATAATATGGTAGGCTAGTTTCTAGGGTTACAGCTAAGCTTGTTGTTACTAACATTTTGGGGTAGGCTCATAGGCAAGCTACCTAGCTTACAATAGACTATCGGTTCGACATGAACTGATGGCTGATGAAGCCTAGGTTATCCTAAGGTGAAACCATGGTGTATACTTAGCACAGAAAAAGAGGTATCCCATAGGTGGGCACAAGTCCGTTAATCGTTAATCCGTTAATAACGAAGCTAACTTTTTCATTAACTCGTTAATCCGTTAAAAAGTTTTTTCATGTTAACGGACTAAATTAACTTCCGTTAAGTGCTGTTAACGGACTAAAGTAACTTCCGTTAAGTTCTGTTAACTTCCTTTAAGGTTTTTATCGTTAATATCTTGCAGCTTCGTTGTGCATTTGAACTTGTTTTTATCTTGAAATTAGATTAGACTGCAAAATGTAACTTTCAAAACACAAAAAGACCACCATTGCAATATTTCTTTGCAATCAGCTTAACAGCGTCAATACGTGTTCTAGAAGCGAGTGAATAAAACGAAATGTAAGTTGCACGCTAAATGTTAACGGATTAACGGACTTTATTAACTTCCGTTAATTAAAGCTGAAAATAACGGATTAATGTTAACGGAGGTGTGAAGTTTGTTAACGGACAAGTGGTTAACGAAGCTAACGTTTTGCGTTAACTTGCCCACCTATGAGCAGTGGTGGGCAGTAACTAGTTACAATTGTAACTAGTTACTGTAACTAGTTACTTTTTTAGTAACTGTAACTGTAACTTCGTTACTTTTTTTCAGATGTAACGATATTTGTAACTAGTTACCAGTTTAGAGCCCTAAAAAAAGTTACAGTTACAGTTACTTTTTGTACAACATGCTTTGAACCAAATTACAGATTTTTTATGAATTCCATTCAAAATAATTGTATTGCAAAGCCAACACAGGACGCACAGTCGCATGTCTGATCAACCATAACCTTTTATCCATATTTTCTTCACTGTGTTCACTGGACTATACATGTGGTTGCTGGTTAAAGTTTAAGTTAAAGCCGTCAGGCCTGTTTTTAGTCCAAATTTTTAATCACTAAAGTAACTGTAACTTGTAACTGTAACTGTAACTAGTTACTTTTTCAAATTTGTAACTGTAACTGTAACTTAGTTATTTTTTTTGCCAAGTAACTGTAACTTGCAACTAGTTACTTTTAGAAAGTAACTTGCCCACCACTGCCTATGAGGTAGCCTAATATTAACAGTTACGGTACTGGAAGCTGACAGTGATACTGATAGGTTAGTTTTAGTGAAGAAAACTTTTGTCTTAGCGCTTGCTTTCAATGTTAACAGCAGAGGTGGAGTCGAGGACACAAGGCTCGAGGCCAAGGCCAAGGACACAAAAAAAATCCGAGGCCAAGGCCAAGGACAGCCTTTCCGAGGACAGACACTCTCGAGGCCAAGGACAGGAATGCTCGAGGCCAAGGCAAGGACTTGACCTTCGAGGCCAAGGACTTCAAAATGCGTCCTCGAGGACGTCCTCGAGGACTCCACCTCTGGTTAACAGAGTAGCCTAAGCTAATGACTTTTCAAATTGCTTCTGCTAGTAACCACGGCTAGGTTACAGTTTGCTTACTAAACAGGTTCTGAGTTAAGCACGCCAGAAAAGGTAGCATTTTATTGCAAGCAGTTACATTAGGGTATTTGGTCAGTAGACCTTAGACCTACTGCCTACCCTATGAGTACTTCTTAATATTTTTATTCTAGCCAAGCCAAATTTATGAGATAGTAACCTAGTGATTATTGAATGACTGAAGCTATAAAATAAATACCATACCGGTAGGCTAAATTTTTCAATCTTATGCGGTATTTTTGGTGTTGCTTTGAGTAGTGGTGTTTTGCTCAGTCTGTCATAGGAGGGTTTCATGTGACGTCACACGCAAATTTTTGGCGCGAAAACTCAGTCAAATCTGAGTTGGCTGAATAAAATGCATTGGCTTAAATGGAGGAAAACCTCAAAAATCGGCTTTTCTCAGCCTTTAGGGCGTTTCACATGCTCGCTTGAAAATATGTTTTGAAGAAATAGCTGACAGGCTATATCTAACCAGAAATTCGAAGGAATAATGACTGTAAGAGGCGTTTGAGGCAAAAGTTTAAAAGTAAGCCTATGGCCTACTTCGGACCAAATTGAACTTTCCAGGGCTGTTTTTTAATGCGCATGATTTAGATTAACCAAAAAGTTATTTTATAGGAAAAAAATAATTGCATTGCCGTTAATATTTTATTATTTTCAGTTATCTAGCTTGTTAGATTGTCTGTCAAATTCTCAAGATTAGATAGATCTACCGGTAATCAGAAGTGAAATTTGGTCTAAGCAACCAAAATCACCAATATGAAGCTTCTCAAAAGTCAAAACAAGGCAAGATTATTTTTATAAGCAGCGAATGAAATACTTTATCTGTTCAATTATATTGTAGAGCAATCAGTTGTGTGCAAACTAGCCTATACCGGTAGTTCAATAAATGATACCGGTACTGTATGATTATACCTGGTAGGATTGGATTTGAGTGCATGATATTTTTGTAGAAGCTTAACACCAAGCAGTCTAGCATCTTTTGAATGCAAAGCAAGTAATTGTATCAAGGTGAAAAGTTATTTCTTTCAGTAGTCATTTAGGTAAATTGGTCAATTAATTAGGCCTTATTTTTACATTTGTGGTAATTGTGATATAATTACGCAGGTACCGGTATCCTGTATTGTATACTGTAGTTTAATTAGTTTTGTACTCTACGCATTGAGATAGATTGCTACTGGTGTGCTATCAGTCTGTCACTTTTTGTGATCAAGATCAATAAAGCCTGAGCTGGAGGCTAAGGCTTAATGAAGCCCTGAACTGGAGGCTGGGCATAAATCCCTGACTGCCAAGCAATTTCATTTAATTTTTAAGGGTTTTGTTTGCTTTTTTGTTTAGTCTACATGGCAAATTCTATCATCTGATATTAGAGACAATCAGTGTTTGTGAAATTTGTAATTTTGTGCATAAAAACTTTGTTTATTGTTCAAAAATATCTTTTTTAGAATAAAGTTAAAGTTATTTTAGGGAACTGAAAAATAAATGTGCATATGTTTCAAAATTTGTCACAATATATTGTGAAGGTTTCCGATGATTTGTAATTAAAGCAAAGTAGCATGTTTATGAATCTTTGAAAATTGATTTCAGTGATGAGGCTCCGTTAGTAGGAATTACTAAGTGAAGAACCGTTTTGTTTGTTTGCCTAGTTAAATGTTGAAAAATGCTAAAAGTTTGATTGAGTAATAGAGGAATTTTATTGAGGATGGCATTGGTGCATTAAATATTTTGATAATTTATGCATTACTTCAGTGATGGGTCATATAAATAAGTTTAATCTACCTTATTTGAGCAGCTATTCATTGATTTAATATGCAGCCAATTTTGGTTGGCCGGCAGTTACAAAAATTACTAACCAGCTCATGCTTTTCTCCTAATAACCCAAAACAGCATTTGTAAGGCCAGGCTCTGCTGGACAATAAAGATGTGTGGATGTAACAAAAAAAAATTTTGTTAACGTATTATCGGGAAAGAGAAAAATGTTCAAAACTGTTAGTTCATAAATCTAAACCAATTAAGAAATTACAAAGTGATGCACTAGGTGATTACTAGTCTGGTATTGTGTACTGCATTTGTGCAGATTCAAAATAGAGCAATATGTTATGTTCTACTGGCAGCAGTTTTTGCAAGGGCAATTTTGCAAATTTCCAGTGCAATATCAGTATATCTTTTGCTATGACTTTTTGTAATGTGCAGATACCTGAACTGAAGATTCAATTGAAGTTGTGAATTGCTGTCTTTGCTGAGTCTGTTAACTCACCTTCGTTCCTCTCAATAAAGTGAATATGCTTGTGAAGTGAAAACAATGAACTGCAGTCGTTTATCCGATCACATCATAGCCTAGTGGTTTATGCAGAATGCTGGAACTTTGAGTAGTTTGCTGTTTTGCTATTTAGTAGTGTGTGGCTTTGTGACAGTCATCAGTTCCAACGCGTTTCAAACAATTGAGTGCTGAAAAATACTTTTGAAAATGACTTTCAATAAAGTCGATTTCATTTTGCTTTTGCAATAAGCTTTTCGGACAGAACTCTTCAGTTGCGATCTCTGTCTGGTTGGGTATGTGGTGAGCAGGATCTTTTAAAGACCAAATGCAGTAAGGAGAAATGCACTCTGCAGTAAGGAGAAATGCATTCTGCAGTAAGGAGAAATGCATTCTGCAGTAAGGAGAAATGCGTTTCAAGGGGATTGCAAGATAGTAAGGAGAAACGCAATCTATCCAATGCCAACAGGCTTTGATCTTACCGAAACAGTTGTAGAGTGAATACGAACTGCTTTTGCCTGCACAAATCTGTTTTTTTTCGTGAAGTATAAACCGCTTCCAATAGACTCAAGTGAAACTGAGAGCGAGCTGTGGTTAGGATTTCAAACTGCGAATCAGAATAGTTGCGTGCGCACTAATTGGATTCCAACAAATGTTGGCCAATGGCTGAATCGCTTTCTGGTTCGAATTGAGTCTTACTTTTTGCTTTGCATTTTCTATTTGGCTGGGTTCTAGTAGGTTGAGATTGATGGGTTCCCTGTTCCTGAGTAAGAGTGGTTTTTTGCCTTACTGCTTTTGGAACATGTTGCTTGATGCGTTTTTGAAGCCTTTGAGTAGTGCGACCTACGTACCGACTATCACAGTGGCACACATATTCATAAATAACCATACTTCTTTGATTGGCAGGTAGCACATCCTTTTTGGCAGCAGGTAGCATGCATTGGCTTGAGAAAATCAAGCGTGGTGACACTGCTCCGTAGCAATTTTGTACAGCACTTTTGACTTGATGTTCAAATTGCTGAGAAGCTGAGCCTATCCACGGGGCTCTAAGGTACACTGGACACTTTTCTGGTCCAAAGGGTTTGGCTGCAGAAAATTGTGCAATTTTCTTGGATATGTGCTTGAGTACTATATCTTCAGGGTACCCGTTGTCAAGCAAGATCTTTTTGATAAAATCAATCTCTTGCTTAGGCTTGTTTTTTGTACATATCATAAGTGCTCTGTGTACCAGCGTGGCGATTAGGTTCGTTTTCCATTTGCGTGGGCTGAAGGATTCCCAGCGGATGTATTGACCAGAAAAAGTGGGTTTTCGATATACACTGGTCTCGAAACCAAGTTCAGTTCTTTCCACTAGAATGTCTAGAAATGGAAGTTTGCCATCTTGTTCTTTTTCAAAAGTGAACTTGAGAGCAGGATGTAGACAATTAAGCGTGACCAGGAAATCGTCAACGTCACCTTCTTGTTTGAAGATGGCAAAGGTGTTGTCAACATATCGAAAATAAATTGTCGGTTTTTGAACACAGGAAAATAGTTTGGACTTGTGGTATCCGACAAAGATATTCGCTAATGCTGGGCCCAATGGTGAGCCCATTGCTACTCCGTCCGTTTGCTTGTACATTGTGTCATTGTAGCTGAACTCTACGGATGGCGTAGCACTTTCCATAAGTTCAATAAATACCGCTTGGGGGATGGGAGGTGTGGAAGAAGGGTCTTTGTACAGGGCTTGCGCACATATGCCGATCGTTTCCTTGAGAGGTACATTGGTAAATAGGCTTGAGATGTCAAATGAGCACAAATAGACATCTTTTCCTTCTAACCTGAGGTCTTGCATGGTTTGTGCGAATGTAAATGAGTTTTTTATGCAGTTGGTGGAAAACTGCTCAAGCACTGGCTGTAAAATGCTTGCTAGCCATTTGGCAAGTTCATGGTGGGAAGAACCGACCATGGACAGGATTGGCCTTAATGGCGTGCCTTCCTTGTGTGTTTTAGGCAATCCGTACTTTCGCGGTTTTTGCGAACCCGTAGGGCGTACCTCATCATAGACTTGCTTAGGTAGCTGCTCTGAGTTCAGTAACTCTCGTAATCGGTTCTGAAGTTTTGTCTCTATGGTAGAGGTTCTGTCAGCCGTGGCGGCTGGGCCAAGACATTCGAATTTTGATGCATCATTCAAGATGTTTCCCATTTTAGTTACGTAATCAATTTTGTTCAAAATGACTACACCTGGGGGCACATGACAGAAATTTCCTCGTTCGCTTTAATAACGAGTTTTTTTTTTAAGAGGCGCTAACGAACGAAATACTCGCGAAACGTAAGAGGTCATTTTTGCACGTGTATGTAAAGCTTTGCGAAATCCGTTACTCATTCTCTCTCGCTAAATTTCTTCGAGCGATTGTGGAAAACAGTTTGAGTAAAAAAGCGTCACATTTTCCTCGCCAACTTAACGAGGATCTTGAAGCACTCTTTAAGCGTGCGAGAAATGTTTTTGATTTAGAAATTTAATGGCGAAATGTTGAAAACTTCTGACTCATGCGAATTTTTGCTGAAAATTAATTCAAATCGTCGCCATGGTTGCTATTAGACTGCTAAAAAAAAGTGAATTGCATTGAGAACCATTTGCTGTTTTGATTGATAAAAAAATGCTAAGTAGTGCAAGTTGACAAAAATAGTTACACATTCCTTTTATAAGAACGATTTTCTAAAACACGAGGCTCATTTTTGTTCAAAATTTAAGAACAAATTAAAAACACTGCCAGCCTCGGCAGCAAAACAAACCAAAAAAAAATTCAAACTAATCAAAGAAACCAAAATTCGTGCTGATTCAAAACGATAAAATTTCAGTGATTTTCTTGTGTTTGCAAGCAAAATTGCAACTATTCAAGATTATAAAGCTCTGTTGCTCTGTGCAAGCAATGGAGAAATTTTTTCGGCAGTTAGTTGTTCAACTTGAAAAAAGCTTGCTTTTTCGCTTTTGCAATTTTACGATGCTGCAAAAGCAAGAAAAAAGCCTTCACTTAAGTCTTAAGCTGACAGAGCTATAGGAATTAAACAGTGTTTCAAACATGCCCGCTGAAATTGACATCGATGCTCTCAAAATTCTTACAAAATCAAGAACAAATGAGACTAAATATTGGCAAAAAATTAAAAACAGCCAGTCTAAACTCAAGATTTACCGGTTCTAAAAAGGAAGAGTGTACTTCGACTTGCTCACTTTTGAAAAATTTTGAAACCTTAAGACCTAAAGTTACTGTTAACATATGAGTTTACCCACCAACAACCTCAAGGACGCTTTACTTCATTTCAAAATTATAGTATGGAAAAAGTTGTTCTTTTTTTACATTGATCCAAAAATATAATTAACTTCTGTCGTTCATTTACTAATTATTATCAGTTGAAGAATTTGCTTGCGTAGAATAATCACGCATAGCTGAAAGCATCTTTTTCCATAACAATGTAGTACATACAGTACGCTTGAACGCATTATTTTGAAGTAGAAATGCATCTGACGTCACAATGTGATATTTATTACGTACTAACACAGGTTACAAAGATCTCGCAAAGAAATCCGAGCGAGCTGTTTTAACGGGTGTTGGGCGAGACGGCTCAGAAATGGCAGTTAGTCGACGAAGATTTTTTGCTCGTTACCGCTTTTTAACGAGCGAGAATGGCCTTTACGAGCTCGTTAGCACGTTCTGTCATGTCGCCCCTGATCCTTTATCGGGCCGAGTGATAAGGATTTTTTCATTTCTACGCAAGCTTTTGATGGCCTGGTAGCATTCGTTCTGCATCATAAAGTCATGTTTTTCGATTTGACTTTCAGTGTAGCTGTGTGCCAGGTCAGTGAGTCGGGCTTTCAAAGCGTTTCGCGTATCAATAGAGCACGCTTTGTGATGTTGTAATTGCGCCCGTAGTGACTCGAACTCAGCGAACAATTGTTCTTTACACACAGTTTTGGGTGGTAGGCAAAAATTGAGTCCATGTCCAAGTACGAACTCCTCCGTGTCCGACAGCACATAGTCTGAGAGGTTCTGAATGTGCTTTTTCCCGTCACTCAGCGCTGTACCAAAACGTTTGCGTCTGAGTATCATGATCAACTGATCATGTTTAGACTTCATTTTCCGTTCAGTTCGTTCATCTAGCTCGGCTAGATATCTGCACAGTCGAATAGTGTCAAACATAGAGAGAAATGCGCGAGCCTTTGTCCAATATGCCCGGTAGGCTGTGCGAAGTGTTCTCAATCGTTTGTTGTTTCTCATGATCTCATCTTTGAGAAAAAACCGCTCAATGTCAGGGCTGTGGCTGACATTTGCTTTTCGAATGCGGTTCGCCATGAAAGTGGGAATTACTTTCTTGAGTATGCAAGCCTTCAGAAAGGCTGTTGAAAATTTGCAAGTGCGCATACGACTTCTTGCTTTCACCACATTGTTCAGAACAGCAATTTGCTGCTTATCGTACCTCTGTCGAAGATAAATGAACAATTTTGAGGTGGTGCAGAATTTGAAAATGACTTTCAATAAAGTCGATTTCATTTTGCTTTCGCAATAAGCTTTTCGGACAGAACTCTTCAGTTGCGATCTCTGTCTGGTTTGGTATGTGGTGAGCAGAATCTTTTAAAGACCAAATGCAGCAAGGAGAAATGCATTCTGCAGTAAGGAGAAATGCATTCTGCAGTAAGGAGAAATGCATTCTGCAGTAAGGAGAAATGCGTTTCAAGGGGATTGCAAGATAGTAAGGAGAAACGCAATCTATCCAATGCCAACAGGCTTTGATCTTACCGAAACAGTTGTAGAGTGAATACGAACTGCTTTTGCCTGCACAAATCTGTTTTTTTTCGTGAAGTATAAACCGCTTCCAATAGACTCAAGTGAAACTGAGAGCGAGCTGTGGTTAGGATTTCAAACTGCGAATCAGAATAGTTGCGTGCGCACTGATTGGATTCCAACAAATGTTGGCCAATGGCTGAATCGCTTTCTGGTTCGAATTGAGTCTTACTTTTTGCTTTGCATTTTCTATTTGGCTGGGTTCTAGTAGGTTGAGATTGATGGGTTCCCTGTTCCTGAGTAAGAGTGGTTTTTTGCCTTACTGCTTTTGGAACATGTTGCTTGATGCGTTCCACCCAAAACTGTGTGTAAAGAACAATTGTTCGCTGAGTTCGAGTCACTATGGGCGCAATTACAACATCACAAAGCGTGCTCTATTGATACGCGAAACGCTTTGAAAGCCCGACTAACTGACCTGGCACACAGCTACAGTGAAAGTCAAATCGAAAAACATGACTTTATGATGCAGAACGAATGCTACCAGGCCATCAAAAGCTTGCGTAGAAATGAAAAAATCCTTATGGCTCGGCCCGATAAAGGATCAGGTGTAGTCATTTTGAACAAAATTGATTACGTAACTAAAATGGGAAACATCTTGAATGACGCATCAAAATTCGAATGTCTTGGCCCAGCCGCCACGGCTGACAGAACCTCTACCATAGAGACAAAACTTCAGAACCGATTACGAGAGTTACTGAACTCAGAGCAGCTACCTAAGCAAGTCTATGATGAGGTACGCCCTACGGGTTCGCAAAAACCGCGAAAGTACGGATTGCCTAAAACACACAAGGAAGGCACGCCATTAAGGCCAATCCTGTCCATGGTCGGTTCTTCCCACCATGAACTTGCCAAATGGCTAGCAAGCATTTTACAGCCAGTGCTTGAGCAGTTTTCCACCAACTGCATAAAAAACTCATTTACATTCGCACAAACCATGCAAGACCTCAGGTTAGAAGGAAAAGATGTCTATTTGTGCTCATTTGACATCTCAAGCCTATTTACCAATGTACCTCTCAAGGAAACGATCGGCATATGTGCGCAAGCCCTGTACAAAGACCCTTCTTCCACACCTCCCATCCCCCAAGCGGTATTTATTGAACTTATGGAAAGTGCTACGCCATCCGTAGAGTTCAGCTTCAATGACACAATGTACAAGCAAACGGACGGAGTAGCAATGGGCTCACCATTGGGCCCAGCATTAGCGAATATCTTTGTCGGATACCACAAGTCCAAACTATTTTCCTGTGTTCAAAAACCGACAATTTATTTTCGATATGTTGACGACACCTTTGCCATCTTCAAACAAGAAGGTGACGTTGACGATTTCCTGGTCACGCTTAATTGTCTACATCCTGCTCTCAAGTTCACTTTTGAAAAAGAACAAGATGGCAAACTTCCATTTCTAGACATTCTAGTGGAAAGAACTGAACTTGGTTTCGAGACCAGTGTATATCGAAAACCCACTTTTTCTGGTCAATACATCCGCTGGGAATCCTTCAGCCCACGCAAATGGAAAACGAACCTAATCGCCACGCTGGTACACAGAGCACTTATGATATGTACAAAAAACAAGCCTAAGCAAGAGATTGATTTTATCAAAAAGATCTTGCTTGACAACGGGTACCCTGAAGATATAGTACTCAAGCACATATCCAAGAAAATTGCACAATTTTCTGCAGCCAAACCCTTTGGACCAGAAAAGTGTCCAGTGTACCTTAGAGCCCCGTGGATAGGCTCAGCTTCTCAGCAATTTGAACATCAAGTCAAAAGTGCTGTACAAAATTGCTACGGAGCAGTGTCACCACGCTTGATTTTCTCAAGCCAATGCATGCTACCTGCTGCCAAAAAGGATGTGCTACCTGCCAATCAAAGAAGTATGGTTATTTATGAATATGTGTGCCACTGTGATAGTCGGTACGTAGGTCGCACTACTCAAAGGCTTCAAAAACGCATCAAGCAACATGTTCCAAAAGCAGTAAGGCAAAAAACCACTCTTACTCAGGAACAGGGAACCCATCAATCTCAACCTACTAGAACCCAGCCAAATAGAAAATGCAAAGCAAAAAGTAAGACTCAATTCGAACCAGAAAGCGATTCAGCCATTGGCCAACATTTGTTGGAATCCAATCAGTGCGCACGCAACTATTCTGATTCGCAGTTTGAAATCCTAACCACAGCTCGCTCTCAGTTTCACTTGAGTCTATTGGAAGCGGTTTATACTTCACGAAAAAAAACAGATTTGTGCAGGCAAAAGCAGTTCGTATTCACTCTACAACTGTTTCGGTAAGATCAAAGCCTGTTGGCATTGGATAGATTGCGTTTCTCCTTACTATCTTGCAATCCCCTTGAAACGCATTTCTCCTTACTGCAGAATGCATTTCTCCTTACTGCAGAATGCATTTCTCCTTACTGCAGAGTGCATTTCTCCTTACTGCATTTGGTCTTTAAAAGATCCTGCTCACCACATACCCAACCAGACAGAGATCGCAACTGAAGAGTTCTGTCCGAAAAGCTTATTGCGAAAGCAAAATAAAATCGACTTTATTGAAAGTCATTTTCAAATTCTGCACCTCCTCAAAAATACTTTTCTATCATTTTCGATATACTGGTACACAATCCAGATGCTGATATGCACAACTTGACTGAAATGATTAGTGTTCCCGAAAAATGGCAAACAATGCTAAATCGCGCTTTTTTATGCATTACTATATCTTCAATTCTTTTATCTTTATGCTGAATGGTTGCTATATTGCCAAATCTTGTATCAATCTCGCAACCAAGTGTCCAGTTCAAATTTAAGAACTGGTTCGAGCGAACAGGCTGAATAGCATGTACCACTGCCTTTAAACGTATCACACTCCATCACATTCTGAAGTAGCACGTCAAGTTCTTAAAGAGATACTGCTCGAAATCGGTTTTATTGAACAAATAAGAACTAGAGGTAATAAAAGCTGCCCCAAACCTTTTTCAACATTTCCGCTATTCGCGAAACTACGATTTAATCGCAGAAATCTGCATTAACCCAAAGCGAACACAAGACTCTGTTTTTAAAGATTTCCAAAACACTAAAATATTGGTGAATACTATACCGTTCTGTAAAGTACATCGTTCTGTGTACACAATTCTGTAAAGTATTTTTCACCTAACATGTGATACATTTAATTAAAATTTAACCAAGTCATGAAAAATTGTAGGTGCCTTGCCAAAACAAAAATATTGAATGATTTGACAGTACGCTTATTCAAATGCATCGAAAAGAGTATCGTTAAAATGTATCAGCAATACTGTATCCATATCCGTATTGAAATTGAGGTATATTAAAAGTATCGCGTATCGGTATTGAGTTTAGCAAAATTGAGAGAATCGC
Organism: Trididemnum nubilum; assembly: GCA_963965965.1. Taxonomy (NCBI): domain Eukaryota; kingdom Metazoa; phylum Chordata; class Ascidiacea; order Aplousobranchia; family Didemnidae; genus Trididemnum; species Trididemnum nubilum. The sequence continues at coordinate 30,163,631 of OZ014472.1, read as the reverse complement.
GTATCGGTATCGCTAAACTAAAATTTGGAGGATCGCGCCAATCTTTACAGATACCGAACCATACAATGGTAGTGCCATGCAATAGCACCTCTTTCTGTTGTAAATACCGTTTGATTTTTTTGTTTGTTTTCGCTGCATTTCGTTTGTTTAGCAAAAGACGTTACTTAGGCCTATATACTTTGGCCAAGATATCCTAAATTCTATCTTACGTCGGTGGAAGTAGACTCAAAGGTTATTTTGTTCATTTAGCTTAATCCTTATTGACAGTAAATTTTCATTGAAATTATTTTATGCGCAGATGGCAGTGCTGCCGTCGAGAGTAGACTCGGCCCGGTAGCGTAGCGGGGGGGGGGGCTATAGCCCTGCAGACTATTGGCCTGCAGACCGAAATGCACAGTAAGAAAAATACTACGTTTGTAGCTCTTTGCGACTGTTTTTTGCACTGGAATAGAACCTAGACTCAAAAAATGATTTAAAGCGTATTTTGAAACGTTTATTAAAGGGGGGGGGGGGGCTAATTTGTCAAAAATAAAACTCTTAAACCAGAAAAAAAAACTTTGAAAAATGGCCGAAAATTGCCTTTGAAAAATAGCCATTTGAAAAATGCTTAACATAAGTTACATCAAAAGATATATAAACTGAGGAACAAGGGGGGGGGGGGGGGGGCTATTCAGCATTAGTTAATACCAATCACTTCTCTCTAATTTCCTTCCATTAGCCGCCCTAATTATATCTTTTTCTATTAAATGTAGACAAAATAGAATATTTCTTGAGAGTTTTATTGAACTACCTGTATAGGATTTTATGATTTATCAGCTTGTAAATACAAAGTGAACTGAAACTTCAGCAAATGCAAGCTCCCTTATAGCCCATTTATGCGACTAGTATAATCATGTTTTTGCATTGCTAATTACTATGTTTTAATTGCATTAATTTTTATCTAAATGGACCTAAAGTTAAGTTATTTTTGCCAAAAAATGACCTAAAATTAAGTTCTTTTTCCGAGAAACGAAATCTGTTCCCAGACCCCCAACCTCCGGCAGCTGGGGGCTTCACCTCCAGACCCTCCAAACAGCCCCCCTCATTGCAAATTCCTGACTACCAGACCCGGCGCCACGGGGGAGCATACCGCGGCCGTGCCCCCCCAAACAAAAATTGTACCCCCCAAGCGAGGACTGTGCCCCGAAGAAATTAACAGGCTCGTGGCTTCTGGAGCGAAAATCAAGATCCAAATTAGTGTTTTTTGTGGACTGACACCAGATTTTGTGACGTTTTTAGAATGAAGACCTTTTTTTTTTTTTTTTTTTGGAGAACACGTGTTTTTGGCCGGAAAAACCGCTTGAATTTCCGATTTCGGCCGGAAAAACCGCTTGAATTTCCGATTTCGGCCGGAAAATCCTTTTGATGTTTTGCTCCTCACCTTGTTTATTTGATCCAGACTGGGATAAATTTCTCGTGCCCCCGTGCCCCTCTCGAATTCACACAAAATAAACTTCTCGTGCCCCCCAAAATTTATTTCTGCCCCCCCAGTCACGCTATCCTGGCGTCGGGCCTGCTGGCTACGCGCAAATTTTGAGTGGTTAGGCTCGAGTGGGATCCATTGAAAACCACCCGATTCTTCATATTCGATAGATTTGTGATGGTCAGGATCAAAATTTAGCCGAATTTGCATCAATTCTCGATAAAAATCTTTTTTGTTTTTTTCGACTTTATTCAATTGAAGGACGAAAACCTGTTCAAATTTCATGAAGACCTTTTGTTTTTGGTCTTTACTTATTTTGTGACTAAACACTGCTCAAATTTCCGCCCCGGAAAAGATTATTTTGTACGATTTTCACCAATTGTTTGGCCAGAATTTGAGCCAAAGTCTACCACCTTTTTGTATGGGACAACAGCATTGCTTATGCCAGGGGTCAGTAACCTACGGCCTGCGGGCCGAATGCGACCCGCCAAGGCATTCTACCCGGCCCGCGACCTTTTATTGTCAATTGGCCGGCGACCTTTTTTCTTTTTTCAATGATAGATATGCAGCAATAAATCGCCGAAATGATTCTCATCTCCTGGCGAAAACCTTTTTTTGTAGTCTTCGCCACCGATTCGCCTTTTTTTTTTCTTTTTTGGTCTTCCCCATCAATTCGGCCGTGAAAAGGTCTGAATTTCTGGCAAAGACCTTTTTTGTTTTTGGTCTTCGCCTTCAATTCGGCCGAAAAAAGGCGTGAATGTCTGGCGAAGACCTTTCTCTTTTGGTCCGCTGGAATGGTGGAGGCCCGCTTGAACGTTGTTAGGACCAGTACTTAAATTGTAGGGGGACGCATCCCCCCATCGAGAGTTAGGCATCTACCCATCGAAATTTGAGCGTTGGATGATCAGACGAAAAAGAGCCCATGAATAAATCCTGCCAATTTTGGCCGAAAATAGTACCAAATTGCGGTGAAAACCTTCTGATTTTGGGTCTTCACCTGATTCCGAGGAAAAAAACACTTCAATTTTCGGCGAAGATCTTTTTTTTTTGGTCTTCACTCGATTTAGGGGAAAGAAGTACAACTTGAATCATAATTTTCACTAAATTTCATCCGCATTCCAAATGCGTTTGGTCAAGGCTGCAAAAGCGTATCCCCATGCAAAATTTTACAATTTAAGTACTGGTTGGGACTGAATGTGGCCCACTAGTTCAAAAAATTGCCGACCCCTGGCTTATACGGTACTATGCCTGCTTACTTGAAAATTTATTTTATTCTTCGTTGGTACATTAATTTGTGACTTTAAAATGCTTAAACTTTGAAATAAACGCTACTATTAATACTACTGAAAAAAATTGCTTCCCAGCGGAACAGATAATTAACGAACTTCGGAATAAACGCAAAGACCAAAAACGCCCCTCTCTTAGTTTGGGCGTGTTTTTCTTCCGAATTTGAAGGTCCTCACTCTTAACTGTTGTTGAGTTACGCCGGGTAGCGCTGTTCCGCAACATTAAACGGTATTTGCGTGAAGATCCAACTTCAACGCATAATTACGCTTGAGCCTTCCTAAAAATGCAGAACTTTGGTGTTCAATACCCCTTCTTTTCCCTTGAAGAACTCTGTATACAACTACACCTTGGCACGAAATTGGTGTTTCGTTTTTGGTGTGCTGTAATTCACTTCCTGCTGACGAACTGCAATGATAGCATAATCAGATGGATCGAGCGCCCTCTTGCGTTCAGTTAAATCAGCACTTTCTTTTAAGAGGTCATTCTGTGCAGTAAACCTAGTACCGTACATTGAGTTAAATCACAAAACAAAAATGCGAATTTGTGGAAAACTGGAATTGTTTGCTGAACTTGATTTTTTTTTAATTCGTCAGTTAAAGCTAGGAAAAAACAAAAAATTCGAAAATGTTTTTACCCCGTAAAACATAAAAGTCATAATTTCGTGAAACGAAATATTATGGAAGAAAGTGGAAATTGACGAAACACAAGTTTTCATTTTGGAAGCAAGTTTTGATTAAACTTCTCATTGTGCCAGAATCGGTCAAAATGACTTAATTAAACCTGAAAACGGACTCTAATTTGACGAAATTAGAACTCTCGTCTTCAAATTAAATAAACGTGTAATGTGGCTCAAGGCGCTTTTTTGATTATGCTACTTTCAAGTTAGGTAACCTCCTGATAAGTGCAAGCTAAAAACATATTTCCAATTCACTAAAAATGCGGGCAGGCCTGGTGCCAGGATAGCGTGACTGGGGGTGGCACCAAAACTTTATTTGAATTCGAGAGAGTGGACTAAACGAAAAAAGTGTCCAACGCGAATATCCGCGCATTCTGAGGTGAAGACCAAAAAAACAAAATCTTCAACTGAAAAAGTGCCGCATTTTCACAAATTCTGGTTTCCATCTCAAAAGTCGTGCGAATTTCCACGAATTCTGAGGTGAAAAGCAAAAAATAAAATAAAATAAAGGTCTTCGTCCCAAAATATACGCGAAGTTTCATAATTTCTGGGGTGAGTCCACAAAAACAATCGGTGTTCATTGCAAAATCTACGAAAAAACAGTTCTTGCTCACGAATTTCAGGGTGATAAGCAGTATTTTGGGATTCTCAGGGCTCGATTTGCACTCCAGTAGCACCGAGCCTGTTAATTTCTTCGAGGCACAATCCTCGCTTGGGGGGCACAAGCAATGATTTGGGGGGCACGGCCACGGAATGCCCCCCGTGGCGCTGAGCCTAAATGTGAGGCAAAGTGCACGCGAAATATTAAATAAAGTGATTTTTATTAATTCTTTTGTTGTTTTCACATCAAGGACTCCTTTCGAAATGCGGCCCTGAATGCTGTTAATATAATAATTATAGACTTGGGTACCGGTACGCTTTATTCTTGCGTATGTTCATCGTAGTATATATCCTCCTTCTAATTTTCCGATCTTTAAAATTTTAAAAGATAGTAAAGCGCCGATGCCATAGCCTCTTATTTGTAATAAAGTTAAAGTTACTTTAACCAGAACTTGAACGAAAGTCAACTATTAATTATCCAAATACAATAGCATACGCGTATTAAAATCAAACAAAAACAATTAAATCAAAAATGTATTTATCATACAGTAGCAAAGATCAAACCCTTAGGTAACAGATGGTAAAAATCGACTAAGCAATAACAAAGCCATCAAGCGGGGCCCACGAGAGCATTGGTCTTCGAGTGCACAAATACACGAACTTTTGTATAGCCTCCCTTTACGCACTGGTAGACATTGGGTCACTCTTAGGCTGGTATCTCGTCCGTAGCCGTGCAAACAGGGGTCACCCTGGGTCGGTGGCGCCCTAGCGATTGCTCAATACAACCAAGCCTCCACACGACAGTAGGGTGCTGACTCTGGCGGGGCTCGCTCACAAGATCGGTTCTCAAAACTCGCTAATTTTAATCGCAAATCTACTGCACTACTTTAATCTACTACCAACAAAATCGATTATTTTGTAAATACGCCAGGTCCAAGGCCCCATAAAAATTTTAAAGATTTCTATGATTCAAGCTTGTAGTGCATTTTAACGGCGAGGCCCTCTGAATTGTATCTAATGCTACCTCCCAACTGGAATCGTATCTAATGCTACCTCCTAAATGATTCAAAGGTCAAAGTAACGCTTGGCTGAACGAAATTAGGCCTACGAAAATAAAACTAGCGACATGGCCACAATAAAAAAGCAATAGCTACGCCTACGAAATCACAAAGGCTGAACTAAACAGCGGAAACTTCCTTGAAACTAAAAAAAGTTCGTTAGCCCTAACAAGACGAAATTTCCGGCAGAAAATAAGGAGAGACAAATACACAAATTACACATGTATGCACGTATACGAGATCTTCAGCAACGCCGTCGCGACATCATTACAAAGAATTCTCAAAATTATGACGCCAGCACTGGACTATTGGAGGCAGCTCGATCGGCTAAACGTTCATTTTCTTCCTATGAGAGCAAAAAGAAGTAGCGCAAACGTCCCATTAAAACGAAGTGATTCACCATTTTTGCAGCCAATTCAGCTTTCCAATAACTGCAAATAAAATATAAATGGTGACATATTACTTATGGCGCAGCATAGTAATCAGAGGTGAAGTTGAGGACACAAGGCTCGAGGCCAAGGCCAAAGACACAAAAAAATTTCGAGGCCAAGGCCAAGGACAGACCCTCTCGAGGCCAAGGACCAAGGACACAGGCGCAAGTGTTTTCAAAAAAAAAAGGTCTTCAAAAATTTTTTTCAGGCGATCTCCACTTGAGGAAAACAAAAAAAGATCTTCGCAAAGTTTCCGCGAAGTTTCTGGCGTTTTTCAACAAAATTTCAACGGTTCAAAAAATAGTGCTGTCCTCGAGGACAGAGCAATTTTCGAGGACTTGAGGCTTCGAGGCCAAGCACTTCAAAATGTGTCCTAGAGGCCAAGGACGTCCTCGAGGACTCCACCTCTGATAGTAATTCTAATACATTAAATTGTTTTTCTTAGGCTCAATAGCAGTAATTACACTTTTTTAAAAAACTGACAAGCCGTTAACCCAACGGTGCACAACATGCGGCCCTAGAATCATACGCTAATAGAAATCCAGGATGGATATCATCGTAATGACAATACCGGAACTTCTTCCGCTCTGCGAAGCTGTGCACAAAAGTAGAAGTTAATACAATACAAAAAAAATCATTCTTTAAGTCACTGAACGCATTATGTTTCATGGCTTAACGTGGCCTATTCCACAGTAAATCGCAAAACGGTTCACCGTAACAACTACAAGGCATAAAAATAACTGAAATAACTAGCAATGCAATCTCTCGTTAAATTAGGAGCTGTGCAGTACAATCTTGGGAATGGATTTATTCGGCGTCTTGGAAAAGTGAAGTGACTTTCAGGTTGCTCAAATCGTGCAGGAAAATGCTTGAAATGCTTACCAGTTGAAACCGCTGAAGCTACACCATGCAGATAATTTTTGTTCACAGGCATGGGAGTTGGGAAGAATTTGACATGGAAAAGGAGGTATAAGAAGACAGAGAAATTCTTTACTCAGATTCGGAATCTTAAAACACATTAGTTTTTTCAGTTTACGTGCAACGCTCAAAGCTTAATTACAGGAACGTCTGAATATTTTCAATTTTATATAACAAGCGAAAACTTTAGCAAAAAATATTTTACTGAACTTTTTAGGTCACTATTCGTCTGTTCATTTGCAGTTAGATAATGATCATTGATCAAGCCAATAACATACTTTTCACAAAAAAGCACAGAAAAAATGGCAAAGCGGCGGTGTAAAAATTGTGAAAAAAATTAGCTAAAAAATTAACTGTGACGAACTTTTTAGTGCTTCCAAAAATCAATATATAAAATTATTACCATCTGAAAGTATTGAAGCTACACCAGGCAATTGTTGTTGTTGGCAAGCATGGGAAACCTAAGGAAGCATTGGCTCAGATGCAGAACCTAAAAACATATATTAATTTTGTTTGTCCACCAAACGAAGTATTGTAACACTACAATTTGACTTTCCATTTAAATCAATCCATGTTTTACGCATTTTTAAATTGAACGAATGCAATAGTGTAGATTCTTTTCAAAGCTTACCATAAACAACTTCGTAGATTGATAAGAATCAGTCAATAAAGGTTAACATATTTGGGAATGCATTACTTTTCTGACTTCGTTTTGTGCTGTGATCAAAACGATGAATCCCTGTTTCTACTGCCGACTTGATCAAGCTTCATATGCCTCGATTCCTAATTGGGAGCCTAGTCGGGATCTCCAATATTTTCAAAAGGTTATGGATGGCCTAAATTTTAAAATTATTTATTATATACTGGTTAACTGAGAGGTTTTTTTTTTTGATTTATTGTTTTAATAATGTAAGAAAAAGACGCTGGCATTAGTAGTTTGCAGTGAACAAGTCTGGATACCGAAATCAAGCGAAAAAAAAACACGGCTCAAACATTAGCTTAGTTAGGAAAACCTCAAGCAATTTAGAAGCATTGTATATCAATATACTAAAAATAACATGCTTGGAAAAAGGCTATAGCATACTTTAGCTATCAATGGTATGCAAAAACAATTTATACGAACTTTTCGTCAAATGCTCAAAATCATTATTGTTGAAAATTTTCAAAATTAAAAAAAAAAGACGCAACAGTGAACTATAGGTAACACTTATAACTATACTTAAAATTAAAAACCATACAGACAGTTTCACCCGTAACCAGGATCATACTCTTTTCGTTGTATCTTCACTGTCAGTTATCTTCAAAAGATGTCATTGTCAATGTAGCGAAAAAAAAGCGCAGGTAGAATATTAAAAATGATTCACCTGAAACAAAACGACGCAAAGAAACTCTAGTGTACTCTAATTTGTCGATCGTAAGATCAGCACTATAGTGTACTTTAAGTGTTACGTAAGATCAACTCTAGTGTTACGTAAGATCAACTCTAGTGTACTTTAAGTACTATTTCTAGGATATCGTATTGGGGTAGTTGGAAACCGAAAAAAAGAAATTTTGCTGGGACCTAATTTTCCCATGACTGCATTGCAGACAATAACGGCATAAAGCCAGGCATAACGATGTCTAGATTCTTTTGTGTCCTCTACTTTACGTATCTCAAAATAAGTCAAGTTAATGTTATTACTAATAAGCAATAATAAAAAGTTTTGAATTGTTTTTCTTAAACAAACAGGTATTTGCACACCTGTCTCTAAAAAATCAAACCATGAAACGATCAAAAAGTGTTATGCATACTTGAGTCCTTTGGCAAACTGTTCCCTTAGCTCTAAATAACAGCTATAATAACAATATATGCAAATTATATCCCCCAAGAGATAACATCAACAACTGTGTTTGCATACGACTAAGAGGCCATAGTAACATTAAAAAAAAGCTTCACAGAAATGAACTCAGTAAACAATAGAGGTATTAAGTCTATGGTAATAAACCTGCAAAATACTGGCATAAACAGTCAGTGGCGGATTTAGGGGGGGGGATGGAAGGGATGCATCTCCCCACCAGCCTAAACATAACGTGCAAATTCATAATGTTAAACATTTGAAAAAAAACAATCAGTGAATACTCGATGGGCCGGGTGACTGCGATATAATTTTTGAAGCCATTGGGTGAGTGGGGTAGGGTGGGGGGAGAAAAGAGTTATTTTTACAGCAAACTTTTACAAAGCAAAAATTAGTTTTTTACAGGTCCGATTGATTTGAAAGCGCCAAACTAGCAAAATTCACAACTCGCACTTTTCACCGATAAAGGCATAACACAACAGGAGTTCAATTATGGCGCATTTTCGCTTAAACCTCACGCAATACAGTAGTGCGGTTTCGCACAAAAAGTGTGTCGATTAAATAGAACATCAAGTAAAATGTCTTCTGGAGTGTAGTTTTATTACATTGTTAGTTATGGTATGCTGGATGAACACTTGAACAAAATAGACTTTGGGCAATAAAAATATCAAAGTCCGATGCAGATAGTTTTTACTCATTCTGTGTGAGTAGCGCAGCCAAGGGAGGGCTTTTGCCCTCCCCCCCCCCATTGGCCTGTCGACCAAAATGCAGAATAAGAAAAATACGACGTTTTTAGCGCTTCTGAGACTGGTTTTTGGACTGGAATGGACTAAAACGTGATTTAAAGCATCTTTTGAGCCATACATTCAGGGGGGCTAATTTGTCAAAAATAAAACTCACAAATCAATAAAAACTTTGAGAAATGGCCAAAAATAAGCAATCAAATTTAATAGCTCATTGAAAATGCTTAACATAGTTTTTATTAACAAAAATATTACAAACTCAAAAACAGGGGATCTATTCAGTATTAGTTAATTACTAATCACCTCTCTTAAATATCTTTTCATTAGCCCCCCTCCAAGTATTTTTCTCTATAAAATATTGTCAAAATGGATTACTCCGTGAGAGTTTTATTACACTGTAGGATTTTATGATCTACCAGCCTGTAAACAAGAAAAAAATTTACCACTAGCCACTTCTCACATAGCTCATTTATGCAACCGGTTTAATCATGTTTGCACTGCCGATTGCAATGCCACGTTTTAAAAGCAATATTTTTTATCAAAATAGCCCTAAAATTTAATTATTTTTGCAAAAAGATGCAAAATTTTCGATCGCTGGGGGCTCCACCCCCAGACCCCCTTGCATTCGACGGCTGAGGGCTCTGCCCCCAGACCCCCAAAGCAGCTCCCTCATTGCGAATTTCTGGCAACACGTCTGTTCTGCGTAGATGCAGACAATTATGTTGGCGAAAGTTAATAAATACGATTTTTTAAGCAGGAAAGACGAAAAGAGCGTTTTATGTTATTAATTTGAATTGAATTGGATAAATCAATGACATGAAACTAGTTTTATGCCATTGGTTAATTAAAAAAAAAAAAAAGATATATACTGGTAACGTTTTTGGGATAGGACGGATCAAAAATATCCCCAACAAGTTTGCGCAAGGTCAAGAACATTAATCATAACCATGCAAAATTTTGAGATTATACACAATTTGTGCTCATAAATTTTATCATCCCCCCCACCAAAATTTTCTAGATCCGCCGCTGTAAACAGTGGTAACATCCTCAAAGGCAGGGTGTCGAACCGAACCTGAACCGTAAACCCAAGTGAACCGTTTCATTTTGGTGAACCCGAATCGAACCTGAACCAGCAAAATATTACTTCAGTGAACCTGAACCCTCAAAATTGTGCTCAAGTGAACCCAAACCAAACCTGAACCCCTAACAAAAGTAAGAACACATTTTTCCATGTCCGGATGTTGCTGGCGCTGGTACACGCACAATAAGAGCAGTGGTGATCATCAACAGGATCAGCAATTTCTCCTTTTTTTTTCTGGACGAAACGAGTAACGATAGTTAAATTTTAAGTCAATGAACCCGAACCGAACCTGAACCAGTAATATTTTACTTGAGTGAACCTGAACCAAACCTGAACCTCGAAAATGGTGCTCAAGTGAATCCAAACCAAACCTGAACCGCTAAAATATTTTGAGCAGGAGCTTGACCTGAACCCGAACCGTTATTTGAAACGGTTCGACACCCTGCTCAAAGGCTAAATTTAAATAATATACAACAATAGAAATATTATCAAAAAAAGTTTTGTAGTATTTACTGGTAATCAATATGTGATTTCTCAGCATAAAAGAATCACTAGTACAACTGTAAGCAAATAACACAAAAATAATCATATGTTAACAAACGAAAGGCAATGCGTATCTTCAACCATGATGTAACCAATTAGACAAGTCAACTTCAGCAAGTACAGTGCAAGACTCAATCAATAGCTCCACCAACTGATATCACACAATAGCTTCAGCAATAAAGAATTACGACGTACGCAATCGACTTTAATGCACCTCATCTTTAGGTAAATCCTCCCAACAGTATATTTGTAAAGTTTGCAAAGTTTTAGTGGCATTAAAATAGCTATTTTGTTCTAAAAAATTTAAACATTGACCAGCATCTGAAAACTTTGCGTCTCAACTCTAAACATTGCTTGTGATTCACTTCAATTGCACTAGTTTGCTCAGCATTTTTTTAGTATTGTTTCAGTTTTCAGTACCGGCATTTTCTGTACCAGCATTTTTAGTACCGGCATTTTCAGGACCGGCAATTTCCAGTACCGGCATTTTCCAGTAGCCTACCGGCAAATTCCAATATCGGTACTAGCATTTTCAGTACTGGCAGTTTCCAGTACTGGCATTTTGCAATGACCAGGCTTCACATAGGCCTAGGGCTAATTCATTCACATAAGCCTAGGGCTAACCCTAAAATGCTGTAGTTGAAATATTTACAGAATTTTAACCCCAGCAATAGCCCTTACTCCAATCATAAACTTAACCTTAACCCTATTTTGGGCGGGGAGGGGCAAATTTGCCCCCCCTACCGGTTTTTTTAAAATAAATGCCAAACGACTAAAGGTTTGGATTTGGAATCTCCTGACTTTGAATAAAATTTTATAGCGCACATTTTCAGAAATTTTGGGGTCCCTCAGATGACGGGAAATGACGTCATTTCCGGTTTCATCAGAGGTACCTCGGCCGATTTTGTGTAATTTTGATCATTATGCCATGTCAGTAGCACTTATATTTGATGGATGTCATAAATTTTAATTTTGTGTTGCATTGTAATGTTGAGTCAACTTTTAAAAGTTTTGACGTCATAATTACGTCACTAATAACGTCATTTTTGCTGTTTTTTGTTTTTGCTCCTTTTTTTGTTTCTGAATATCTCTAAGGTGTAAGTGCTTTCACCTTCATACTTTCGGATTTGTGTTATGGTTTATTTCGGTGTAACCTTTGTAAATTTCAATTGATGTGGTGAAAGGAAAGAGGTATAATTACTTGATCTGTCAAAAGCACTTAGGGAATTTTTATGTTCACCAAGTTATTCAGAAACGACAAACACACAAACATCCTTGGATACACTATTATTGGCTAATTAGCACGTCGTTTTTACAGCGACAGCGTTCCCAATAATTGGTATATTATCAATCGGTTAGCGATTCAACGCTCACCCATGTCGCATTGCTGTGCCTTTGGATAATTCACTTTATGATGATTCCCTGCCTGGTGGCTTCGAACAAGCAGCAAATTCAAATGGGAAGAAATCTAAAACTCAACAAGAGCATTGAAACAAAGGCTATTCATAAGCCGGTCTGGACTTCATGAAATTTCAAAACTAGTTGAAATGCACTTTTCCTGTACAAAAAATTCGATTTATAGCGCCTATCAGTCTTTGCAAAAAAGTACACAGGTGTTACTGAAATTGTCGTTTTGCTTGTAAAAATATTGCATAAAATACCCAGATTATGACGTCATAAATTGTATTACGTCATCATTTCCTGCGCCCTCGGAAGTGTTAAACTAAGAGGAATAAAATTAAAAAGCATAAGTTTAAAGCAGCATTTATTATACTTGTATGCCTAAACTACGCTAAAAATCCTACTTTTCATGACGTCATTAACCTTCTGATGACGTCATCAAGTCAAATTAAATATTTTTGAAAATTTTTCAATGAGTAGTCCCAACCTGCAAAGTTTTAGCTTTCTACGACCTTCCAGTAAGCTTTTAGGTAGGGGGGGCAAATTTGCCCACCCCCGCCCAAAATAGGGTGCAAAAATAACCCGCCCAAGATAGGGTTAAGAAAGCAAACCAAAATCATAAATGTACTGAAAATTAATTATTTCTCATCTCATTCATGAAAATAATTATTTTACAGCAAACTATTCACTTGGGAAATTAAGAAAACATTGATTTTGTGGGTACCAATTAGGCTGATTAATTACACACTTCTTTAAGCCATAAAAACCAGTAAGTTTTTCACTGAGGCCAGCTTTTATTGTATTTCCAGTATTAGGTTGTCTTTTTTGGTGATTATAACCTAATAGTCAAAAGTTTTTAATTAAACTGAAAATGGCAATTCAATAATCGCCAAGAATGCTCTGCAAATTACTTGCTATTCTTTGTACCATACAGTAACACACATTTAACTGGCGTTTTTTATGTTTCTTTTTAAGTCCACGCTGGCTATGTTTTAAATTATTCTTAAATTTGGAGCAAAAATGAGCCTTGAGTTTTTATAGGAAAAAAAAATACAGCAACCAAAAGCATCACCAAGCCTGCTACATGATCCCTTACCTTGCTTGCTCGTTTGCTTTAAAAATAAGTTGGTGCAAACCTGCATAATATTGTGGGAAATTTTGAAACATATCCCCATTCGTTTTTCAGCTCTCTTCTTCAAAACATAAGATACGGTATAGGCTATCATATCATGCTAGCTTGACTACAATCGATTATTAAACAATATCACTGAACAGATAAACTACTGTACAATATTTATTGTTTATGGAAAAAAGTCTTGCATTGTGTTGACTTTTGAGTAGCTAGGCTGGCTATTTGGATTGCTTTGACCAAATTTCACTTTAAATGTTGAATACACCAATCTTTTTTTTGAGAATTTGACTGACAATCTAGCATGCTAGATAACTCTAAGCAGTAAAATATTAACGGCAATACAATTACTTTATACCTGCGAACAAACTTTTTGCCTGATGTAAACTATGCGCTTTGAAAAGCAACATCAAAAATTTCAATGTGATAGCAAATAGGCCATAGGCCTACTTTTAAACTTTTGCCTCAAATGCCTCTTACAGTCATTGTTCCTTCGAATTTCTGGTTAGATATAGCCCGTCTGCTATTTCTTCAAAACATATTTTCAAACGAGCATGTGAAACACCCTAAAGACTGAGAAAAGCCGATTTTTGAGGTTTTCCTCCATTTAAGCCAATGCATTTTATTCAGCCAACTCAGATTTGGCGCGAAAAATTGACCTGAAAAGTCACGTGAATGCAATAAAATCACGTGAGTGAAACCCTCCTATACAATGCAATTCACTTGGTTGGCTGATAGATAAGATTTAGGTAGTGACTATTTCACCGAAAATTTTCAACTTAAACAGAATAAAACGAGAATGAGAAATATTCATCCTCGCTTTTTTAATTGCTATTTTAGGGGTTAAGATTAGGGTTTAGGTTAGGGTTTGGGTTAGGGTTCGATTTGGGAATAGTTTTAGAGTAAGCATTTGAGTTTGGGTTAGATTTGAGTCACAATTAATAAAAAACTAGATAAAAATTTCCGGTGAAATAAAGCCTTCCTAAGATTTAGTAGCTTTATGTATCATCATTAGATAAAGCTCTACAGATTGCTTGTGTCTTAAGAGATGTTTTTTTAGCTGAATTTTTCTCAGCTCCAGAACCAGATTACAACAATGGCAAAGATAAAGCAGTAACTCAACGGTCATGTTATTAATCTTATACCGTACTGAAACATGGCTAAAATCAGCATCAATCATCAAATTATAATAAAAAAAACTGATTCTGTTGGAATAAGACATCAATAATATCTGAAGATGACTTTTTTGGTTGAAATCAAATTTGTTGTATTCTTAAACAAAAATTAGATGTTAGAGTATGTGGAGGCTCAGGGCTGGTTCCATAGCCATTTTTCAGAAATAACTGGACTGCTTATGTACGAGAAGATAGATTGATTCCATTCTCTTAGTGTTATTTTAGTGCTCCATCATACTGCTACTTAATAAGCCTATCAGACTAATTGCAAGAGGCTATTCAACTAATTGCCAGGCCTAGACCACAGTATAAATATCATACAGTATTCTCACTCCATGCAAAAACTATTGTGACGTGTGTCCGCATTTTTTGAGAGGTAAAAGCAGAGCTGGTTTTTTTTGACGTCATAATAGTGACATGGTGAGCGGACGAGGATAACGCCAAAAAGTAGGAATTGTTTTGAAATTTTACGTGTGTTTTCTTGGTTTGACGACGTTACCGTCTTCATCCTTTTTTGCGCCCCTAAACGTTAGAGGGCAGCATTTTTCCCCTCTGCATTAGTCCAGATATATCGCAGTCTAGCTCCTTTTGTAGAGTTCGAACGGGATCAGAATTAATATCGATGGAACCGTCAAAGCTCGGGCTTCGACTGGCTATAATTTTGACGTCACTTTCTTGTGACGTCACAAAGTAGTACGTTTAAGAAGAAAAAAAATCGGAAATTTTCTTACATAAACAACCTTTAGTTACTTGGGGTTTTGCTCGCAGCCGGAGCCCAACATTAAAAGTTTGTCAACACTTGGTTCGTATCGTTAACTAACTATCCTGCAAATTTCGTATAAATAGTTTGACGTTTAGCGAAAATATCCTTGATTGTTTGCCTTGTCGTTGTA
Source organism: Trididemnum nubilum (assembly GCA_963965965.1). NCBI lineage: Eukaryota > Metazoa > Chordata > Ascidiacea > Aplousobranchia > Didemnidae > Trididemnum > Trididemnum nubilum. Next base: position 30,148,399 of record OZ014472.1, on the reverse strand, counting down.
AAATTCGTCTTGAATTGCAGTTATATGCAGTGATTGTGTTATTGCTTAGGCCTATCACCAAATAGACTGTGACATCATTATGAAGTAGAAATCGTGAACCTCTAGAACTTTTGATTGAAAAAAGCTTTCGTAGACTGTATGAGTTATCGTTTTTTGATGCAGACGTTCAGTGTAATTCATGATAAAACTTTAATTTAGCTGCAATAATTTTGCCCTATCCTAGTTAGTTTCTTCTAGTTGTAGAGGTATTGAACAAAATCATCTAATAATTGCATGTTTAAATGGGTTTGGTATTAGTCACTTTTTTGAAGTCTTGTCCCGCTTGAAATGTAGTTGATTTTCATCTCAAATCCGCGAAAAATTGTGATTTACATTTTACCTATGATGAAGATATTGACCTTTTGTTAAATTTTTTTATTTAACTTCACATCATATTCGAACAAAATTTCAATTTTTCTGAAGTGAATAAACATCGTTTTTTTCTGATTTTTTTTTGGCTCAAATTCAGGAGAAAATGCGCTTCTCTAATAATTCTGTTTTGCGTTTTTACTTCAAAAATATGGCAACCGTTCATTTGAGCAAAAATAGAGAGGCGCAGCGAGAATCTTGCTGAGGAAAACGGGGGCTTGAACCCAAGTTTTCAAAAAATTTGATCAAAAACATGTCATTTAAGCGACGCCCTGAGTAAACTGGTGCAACTAAGCATGTCACATACAAAGGTCTGCTGGTAGGCAGCCGCCGCCCGAGGCCATGGGGTCAGTTTGTTCGATGTTAGTGATTTTTCCCAAAAAAATAGCTATTTTAACGCCATTTGAATACAATTTTGCACGTTTTGGAATAATTTGAAAGAAAATAAAAATAAAAAAAAGGTATTCACAAAATTTTAAGATAGTTTTTGGCCGATTTGTAGTTGAGGACCCTAAGAAAAAAAAAGGTTTCGTCAAATGTTGGGGTAGTTTCAGAGCAGGATTTGGTTGCGTGGCCAACGACTTCCGGAAGTCACATAAGGGATCTCGGATGGATGTTTGAGATCGCGGGCTGGATACAGCCCAAGGGATATAAGTTGCCGACCCCTGTTGTAATGGCGTAAGCAGGATTTTCGAAAGGAGGGGCCAGGCGCGTAGCCAGAAATTTGAAAAGGTAGATAAAAACCAGATGAGAAACATGAAGACCAAAAAGATGAAGATAAAAAACAAAGGTTTTCACTTAGATTCAGCCCGTTCTTCTGTCCAGATTTAGGTGAAGACCAAAAAAAAAAAAGAAAAAGGTCTACACTCAGGTCATAGTCAGATTTAGTCCGTTTTTCTGCCCAGATTTTCTACCCAAATTCCAAAGAGGGTGGGCATGGCTCAATTTTGCGTACTATTATGAGGTATTCAAACATTACTGGCGACCCAAAGGGGGGGCTTTGGCACAATGCCCCCCCTCCTAAATACACCCCTGCCCTGTTCAACAAAATTGTTAGCAACAGGTGCAGGCATAGTCAAGAATTTACAATGGAATGTTGAACCGACATCAGAGATAATAATGATTACCGCACAATCAGAGAGACTAGCTCATTATAACCGTTGGAGGTCGATGGGGAAAATTAAAACTCACGTTAAGAGAGATATAATCAACTACCAAGCAGAGTTGTAAACGGGCCGATTAATTCAGGCCCAAACCCGAAAATATAAGCCCCAACCCGAAAACTAATTTGAAGCCCAATTCATGCCCGAAAAAACCCGAAAGTTAAGGTTGATCTGAAAAATTTAGCAATGTTGTCAAGTTAATTTGATTATATTTTTGTGCACCTAAGACAAAAGCACGTGTTAGACCCGAATTAAGCCCGAAATTTTGTCAACTTGAGCCCCGAACCCGACCTGAAAAGCCCGGCTCGACTTACAACTCTGCTACCATGCGGTAAATAACTCTTTACGTCCATGGAACTTTTTTTAGATCGCTTGTTGTCATGAATATTTTTTAAGCGGGTTAGTCATACGAATAACTTAAAACTTTCATAATGATGTCACAGTCTATTTGGTGATAGGCCTAAGCAATAACACAATCACTGCATATAACTGCAATTCAAGACGAATTTTACAACGACAAGGCAAACAATCAAGGATATTTTCGCTAAACGTCAAACTATTTATACGAAATTTGCAGGATAGTTAGTTAACGATACGAACCAAGTGTTGACAAACTTTTAATGTTGGGCTCCGGCTGCGAGCAAAACCCCAAGTAACTAAAGGTTGTTTATGTAAGAAAATTTCCGATTTTTTTTCTTCTTAAACGTACTACTTTGTGACGTCACAAGAAAGTGACGTCAAAATTATAGCCAGTCGAAGCCCGAGCTTTGACGGTTCCATCGATATTAATTCTGATCCCGTTCGAACTCTACAAAAGGAGCTAGACCGCGATATATCTGGACTAATGCAGAGGGGAAAAATGCTGCCCTCTAACGTTTAGGGGCGCAAAAAAGGATGAAGACGGTAACGTCGTCAAACCAAGAAAACACACGTAAAATTTCAAAACAATTCCTACTTTTTGGCGTTATCCTTGTCCGCTCACCATGCCACTATTATGACGTCAAAAAAAAAAACCAGCTCTGCTTTTACATCTCAAAAAATGCGGACACACGTCACAATTGAGTAAGATTACTGTATGATATTTATACTGTGCCTAGACCATGTAGACTACTATAGGTTATGTCTATTGCAACAACAATTTTTATACATTTTTCTAAACGTTAAATTTTTTTTTGTGCAATGATTTTAAATTGTTAGTTGACTTTAGACTTTCTAGTTTTGTATAGCTACATTGTCATCATACGCATATACTTGGCCAGTAGGCAGTGTTCCCTCTAAGCTGGGTGTGTGTGTGCGCGCGTACTTAGCTTTCAGAGACTGCGCTCTTGCATAAATTTACTGAACACAGACATATTGTTGTACATTCTTTGTTGCACTAATATTACAAATATTATTCATTTCCAAAAAAGTGCACACACACAGGGGCGTATTTAGGGCCTTTAGGTCGCTAGGATTGCAAAATTGCATAGTAAAGTGAGCAAAATTGAGGCATGGCTCCCCCTTTGTAAGTTGGGCATCAGGCTTTTGGCTGGAAATTTGAGTGAGTTCGGGTGAAAAACGGGACGGACCTTGAGTGAAGACCTTTTTTTTTTTTTTTTGGAGATCACCTGATTTTGGGCGGAAAAAACCTTTGAATTTCGGATTGCGGCCGAAAAATCACTCTGAATTTTGGCGAAGACCTTTTTTTTTTTTTTTTTTTGGAGATCACCTAATTTTGGGCGGAAAAAAGCTTTGAATTTCCGAGCTTTCCGAGACATTTCGCCTCAAGTTTCGGACAAACCGTCTGAAACTGATTCAAGATCAATGAAAATTCGAGTCAAGGTCGTTTGCACACTTCTCACTCTTTCAAAATAGCCCCCCCCCTTTTTCAAATCCTGGCTACGCGCCTGTTCCTGGCCCCCCCCTTTTTCAAATCCTGCGTACGCTACTGCACACACACCAAAATTTCTGCGCATACAGACTACAAAAAATTAGGGGGAACATTGCCAGTAGGTCTGCATGCAGTTACCACACATACTACGGAATTTATTTGAAGTTTCTGATTTTTTGTTTACAAAGGCTTCTGTTGAATTAGATGTACTGGAGTAGAGTAGTAAACTTATGTTGCTATAGAAAAGACCAATTGGTATGCCTCCAAATAATTGTGCTTCACCTGGTTACAATAGGTGTTACAAAAAAGAAAAGGTTTGTATAAAACATATTGAAAATTTAAAGTTTCTTAAAAAAGGTTGAAAAGAATACATTCATCAAAAGGCACTACCGAATGTCATACTATCATACAGAGATTCTAGCCATAAGCTTGACAACATTTTATCCCAGATTCATTGTGGTCAATGCGATATTTGTGAATGACTTTTCAAAGCAAATTACTTCATTGTTTGTTCGAGTAAGTATATTTATCATTTACATTTTTTATGGCTCTGTTTGAATAGATAGTAGATTTCCTCAGTAGTACTACATAAGATGGTAGACTGCTTTGTTTCAATAGTCAGTTATCGATGATTTTATTATTGAAAAATATACAATGCATGAAATAGTAATTTAGATTCCACCAATGCTCAGGGCTTAACTTTTCCGTGTGAAGATTGCTTTGCATTGAGCTAGACATAGGTTTTCAAACTGTGCACAGAAGCACACTTAAGTTTGAATATCTGGAAATTTTGAGAATCACATAAGAATTTGTAGAGAAGCAAAGAGGCATATGCTCGAAAAATTCAACACTGCCTACACGAAAAATCACAGCAAATGCGAGCAAAAGCAGATAAGTCATACATTCAAGTAGCAAAATTCTGAGTGAGAATGTTGTAGCTTTTTTGCGAGCAATGCTTTTTTATTGCACTGCACTCCTTTAACAAAGTTTGTGTCATTGCTGGTTCACATCATTTATTTATTGTAGGTTTGACGGCAGCGGGCGATTTTGTGATTTTTATAGAGAAAATCAGCTATTGTTCAGACCATTTGGGGCTCCATTGTGTTAAACATCGCTGGTGAGATTACATTTTTTCGAACTTTATGAAATTAAAGCAAAGTTGGCAAGACTTCAAGATTGTGCTTTGCTTGATAAAAAACCAGCAACAGATATCCATGCTCTAATGCAAAATGAGAACACTTTTGATCATTTTTTTCGTTTGTTTTATTTGGAACAAGTTAAAACTCAGTCACAGCTAGGGTTGTAATCCCGGGAAATCCCGATCCCGAATTCCCGGGATTTGGGGTATTTTTTCCAATCCCAATCCCGGGATTATATGTCTAGAAATCCCGGGACTTATTAAATTTAGTATACCCCTGATTGACCGTTTAATGTCAGCCTACGGAAGTGAGCATCATGTAATGTTACAATTCTAAAGTACAGAATTAAGTTTTGCGTACCCTAGCTCAGCGTTTCTAAAATGGTGCACCGCAAGGGTTAGCTAGATGCGCCAAACTTGTATTTCGTAAATTTACGACCTGTTATTTGCACTATTCTTTATTTTCGGAATTTATAAAATTGGATGCGATGACCATCTTGAAGTTGTAAGATATCCGACATTGCAATTATTACAGTCATATTCTTGGCGCAAAACCCTTTTCCTGGCATGCTGCTCTACATGAGTGGAGTCAGAGTCTCAGAGACTAAATGAAGTTACTATTTTCTACACTCGATAAAGTTGCTGATGGAAACAGTATGATGTGCTCTAATACTTATAGCAGCTAACTGATAGCTCAGCTTCTGCCCAGAGAATGAGTGCAAGACACGAGCGCACACAGTGTAAAGAAGTCTGTACTGTGTTCTTTCTGTACAGTCTGTACAGGTTTTTGTTCTTTCCATACTACTTTTTTTAATTATTTGCTCAATCCCGAATAATCCCGGGATTATAAGTCTAAAATACCGGGAAATCCCGATCCCGGGATTGTATAAACTGGTCCCAAATTTACAACCCTAGTCACAGCATAAAAATACTTGTCGCTTTCACCCGGATATCATCAGGTAACACTTGGTTATAATTACTATATGCTCAACATTTAGTTGAGGATACGATTTTGGCACTAGATCTAATAATGATTGCTCTGTTATGTTTAGTTGCATGATAGTTGACTGGTGTTTTTTGAGATGTTACGGATAGAGAATAGCTTGAATCAAAATGTTCATGTCTTTGAAGGTTTTCGTTAAATATTTGTCAAGAAAAATTGTCAGAGTGGAGAGTGTAGAAAAAAGTAGGTCTATTTATAACAAAAAAGACAAGCTGTGATTGGCTGGAGTAGGACCAACAAGAAAGCGCATCAGTGTGAATACTGTGAAATCTTCAAACTATTCACGAATTTTGGTTGTCAGCAGAGGGCAGGGTTGAAAGTTATGATAAAACTGGCTTCAAGGGCAAATAGATGGAAGGGAGAGCGGTCTTGGGAAAGAATTTCTTGACAAATTTCAGACGAAAAGCATTTAAGAAATAAATATCCTGATTAAAGCAAATCTCAAGTTCTGTACCACCAACCAACTTTTCGAATAGAGGATTGTAGTATACTGCTAATTGAATGGAATAGTTTTCTAAAATTACGATAACCGGTTTTCTGAGCGTAGAATTGATAACATAATAACTTGTATAATTAATGTTCGCATGAGTTTTAAGTCATGTAATTCATTAAGTTTGGTGTCCATTAAATCAACTTTTCTTATTTAGCTGCTGTTGAAATAGGTCTCGCCAAAGCATAATTAATAAAAAATAGAATTAGTTGTTTTGAAGATTGACCTGCAAAAACTTATGCACTTGGCTACTATTTGGTGAACTGCGTTTTTTTTTTTAGATTTATTCTTACTCTAGGAATGAAAAGTCCAGTTTGCTACCATGATTTGCAAAAAGTTTTAGTCATACCATCTTAGCAAACCTTGCCTGATTACCGGTAAGTGCCCTAATATGCCTAAAAATTCAGGACAGCTTTATTGCTTGAATAACTTATCTAAACGAAATATTATTATCTATCATACCGGTACTGACTGCCATGAAATACCAATCAAAAGTTTAGGTTAAATACCATTCATTAATTTTATTCTTGACTCCCACAATTATAGCGAAAAGATGCTAATGCAATAATAACATGTTGAGTCGGGAAAAGGATTGTTAATCTGAATAAATGTTTCGTTGGTGAATGATATTGATAACTTTCAGTAATGTTAAGAAGCCAACTACTGGTTGGGCCCCGCAGACCATCAATTTCATTCAATCTTACAAATGAGACAGTGGAGTGAATGAAACTGCATATTTCTCACTGTGGATAAAATGACAGGAATGCCATCACAATTTGAAATGTAACACCTCACACACTAAATAAATTCTCTGTAAGTGCATTCAAAAATGTTTTGTGGTAGTGTGATTGCCCTCTGCTTAACGTTAACAATATACGTAATTACTTTACTCACGCTCATTGTTTTCACAAAATCAGTCAACTGTTTGCGTGAAATCAATGAAAGTTATATATTGTCGTAGTAATAAAATTGATTTCGACCCCGTAAAGACCATCATCAATATTTTGCAAAAAAGAAGCAAGTTGGTACTGTTAATTGTAAATGAAAATTTGAATGATTTTGCGAAAATGATGAAACATTACTATCAATGAACGATTTTCACAACAACTTTGGCTGGCAATTTTTAGGCCTGAGTTTAATTCCCTGCATACTGCCCGTCATTACAGTAACAATTATACGAATTGGAATAGCTTTGTATATTACATAGTCAATTTCTGATAACTTTCAGGTTGAAGATAGCTACGTTTATAGTTTGTTTTTTTTTTTGCTGAAATGTAGCTCGACAAGACCTGGTCTATGACTCAGGAACTGGATCTATACTTGGATTTACTGATCTTGGCCATCGTCATAATCCACATGAAGAAGAAGTAGGTCTGCATGCTCTTACTGTGGATGCAAAATCATTTTCTGGAACACCTGGGGTTAAATATCCAGTTGTTATTTTAGTACCTCCTCAATCGCTGCGGGCCAGCTTTCCTCAATCATGTGGGAATTAATGTGTTGCGATGAGGGAGTGTGCAAGTGAGAAGCAGGGATTAAAGGTACATGTCATAGTAGGGTAACCTTGTAAGCCGAATATGTTTAATGCTTACCTTAAACTTTTCACTTAGAATTTTGTATTCAAAACTAATGTGAAGTATTGTAGCAGTATGCTCAGCTAAATTTTCTCCGTGGAAAAGGGGTGTAACCGATTTGTGGGGTTTATTGAAGAGACCAAAAATCCAATGCAAACATGTATGCACTATACCATAAAATGCCAAAAAATACTGATATTTATTAGTGCATGTACCGACAGATAGATTTGCTATTTCCAATCAATCTAAGCAACACAAACTTTACTTAGTTACTTAGTATTTATCATTTTTTTCTGCTTTAAAATTGCTCATATTTAGTGAAATGTGAAAAAGTAAATTACACCTACTTGGTTAATAACGTATGTTGTAAATTCTTCGATTTTGCTTTTTGGCAGACTGTCGTAAGTACAAAAAAAAATAGTTAAACCAGAAATCAAATACGTTGTTTAAAGACTAAAATTTTGTATTTCCAACACAACATGGTTGATTACTTTGTATTACCAAGAGTGGCTCAGGGGAGCTTAGGGGGCTTCAGTCCCCCTCAGCCAAATCACGCAGAAAATTTAACCCAAATATGGATGCTTTTAAACGTGTTTTGAACTTGACCCCCTTAGCAAAATCTCGGTTGCGCGCCTGCTTACCAATGGTATATTTTTCAAGAAGAATAGTAAGATAAGCATTAGACAAAACAATAAACTGATGATCCTTTTTTTTGATTTTCTGAGAATTGAGCTTTTCGCACTTACGACAGTTTGACACTATAGCGACGATTTATTACTACAATGCATTCAAACTATTAAACATAAGAGTTATCGAGCTACAATTACCTTGCCATTATTTTTTGGTTTCTGGGAGAATAAATGAATTTGTCTCGTTTTGTTAGATAAGCATTTATATGACATCTTTGATAGCAAAAACTGTACGTTTTTATTTTTTTGCACAAGGTTTTTGCCCATCATTGCAGACGGTCTGGCTGCTAACAGATCGACGTTCAAGTGTATGTGCACTGTTGGCGATTTCCCCTTTGAAGCGACAAATTGATTTTTTCCCAACCAAGAGCAAAAGTTGTACCTTGTTTCTGATTTCCACCTATTGAAAACTACTCGAAATTGCTTGTTTGCTGGTCGAGAAAATAGCACCAAACCAAAACGAAAGATGATTTTCTGCAATAGCAAATATATTACCTGGGAGCTTTTCAAATTTGATGAGTCGCAGAATGTAAGTTCAAATTAAAGTAAAGTTTTATCTACTTTTCTGCTATAATTTGAGCATATAATGCTGTTGGTTTTTGATTAATAAATAAGACTTTAAAATCCAACTAGAAAGCTACCAAATATTTGTTAAACTTGCTTGAGTTACAATAAAACGTGTAAGAAGTTGGTGGGACCGTATCCACGTCATTGAGCGTGCATTCTGCGCGCAACGCTGCTCCTTTCCAAGAAATGTTGCTGCTGAGGTGAGCTTTTGGTAACATCTGTGCCTAGCTTTCCGGCCAGGGAATAAAACCTAAACCTTTCGTTTCAGAAACAAACACATTTTCATTCAAGCAAGTAGCTGGTAGATTTTAGCAATGAAAAAAAAGATTTAATAGCTTGTACTTGCTTCTACTTTCACAAATGCTGTGTAATTCTCAAACTCAATTTTTACGTGCAGTTGGGGACCTGGTGCGCATCCGTTTTAGCTCGCGGCATCTACACCTGGCAAGCTATTCGAAGATGAGCGTCAGGCTAGCTACTCAAACGCTGTCAGCTTCAGTAGCTAGAGAAATAAAAAATGCTCCCGAGAACAAACACGCTGAGATGGAGGAAACTGCTAAGTTTGCTGATGTCATGGATAAGTGGCTAGACTGCATGAATACACGGCCAGGACATGGTAAAGCCATTCTTCAAATGTACACGTACATCAATAGGAATCCATTTTTTCACTTGATTGTGATACAAATGTTAATGTTGGCTGAAGCGTATTTATTTTGGGAAAGCAGCATTATTTTCGTTCAAATCTCTGCGTTTCGGCAAAGTAATGCTTTTTTTAACCCTGTCACTAATGGTCTCTTTATAATTAAGCAAAATGCACAGATTCTTTTAAACGAGGACTAAGGGCGAAATCAACAGGGATATCTAAAGTTAGGCGAATCGCAATAGACTAAATCGGCGTTGACTCCATCCTTCGTGGCCCCGCCGTTCCAGAGATATTTTGTTTCAACACAACGTAGGAGCCTTTAATCTTATAAACTTTAATAACTTTTATTGGCAACCATGATGTTGATAGCCTGAGCGTCGTAAGCGACACCTTCCCAGTTCTAACCCAAAGCAACGCCGCTATTAGGCTACTGCATTGAGTCGTTCGCTGCGCACTAATCAGTTTCATCTGGTCAGCTGAATAGATACAAGCTGGAAAAAAGAGTAGACTGTTTAGTAGACCAGGGAACAAACGTCTAAGAACAAGGCAAAATAAGGCTAGTAAAGTTAATAAAGTAGTAAATCATTAATTATTGGCGACTTATACTTAGAATTTATTCTGGAGTTGCCAAGTACTGTAAGCAAATACAATAAACCTACTCAAGTACTGGTGTCTTATTATCAGGTTTAAGTTTGTACTTTGTAGCAGAGGTGGAGTCCTCGAGGACGTCCTTGGCCTCGAGGACACAATTTGAAGTCCTTGGCCTTGGCCTCGAAGGTCAAGTCCTTGGCCTTGGCCTCGAGGCCTCAAGTCCTCGAAAATTGGCCTGTCCTCGGCTCGAGGACAGCACTATTTTTTGGAATGTTAAAATTTTGTGGAGCGCTGGAAAAATTGTTTGGAAAACGTTTTTTAGTGGAGATCGCTTGAAAAATTTTTGTGAAGACCTTTTTTTTTTTTTTTTTTTGGAGAGCACTTGCGCTTTGTGTCCTTGGTCCTTGGCCTTGGCCTCGAGCATTCCTGTCCTTGGCCTCGAGAGCGTCTGTCCTCGGAAAGGCTGTCCTTGGCCTCGGATTTTTTTTGTGTCCTTGGCCTTGGCCTTGGCCTCGAGCCTTGTGTCCTCGACTCCACCTCTGCTTTGTAGCCTAGTAATAAAAGCCTTATTGCTAGGCTAGACTAATATTTAGACTGATATGTATCTGACAGATTGATTTTTACCGAGATCACTAGGCTACCAAACAGTCTACTCTTTTTTCCAGCTCGGATCTGTTGTGCCTACAAGATCAAACTGATTAGTGCGCAGCGAAACGACTCAATGAAGTAACCTAATAGCGGCGTTGCTTTAGGTTAGAACCGCGAAGGGATTGCTAACGACGCTAAGGCTATCACGTCAGGGTCACCAATAAAAATTATTAAAATTTATGACAGTAGACGCCTTAGGTCGTGTTTGAGGTAGAGTATTTCTGGAACGGCTAGGTCAAAAAGGATGGAGTTAACTCCAATCTAGTCTAATACGATTCGCCTAACGTTAAATACCCCCATTGATTTTGCCTTTAGTCCTCATTTAAGTTTTAGTAGCAAATGTCAGCAATGGTTGCGTATTGTAAATAGAGCACGTGCCGCTTTTTGTCCATAACATCTGTTCAATTTTTTAGTGATAGCAACGATCACCGCTTGAAGTGGTTGGTAGAAAAATTTTTACCGAACTTGTGGCAACAGAGGCTGGAAAATGTGGAAAATTTTGGAAATATCGTATTTGTCAAAGCAAACTTATGAGGGATTATGCATGGCAACAAAAGAGATGGTAGCGCTTGTTCGCACTCTCCTGCAGCGTGATTTGTTATGCGTTTTAAGTCGGAGAATATCTCAAGACAGCCTGGATGCTTATTTTGTTCATCAAAGATCACTTGGAAGAAGGCACCAAAACCCAGGCATTCAGCAGTTTGGTTAGAGGAATAATGCCGTTGTTTTACAGTACAGCGACAATTGCGTTTAATTTTATATAATGCATTTTCACGTTTAGTTTTAAACATACAATTAGCTAGGCCAGTGGTACTCTGGCAGCCACGTTAGAGATTCATATGTTTGATTGGCCGTTTATGTGCGGAAAAAAACTTATGCCATCTTCAAATTGGGTTTTGTAAGTTGAATTCTCTAAGAGTCTTAACCTAAACCATGGCCCACTACGAGATGTAATGCCAAATAATCCATTGTTTTGTGCTTTATATCTTTTGAGATGTTGCTTTTCTTGACTGCAACAACAAAAGTTTGAAAGCAACCTTATCAAAACTAGTTTTTTCTAAGTCACTTTTTTGATTACGTGACAGAAGGTCCGTTTTTACACATCATGATAATCTTAAGGCAAGTTTAAATCTCATTAAAACATATGCCTGAACATTTTAGCCAAATTTCAGCGCAAAGCATGCCTAATTGTAATTACGTTTTATTCACCAAGTTGCCTTGGCCAGGAGACAGCGATAGGATCTTTCGGTCTTCGAGTCAAGCTGATACCTGCCCACCTGTCTACCACACACGGTTTAGGCTTCACACTGTCCCTTTAATTGCTAAACGTCAAGCAAGGAAGCTGTGAATACCTATTTGTATAGTCTTTGGTTTGACCAGACCGAGAATCGAACCCGAGCCTACCGTTTCATTAGCAAACGTTATATGCACTCAACCTCTGCTGTAACGAAACATGCATTTCTTTTAGACTATCTCTCGTATTTGCATGTCATGCATTTTCAGAGACGCGAATTGTTAAATTTTGCTTGGGATTTACTCTGCACTGTATATTTCTGTAATGGGAGTAAATATTTCACTGGTAAATTTTAAGTTAAAGAAAAGAACGAAAATGAGAAATTCATCTGCGCATTTTTTTATTTGCTTTTTAAAGATCAAAATTAGGGTGTGCGTTAGATTTGGAGTTAGTTTTGCGGTAAGCTTTTGAGTTTAGGTTCAATTTGGATGAAAATTAATAAAAAAGTTGATTGAAATTGCCGGTGGAATAAAGCCTTCCTTCTGTAATTAATTTTTTAGTGTTGCTGCAAGTTCACACTTTTGTTTAGCTCCATGACGAATTAAAAAGTTTTAATTTCAAAGATTTTCGGAGAAAACGACTTTTGACAGATTTATTACCAATTTTTTCATTGGCAGTTTGACTGCTAGTCGATGTCCTCTAGTTTTCAAATACAAAGAAGTAATTTTTTGTGCACATTTTGGTATTTCGTTTGAAATTTCACGGCCACCACTTAAAAGTTTTATGTGACGTAGTACTGCTGACTGCAAGCTTTTCCATAGACTGGATAAGTTGACGAAATCTCTCTTAGCGCTTTTTCGCTGCTCAGCAACAGCAGCTGCTGTACGAGCGAATCGGTAACGTCGAAAAAAAGGAGTCGCTACTGTTCGCTACTCATTTCTGAAGAAAAAATTTCCTCATTCGAAAAACATCGGTTCCTAACATTTTTTTTGACAATTTAGCCACCGATGTAATTGGTTGCGGCCTTATCGCCAATGGTTAACCTTGCAGTTTGTATTGGAGAGTCTTCGCCGCTGTATTCTTTATAAAGTATTGGGATTGCGCTTTTTGGATTTCTGCTTTTGACAGACTTGTTTCCCTTGACAAACGACCAGCTTCTGCTGAAAATATCTTCGTTAATTTTGCTTGATCTCTGTTTTAGCAAAACTCTGCAATAAAAATTTCAAAACATGAACACTTTGTCTAATTACGTCCCAGTGTTGTAAAATAATGCATTCGTGATTTATCTTGCTTATAATGATTTACTGGGTCAAGTTTAAAAGCAATTTTAGACAGGGAGAAAATCGCTCGTAAGTTTGGAAAATACTTCATTCGCAAGTAACACTAGCAAAGTTGAGCGCTTCATGAATTTGATGAGATAGGCACAAATTTAATTTCGCGTTGCTTTCGAAGTAGTGTAATCATGACTTGGAAATCTGGGCGGTAACTCTTCATTTGAACGAGATTAGATTTAGACTAAGATATTTATGTATAAACAGATCTTTAATGCAATCATAGACTCTTTATTAGTAGACTGGAAACAAGCGCAATTGCGCCAATTTTGTCTTTTTTTAGTCACGGTTCCCTGGTGCGATATCGTTATCACAGTGTCAATTAGTTCTGTCTGCTTTGGTTGCACTGTATGCAAGCAGGTACAGTTAGTTATAGGCAAGTAGCGAAATTTCGCGGACCTTAGACTCGATTAGGTTAATGTTATGGCTTATCGATTTCATATAAAATACAAAAGATAAAAATAGAAATAGAGATAGAAAGCCTAAAAAAACAACAAATTAATAAAAACACTTAGTTTCGGAGAGACGTGCGGAATTGTAATTCGCAGCAAAGTTTTGAAACGTTCGACCCCCACGTCAACGACAGTTAAGTTTACTCTAAACAGACTATGATGACATCTGAAAAGCTTCGAGTTTAGAATCTCGAAACCTCTACTAACATTGTATAGACCTTATACAAGAAAGAGGAAGCGTATTATAATATACTAGGAAAATCTTTGGTGTTTTGCAAACGTTTTAAATAGATCCGTAACTTATAGTAAAAATATCCATCCATTATACCCACCTCCGGTTTTTGATTGCGTAGCATTCAACTCCATTTATGAGAGAATTTTTCAAACACTGAATACGCATTTTTGACATAGGAAAGCCCGATGTAATTGGTTTCATATTACTGTACTGGTGTAGCTGCAAATGGCAAATACAAACATGTTGAGCCAGGTGTGTAGCCAGAAATTCGCAATGGGGGGCTGTTTTGGGGGTCTGGGGGCAAAGTCCCCAGCCGCCGGAGGCACGGGGGTCTGGGGACGGAGCCCCCAGAGCTCGAAAATTTTGCATTTTTTTTGCAAAAATAACTTAATTTTAGAGCTATTTCAATAAAAAATAATGCTTTTAAAACGTGGCATAGAAATTGGCAGCGCAACATGATTCAACTGGTTGCATTAGTGGGCTATATGGGAAGTGGCTAATGATAACATTGCAGTTCTCTTGTTTCCTTGCTGGTAAATCATAAAATCCTATTATTCAATAAAACTCTCACAGAGTAATCTATTTTGTCTATATTTTATAAAGAAAAATAATTGGGAGGGGGCTAATGGAAAGATATTGGAGAGAAGTGACTGGTAATTAACTAACACTGAATGCTCCCCCCCTTCCCCTTATTCCTGAGTTTTGCTGATAAAACCTATGTTTGGCGTTTTTACATCAGCGATGAAACTTGATTGTTTATTTTCGGGCATTTTTTACAGTTTTCATTGATTTGTGACTTTAATTTTTGACAATTAGCCCCCCCCTGAATATATGTTTCAAAAGATGCTTTAAATCACTTTTTAGTCAATTCCAGCGCAAAAAAAAACAGTCTCATAAGAGCTAAAAACGTGGTATTTTTCTTATTCTGCATTTTGGTTGACAGGCCAATGGGGAGGCTGTAGCCCCCCTGCCCCCCCCCTAGCTACGCTACTGTGTTGAGCCCCGCTGAATAACGGTCTGGCTACGGCCATGATTATACTAAACTCGTTGTGGTCAAGTTTCGAGTTTATATGGTCGCAAAATTCCGCAAGTGCATGTAGAGCGAGTAACATAAACAGGGGATATTGTGCCATGGCCCTCCTCTTTGGGCCATGATACAATTCAAAAAATATGTAAAAAAGATTAAAATCGCGTAATTAGATTACAATGAAGCATGCACGTAAAAAAGAGTCACGCTATACCTGCATTTTAGCATCATTTTAATCAGCTTGATCGTAAGAGTGGTGCAAATTAAAATTTTTTTGCTTATGCTAATGTATTTTTGCTGTAAGAAATTTTTCAACTCAAGTTCATCACATCTATACTGTAAAAAAAGTCATGGCTCTATTTCTCTATATGTAATCATTTAACCAGACTTGGCTTGTTAAGAAGTAGCATTTCAACCAGCTGGTGGGGGCACGTTATATTTCAGATGTTTCGCGGCCAAAGCCGAAAACAGTTTAGCGTTTAATGCTTGGCAAGTTGCGAAAAATCTGACACCAATAGCTGCAAAACTTTTACTTTTTTTCTTGACATTACTTATACTACCTGTGAAAAGGATAGCCATTTACTTAGCTTATGGCCTTTGGTTGTTTTTATGCGTATTTTGTGTATGTTTGGCGCTGTTCAAAACTACATAGGCCTATCTGTTTAACCGAAATTTAATCTAAAAGGTCTTAAAACTGAGTTATTTTTGTAAAACAGCGTAAAAATCTCTGAGCGCTGGGTATTCCGTCCTCTGACCTCCTTATTTCATCCGGTGGATGGAGACTTGGATACCAGACCCTCAATTTGTGGTTTCAATTTTAAGTTTTGACTCATGCCCTCCTTTTAGAAAATCTTGCCGAAGCCGATGCTGCTGTGCATTTATAACAAGTATAAAATGCATCAAAAAAAAAAGTCTTGTCGAATTTGAAACTCACTGCAATTCTGATTTCCCAGTTATCCAGAGCTAGTTAGTAACAAAGATTTTATTTGAATAAGATTAATTAAAGTAAAGTGAATAATATAGGCTATAATATAGATAAGATATTATCAGCACTATTGACCACACAATGTCTGAAGTTGTGGTCAACACCATTCTTTGCTTTATGAGCCATCGAATGAAATTAATGCCAATGGAAGACCTCTCTAAGGTGGTTTCTGATTATTTTCATTGTGAGGAAGTCAAAGAAACTAAACAACTCCTTTATGATAAGATACCTGAATCTGTAAAGCCTCAAAATCTAAAAAGATTTATTCATAGATAGGGCAGTGATAAAGAAAAATCGGCAGCTTCTGCTAATGCCTCTGGTATCTATATTCTTCTGCAGACCATTGAAAATGAGTCCAGTTTCTCTGCTCCAATGTTTGCCACAGTTTCTTGTCAATTTCCTCCTTTGGACATTGTTTGCGTAGATGCAGTGGCTCTTTACACTGATGTGTTGGAATTAAAAAGAGAGATGAACCATTTGAAAATGAAAAATGAAAAAACTGTAAGAGAAGTTGATGCTCTAAAAATGGATAGCACTGAGATAAATAGGAAGATGGAACAAGTCCAACTTATTAATGCTACTACTGCCCTTGAAGCAGGTCGTCTGGTTAGCACACCAGTTGATGGCCCTGAGCCAGCTGATACTTACGCAAGTAAAGTCTCTAAATCTTTGCCCAAAAAAACTGTTGCAAAAAAGAATTCAAAGCTTGACAGTTCTGATTCCCAACCTTCAAACTCTCAGAGCCTGAGCAAGGATGAAGATGGTTTTAAAACATTTGTTAAAAGAAAACGGCCTCCTAAGATCGGCAAAAAGACAACATCTTCTTTGAAAGCTGTAAAACCTGTTCATAAGGCACTTGACATTTTTGTCACCAGGTTACACCCATCCACATCAGAAGAGGAAATAGCACAATTTGTTAAATCCCAATTTGCTGATGCGAAAGAGGTGTCATGCTTATCTCTAAAGACAAGACATAATTCATATGCATCTTTTAAAATTTCTTTCTGTAGGGTTTTATTTAAAACCTGCCTTGATGCTGAAAATTGGCCAGTGGGAGTATTAGTGAAGACGTATTATCCACCACATTTTGAAAAAGTGAATTCAGACACATACGCAGAATCTGGCTCAAATCTACAACACGACTAATGGCTTGCAGCAATTTAAAAGTAGCCTCCTTTTATTGCAAAGGCTTTTATTCTTCCACTGTTGAAATATTAGAACTATGTGAAGACCATGACATCGTTTTTCTGCAAGAAACTAGGTTGCCACCTCACAGGCTGAATGAAATTAGCCAAATTAGCAATGATGTATATACTTTTGCCATATCTTCTATGGATGATAAAGAAAAGATACACACAGGAAGACCTTATGGGGGTACAGCAATTCTGTGGAAGAAGAGCATAGATGCTTCCAGAGTTGTCAATTATGACAACTTTATCATTGGCATTAAAGCAAACCTTGGTGAGTCATATTTAACATTAGTAAATGTGTACCTTCCTCATAGTAGCAGCACTAATGTTGATGCATATCTACAATATCTGAGCAAACTTCGAAATTTTTGTGAAGAATTTGGTTGCAATGTGTCAATAATTGGAGATTTTAATGCTTCTAAGCAGAATTTGTTTGGCCCTATGCTGTCTTCATTTTGTGTTGATCATGGATATGTTCAGTCTGATAAATTTTTTTTGCCTAATGACTCTTATACATACGTAAGTGAGGTGCATGGCTCTACCTCATGGCTAGACCACTGTCTATCTTCTACAGCTGTTCACGATTCCATAGGTAAAATATCTGTGGTGTATGATTGTATATCTTCGGACCATCATCCTCTGAGTATTTCATATGTGTGCTCAAAATTACCTAACATCAGTGTAGAATCCTTGAACTCCACTAACTTTAAATGGGCATCTATTTCTGAGGATGAAAAGCATGCCTACTTTAAAGAAACTGAGATGCGCATGCTAAATTTTAAAATCCTCAGCTTTGCTATTTATTGCAAAAATGAGCTGTGTACAAATGAAATGCATGCAACAGAAATTACAAAACTTTATCAAGATATAACCCACGTCTTGCTCACATTGGCCAAAGAATCTATTATTGGTACTGGTATCAAAGAAAGCAGTCTACATCATTGTATATACCTGGCTGGAATGGGCAAGATAAACAAGCTCATTCTCTAGCTAGAAATGCATACCTAACATGGAGAACTTGTGGTAAACTATTACATTGCTCTACTGACTTTTGGAAGAAAGTCCGAGCTGCCGGTCCCAAAAAAGCTCACTCTTTGGCTTCAAGCATTGATAACATTAATGGTACAGCAGCTATTGCTGAAATGTGGAAAAATAAATTTTCAAACTTGTTAAATGAGCAGAATGCTCCTGATACTGGAGAAATATTTTCTGCTGGGGCTAGCGATAATTTGAAGGGGATAGGTTGTAATGTTGCAGATGTTAAACGTCTTTTATCTCTACTCCCACTGAACAAATTTCCTGGGCGTGATAATATAAGTGCTGAATTTATCAGATTTGCGCATCCTAGCATCTGTATATATTTGAGTGCATTTTTTAATTTGTGCACCGTGCATTCTTTTATACCTTCTCAGTGTCTAGAAACTGTTATTGTACCTATCATTAAGAGTCCTACTGGTGATATATCAAACTCTGGAAACTATAGACCTATTGCGATTGTAACGGTAGTTTCTAAGCTTTTTGAGCACCTTATTTTGTTTAAACTCTAACCGTTGCTCACAACTAGTGATAATCAATTTGATTTCAAACCTCTTCATGGGACTGACATGTGTACATTTTTATTGAAAGAAGTTGTTCGCTCATATACTACAAAAAATACTCCAGTTTATTCTGCGTTTCTTGATGCTTCAAAAGCTTTTGACTGGGTGAATCATGCTATGTTATTTCGCAAACTTATGGCCCGATCCGTACCTGGGTGCATTTTATGCTTGCTTCACTTCTGGTATACTAACCAAACTATGATGATAAAATGAGGTAATTGTATGTCCTACTCTTTCAATGTCAGTAACGGTGTTCGTCAGGCTAGTGTTTTGAGTCCATATCTTTTTGCTGTTTATATGGATAATCTGTCTAGTGAACTGAATAAGGTAAATGCTGGTTACATTGTGGGAAATCTCAAGCTTAATCATATTACCGGAATTTTCCACTTATTATACCCCCCAGTTATTATACCATGGTATAATAAATGGAAACTGTTTCCAGTTATTATACCATGGTATAATAACCCGGATCGAACTTCCGTAGTGTGACCAGTGACCAAAAATTTGTCAAGCATCGCAATGGCAGCGTTGCCGTATGCATATCGACTGAAATCTTGGGGATAATTAGGCAAGCACGTTCTCTTTGCATCAATTACCGGTATGTACCGTATTTCTTCTAGTAAAGTACATGTTTTATTTACAATAAAACATGTTTTGAAATTGTGTTTGGTAAAAAATTCTTGTCAGAACCATAGGGCAAGTACCGGTAGCCGACTGCCGTTTCCGGTTATTATACCATGGTATAATAACCTGGATCAAACTTTATTCTCAATTTCGTCATTTTCCAGTTATTATACCTGGTATAATAAGTGGAAAACTCCGGTATGTATGCTGACGATTTATGTTGTTTTTGTCCTTCTCTATCAGGGCTCAATGAACTACTAGCTGTTTGCTCGAAGTATGCTGTTGCACATAATATTGTCTTCAATGCTTGTAAATCATATGGAATGATGTTTGGAGTAAAATACTGTAAGGATTTTAAGCCTAAACTATCTCTGGATGGCAAAACCATTAAATCTGTTGATTCTGTAAAATATTTGAGTGTATTTCTAACTGATACATTATCTGATGATTGTGATATCACTCGCCAAATCAAGTATTTGTATGTTGCAGGTAACTCATTTCGCAGTAAATTTCATAAGTGTTCTATTCATATCAAAAGTATGTTACTTCGGGCTCATTGTTGTACATTGTATGCTAGTCAGCTGTGGTGTTGTTATACCTATGAGAGCTATAGACGTCTTCAAGTGTCTTACAATGATTCTTACCGCAGTATTCTTGGTATTCCTCGTTATTGCAGTGTCCGTCAATATCAAGTAGAGGCTAATGTTGATACTTTTGATGCCCTTGTTCGCAAACTTTTATTCCATTTTATGAATTGTTGCCACAGGTCTACCAATGCGTTTGTTCACTCATTACTTCACTCTTGCAGATTTCGTTGTTCGAAATATGTTGCTCGCTTTATAGATTTGCTTAGTGTAAATGGTTCGGGAGAAGCTTACTGTTCTTCTCTGGCGCTCTAGAATTATTAATGCATGACTGTAAACCTTTTTTTTTGTGTGTGTGTGCGTGTTTTTTTTTTTTTTTTCTTCGTCTTCTATGAGCGCTTTTGCGCTTGACACAAATAAATAAATAAAATAAAAATAAAAATTGGCTTATTTGATGATTTTGCCACGATTTGACGCAAAAAAATTCCTTCTCGTTACATCTGGCAAAACTGCTTATTGAAAATAATTATGTTGGTATAGGTCTCGAACATCAAGTTTGTACTGTAGATAACATTTTGAGATATGGCTAGTTATTCTGAAATTTTGTTGTTTTGTTAGGTGCAAGCTTTAGCAGTTGAGGCAGTATTATACTTTGAAACTACTTTCATTAGATAGAGTTAAATGAACAATTTTGAGGTGGTGCAGAATTTGAAAATGACTTTCAATAAAGTCGATTTCATTTTGCTTTCGCAATAAGCTTTTCGGACAGAACTCTTCAGTTGCGATCTCTGTCTGGTTTGGTATGTGGTGAGCTGGATCTTTTGAAGACCAAATGCAGTAAAGAAAAATGCACTTTACAGTAAGGAGAAATGCATAATAGTAAGGAGAAACGCAATCTATCCAACGACAGCAGGCTTTGATCTTACCGAAACAGTTGTAGAGTGAATACGAACTGCTTTTGCCTACACAAATTTGTTTTTTTCCATGAAATATAAACCGCTTCCAACAGGCTCAAGTGAAACTGAGAGCGAGCTGTGGTTAGGATTTTAAACTGCGAATCAGAATAGTTGCGTGCGCACTGATTGGATTCCAACAGATGTTGGCCAATGGCTGAATCGCTTTCTGGTTCGAATAGAGTCTTACTTTTTGCTTTGCATTTTCTATTTGGCTGGGTTCTGGTTGGTTGAGATCGGTGGGTTCCCTGTTTCTGAGTAAGATTGGCTTTTTGTCTTATTGCTTTTGGACCATGTGCTTGATACGTTCCTGAAGCCTTTGAGTAGTGCGACCTACGTACCGACTATCACAATGAGTATCACACGTATTCATAAATACTATCGTACCGACTATCACACGTATTCATAAATAACCATACTTCTTTGATTGGCAGGTAGCACATCCTTTTTGGCAGCAGGTAGCATGCATTGGCTTGAGAAAATCAAGCGTGGTGACACTGCTCCGTAGCAAGTTTGTACAACACTTTTAACTTGATGTTCTAATTGCTGAGAAGCTGAGCCTATCCACGGGGCTCTAAGGTACACTGGACACTTTTCTGGTCCAAAGGGTTTGGCTGAAGAAAATTGTGCAATTTTGCAATTCTCAACTCTTTTTCCCACTCCTTTTCCTCTTAGTTTCTTTATTGTGCGGATTTTGCTCTGTCTTTGCCCGCGCTGATCTGCTGACATTGACTGTATTGTACAGCCTTTGCCTTGCTCAACTAACAATAGGTAGCAATTATGACAAATATCGTTGTCTCTGGAAGTTGTGGGTTTGCGTAATTTACGTAAAGTTTTGTTAACTACTAAATTACCCCCTAAAATCCAATTTTCGAGTAAGTTTTGGGTAAAATCCATAAATATCAGCGTGTTATCACAACTTAATGTTACGACATCACTGAAATGTAAATATGAAAAGTGTTGTTTTTTGTTTATTGTTGTGGTTTCTCATTTCTTCTGCTTTTCTGAGTCAAAATAGGTTAAATGTTTCACACTGAATTGATTGAACTACTCTAAATATGTAAGTGTCAGTTTTATGTTTCATTTTGTGTTGTTGGTACGGTAGCATTGAACTTTGAAGAGTCAAGAGCGTATATTAATTTTCGTTGCTTCCATGCCAGAAATGGCAAAAATAAACTGAATTGAATAATGTCAAAAAAACTTGCCGTAGTTTTTTTTATGGCATACAGCATACTTTTTTTAGATTTTTTCTTTTTCGTTTGTCCTTAATTTATTTTTGCTGCTAAGGCTGGAATTTTTCTTAGTTGCTCTTAAATTTTGAGTAAAAATGAGCCTAGTGTTTTTATAAAATTAGTCTAGAAGAGAGTGTATATGATCAGTTAGTTTGTGCGTTTTGATTTCTCTTTTTAAGATATGTTATCCAGTGGTGAATTATCTTTATAAAAAACATTAACTTCTACGTTGGAATGCGGAATTTTTGCCGCTGAAAAATATTTTTGCTTTTTTTTACAAAAAAGATTGATCTCATAATATTTTAGGTTGAAACTTCGGCTGGAAATTTTATTTTGGAGGGTCGCCGCTCAAGAAATTTTAGCTTTTTTCATTAAGAAAACCGTCGATTTTGAGACGGTTTAGTGAAAAAAATTTGAATTCATCAAAATAATTTCGTGAAAAATCATGGGTATGTTTTGAAATTGATCGCAAAGATACTCCAAAGCAGATGCGGTTTTTTCAAATACACAGCGCCACCGTTTTTCGTGACAGCAGGATAAAGCAAAAATAAATCATCAGCTACAGCAAACGATCAAAACTCGAAATGTCGCCTGATATCTTACTTAAACCCCTCAACCTTTGAAGATTCATATATTTTATCAACTTCTTGCGAAAAGTTTTGGCAAAGAGGTTGATTTTGAATACCAGAGGATTGAAAGTATCAGCAACTTTGCAGCATCAATTGACATATTTAAAGTTTTTTATTTGACAGTAAAACATATTGTAATAAAAATCGAACGTTTTCGGCCTAAAGCAGTTAAGCCCTCTTTAGGATAACATATCTGAATAAAAATAATTTTACATATGGTTATAGGTAATTACAAGGCAATTATTACAATTAAAATTAGTTCATGATGTAATACTACCAAAGCTCACAAAATTTTTTAGTGAGTTAATTCATAACAATTTAGCAATGCAGCAGTAAGCAGGGGTATTTTTGTGGCTAGTTAAAAGTCAGACAATCAAGAAAAATGAAGCGAAAAATGGCAAGACAAACAAGTTTAAGGTAAGAACTGAACAATAATGCGTACCAGAAAAACACTAAAAAATACTAAGTAAAAATGAGGCCCCTTTAGCATATAACTGTTTGTTTAACTTTGGATTCAGCTTTTTAATTAATAAAGCTTCTTGAATTTTAGTATCATATTCAGTGACACACTTTTTAAGAATTTTGAAAGATTCCACTGAATGTTTCATGGAAGAGCATTTTTCACAATCGTATAAATGGTCTTTGATAGCACTTTTTGTATTGATATCAGCTAGATTTAGATGCTCCCGTGCTCGAGTTCCAAGGTGTCGCGAACTCATGCCCACATAGGACAAATTCGTATCACACGAACATAAAAATTGATATACGACATTGGAGCTCAGAGTGATGGGAGTAGCTGACTTCAGCTGAAAATAACGGCCAACTTTGTATGTTGTATAAATTGCACAAATCTCAACGCCAAATTTGCATTTAACCAGCTCAGAAAGTTGTTTAACGAATCGCTTAGAAGCTGCACCAACGTAAGGGACCTTAACAAAATGTTTATCACTATTGCCTTGTAATTACCTATAACCATATGTAAAATTATTTTTATTCAGATATGTTATCCTAAAGAGGGCTTAACTGCTTTAGGCCGAAAACGTTCGATTTTTATTACAATATGTTTTACTGTCAAATAAAAAACTTTAAATATGTCAATTGATGCTGCAAAGTTGCTGATACTTTCAATCTTCTTGCGAAAAAGCGTCAACGCACCTTTTTTTCAGAATTAGTGACTGCGATACGTCCTTGTGTCTTTGGGAAAGACACTTGACGCATATTTCCCAATAGGGCAGAGTTCGAAATTAGAGCTTGCCCGCTTGCCCGAGGCAAGCTGAAATCGCCTCGGGCAAGCTATTTTTCAGCTTAACTTGCCCGACGGGCAAGCTAACAAAATACAGCGTATTACACAACATCAAACAAGATTATTTAGAGATGCAATTTAGATCCTCTTTGTTGCAATAAAATAAAATGTCAGGAGAGAGAGCTGTTGCTTGCTTTATTTTAGCACTTTGCAATTATCGTAACTAACTCTTTGTTAAATCGTACGCACATCATTAATTGCAATTAACACTTCTTAATCGCAAGCAAATTTTTCGATTCTCAGACGCGCTTAGCAACTTTTGGCACAAAGTGCTACGTTTTCTGAGAAAAACTTTTCCACGCTTGCCGTGTTAACCGATTTTTCAAATATTACAAGTACCATTAGGCCTATACCCTGCGCTGCATGAAGACAACCTCAAGAATTTTGCAATTTTTTTGTTATAATTATTTTGATGATCTTTTAGCTCCTACAACTTTGGCAAAAATTTTTGGCTTTTTCGCTAGTGTAGTTTCCAAAATATTCGCAGTTGAAAATGGATTACAATTAAAAAAATCAATTTTTACGTAATGCATTAGGAAAAAGTTATTTATTACATCACCTTACCGTAACAATCGCCCACAAAAACTTGATTCTTGAAAAAGGAAACACGTATTATGCAAATTCAGTGTTTTTGCCAAAAAGTACATTTTACAATTTTTTTCCAAAGATAAACAGCCTCAAAACTTTTTTTGCCTATTTTTTTCCGGCAAGTTGAAATTTCCTCGAGCAAGTAGACATTTGATATCACTTGCCCGACGGGCAAGTTGTTAAAAAAGTTAATTTCGACCCCTGCATTGGGGCCAAGCAGTCTACCCACGGTGGAGGCCCAGCCAGAGGAAAGACTTGCAAATAGAACCCAAAAAAGTGCTCGGCGTCATAGGCGTAGCTAGGATTTTTGATTAGTGGAACCAAACCGCAAAGCAATGACGTCATCAGAACTTTTCAAAAGGAATTTTCAATGGGACAAAGATTCTGTAAAATGGAGGATCAGAAGCAGAAGCCTGGGTTACCGTGTAACCAGGATTTTGCTAAGGGGGGTCAGGACTTGCACCAAAACTTGAAAAGTTTTCAAAAAATTGTAAATTGGGAGAGATGGTGAGTAAACTAGTGTAACTTAAACGTATCACAGACTAGGGTTTGGGGGAAAAGCCCCCGCTGTTGGGCGATTTTTTGTAATGTTTTAGAAAAAATTGCAATTCTTAGTCCATTTGGATCACATTTCGAACGTTTATAGATCCATTTAAAATCACTAAATTTTTAAGATTTGAAAGCCAAGTGAAAAAAATAAATTGTTCAATCTTCCATTTACTTGCAAGTCAAGTCCAAAACATGTTTAAAATCTTGCATTTTTTGGTTAAATTTTGCAAGTGGCTTGGTCCAGGTAGGGTGAAGCAAGATGCAATGCCTCTTGCAATATTTTTAGCAGCTAGTAAATAATAATTCACTCAAAGATTTGCCTTGGAGATTTATGTTTTATCGCAAAAACAACCAGTTTTTGGAGTACATAAACGACCAGGACCCAGGCTCGCTTAATTCAAATTCAACTAGATGGGAGTTTGCCAGCAAATCCAGTGAACAACCGACGTGTAGCTAATGCTGTGACGCTCAAAAAGTACTTTTCGTCTACCCTAGTAAAATCAGCAATTCAAAAATATTTGATTATGGAACCTCCAGAAAAGTAGAAATCCCAAACAATATCAAAAAATATCAACGTCATCGTTTCTGATTATAAAAAAATAATCCGTCAGGTTAAGCCAGCGTTTCCCAAAGCATGGGTCGCGACCCAAATGTGGGTTGCCAAAGCTTTACAAATGGGTTACTGACACAAGTAGAGCCCTCAGTACTTTGATTATCTTTAATTCATAGTTAAGCAAACGAATCTCCAATATTCTATGAAGAAGCCTTAAAAATTGTTGTCTCTTTTCCGAGTTCATATTTACGTGAGATGGGATTTTCTGCTCGGACATTTATAAAAGAGAAATATGGAAACAGTCTGGGTGAAAAGCATACAATGCGTTTATAGGGTTGAGTGATGTTGAGTCACGATTTTAAAAATTGTTGCAGCTGCGTAGCCAGGAATTTGCATTGGGGGGCTGTTTTGGACGCTGGAAACAACATCAAACGATCTTGACCCAGATTTTCATTGGTCTTCACTCAGATTGAGTCGGTTTTCAAGCCCAAATTCTGGTGATTTCCAAAAAAAAAGGTATTCACCGAAATTGAGACTGTTTTTCAGTCCAAATTCTGTCTGTAATATTGTCGGTTGAACAAATAGAAAAATCTTAATAGCGCAGTAAAAATCCTATCAGTTATGTGCTAAACCAACATCTTAAGTGATTAACAACAATTTGTCTGTTAAAGCTTCCACCATCAGTTCTATAAATACATATATTGTAGCTTTGGCATAAATTCAAAATGCATACAAAGCTATCGTGTAATGTCTAGTTCATATTATTTATTTACATAACACACTCTGCATTGTATTGGTCCCAGATCTATGTTTTTGCCTTAATAACAACAATTCTAAACTTCTATCTCCAACAGATGAGTATTTGCATTTTTAATTCTTTGTCTCACAAATATGTACGAAAAAAACGGTTTCAGCTTAAATAAAAAGTAAAGATTTGTGGAAGCTATGTATTTGGGGGGTTCCCAGGGAGTGGTGTTACTTCTTAATCATGCCAAAATATTTATTTTTTACAGACTTAATATCAAAAACAATTAGCTCTGTAACAAGTAATTTAAAGAAATTGATTTAGGAGTGGTCCAATTTTTGGTTTCCCGAGGGATTGATACTCTTAAACTATGTCAAAATATTCGTTTAATGTTTATTCATATTAAAAAAAGTTAGCTTCCCAGCTTTAGCCATTTGAAAAATTAAATTTTGGGGGTTTATTAGGGGGAGGGGAGTTTTTGGAAAGGTACCCCCAAACTATGTCAAAATATTTGTCTGTTAAATATCTGAAATATCATAAAACACTGGCACCTTAAGTCAAGCCGTTCAAAACATTGATTTTTGGGAGTCCATTTGGGGGGGGGGCCGGGGGTAGCACCCCCAAACTATGTCAAAATTATTGTCTGTTAAATATCTGCTAATATCAATACAAACTGGCACCCTAAGTTCAGCCGTTCAAAAAATTGATTTTTGGGGGGGTAACCGGGGGGATGTGGCACCCCTAAACTATTTTAAAATGTTTGCCTGTTAAATATCTGCTGAAATCATAAAACACTGGCACCCTAGCTTGAGCTGTTCAAAAAATTGATTGTGGGGCCCATTTGGGGGTATCCCCAAGAGAGTGGCACCCCCAAACCATGTTAAAATATTTGTCTGTTAAATATCTGCTATTATCATGAAACACTGGCACTCTAAGTTGAGCCAATAAAAAAATTGATTTTTGGGGGGTCCGTTTGGGGGTCCCCAGGGGGGTGGCACCCCCAAATTATGTCAAAATATTTGTCTGTTAAATATCTGCTGATATCAAAACAAACTGGCACCCTAAGTTAAACCGTTCAAAAAATTGATTTTTGGGGGGTTTCCTGGGGGGTGGCACCTCCAAACTACGTCAAAATATTTGTCTGTTAAATATTTGCTGATATCAAATAAACTAGCACCCTAGCTTGAGCGGTTAAAAAAAATGATTTTTTTGGGCGCCATTTTGGGAGGGTTCCCGGGGGAGTTGCCCAAAAAAATTTCGGAAGAAGCGATTGCGTTTGCAGCTCAACAACTTTACACAAAAATTAAATTTTCATGTTTGGTGGTTTACGAGAAGAAGAGTGCATAAAATTTAGGAAGAAAAAAAAGAAAAAAAAGGAAAAAAAACTCATCGCAGCCGAAAGTGGGTTGGTTGGGATGAAAAGGTATTTTAAGACATATAACCATATGAAATATTTTTTGCCGTGCTTATGCCGTTTTTGACTGAGACCGCTTTTTACGCCAAACTTGTGGGGCGGTTTTCGAGTTCTAAAACCAAAGTCACGTGACCTATTGTCTCGAAATTTGGTACAAATCTATAACTCATTAATCTCAAACTGCTATCAAAATTTCATGCAGATAGACCCAACTGTTCTTGAGTTATAAGCAAAAGTCTGAAATTTCGCACTCGTTAGTTGGAAAATGGCGGAGTAAAAACAAACAAAACACGCGACGCGAGTGTCGGTATGATCTCCGACTTCCCACTGTTTCATGACTTCTTTGGCCGACTGTGCCCACGGCAAGTCCGGCTGCTCTTGTACCGATGTCTGCTTTCGACTTCGACGTTCCAATAATTTGTTCAATGAGCATTTTCCCAAGCTAATTTTTTTCAAAAGTATTTTGTCGCGTTAAACCTGCTGAGATGGAAGTGGATTGTTATTCAAAGTTGGTACAATAGATGGTTACGAGTCATGTTATTGCATTATGGTCACAAAAAGGTTGGATGAGGGACTGAGGTTGCAATTTTTAGGACAAAAAGCCTGAGTTTCTTCCGCATAATACATTTACATTGGTTGGATATTAATATTGTACTGTTGAACGCAAAAGTGCTAAACTAAACTTAAGCTGAAAAAAGGCTTTGTTGTCATTATTTTTATCATTGGTGGCCATTCAATTTGCCCCCCCCCCCCCCTTGGCTACGCCTGTGCTAGGCGTTAATGTGGTAAGACAGAAGCAAAGTGCCTGGTTCATACGAATGATCGATTGAGTGACTACAGCAAAAGTTCATGACCTATGAAAAATGTTGGTGCGGATGAGTACGACTTCGACTATTTCGTTCACACTCTTCAAACGATCAAGAACGGACACGATCCTGCTCTGAATAGGCTACTAAAGACCTATAGAATCAGCTCTAATTTTCAAGATATCGCTTTCACTCTAATGCCATAAACATTAATACAAATTAGTTCACTTCAAACCACCCTTAATTACTTTGTAAGCACATTACTAGCGCTTAAACTGACCTTTTTCAAACTGCGCACCAATCGCCAGTGCCATAGCAAAGCGGAAGAGTGAGGCCTGCAGCCAAGCGTGACCAAGCAGAGAATAAAATGAGCACATTTGCGCAGTTTCGGATCATCTAGTTTTATGTCATTGGTTGGACTGTGGCGGCTGTTCAGGTGACGGACTTGGGTTTTGATGAAGCGCGACGATGGCAGCTTGAGAGGTTGCCGGAACGGTAAAAAAAATAATTTAATTAAAACGAATATCATACGTAATAACTATAGGGTAGCTTAAAAGTAAATTTTCTGCAAATCAATGTAAACATTTCTGTAGACATCTTTTCATAGGGACTCTGTAATCTCGTATAACCATGGTGCATATGAAAGTTTTTTTGGTAATACCAGTTTCATTGACAAAACACTGCTGAGGATAAAAAAAGAACAAAACAGAGCCGTTGGTATTTGCTTTCAATGAAAAAATTGTTCAGAACTGCTTTGGTACTCAGTGCCCTCGAAAGTTTTCAATAATATTGAGATTTCAAGATACTGCATATTATAAAATTCACTGTTTCGTTAGATTGGATTTAATATTAATTGATTATTTAAACAGAATGTTTATCAAACCTAGCCTTAACAACTGCCATAATATTTCTCAGCTGCCGGAGCAAAAATCGATTGGTTACTATTTTGCATATACCACATAACCGCAGTTTCTCCTAACTCGAGAACGCAAAAATACAGCGTCTCCAGTTGTGACAGAGTGTCTGGTTTATGATACGCCACATCCTGCGGCGACCAACCTGATGTGAGACAACTCATCAAGGGGCTCTGACGCAAAGTGAAATTTTGGGGGGGCAGTTGCCCCTCCTGGCTACGTCCCTGACTTGCGCATCTACAAGTAAAGTAGGTAAAATTTGTGTCTTTTTCGAATAAGGAACATTTTCTGAAAAAAGACAATTGCATTTTCGCATTAATGCGCTAAACCTAGGTTTTATCGTATCTTGAGTCAAAGTTTGCAAGTTTAGACTAATTTCAAGCGAAATTAAGATTAGGCGGCACAGTTGACTACCATAATATACTGACACTCCATTTTTAAAGGAATACGAAACTACCTGTAGACTGAGCAGCATTACGAAGATGTGGTTCTGTCGCAAGACGATCGCTGGTGACTGAGTCCGATACCCGAAAGGTCGTCTTTGTAATGAAGTAGAAACTTACATACCGGTAACACAGTTAAAATGAAACAAACGGCGAAAATATAAGTAACCGATTCAAAAAGCTTTGCTTATCGAACTTCTAGCTGTAGCAGCGTTTATTCAAAAAGACACGTTCGTAGTAGGGTTGCCCAAAGTGTGGCCCCAAGATTATTTCTTGAAAAGTTGCAAATTTGCGTTTCGTTGGCGACTACGTAAGCTACAATAGAACTTTTTTGTTTTAGTGTTTATATTTTGATCTCCGCGCAGTTTGCATTCCGAAACGAGTGTCAAAGCAAATCCAAACTTAACAGCTCGCAAAAGGTGTGTTAAGTAGTACAACTATTGGGAAATAAGCGTTGCTTGGGAGGGGGGGTTGAAGCCTTCATCTTAGCCAAGTAATTTAAAAAGTTTTACCCAAATAACATAAAATGAAGTTAAATTTTATTAAAGGTTAACTTCGCGGTTTAGCAATGATTTAATATGATGTGGCAATTTAAAATTTTCATGAGTTTTAAGCAGTATTCGAAACAAAAATTATCCAAGCATTTTATGAAAATTTTGCGACCCACTAAAGCTTAGAAAAAACGTCATGCAGTCAGCTTTTCAACAAGTTTGAGCACCCCTGGTCTATAGCATAAATTTTAAACTACAAGCTTTACGCAACTGATTCCCAAATCTTGTCTATATATACAGTAGAAAAAATAAAAATGTAAAAAATACCAATGCTTTTGGTGTCGAACATTCAGTTTATTAAACTAAATTATGGAGCACAGTTACTAATGCTTGTGTTTATCACAGTAAAACCGACTTCCTGTTATGCAGTCGTTTTCCAAAGCCAAAAGAGAGTATAGTATTATCTTCCAGCTTTGGAAATCCATAGCTTAAGAGGAGATGCAGGAACGACTTGGCATATTAATAAAGGCTCGTTTGAGCATATTAATAAAAAACATTGCATATTAATAAAGGTTCGGTACGACAGCAGCTTGCCTGAACAAAATCAGGGCTATGCAAGAGTGGAAACTTTTTGATTTTGTTTACATAGGAATTTTTTAAAGATTTGCATCAAATTCCTTTATAGAGTTCCTGTCACACATTAAAGGTGGTGATTCATCCAGCCAATTCCGGTGGTTTACAATAGCTAAAATTGAACTATAATTTTTGATATTTTTTGTTTTAATTTTGAGGCTGCGGTAGCAAAGACATTCAACAAATGCAATAAGATACCCCCGACAAAAAGTTTTTGGGAACTCTAAGTTTTGTTCTCCCGCCTAAACCACAGTAGGCCTAAGAGAACTGTGGTTTAGGCGGGAAGAACAAAACTCAGAGTTTCCAAAAACTTTTTTTCAGGGGATATCTTTTTGTATTTGTTGAATATCTTTGCAATTGCAGCCTCAAAATTAAAACAAAAAATATCAAAAATTATAGTTCAATTTTAGCCATTGTAAACCAACGGAATTGGCTGGGTGATTCACGCCTTTAAATGCAGCAATCGGTTTGTAATTTCTTAAATTTTTTTGTCTTAACTATTTCCGTAAAAAATTAACTCTTTCTACTGTTACCCTTTGGCAGGAGGCTTCTAAACAAAATCAGGGCTCTGAAAGAGTGGAAACTTTAGATTTAGTTTTTATCAGCTTTTTTAGAGTTACATCAAATTGTTTTCAAGTTACTGTCACCCTTTGGCAAGAGGCATTAGGTGGCAATGGGCATTATTTCATACCGGTAAGCGCAGAGCTGGGCACCCGCTACTTGAAAAGTAGCGGCGCTGCCGCTGGCGAAATTACATTTTACAGACCTATACTCAAAACGTAGCTGTTTCCTGGTTTCTGATTGGTCGGAGCAATGAGCAAGGAGCAGTCAGTTTCATCATGGTTTCACCAAGCTATCTGTGACCAAGTTTGCCGAGTCATAGCCTATTGAGTTTAAAAGGTAGACATACCGTACAGTACGCTAGTGCTGCTACCTTATGTAATGTATGAAGCTAACATAAAAGTACGCTCCTTATTGTGCAATTAAAAACTGAAGGTTAGCTTATGCTAGGCCTAATT
This sequence comes from Trididemnum nubilum, assembly GCA_963965965.1. Lineage (NCBI taxonomy): Eukaryota > Metazoa > Chordata > Ascidiacea > Aplousobranchia > Didemnidae > Trididemnum > Trididemnum nubilum. The sequence goes on along the minus strand of OZ014472.1, from coordinate 30,116,083 downwards.
TCAAAGCCACTAAAAAAGTCTACGTTTAAGTAGCTTAGTTGAAGCGGTAAAAGTTCAGGTAAGTGATATTTAATTAAATTTGGTATGATAAAATACTAAGTCAACTCAGATTGAGGGATTGGTCACCGAAAAAACAAAGATTGCAAATGCTGTGCAGTACTTTCGTATCAGTAATCATGTTCTTCAAATCTTTCATTTTACTGTAAGCTAGCCTACTTGCTGTAATACTCCAAAGCATCTGACGACTTGGTGGGACCCATCTCTGCATCTCCGTGTTCTTGCGCCTAAACAACACAGCTTCTTCTGAAGAAGTGTTGCAGTGGTGGTGAGCTGTTGGCAACACTATGTCCGATGTGACTGGCTCGAGATTTGAATCTCTGACCCTCTCGCTCCAGAGACAAACTTGTTAGGTCTACCGTTTGACCAACTGGCCTGTTAATCATGTTCTTGTAGCATAGCTTAATAGTTAAAGTAGGAGACTGTTTCACCAGGAATTTTTATCCACTTTTTAATTACCTAACTTAAATCACTATCTATTTACCGTAGGTCTACTTCAAAACTAATCAGTAGCCTAATCTCAATCCTAATCTTAACCCTTAAAAAGGTGTACCAGTTGGTTACATGAATATTGATTTTTGTTCTACTGTAGGCCTACAGTATACTTCTTAACTTAAATAATTTTGGTGAAATAGGCTACCAAAATCACTCCGAAAGTTAAGCTTATCATTTTTATTTTGCAATAAAGTATATTATTTAGGAGTTAAGGTTTGAGATAGGCTTAACTTCAAATAATTATTAATAGAGTGCAAGTTCGTCATGATGCACCTTGATTCAATGCAACTTTATATGTAGGCATATATATAACTTGTCTAACATGAGTAATCAATGGATCTCAACGTGCATAAACCGTTATTGCTCTTCACATGCGGTGCTCATTGACCAAATCATCCATAAACAAGTAGATAACAATCGTTTTCCTAAAATCATATGAAGCTATAATTGTTCAAAGTATGGTAGGCTACATTGTAAACTGATCTAGAAAGCTGCCACCTTAGTATAGTTTATCACAATGCCAAATTATTCACTATGCTACTTATAGTCGAGCATTGCAAAATATATATTTATATACTATATAGTAATATAATTTACTGTTTTTTTTCACTATAACTTAAGGCACAGTACTGAACATATTCTTTGTCACCAAGTAAGATGTAGATCTGTATTTTATTGTTCTGCTGGTGTCAAGGCTAATTTCAAACATAAAAAACTTAAAAACAGCCAACGTTTCAACAGTAAACTAACTGCTTTCATCAGGGCTAAAAGGTCTAGAATGAGTTAAAATGCAAATAGAAGCAAAGCAATCAACAAATGGCGTAATCACGTGTCACATGAGTAAGCAATAACATTGTGTAAAAAAGCAGGTGAATGAATGAATTAGGACCAAACCGGTATCAGAAATACTATGATAACAATTTCAATAAGTGAGCAAATGAAAACAAACATGAAAACCTGGTTCTAAACTCACAAAGATCAAATTTTTTACAAACGAATGATGTATTAGTTTTCCAATTTAAAGTACAAAGATGGCAATGAAATAGATTTTCTATCATTCATAGTATTTGGAACGTTGTTAATAACAAATGATTCAATAAATCAGCGTTTTCTATAATCAGTTTCAAATTCTAAAATTTGGCTGTTGTTCCAGTCAATATCGTGGTGCAAGTTAATGGCATGTTTGCAAAGTGCTGTGGTGTTATCTTTGATATTTGCGGGTTTTAAATGAGCGTTTCTGATATCTCTAATATGTTCTTTTTTCTGGTTTTGAATGATCGTTTAGTTTCTCCTATGTAAACCATATTACAGTCTTTGCATGGAATTTGGTAGATTGCGCCTTGCCGTTTATTGGATTGAATTTTGTCCTTATGAGATGATAGGATCTGTCCCAGTTTTGTTCCTGGTTTCATGATTGTTTTCACGCCATGTGGAATCAAACTTTGTCTAATTTTTTCTGATAAGCCAGGAAAGTAGGGAATTATGACATATCCTTTGTTACTGCGAGGTGAGTCTGTAATTTCAGCTTTGGTTTTCTTTCGGGAACAAAGAATCCGTGAAGGATACGAGTTTTTCTTCAGGGCGGTTTTTATGTATTTTATGTCTTTCCGCTTTTCAAGTTTATGGCTTGGTAAAGTGACTGCTCGATGCATGAGTGTGTCAAACACAGCTCGTTTATGTTGCAGAGGGTGGTCGGATCTAAAATTTACGTATTGATCTGTATGGGTAGGTTTGTGGAAAATGGAAGAACTCAATTCGCCATTTTTAGAACGTTGAATAAGAGTATCCAAAAAAGGTAATTAATTATCGTTTCCGGTTTCCATTGTAAATTTTATGGATGGTTCCAAATTATTGATGTGGTCAAAGAAGATGTTTAAGAATTTTTTCTCGATAATTACAAATGTGTCATCAACGTAGCGTAGCCAAAGTCTGGGGGGGGGGGGGGTGAGCAAAAGGTTTCGATCGCTCTGGTCTCCACATCCTCCATGACTAAATTAGCCACAACAACTGAGACTGGAGAGCCCATGGCCGTACCGAAAATTTGTTTAAAAATTTTTTTTCAAAAAGTTACAGTAAGTTGCCTCCAAACAAATTTGTAAACCATTGCAAATATCTTTTACAGACCATTTCGTGAGCTCATTAAGATTCTGATATTTATGGAGTCTTTCCTGGGCTACCTTTATAGCAAGATCTACTGGTATTTTGGTGAATAATGATATCACGTCAAACGAAACCAAAATTTCCGTTTCCTCAATTTTAATTGAAGTGACTGATTTAACAAATTCTTCAGAGTTTTTCACATGATGTTCACTTAATCCAGTTAATTTTGACAAAATGGATGCCAATTCTTTTGACAATGCATACGTTGGTGACCCTATAAAGGAAACAATCGGTCTTAATGGAATGTTTGCTTTGTGGATTTTCGGCAAACCATAAAGTCTAGGAGAGCTTGCGTCTTAACTTTTCAGTCGATGGGTCGTTGTGGGAGATATTTTATCCTCTTCATGTAATTGCGATACAAACTGGTTCACAACTCTTTCGGTTTTTTGGGTTGGATCACGTTTAAGCTCGACATATGTGGTTGTATCCTTTAGCACAGTCATAAGTTTATCGTCATACTCATCGCTATCAAGAACGACAGTTGTGTTGCCTTTGTCAGCCTTTGCTATGACGATGTCTTCTCGCTTTTTTAGGCTGTAGACAGCTTCTCTCTCTTCTCGGCTTAAGGTAGGCTGCGGAGCTTTATGACTTTTAAGTAACGAGGTGACTTTTCCTCTTACAAGATCCGCTTCGTGTGGGGGTAACTGCCAAATCCCTTTCTCCAAGCCAGCCAAAATTTGATGATTCGGAATTATTCTTGGTGCTGAGGCAAAATTTAAACCCAATTCTAAAACTTGAGTTTCGCTTTCTTTTAGATTAGATTTTGAAAGGTTTAGTACACAATTCTTTGGTTAGTCAGTCAAAAGCGATTTTGATTGATACTTGCCACTGATTATTTCAATCATTTTTTATGCCTTAGATTTGAGTCATCTAGAGTTTGCTGTAGTTTGAACTGCATATAAGAGATAAGCTGTCTAATCATCTCGGAAGAAAGTTGATTTCTTAATTTCAATTCTAATGCTTCAATATGTGCCAAAGCGGTTTGAATTCGCTGGTGAGACATCTCAATTCTCAATTTCAAGTAACTAAAACCAAACTTTCTTGCCAATGATCTGCCTCTGCAATTATTAATGGGGCTCTTGAATCTTAAACTTTTTGGAAGTAAATTTTGACGGATACATTCGTGGTTAAACCATAAGTGACCGCGATGTCTTCCAACTGCAATCCTCTATTTAACGTACCTGCGGGAATTTTTAAGTACGTTAGAGTTATACAACTCCTTGATTTTGCTGAATAAGCTGAACATATTCTTTGTCACCAGGTAAGATGTAGATCTGTATTTTATTGTTCTGCTGGTGTCAAGGCTAATTTCAAACATAAAAAACTTAAAAACAGCCAACGTTTCAACAGTAAACTAACTGCTTTCATTAGAGCTAAAAGATCCAGAATGAGTTAAAATGCAAATAGAAGCAAAGCAATTAACAAATGGCGTAATCACGTGTCACATGAGTAAGCAATAACATTGTGTAAAAAAGCAGGTGAATGAATGAATTAGGACCAAACCGGTATCAGAAATACTATGATAACAATTTCAATAAGTGAGCAAATGGAAACAAACATGAAAACCTGGTTCTAAACTCACAAAGATCAAATTTTTTACAAACGAATGATGTATTAGTTTTCCAATTTAAAGTACAAAGATGGCAATGAAATAGATTTTCTATCATTCATAGTATTTGGAACGTTGTTAATAAAAAATGATTCAATAAATCAGCGTTTTCTATTTGACCCTTAAAAATCAAATGATAAATGAACTGATGGCTATTCTTCATTTTTGTTTTCTCTCTTGAACGCAAAATTATCTGGTGAAATAGTTGTTGTTGTTGTAGCGCATATTTATCCTCCTATCACCGGACAGCGTCAGACGCTAACTTGTTGGACGATCCGCACACTTTTCATTATCAGAACTACTTCGTGATCGGAGGAATCCGCACCTGCTTAGGAGTTTCCAATGTTCCTGTAGATTTCTGGATTTCATCGAATTCTTGTCCACTGACTTTGCTTGTTCGAAGCCATCAAGTAAATATAATCATCGTAAAGCGTCTTATCCAAAAATGCAATGACGTAACTAGGGTTTGGGTTGAACCCAGATCATTCAATCAGGGTCGTCGTAAAAAACGATGCCTTTACCCATTTGGCCATGCTGCTGACTAGTCACTCCTTTTAGGCAATTTTGCAAACTACTAATCGACCAGCTCATATCTATATAAATCAAATACACTCCTCTGTTTGTCATGTTGGTATCATTATCTGTAGTGATGTAAAGTAATATTCTGGCTGTCTCAGGTCTGGTGCTGTTGCAATCTCTCACAACACTCAACTTAGAAGTTGGGGGGGTGTTGTTAAGTATGAACCGTCGCTTTATTTTCGGCAGCTCTGCGATTCGTGTATGAGCGCACGTGCGTTCTCTCCTTCTCTCCGATCTAAGCTATTCCCCAGATCTAGCCCTAACCCTAATGAGTGCACGCATGAGAGGATCAAGAGCATGCGAACGCTCATACATGAGTTGCAGAGGTTCCGAAATAAAGCTGACGGCTTATACTTAACGACACCCAAGTTGGGTATAATATAGTATTTCGGCCTTGGTGCTGATACATGTTGCAGGTGTTGGAGCTGATTGTATATTGTAACATGCATGTAAACTAGTAATAGCGGCTTTTTTTCCTGTGATAATTTTATACTTAAATGCTAAACTTACTATCGTATATTAATTTTGCTAGAAGTATTATCGTGTGTTATAGTTATTTAAAATTGATCTTGGTCTGTATTGAACAATCAATGAAAATCTGCCTAACAAATATGAAACTATTACCCTAAATTAATGGAAACTCTGTAAAGTTCACCAAGCTGGACAATGTTTGAGAGAGGTATTCAAGATTAGCAACTCTCAACAGTGAGCACTATTTACTTCAATTAATGGTAATGTTGAGCTCAATTTGTATGTAGAAGTACAGTTATATTTTTAGTGGTATGCTTTTAGAATGATATGCTTTTAAAGAGATTTTATTTCAAAGTTTAAAGTTGCTTTGCCATTAGATCCGAATTCTTTGTCACAGGCCTGTTGCATTAGGTTTTTAAGAAGAATATATGCTATTGCCAGACTATTATTGGTTACTAATTATTATAATAGTCTTAAAATGTTATGGTAGAAATAGACTTTAAGTTCAAGACAGACTTTTCATGTTGAAGTAAGAATAGTGTAAATCTAATATACAGCGTGGGTAATTCATTTATTCCAGAAGAAATTTTCTTGAAAATTGGCACACAAAAAAATTGTTCACTGAAATTCAATGTGTCATGTCTTCCAACCTCATTCAATATCTCAGTTTCTGTAGCTTAGTGTATTGTCCTTTGTTTGAATAGCCCTTACACAATAAACACCTCCAAAGAAAGAAAGAAACCATACAGAGTCAAGTCTGAGCTCATGGCTGGCCGTTTGTGCCGAATATAATGACCAGTGTTTCCAGGAAGACGATTTTTGTCAACGAATCAGTGGTTTGTTTGATCAAAGGCAAATAATGTTTGGCAATATGATCAACAAAGCATAAAAATTTGACAAATTTGTGGCAATGTGACTTTTAGTTTATGGTGTATGACTTCAGCACTGTATTAGTGCAAAATTTAGGGCACATGAACCTTGCATTGTTGATGTACTCTTATTTATTGACAACCGGCCAGAACTTTTGTTGCACAATACAGCAAGGTAAGGTACTGTTTAGCATCAAAAGTTCTTTGCGGAAGAAACACTGAACATACCAATAAGCTGATGTAAAATCATAGCATTTCACAATGTTACTTTAGGTCGATTCTGCTGTTTTTCAGCTATGATCACATTGCATGATTTACTGCCCAGTAGTGGTAGTTTTTTATTCGAAATCCTTTTGACCATCTCAAGTAGGATAGTTGTACCATATTTTTCAGAGGTGGAGTCCTCGAGGACGTCCTTGGCCTCGAGGACGTCCTCGAGGACACATTTTCAAGTCCTTGGCCTTGGCCTCGAAGCCTCAAGTCCTTGGCCTTGGCCTCGAAGCCTTAGGTCCTCGAAAATTGCCCTGTTCTCGGCTCGAGGACAGCGCTATTTTTGAACTGTTGAAATTCTGTTTGAATACGCTAGAAACCTCGCGGAAAATTTGCTAATACCTTTTTTGTTTTCCGCAATTGGAGCATTGGCTTAGTCAAGCGGGCCTCCCCCCAATTGAAATTTCACCAATGGCAAAAATGTGACAAAAAAGCCTATTGTTTCTTTAGTTTCAGTTTCTTTTTAGCATTTTTTGCTCACACCAGTAGCGAACAACAATATTGAAGTCCACGGGCCCAGGAACCCCCTCAAATCAATTTTTGCCAGCCAATTTAAACGTAAACCTGGAAGAAATAGATAGTTTTCGTCCTAAAAGTTGCTATCTCAGGATCACATCTAGCCTTTTTATGAACGTAATGCATTAACCAAGGCCAGATTTACCACAATATGGTGCAGTACCAGCTAAGGGCCCTGCGCTCAAATCTTAAGACTTTTTATGGTCTTCGCCTATATTTGGCAGAAAGATGTTGCAAAAATCTCCAAAGTGCCAGGGGCCCAGCGCGATGTAAATCCGGCCCGGCAAATAACATGGTTAGTAAGCGAAACCATCTATTGTACTATTTTTCAATAACAATTCAGTAATTCACCTCCACCTCGCCAGTTTTTACGCACAAAATACTTTTAAAAAGAATTAGACATGGAAAATGCTGATTGAACAAATCATTGAACTTCAATTAAGGGGGCCTGGGCCCCCTGGCCAAGCATGCACTTCTATAACTGGTTATTTTCATGACAAAACAAAAATCTCTAAGGAAAATCTTCGAGGGCGTTTTCATTTACTGCTAAAATGTTGCTCGAGACAATGCACCTTACTTCCCCCTACCTGGACCAAATCACGTACAATTAAACTTTAACACCAAAATGCCAAATGTTAAACGTGTTTTGGACTTAAATTGCAAGTAAAAAGAAGATTAAACAATTTAATTTTTTCAATTGGCTTTCAAATGTCAAAAATTTAGTGCTTTCAAATGGCTCTAAACATGTGCGAAATGTGATTCAATGGCATTAAAATAGCTTTTTTTCCAAAAAATTACAAAAAATTGCCCAACAGCTGGGGACTTCGCCCCCTGACCTCCAAAGCCTCCGGCCGCTGGGGCCCCGCCCCAGACCCCACTTTGTGATACGTTTGAGTTACACTGGCTTTCTCAAAACGTCTCCAAAGTTACGTATTGGCACTTTTCAATTATATTAGTTTAAGCCCTCTCTTTTTGCAAAATCCTGGTTAAGTGCCAACAGGCAAATTTTTGATGACGTCATTGCATGTGATTTGTGGTTTAGGCCTCCCCAATCAAAAATTCTGGTTACGCCTACAAATTGTAGATTGCCTGAAAAACTTTTTTGAAGACCTTTTTTTTTGGAGAACACTTGCGGCTGTGTCCTTGGTCCTTGGCCTTGGCCTCCAGCATTCCTGTCCTTGGCCTCGAGAGGGTCTGTTCTTGGAAAGGCTGTCCTTGGCCTTGGCCTCGGATTTTTTTTGTGTCCTTGGCCTTGGCCTTGGCCTCGGGCCTTGTGTCCTCGACTCCACCTCTGATATTTTTAGGCAATAAAGTGCATCTAGAATACGTGAAATTCAGAAAAAAATTGAATGTGCACATTATACTCGGGTGTACCATATGTCTGAATCAGGTAATAGTCTTTCTCTTTATGAGTTAATTCAGAGGTTTATTAGAGTATTATAAGTTTTATTTGGTGCACATTGTGTGAGAAAATAAAAGCAATAGAAGCCATTTATGGATACCGTTACTATTCAAAAAATATTGTTTGGTGGGTGCTTCCGCAGCCCAAACCGGACGTGTCCTTAAATGAAAACATTTCAGGGTGGAAAAACAAAAATATTTGCACTCCTTAAAGGTAGAAAAGGTTTCAACATTTGAATTGATCATTTTGTTGCTCAAACTCTTCGTGTAGACCAGAAAAAAAGATCTCATCCAAATAAGCCATGACTCTTTCTTTATGTGGAGGGACACTGAATTTCGATGAAGTAGGCTACACTAATTCTGAATGGGGGGACGCAACACATTTTCACTACAATTTAAGTACCGGTACTGACTACGCTTTATAGTTTGAAAAGTATGGTAAGTTATTGACACTTATCCTGAACGACATTTAAAGTGGTGGAAGAATTTGGTGCACACTTTATGAGTTACATGTCAACTAGGTGGATGTGGACTATGAAAAGTAAACATTGTGTTCAAATATTATTAACCCTATTTTACACAGTGAGAGGGGTTAATACTCTCAGTTTTTAATGTTAAATCTCTTAAGAAAGAAGCGTTTTATTTCAAGTTAACTTGAATTTTAGACAAATTTATTCACAATAACTCTTTAAAATTTAAAGAAAAGTTTCCCGATTTTGAGTTTTTTTAAGTCACTTTTCGTTTTCAAAATTTGAGGATCTTTTGGCCCTTTTTTAACATAAATGGCATCTTTAGACATTTTCATGACAAAACCACTTTGACTTAAGCATTTTATGATTTAATATTAAAAAGCTAACTTGTGTGGCAAATTTGAACCGCATAAAGACGCATGTGGCATTGACGTCATTAAAGAACTGATATCATTTTTCCTCAGTATGGTTGTGATGTCACCAAAATGATGTCATCACTCAAAAGTAATTATTGCAAAAAATGGGATAAACGCCGACCCACCTGCCAATTGTAGGGTTGACATGGCTTTCGGGCTTCAGCTTAGGAAGTAGATGTGATGGGCATTTTTGTTCCCCCTACCTCCCCCCTGCGAAAATGCATCGTCAAATAGCCCTTGTAAACTAGGGTTAAATGACGATTCATTTTAGCACTAATAAGTGCACAATCTATGTAGGTCAACTGACGAATAGTGCAGAATGGCGGACAATGTGCAAAGTTGCAGGATCAATAATGATAAAGAAGTGGAATCTCATTTTATGGTAAGTTCCGTATATATATATTTGATTCTTTATGATTTGCAGTAAACTTACCGGTATCAATACTGTCTTTGCAACATTTATTTCGGTGGAAAATTATATATTTGTATTTGGATCATTCCATGCTTAATTGAAAATGGCTTGTCACCATATGTTGCCAAACATGAATGTTTCTTAAAATTATATAGTATCACACAGACAAAATAAAAAAAAATTTTCGATTATCTTGAGTGGTTTTTATAGGTTATCGTAATTTGAATTTTTGGCCTCCAAATAGAGATTTTTCTCCCAAGTTTCGAAAATAGTGTTGTAATTCATGTTCTAGTGCAATCTGATGCCTGAAAATTGCTACATGGTGGGGTTTGGGGTCAAAGAAATCATTTTTGATGTCAAAATTGCAAAAATATGACTGCTTTATGGTGAAAACTTGATTTTAAAGTTTGATGAGAGCCCAACTTCATGTGTCCAGTTTCAGATGGCATTTTTAAGCTATATCTTGTCAAAAATTTGCCTATTTACTGTTTTAAAACGCTATTTCTTTTATGTAGAAACTTGGTATCATGAATGCTGTTACAAACCAGCAGAAAATTGCTTTTGCTTTTAAAGGAATATCTGACCGTGTTTCTGTTGTTACAGAGCTCTTTGGCTAGTCATGTTTGTATCATAATATGCCATGCCGAACTACTTCGAAATGGATACAATGCACTATTTCGAGTCAGTATTTCAAGTACAGAAGATCTGTAAGTTTGGCTTACCCAATATATAGAAACAAGCAAAATCACGTGTAGAGTTTCATCGGCAAAATCTATTGAACAACCTCAGCTCAATTTATACAAAAAATACTTACGCTGCCTGCATAAGTTGAGTCGCCAATCTGATCAAGTAAAAACAAAGCGTTCAAAAAATACCAATTGCACCGCTTCCATGGCGGTGACTTTGAGAAAGCTACTTGGGAGATATACCAAGTATATAATCAAATACCACGCATTTTGGATTACTGCTAAAATACTTAACGTGATTTTTGAATGGGATTACGACTTTAAATATTGACCGTGTTTGCTAAGTGACGATCATTTTTTAGTTTATTTAAATTCAGTGCTATTGCAAAGAGGAAGAAATTGACCTCGAGAGGGGTCTGTTCTCAGAAAAACTACTACGCGTATTTTGCAAGGTTTCGAATAGTGTGAATATTAATTAGCTTTACAAAGTAGTAGAAATAAGATTTTGGTACATTACGGTTGGAATGTTTAATTCGTGGAATAGCGCAATTTGAAAAGATAGAAATACGATTAAATGGCTGGGCTTTAACAGTCATCAGTAGATGTGTGATAGAACTCTAGAATTAGCTGCGCCAAACATGAGGGTGATAGTTAAGCGAATATTCAACGGCGTTAAAAATAGCAATGCGGTTGTTTCCAACGGTTGTTTATATTGTTGTTGTTGCATTCCACCTTAAACCTGAATTGATATAAAAGGGAAGTCATTTGTCAGGCCAAGCAAGTTATGTCTAATTCAGTTCCGTGATTTCTTTCATATTTTTTTGTAGAATCAAAGACATAGTTCCACTTTTAACGGAATTTCCGCTAGTTATTGAACTGAATCATACATGTTTTTGAAGAAATCTAGCAGAAGCTATCCGACATATTTCACCGAGGCTATTATCAATTCACTGCGCTTAACACCTTCAAGTTAGATCTGCAACTAGAACATGGTGCAGATTATACATATGTTGCTGGCGACATGGCAAAGTGTCCAGACTTAAGATTCTGTTATACGTAAGTACGCATAGTTTTTTTAGTTTAATGCTTTGACAAACCGTTCAGCAACTACTACGCGCCAAAAAGTTAAGCTGAACTTAAGCGGCTAAAGCGGCATTACACGCTCGTATTACGTTGCAAAATATTCAGAAGGTTGAGCAATTACCTTAAACTTGAACAACAAAACACACTTGTCAAGTTGTACATCGTGATAATACTCTAGGAAAGTAGCGAATGTAAATTAGGTTTTGGTGACTTTATGCAATTTCCATTAATCGCTCTTGAAATGTGAAAGATATTTTTGTTAGTTAAATTGAAAATTATATGCAATGTTACTGTTAGTGAGCTCGTTCACTTTATAGGGTGCATGGTTTGTTGATTTGATCTGAACTGTGTGGAAGCATAGGTTGGCAATCAGCCTTCACTATCCGCTTTTTAAGATTCCACAGCCAGAACGAGTTGGCAATATTGTGCATGCCTGCTTTCGTCGTTGAATCGAGCTTATGATTAGTGCACATACTCATACATTAGTTCACAGCCTCAAAACAATTAATTTTCGAGTTATTCTTGGAGACCCGCTGATAGGGCCGGATTAAATGCCACCTTATATATTGTGATAGTTCAGTTAAATTGGCTAGAAACCAGCAAACGAGAACAGAATTTAACAATAAAATTTTTTCACACAACATAAGTGATGGCATCAACAGTAATGGTAGGTATTTTTAGTGGCTAGGTTCAGTTCATTTGTATTTTGAAAGTTTTATATTTCTCGATTATGCGTTATATACAGTATGTTGTTTTTGATGAAAGCACACTGATATGCCTTTTCGACACAATCGTTCAAAAGTAATTCAAGGATGGTAATAAGTACGTTTTAGAAAAGGTTTTATAGGTACAAAAAATCAGGTAAGACAAAAACGGAATTACAAATGTCTTTCATTTGCCTTCCTGTACGTTGTTAAGTTGCATGTTTTTTTGGCTTAACGTTATTCCATTTCTGGCTCGCCGTCAAGTGGTAACCTATAACGCGGTACTTTGGTTTTCTAGTTTTTAATACTCAATTGCAAGGTGGATTCCCGTACTTCGTTACCCATATCTGTTTCAGCGAAACAGCACCATGAAATTTAATTAATTTTATTTATTGACTACTAACAAAAATCTCTATTTAGCGTCATTGGATGTTTGTCGAGAATGTGAAGAATATCACGGTTGAGCTGTATATCCAGATGTTGGGGTGTTGGAAGCTGGTAACAAGAACATCGTACGTGACAATGCTTAGCATTTCGGATGGACTGTACCAAGGCTCTCTTTCCCCCCCCCCCAATGAAAAATAACGTCGTCTTGTCGAAAAAAAACGTGTTCCTTTCGTGAACCAACTCAAAAATTTTTTGAAATTATGCTATAAAATAATTTCCAATTTCACAAATACATCACCAATATTGAAGAGCAGCCGGATTTTACGTTTTAAAACTCTGAATTTTTCACTGAATATAAAAGAATCTCGTCTGTGTTTCAAACCAATTTCGGACTATTTCAGATTGTTTAAAAGTATCAATCCACGCGGCCAATATAATCGATCATGACGTTGCAATCGCGCTTGTGATTAAAAGAAGAACAGTAGGCAAAATCAACGGAGTTTGAAAAGTATTGCGTCATACTCACAAGTTTATTTACGTCACTTCCATTTTTTTGGGGCCGATCTGTTTCCACTTTAAACAGATTAATCTATGCCAGTGTCGCAAAAATGTTCATTCAAGCTGCGCCAACGTCGGGAGCTTCGCTTTGTGTTTGAAGCAGTGTCGTCGCTACGATGGGCAGGGGGGCCTTGCCCCCATTTCGGTTTACTCAAAATTTGGAACATCACGTAACGACTAGACAAAAGACAATGATGCGAAAACGAATCATAACGTTCAAATCTAATTCTCATTTGACTTTTTATTGTAACCAACTGCTGTTACACAATTGTGACGCAACAATGCGTCTTATTACGCGTGCACATGTTTTCGTTTTTGCTTAGCTTACTCGACATTCATTGTGATTTTCAAACCTTGGGTCGCGTCGCACAACTGGCGTCGCACATCTGGGTCAGTAAGTCTTTACGGATGTGTCGCGGAATAGAGATGCAAATTCGAATAACTTCCGAACTTCAGCAATTTAATTGTTTCAAATGGCTCTAAAAACTTTCGACATGTAATCAAAATGGTGCTAAAAAGGTAAATTTTTACCAAAAAAAAAGTCGCCAAGCGGCTGGGGGCTACGCCCCCAGATCTCTGCGGCTGCGGGCTCGACCACCTACCTGTTTGTGTTTGTTAGAGCACACTAAAGATTGTTTAGGTCGCAGTCACAGCTGCGGATAGATTTTGCAAGCGAATATTGGCCGTAGACGAAGAGATAAGAAACGCTACTGGCCTTGAGTCTTTTTTAGACATGATTATAGAATGTTTAAAATTACGCCTATTTTTTAACCATGTAAAACATTCAGTCTCTTTCAGTGCGCACTAGCATTCGGTTACCGCCCCCTTACTTCGTTTGCTGTGGCAACGGCACTGGTTTGAAGTAGAATATGTGATGTCTCTGCAGGAACACACACCAGGTTAATTGGTCAAGAAGGATGGAAATGACCTCGGTGACATAGCATAATCTAATAGTTCAGCACCAAGTTTAGAAGCACCGTTGATTTGTCTGCTGTCCGTCTTGGAAATTATGACGTTCATATCGTATTGAACAGGGGTGCCGAAACCCGGGGGGATATATCGCCCCCAATCATTTGACTGCGTTTTGAATCAACCATTGAAAAAATGAATAGTAGAAAATTGATGTATTATATCGGAGGAGATTTCAATGCAGATTTGTTGAAAAGTAACTCTGATATCAATATTAAAGATTTCATGAATTTAACATATAGCTTAGGCTGCATTCCCTTAATTACACACCCGACAAGAATAACCACTACAAGCTCAACTCTTTTAGATCATGTTTATACAAACAATGTAGTGGGTGAACACAAAAGTTTTATTCTGGTGGAAGATGTAAGTGATCACCTGCCAGTAATGGTGTGTTCTAATTTAAGCCTGCCCAAGAGTGAAAAATCAACTGTCACCCTAATTCGTGATACAAAAAATTTTGAAGTAGAAAAATTTCTAGACAAATTAACTGAAGGAATGGAGCTATTAGGTGATATCAAAGAGGAATGCATTGATAACTACACTGAAAAGTTTATTGACATTTTTCATAAGACATTAAACATACATGCACCATTACGAAAACAAAGCAGAAAGGAAACAAAACTAAAAAACAAACCATGGTTATCCAAAGGAATCCTTATATCAATCCAGCAAAAAAATTTATTGTACAAAAGAGCCCTTAAATTAAATAACAGTAATACATGGGCACAATACAAAGTCTATAGAAATAAACTGACTCATATTAAGGAATATGCAAAACGACTTTACATTAAAAATTTAGTGAATGATAATAAGCATGACACCTCGTCGCTTTGGAAAATTATAAATAAAATTATTCACTTGAAAAATGTGAAGAAAAATAACATTCCCAATAAAATGTATGCTTCCAAAAGTGAAAGTGCACAAGGTCCACAGGCCATCAGTAACTTGTTCAATAAATATTTCATAGAAATAGGAGTTAACCTTGCGTCTACAATCGAAACACCAGCTATAATTGATGGCAAATTTAATGCCACATCTTTGATTCAGAGTAGTTGCAATTCGTTTTTTCTAGAACCAATAGTTGAAGAAGAAGTAGTAAATTACATCAGAGCTATGAATCCATCAAAAAGTACAGGAAGACATGGAATTCCTGCAAAGTATATAAAAATGTCAGGCTCTGTTATAGCTCCAGTTCTAACTAACATTTTTAATGCATGCATATCAACAGGATATTTTCCAAAAGTGTTAAAAACCGCTGAAGTTGTTCCAATTTTCAAAAAAGGCGAAAGAGAGTTATGCAGTAATTATCGCCCTATTTCTATTTTGAATCCTTTTGCCAAACTTTTTGAAAAGTGTCTGCTTGATCAACTAAACAATTATTTTGTGAGCAATAATTTGATTAGTCCAAACCAGTATGGTTTTAAGAAAAATTGCTCAACAAATGAAGCTGTTTTAGATATTTACAATAAGCTACTTGACAATATGGATAAAAAGCTCATTACATGCTCTATTTTCTTAGATTTAAGAAAAGCATATGATACCATCAATCACACAATACTGATCAAGAAACTAGAAAAGTATGGAATTAGAGGATTACCATTGCAGTTACTAGCAAGTTACCTGACTGACCGTCAACAGTATACAATTGTAAATCAATATAAATCCAAGTCAAGAGATGTTATTTGCGGTATTCCTCAGGGATCAACTCTAGGTCCATTGTTATTTAATATTTATATCAATGATCTACCACTTGCCTCAAATTCCACAATTCATCTTTTTGCGGATGATACAAACCTTACCTTCTCCCATTCTAATGTTTCAACACTGCAACAAAATATTAATGATGAATTAGTCAATGTAAGCAATTGGTTCAAGGTGAATAAATTATCAATTAACTTTAGTAAAACTGAGTTTATGGTAGTGACAACAAAACAAAATAAACCTGAACTCAAAGTATCAATAGATAATAATCCAATCAAGCAATCACATCACATAAAGTATCTAGGTGTTCTCATAGACGACAATCTAAACTGGAAACAACAAATCAAGGAACAATGTTCAAAGGTAGCAAGGGGATCTTGGGCTCTTAATCAATTAAAACACTTTGTAGATGAGCAAACCTTAAGATCTGTTTACCACTGCCTCATATACTCTCATCTACAATACTGCATAAGTAGTTGGGGGACTGCTTCAAAATCAACATTAGCACCTCTCTTTATTCTGCAAAAAAGAAGCATCAGATTGTTAACTGGAAGTGGATATCGTAAGCATACTAGTCCTTTGTTCTATCGAGCTAAATGCTTAAAACTCAAGGATATTTACTCTCTGGAAACTGCAAAGCTAATGTACAAAATTCACAATAATGTATTATCTTTTGCAAATTCAGATAAATTTAACCTAATAAAAAACTGCTATACTCATAAAACAAGATTGAGCCACAAAAACAACTTCTTTCTTCCAAGAACTAGAACAAGATTAGGGCAAAAGTCTCTATCATTCGCAGGAATTAAAATTTGGAATGAAATTCCAAGCAATATGAAAGAAGTTTCATTCTACAGATTTAAAAAAGCTGTTAAAGCTCATTTTTTATCAAACTATGAAACCGATAAAAGCTAGAATAACAGCTTTCTATCAGCAATGCAGTAGTAATTACAGGAATCATAGTTGCATATTTATGCTTGAGTTCAACAATAACCTATTCTATTGCTTGAATAGCATGAGTTTGGTGCATTCATCTATCACACATTTATTACAAAATGTCATCTCTCATTTTGATGTGCCCTTGAATTATTAGTAATTTTGCAGTAACTGACTGAGGTTGATATATACTGGTATTGGAAATTGTACCAGTACTAATGACATATTGGCAAACAATACAAAACAAAGCAAGGAGTTTTTTTTTTCACTCCAATTGCCCACTTTAAATTCTATAAAACATAAATAAGCATTATGAACTTTACTAATTTTATTTCTATCTAATCTGTAGTTACAGTATTTTTATTTTTAGTATGTTTAGAGTTAGAACAATTCTAATGTTGTCTTGCATTTTCTTTACATGGTGACTGTGAGTTTTGTGTATACACTGTATAAAATGTACATATCTTTGCAACACTTTGTTTTAATTTTGCATAAAATTTTTTATCAAAGAAAGTAGCAGACTGAGAAAATCTAGAAGCTGTTTTTTTTTTTTTTTTTTTTTTAACCTTAACTTGGTGAGGTGGCAGTAGACTTAGATGACCTTTCGGTCCTTCGCTGTCTCCTCACCAAGTGACTAAATATCGCATTGACTCTGCAAGTTTTGTGTGCTTGGTTTTAAAGGAATTGCATATTTCGATGCTTTGGTGATAGACCTAGAGGAAGTTGCAGTTGTTTCTTGTGATATGACGTCACTTGGTAAATAAATAAATAAATATGAAATATGAAATATGAAACTGCATCCCCCCGATAATTTGACTATGGTCTGCATCTGAGCGCTGGATGATCTTTGGACTTTTGTTTGGTCTTCACTGGCTTTCGGGGACAAAAACTCTTCAATTTTCGGTGAAAACGTTTTTTTTTTGGTCTTCACTTAATTTTGGGGACAAAAACTCTTCAAATTTTCCGTAAAGACCTTTTTTTTGGTCTTCGCTTGATTTGCTTACGTGAAAACAATAGTGGTCGTGCTTCATCCCCCCCAATGTTCGTTGAAAATGGGGCGAAATTGCAAATTATCCCCCCCAATGCTCAACATAAATCGGCACCACTGGTACTGAATATTCCGCAAAGTAATGAAAAATAGTCTACGAACGGGTGAATTGCTTGAAATCAGCTATGATTTTGCCATCGACATGGCCATAAGTACATAACAGCGCCGTCGCTATGGGACGGGTGGGGGGGGGGGCGTTACGGTTTCGGAACAACGCCTAGCGACAAGACAATGGAAAAAGGAATAGTAACGTTCAAACATAATTCTCGTTCGAAGTTTTCTCCATTCTTAGCGAAATTGCTGGCCACTAACTGCTGTACATAAATGCGAGACAACAATCTGTTAACACGCCTTCACGAACGTGTCGCGGAATAGGGGTGTAAGCGTATAGTATCGTTACCAGTACTTCGTTAGTGATTACGTCCTAAAACAATACGTGAAAACATTCTTTAAATGACTAGTTGTTTTTGTTTTTTTTAAAGCACACTCAAAATTTTTTTTAGGTCGCAGTCAGTTGCGCAACCAGGGGAAGGGGGCTTGAGCCCCCTTTAGCCAAGTCGCTTAGAAAATTTAACCCCCAAATACAAGCATTTAAACATGTTTCGGACTTGATTTAAGTATAAGGGGGGTTCAGATGGGGCTAGGCAATATGATTCTTTTTATGAATTCTAAATTTTAACAATTTATTGTAGTTATTCATATCGTTTCCAAAACGTGTAAAAAGTGATTGAAATGGCGTTAAAATCGCTATTTTTTCCCGCAAAATCACAAAAATCACCCAGCGGCTGGGGGCTCTACCCCCACACCCCCTCTGTGATACGCTTGAGTTGCAACAGTTTGTTCAGCATGGGGCCTAAATTAGACAATTTTTGTGGAAAAAATTTACTCATGGCTCTATTCCCCTTATCAAAATCCTGGTTGCGCTTCTGGTCGCATCTACTGCTACTGACGGATTTTTCGAGCGATTATATGGGCCGCATACGAAACGAGCTAAGAAACGCTGCTGGCGATATGTGTCTCTTTTTTTTAGACATGAATACAAAATTTTTAAAATAGCGCATAATTTGTACGAGCCAAGTCAACTGACCGCGACGAACTGACCGCGAACAAACTGACCGCGAAGCAACGATTTCGTTACAGTGATTTCGTCACTAAGTGAGGGTTTGGGCAAGATGGCTCTGGGGATGGTAAAAATACATTTAGGATCGCCCTTCTCAGCCAATCGGCGTTGTTCGTAGTAAGTTTGTCTCGGTCAGTTGTCGTAGACCCTTATTTGTAGCCGTAAAATATCAGTTTTTATGTGCGAAAGTTCAATCTATTTTGGTTCCCCCACTTTCGGCTAGTGTCCCCTCACTTCAGTTGCTCTGGTGACGGCACGAGTACATAGCCACAAAAAGAAAATGAGAACCAAGAGCTCAAACAAGTCATCGGTTTTTACTCGCTTCAAACGAGATGGTATTGGCTAACAGCGCTGCCGATAACGCTACGTGTCTTTGTATCTGTTTGGTGACGTTAGGCTTACAAAAAACTAATTGCAATGAAAATCAGAACGGGCGAAATGCGTTTTATGTAAGTACACAGCATTAAGCAGAGCTGGACTCCGCAAATTTTTAGTCCGTAATTCCGCTGCGGTTTTGATTAGTCCGCATCGCAGCTGCTTTATATTCGCAATTCGCTACCCTTTTTCATTGCTAAACGTCAAGCAGGAAAGCAGCGAAAACCATTTTTATTGTGTTTGATTTAACTCGACCAGAATTTGACACCGAGTGTACACAATGTAGTATTCATTTTTTTTTCATTTTCTAAACTTTTATTGATCGTCTCTCATTTTTGTTGGTAATCCTGATAAGTACACAAACGAAAATGAAAACAACACACACAAAGTTATTAGTGAAATCCCAAAGCACGATCGAATTACTTTTGAGCCAGGCCCGGCGCCACAGGGGGGAATTCCGGGGCCGTGCCCCTCAAATGACTGCTTGTGCCCCCTCAAGCGAGGATTGTGCCCCAAAGAAATTAACAGGGTCGAGGCTACTGGAGTGCAAATCGAGGCCTAAGATTCCCCAGTTGGTGTTTACCGCCCTAGAATTCGTGAGCAAGAACTGCGTTTTTGTAATTTTTGTGAACTTAACGCCGGATTTCATTTAAGTTTTGGGACGAAGACCTTTTTTTTTTTTTGGTCTTCACGTCAGATTTCGTGGAATATCGCAAGAATTTTGAGACGACAACCAGAATTTGTGAAAATTTTGGGACGAAAACGTTTTTTCTTTTTTTGGTCTTCACCTTTTTCGTTTGATCCATACTCCAATAAACTTCTCGTGCCCCCCTTGAATTCACATAATTAAACTTTCCGTACCCCCCAAAATTTCTTTCTGTCCCCCCCCCCCCAGTCACGCTATCCTGGCGCCGGGCCTGCTTTGAGCAATATATTCGGAAAATACAGGGTGTTTCAAAAGTCACGCCCGATTTTTAATATGAAAAAACGTGCTTTAGGAACGAATTTATATTTCTGATAAGTAGTATAACTACATATGTTGTTATTTCTACGTTAGAAATGATTAGAGAAAGCATAGATATAGAAAATATCATAGAAAAATATCCATTGACTTTTTAACTGTATAAAATCGGGCGTGACTTTTGAAACACCCTGTATTTTCGTCAAATTGTAGCACAAATTTGAATTAAAGACTGTTTCACTTATTTTTGATACACATATTGATTTTGACTGAACTTCCCTTCAAAGGTGGCTTGTTTTTTTTTAAACACAAATAGATTTTGGGCGAGCAAAAAGCCGTCAGTGGATGGATAGGTTTCAGTTATGTGAAAATCGCAACTCCATTAGTGAGTGATACCAAGAGATTAGAACTCCGATGTAGAGCACCTTTGATCATCATTTTACGTTTTTTTTTTTAGTTATAATGGGGCCTCCAAAAAAACATAAAAATGCAAAAGTGAAAAGGGACCACTTAGTTTCACGCAAAAAGTGGACAGTTACCCATTAGTTGATTGCTGTAGAGACGCGACCAGCTGTCGATTAGGAGGCAATTAACTTGAGCAACAGATTTCCGCGTGAAATGGGAATACCTTCAGTCCGCGAATCCAGCACAGGTACCGGAGTACGCTTGACATACAGTCTCACGATCTCACTTTTGCCTGAGAGCGCATCCGTAACCTAAGCTCGTCGGGCGACCTTCGATACCGGTACATCGTAAGCCAGTATTGCCGTCGACAGTTTGAAAGCTACAAGAATTACAATTTGCAACAGTTCTCTCAACGGTATGAGCGAAATCTAAAACAGAAAATTTGACATTTAGAGCAATTCATAAACGGTAAGACTAGAAGTATATACTATTCACACTGTCAATTTTGTCTATATAATTTGAATTGAAATCAAAGAACGCACTTGTTCAGCAATCAACTCTTCAAATTATTTCAAAAATATGACGCTATGTCCGGCCACTTTAAAGGGCCATTAGCGAACTGCCCAAAGTGCAGCTCGCGACTGATCGCTGCCTATCTGGTGCAATCTGTGTGCTGTAATGACGCTACAACGCTTCGTAGAAAGGTTCTTCAAACGCAGAGAAGCAAACGGCTGACACATTAGAAAAAAATCCCTTTTACTCCCCACTTCACGTTCACCGCATAGATGGATTGATCCGACCATACACTCTTTATATAGTAGACTGGAAATAGACGGGCGTAGAAAAACAGAAGAGCATCGAAAAAGCGTTTGCTCTTGTTACAAAATTTTTTTTTGCGGTCACGCGTATTCGACTGATTTGATTGGACATATTCTTAGCGCGAGTGAACCGAGAAAAAAAGTCACGCTGAACTGATTGGACGAATCGGCATATTGTAAAAAACTAAACCGTGAAGAAAAAAAAGACATAACTGTCAGTTTCCGGTCTACTAATAAAAAGTCTATGATCCGATTGAAAATAAAACCCGCTGGCTGCAAGAAACTTTCCAAACGATCGACCAAAGGACGGCGCTTTCTATCTGTATCCTCATTGTCAGCGCTCTTTTGTCCTGTTTACAGATCAAAATTGAAAAAACCACACTTACAAATGAACAGATGGAAGTCTTGATCAATAAGAACAGCAAATACTGCAGCCATCCAACAAAGCCTAAGTGGAAGGAACAGAACAATGAAATGTCTTCATGTGATTGCTTCTGCCGTCGCAGTAATAAATTCGAAAAGTTACAATAGCTTTCATTAGCATTCGACGAAGGTCTGTCTCATCACTTGATGTACAAAAACATGCTGGGGATCTAATAAGAAAAACAAGTTTGATTTTAACACGTTGCACTACTTGCTTGTTACTTCTTCACCTTTGGGATAACGCTTATACACCAGCAGGACTTTTATCCAATCATCTTGATGCACTAATTAGCTGCTTTAATTTATTAGATAAGTGCTGTTACAATTTTAAAAAACCATGCCCGTACTGTAGTTGACTTAAAAAGTTACTAACAATCGCAATTCAAATTCACTGGCAATGGTTTATTACTCAATCACTAGAAAATAAGGAATCAAAGTCATTAAGTGTTTGTAGAATATTTTATTGGTTGTCACTTTGCTCTACTACAGGTAGATGTTACCAAAATTTATATCAGTTATACAGGGTGTTCATAAAGTCCTGATACAATTTCAAAATTTTTTTATGAAGTCAATTCTAAAATATCTTAACCAGGTTGATTTTATTTTAAGCATTGTTGCTTTTGTGTTTAAGATATGATATTTATGTGTTTTATGAATGTGTTAAATAAACCCTTATTAAGTGGTTATTCATCAAGAAAAGGCACAATGTGTATCCTGGTTCATTAAAACAAAATTGGACGTTTAGATTCAGCAAAGGTACAGGACGAAGTATGGAAAAAATCCACCATCAGGTTCTTCAATTCGTCGATGGCATAAAAAATTTATGGAGACAGGGTCAGTGTTAGATGCAGTGAGAAGTTCTTTATCCTCAGAAATTTGTTGCAGCGTGCTCTCTGCAAACTCTTTTCGTTTAGGCTTGTCATTTGGCTGAAGTTTCTCTAACATTTGAACTTTGTAAGCATATAATCGTAACCTTTTGCGTCGTAGAACCTTGCGCACAGTTGTAGATAGTAATTCCAATTTTCTGGCAGCTGTATGGATGGACTTCATAGGAGAATGACTAAACGCTCATCTTAAACTCTCGATGTTTTCCACAGATGTTCTTGATTGCCCACTTCTCACTGCATCGAATACTGACCCTGTATCGATAACTCTTTGGTGCCATCGATAAATTTAACAACATGATAGTGAATCTTGTCCATTCTTAGTCCTATACCTTTGCTGAGTCTGAACATTTGATCTTGTTTCAATCAACCAGTACACACATGGTGCCTTATCTTGAGGAATAACCATTTATTAAGGGTTTATTTAAAACATTTATATAACACAAAAAATCATATCTGAAACACAAAATTCTATTTTAAATAAAATTTTTAAGCAGCACTGAGTAAAATGAAACCAACCAGGTTAAAATATTTTGAGAATTGACTTCATAAAAAAATTTTGAAATTGTAGCAGGACTTATGAACACCCTGCATATCTGACTATCAATTTATCTAAACTTGCTTAAGCTTGTTTAGACGGAACTGGTATTTTAAATTGCAGTCAAAAGTCAAGTTCTATACTGTTCTTTAGAAAAAATTGAATACTGAGGCAAAGTCCCAAGATATTGTTTGCGATGTCACAATTGATTCTAGTTGTTGTTGATTAAGGCATTACATCCGATATAGGCCACAAGGAATTTACATACCTGCTATAATTGCAAACTTGAGAAAACTACCAATGTGACTTGGTTATTGGTGAAGTTGAATTTGTGATATTAGCTACATTAGTTAAAGACACAGTTAATACCTTTTAAGTTTTGATTTCGCATTTCATTGTTTATATTGTTTCCATCGACCCAGGTGAAATTTCTTTGGCTGCTGACGTTCAAGGTTACTAGTACATTAACAATATTTAAAGGAAGCATCCAGCACTGAGATCTTATGCGCTTTCTACTATGTCATGTGACTTGATGAATAGGCAGGCTTGTTCTTCGTAATTAAACAAATATGACATGTATATACACGCATGGTGATAAAGCCACAACAACAGCAGAAGTGCACCTTTCACAACTAAAAATAATCTAAAAAAGCTGAAACAACGTAAGAGACATTTGAAAAACATGAAACTTTATTGGGCTTACTGTTTGAACCTAGCAAATAGTTTTGCTGTAATGCCAAATTCCACCTGTCATAAGACACTAACTATTGCATGATCTACTTACTTTTCATAGTAATGGCTATCGACTACCGATAATTCATGCTTGTAGGAATTTGGACTTGCTTAGGAGTTTGGGCAAATGTGTAATTAGCAATTGCTACAGTATACATACAACATACAAAACTTGTTGTGGTGTCACCAGAAATGTAAATAAAAATAACCACAGGAATGTTTGGGGGTTAAACTAAAATCATAATTCATTAGCAGAGGTGGAGTCGAGGACACAAGGCTCGAGGCCAAGGCCAAGGACACAAAAAAAATCCGAGGCCAAGGCCAAGGACAGCCTTTCCGAGGACAGACACTCTCGAGGCCAAGGACAGGAATGTTCGAGGCCAAGGCCAAGGACCAATAGTCCGGTAGAAATAGCTTTTACCTTGAAAAAATTTATAATCAGCTGAAATTTGGCACGATGACTCAGGACAAAAAATCTGTGCCCCCCAAAAAAAATCCCCATGTTTTGGAGTGGGACTTCCCCCTTTTTCGGCCTTTAAAGTCTGCCATCTAGTGTCAAAGAGCTTTTCTTATCAAACAGCCAATCCAAAAGTTGTAAAAGTGCCAAGTTTTGAGTAATAGTTGGTTTTCAAGTGCAGGTATAAAAAAATTTACTTTGAAATTGATGACGTCATTTTTGGTGACGTCATTGCCAAAGTTTTTGAAAAAAATGACGTATTGATGGCTCGAATAGTAAATAAGAGTTAGGTTTTTGGTTCAAATAAAAAATTGCTTAAATCAAAGTGATGACGTCACAAACGTTTTTGATGACGTCATTTGTCAAGAGTTTTGATCGTAAATCTGAAAAAGAGTGTTTGACCAAACGAAACATTTCTAACTTTTTTTTAATTACTGTAGCTTCAAACTTGGGAGAATTATATTGTGAATTCATTCAGTCGATTGAAGGTCAAAAACTGTGCTGTCAGTAAAACTCTGGGGTAGCAATCAAGCAGATAAAATTTAGACCTCCCAATAGGCAGTGTGGCAATAACGAATTAGTTTTTTAGCAGTTTTTACAGTAATGACACTACTTTTTAAAAAAGTAATGTTTGTGGTAATTTTATAATTTTTTAGAAGTGTTAAAATTACAAATTAGGCTACTTTGTAAATATTACCATCCAGTAGAAACGCTTGCCTGGCTGCTTAGTTTATACCTCCAGCCAATCAAAAAGTTATTTCTGTTGAGAATGACACAGGGTCGTACCATGGGCCGTGTGTCTTTGCGTGCTAGAATGGTTTATACATGCAGTGCTAGTTTCATCTAAGACAATCGATCATTGATAGAGCTTATAGGGACAGAGTTGTTAGTTGGGCTGGGTTTGGGCCTAAGCTTGACAAAAATTTTGGGCTTTATTCGGGCCTGAGACATGCTTTTTGTTTTAGGTGCACAAAAATATGATTAAAATAGCTTGGCAACATTGTTAAAGTTTTCAGACCTTACTTAACTTTTGTTTTTTTTCGGGCTTAATTTGGGCTTTAAATTAGTTTTCGGGTTCGGGTTTATATTTTTGGGTTCGGGCCTGAACTAGTCTGCCCGTTTACAACTCTGCAAAGGGATGCAACAAAAGTGCAATAGCAATAGAAAATATACTGTCAAGTTTTTTAATTCCGTTGGTTTCAAGGAAGTGATTTCGGTGGCGGTATTTTGTTGTTTGTTTGCTTAATCATAAACTTGCCCAGGCTTTATTTAGGAAAGTTTTGTTTTGTATCTTTGATTAACCAACATCGATCTAAATAATCTATGGTTAACATTATTATCTACCTTCGCGTAGTATCAAATTTTGATGCTGTTTAAAAACCGAAGATAGGTATTGCAATACCCTATTTTTTCATACGCCGATGGGTAAAATGTTTGTTAGAGCTACTACTTCAATACAAAAAAGGACAGTATTTTGTCCAAAACAGTTAATATTTTTGAACATTTTGTGCGAAATAAATTTTAGGGCAAAAGCTGAAAACTACGGAGTCTTTTCAAAGATTGTCAAAGAAAAAAATAAACGCATAATAAACAAAGATAAATTTGCAAAAAGCAAATAAAATCACAAACGTCCTCTTAATAGACTTTTATAATAATTTTAGCAACTAAAAAGAGGTGATACCAGCACCAGCAGGCGAGACCAAATTTATACTGCGCCGGACCCTTTACCACATTTTCAGCCAACAAAATTTGTTGACCAAAAAAAAAGTTTTCCACCGCTTAGGATTCGCATTTTCCGTCGAAACTAGAACTAAAACAACCTAAAAAAAAATTTCGCCGCCCAGGGGTCGCAATATTGCTTCAGGCACAGTGCCATCATCGTCTCTATATTAGTTGACCAGATACAAACGCGCGGAGAAAAAGAGAAGAGCATTGAAGAAAAAAGTTTGCTCTTGTTGCGAATTTTTTTGCCGTCACGCGTATTCAACTGAATTGATTGGACATATCCGTAGAACGAGAGAAGCGTGAAGAAAAAAGTCACGGTGATTGGAAGAACCGGCATATTCTATAACAAATGAACCATGAAGAAAAAAGTCAAGCTGTTAGTTTCCAGTTTACTAATATGGTACCATTTTGCCACACGGTAAACTCGGCTCCGCCGGAAAGTACTATGAAGATAATAGATTGAAAAAATACTACCTGAATGTAATAGATCAAAAATCTTTAATTATACTCGCTGTACTATGCCAAAGCGTGTAACGAGTTGGCCATTGCGCCAGGACAACACAGCTTCCTTTGAAGAAATGTCGCAGCGGTGGCTTACCATTGCCAACACTGTGCCTGATTTGACCGGCCCGAGAAAAGAACCTTAGACGTTACACCTCCCGCTCCAGAGACAAACGCGTTACCGCTCGACCAACAAATAGATCAATCACATAGTATTTTTTATCTTGATAGCACTTTTATGTGAGAATTACCTTAAGCGTGTTATTTAGATTAAGTTATTAGCGTATATTTAGCGACTTATCTGAAATTATATATCAAAACCTGAGGAAGTGCAATAAATTTGGAGTTAATTACAACATTAAATTTTTATTGCTCGATTTTGCTTCTTGAATCATAACGTAAGCGTGATCTGGCTTCAGCGCACCAGGAGTCACAGTAGCCGGCTTGTTATGACATGACCTTGACCGCAGAAACAAAAGACCCGAAATTCGGAACCCGCTTAGTTTTAAAGCAATTCTGTACTCACTCAGACCATGGGATCGACGCTCAGACGTAAAACAGTGATCAACATAATATTGGCGAGCACTGAGCGTATCGAAGAGGTAGCATAATGAAAGCTAAAACTTGATAATCATACTTGGATCCCGGACGAAATCTAGTTTGTTTTTTTTTATTTAGCGCCATTAGAAATAGTGATGTAGAGTACATTACTGTCATTTTGGCAAAATTTTTCATTCAAAGTAATTTGTAACGACAATTACTGACAACTTTTTCCGAGAAGTAACGAATACAGTAAGTTTATTACTTTTTTACAGTAATGTTTGGTGACGAAGTGTCATTCCTTTTATACAGTAATTTGCCCACCACTGCCAATAAGGGATTAAAATAAAATAATGCATTTTGCAGTTTAATCAAGAAAGCCCTTGAATGTTTATCGAAAGCTCCCACGCGCAGTTAAAGTTAATCTGCAGTTTTAGTAAGATGCAAGCTTAAGGAACGATAAAAAAATCATTAAGGCGGCGAATTGTCAAATATTAGCGTGGTTATTGTAAATTCAGATAATAATATTGTCAGACATTGCAATAATATCGCAAATACGCAAAATAATACCTGATAATAATATTGTCGGACATTATTTTGCGTAAGATAACAGTATTGTCAGACATTGCAATGCGGTAGAAATTTTGTTCGTATCAGATATATCATCGTGCTTGGCACATATTCGTATCAATTTACATATAATTACACTAGTTACTATATTTTAAAATCATTACATACAGGACGACAAGGCAAAAGACCTCGGCCAAGGACTTGAAGATGCCTTGGAAACCCCGAATGATGATGATGCTGATATTCCCTAAGTGTTGCAATGTTTCGTTTGGTCAAACACTCTTTTTCAGATTTACGATCAAAACTCTTGACAAATGACGTCATCAAAAACGTTTGTGACGTCATCACTTTGATTTAAGCAATTTTTTATTTGAACCAAAAACCTAACTCTTATTTACTATTCGAGCCATCAATACGTCATTTTTTTCAAAAACTTTGGCAATGACGTCACCAACAATGACGTCATCAATTTCAAAGTAAATTTTTTTATACCTGCACTTGAAAACCAACTATTACTCAAAACTTGGCACTTTTACAACTTTTGGATTGGCTGTTTGATAAGAAAAGCTCTTTGACACTAGATGGCAAACTTTAAAGGCCGAAAAAGGCGGAAGTCCCACTCCAAAACATGGGGATTTTTTTTGGTGGCTCAGGACATGGTCCTGAGCCATCGTGTCAAAATTTCAGCTTATTATAAATTTTTTCCGGGTTTCAATGTGTTTTGTTGTATTTCTACCGGACTACAAGGACACAAGCGCAAGTGCTCTCCAAAAAAAAAAAAGGTCTTCACAAAAATTTTTCAGGCGATCTCAAAAAAAAAAAAAAAAGAAAGGTCTTCACAAAAATTTTTCAAGCGATCTCCACGAAAAAACGTTTTCCAAAAAATTTTTCAACCGCTCCACAAAATTTTAACAATTCAAAAAATAGTGCTGTCCTCGAGCCGAGGACAGGCCAATTTTCGAGGACTTGAGGCCTCGAGGCCAAGGCCAAGGACTTGACCTTCGAGGCCAAGGACTTCAAAATGTGTCCTCGAGGACTCCACCTCTGTTCATTAGTTATGTAAACAGTAAATAAATGAAACATTACCGACATCATTCCCAATAAATCAAGATTTATTAAAATTTTCAACCGGTTGAAAACGCGGAAGTAAGATCCTTTCCAATTTAAATTCAAAAATGTTGAATAAAATGTCAATGAAAAAACATCCAGAATTATACAAATTACGGTATAACATTTATCGAGTAAATTTGAATACCGGTATCCAAACAACATCGATAGTTAATATAAACATGGAAAACAAAGCGAATTATGTGAGAATGTGGTTGCTAAATAACAATCAAACTTAAGTTAACAGTGAAGCGTAGACGAAACAGAATCAACATGTGGTTAAAAAATATGAGTGTAAATTTAGAATTACAGTAGACACAGAATAAAATTAAAATATGAATCACAGTATTGTATATACCGGTACATCATTAATATTGCGATGAACTGAATCTAGTAAAATGAGATGAGTGAACTGAAAGAAGTAATTCCAACTTGTTACAATAAGCATAAGTTACCGGTACCAATTGGACTTAGTTGTGCTAGCACATTCTATATTACGTGGTTAATAAGCAAATTTTGTACAAAATGCTATATTTAATGGGTGGTCAGCGCATCTTCATCAACATTATTGCTAACGTTATCCTTAAAATAAAGAAGCAAATAAAAGGTAAATCATTGAAATGAAGAGCAAATGTAGGGCAAACTTCATGCTTAAATATGTACAGTAAATAACCAAATTTAAAATCTGGTCATAAACTAATTTTTTGATTTAAAAAATTACCGGTAGTCACTTTTGAAGTTTTTCAGTGCTTTTAACTACGCTAGATCCTGGACCAAGTGTGCTTCATAATAATAACTGACAAAAACTATCAATAGTAGAATACGGTACAGTATCTTGATTCACTCAGCACCAGGCCAATTTCTAATAACACAATTAGTTTGAATAATCACTACTGCCAGATTGTAGGTAGCCTACTTTGTTTAAGTGAGTTATCAATAAAGTTATAGGCCTATAGGCTGCAGTAGTCTGCTAAGTCTGTAACACCAACAATCAACATTAAAGTGAATGCATTGGCTAGGCCTACTTAAAAGAGAACTCTGACATAGGCTCTGGGCTGTAACAGGCCTTTTCTACCGTTTTTGTTTCATTGGATTTTGAATGTTGAGTAACAAGTTAACAACACTTACACCAAAATACCACCGCATAGACCTACTGCAGACTGTACTGGAACATTTGATTGTCTGCACTAGCACATAAGTTTATGCTAGCAGTAGCCTAGTGCGTAGCACAGCACAATAAAGCTCATTTTCAGTTAAACCAGGAATACAGTAGGCTATATTAATTAGTATATCCCTGGTTAAACCATTGATATACAAAACAATGAAACAGATAAAGCCTACTTGCAAATTTACTACCTTTGTGCACTTATTAGCCTAATGACTGTCAAACAAAAAACTTCTCATCTCTCAACCCATAGATTCTTTCTTGCACAACCCAAAACAGCCAAGACCTTAAAAACTCGGTGATGCATGAAGCACTACTCTTTGCTCATTGCTCCGACCAATCAAAAAATAGCAAATGCCTGTGTTTTGAGTATAGGTCTGTAAAATGTAATTTCGCCTGCCGCTGCCGCTATTTGGCAAAAAAAGCAGCGGCGCTGCCGCTTATCGCTACTCAAATAAAAAAGTAGCGCCGCTGCCGTTACTTGCATGCAAAACAGCGGCCGCTGCCGCTACTTTAAAAAAATAAATAGTACAAAGAACGATGGCATTCAAATACGGTATCTAATGGTGAAATTTCAACTTTATTTACGAAAGTTAATTATTCAAGCCTTTTAGATATTGGTTCAGGTTACAATCGGCATTAGCAGGCTTAAATGGTAGACAAGTAAGCAAATCACCATTCAATTAGTTGTTGGCATGCTCCTTTCAAAAAAAACAAGCATTTCAAAATGCTGATTGGTTAAACCAGCGCTTTAGAAATTAGTTAGGAAGTTACCCTTGGAAGTTACACTAGGAAGTTAAATTCCTTATCGCATTTTCTACACAAACAAAAAGCAATAAGAAATATCGACTCAAATAAGTTAAGGTTTTGCCATTAAAGCACAATGACACACAGTATTCAGCTTCCATACAATTCTGTCCCGGCTCTTACAGCTCTGAAGTAGTCGATCGGTTCATCACACTCTCGGCTCTCAACCACTAAAATAATTCTTCGCGTAGAGATACGAAAAGAAAATTTATCAATCGACCGAGTTCCAAAACATTTCTTGGAGTTTTGTAGAAATGGTAGGTGATTCACGTCCCTGCGATGATTTCGTCCTACTTTGACACAAAAGTAGATCGAACGTTTAAGATATTGGTGTTTACGAAGTCAAAGGAGATGCGTAGTAATGACGTACAAGTTAAGCAAATGATGCTCAATGCGATTTATGTTACACTAAGTATTTTTTCTACGAGTATAACTCCATAACTAAGTTGTCTTTGAAGCTTATTTATTACCTGGTTCTATTTGTTCGTTCAATTCTCAGCGCACTATAAATTCAATTCTTAGTTTTACTGTTAACTGTTGTAGCAAAATTTACTTTACTACGCATTGACGTAACTACTCAGGCCCGGCGCCACGGGGCATAGGCGTAGCCAGAGGGGGGGGCCCAGGGGGCCCGCTCCAATTGAAATGCTACCTATGACAAAAGTGTGACAAAAAAACTAGTGTTTCATCAGTTTTACTGTAGTTTCTTTTAGCATTTTTTGCCTACAATAGTAATTAACAATAGTATTGACGACCAGGGGGCCCGGGCCCTCTAAATTCAATTTTTGCCAATCAATTAAAATGCATAACTCGGCTGAAATTAAGGGTTTTTATCATAAAAGTTGCTACCTCGGGCTCTCATCTAACCTTTTTAAAAACGTAATGCAATAACAGGGCGGGATTTACCATATGGCCCAGTGCCAGGAGCCCTGCGCTCAGATGGTAAGACTTTATTTTTGGTGTACACTTATGTTTGGCAGGAAGATGTTGCAAAAATCTTTAAAGTGCCAGGGGCCCCGCACAATGTAAATCCGGCCCGGGCAATAACATGGTAATTAAGCGTAACCATCTATTGTACGGTTTTCAGTAACAATTCACCTCCATCCACCTCGCTAGTTTTTACGCTAATAAATGCGTTTGAAAAAAAATTATCTATGAGAAATGCTCATTGAACAAATTATTGAATTTAAATTGAGGGGCCTGGAGCCTCTTAACCGTACATGTACTCCTACAACTGGTATTTTTCATGTCAAAACAAAAATCTCTTAAGGAAAATCTTCAAGTGGATTATTTACTACTAAAATACGTATAAAAATTTAACCCCAAACTGCAAGATTACAAACGTATTTTCGACCAAATTATAAGTAAAAGGAGAATTGAAACAATTTAATTTTTTTCATTGGCTTTCAAATGTTAATAATCTACTTCTTTCAAATGGTTCTGAACACGTGCGAAATGTGATCCAATGGCATTAACAAAAAATCGCCCAAGGACTGGGGGCTTCGTCCCCAGATCCCCGTCTGTGATACGTTTGAAGTAAATTAGTTTACTTACACAAGTCTCCCAATTTAGATATTTTCATTTGTAACTTTTGGTTAAAGCCCTCTCCCTTTAGAAAACTCTCGGTTAAGTGCCAAACCAGGCCACGGCTTTTGATCTTCCATTCTACAATATCTTTGTCCCACAAAAAGTTCCTCTTTCGAAAATTTCGTATGACTTCATTACAAGTGATTTTTGGTTTGCCCCCCTCCTTCAATCAAAAATCCTGGCTACGCCTATGCACGGGAAATGGCATTTCGAGCCGTGTCCCCCCAAATCACTGCTTGAGCTCTCCAAGCGAGAGTAAACTTTTGTAGTAGCACAACTAGCAAACTTTTGCCCAAAAACAGGTCACCACATACGCTTTTTTCTATGAAACAGCAAGACAGATCAAGTGAACGTAATCAAGTAGCCTTAGATTTTGCGATGAAGAACTTTTTTTATTTTTTTAGTCTTCACCTCCAAATTTGAGGGAAAAATCCATACCAAAGAAGGATAACACAGGATTTGGAGCAAAATATTCACCAGATCGCTGCCGCATTCCGAATTCGTCTCGTCTCGGCTGCGTAAGCGTCCCCCCGCCCAAGTTTTTGTGCCCCCCCTTCCCCCAAACACACTACTCTGGCTCCGTGCCACGTACTGTACTGTTCTATTTGCAGTGCACGATCTATGCTGTGGTCTGTGACCAGATAGCCAACAAATCATCTTCATTTGTTGTACTAAATGCTAGCATTTTGAGGAAATATCGCGGAAAACCGTCTTTGCGATCTGCAAGTTTTTAGCAATTTATCGAACTCTAATTATTGCATTTTCGTTAAAGAGATACTGCTCGAAATCGGCTTTATTGAAATCGGTTTTATCAGTTCAAATTGACCCGCTACTAGACCACATTATTCGTTCAACTTCGATTGAGAAAAAATCAAACCATGTGCAATAAAACTCGCCTATACATGCAGCATAAGAGCAACGACAAAACGTCACAAAGGTCTTGTATGTTCCACTAAACTGAAATAACGAGGTAACAAGAGCAGAGTGAAAACAAGCGGAGAGTAAAGACTCCAAACAGTAACGTGTGAAAATGTCAATTGAAAAAGTCTTGGAAGGAGTTTATTAGCAGTAGCGGCAGAAAATTTGCTTAAAAAACAGCGCTGAAGCGCTGCCGCTTTTTTGGCTAAAAAAACAGCGGCGCTGCCACTTGTCGCTGGTGACGAAAAAAAGCAGCGGCGCTGCCGCTACCGAAAAAGTAGCGCCGCTAGTAGCTCCCGCTGGTGAACAGCGCCGCTGTGCCATCACTGGGTAAGCATTATATTGATTTTAATTTTATCACACTACTCATCAAATAAAATAATACCAGAAACTAGCCAAAAACTCAAAATTACCTCGTTGTACCTGATGGCAGTGGCCTTGCCACAATTTTGGTAGGCCTACTGTTATGCAAAAGTCAAAGGAGTACCAGATTGCATTGCTGGAAGCTGTTTTGAAAAATTTAAATAGGAAGGACTCGTATTTTTGTAATCGTTAATTTGATGGAAAATGATCTCAAAAAGTTCTATAACACAAAATTTTATAAATGTAATGCTGCAATGATATTATATGTAATTACACCAACCAAGAACTTAAAGGCGGTGAATCATTAAGCCAATTCCGTTGGTTTACAATAGCTAAAATTGAACTATAACTCCAGATTTTCGCTTTTGACCAAAAGTTTGGGAAAAGCCTAAAATGCATTCTCACCAAATTTGAGCTTACTACCTCTTGCCATTTTCAACTTAACAATTTTCTTCTTAATTCAGTGTTGCCATTTTTCCAGTATTGTGACAGAAGATTAACTTTTGGAAAAGTGGCTTACATTTACGTGAGAAGCAGCTAATTTACAATTTTGATCCTTTACTTTCCAACAACACTGCCAAAAAGACTTATTGAGAATTATAAACATGCCCTAACTTTTTGAAATTTTATTTGTAATTGGCAACCCTGGCAAAATTTCTAATGGGAAAAGCATTTTGCAGGGAAATCTACATATCTTGAAAACGGAAGGTTGTCCAAAGCTCAAATTTGGTTAAGTTAGTTTTCAGATCTGTCAAACTTTTTTGAGAGAAAATCGAGCAAAACTTTTTTTGACCTGAATGCCCTTTTACTGCACGTCAGTTTAGTTTTTTAGTGTAGCGTCAGCTCCAACGTAGCCACAAGTGAAAGATTAATTGGATACTTGGATTAATAAGTCAACCCGGAGAGTAGCTCGATAGGTTGTTCAACCGAGCCGGTGGACCGCGTTGGGTGCGTCCATTTGACAAAAACGTTACAATGGCGAGCACGCCAGGACGTTGGAGTGGTGGACGTTCTCCATTGCATTGGTTGGAGACGATGGAGTGCTGTCGCCAGCGTAAAGGGAGGGGATGATGTAACGTCAACTCCAACAGAGCCACAAGTGAAAGATTAAATGGATACTTGGATTGATAAGTCAACCCGGAGGCGAAATTTTTTTCTACCATGGTTTTGCAGATTTATTACGTCACATCCTGTGTCCCAACCTTGTGATTCATACTCCGATCTCGCTTTTCGCTTGATCCGCTATATTCACAGGCTATTTGGTACGAGGGTACTAGGCTAGACTTTAGTTTGTAATAAAGTCCAACCGCAGGCAGTGGTAGAATAGGCTTGAAAGAATAGCAAAAAGTAATAATAGCAGTTAGTCAATCAGCCTAGACTTACGTTTTATAATCAAGTTAAAATATTAAGACAAAGTTTGTGATACAAGCAAGTTAAAATAGCTTTGCCTAGTAATCTTTTTTAAGCTTTTAAAGGTTTGGGCTGCTGAGTCTGAAGCGATTATTGCATTATAGACAGAATAACAGAGGGAAGCCTAAAACATATTTTATTAATTAATGCATAATCAAAGTTACTGTACTGTATGTGTATTGCAAAAATAAATAGCAGATCTGAGATACCAATACCAAGATGCAGGATAGCCTACGGTAGTTAGATAGTGCAGTTGGCTAGGTACCGTAAATGACTTGCCTGAACTGTGTAGGCCCTGAATCTGGAAAAGTGAAATGTCAAAGTTATTTTACTAGGCCTACTGTAATTTAACCAATGTTGTGATTGCTTTCAAATTTAGAGTCAAAATTAACTAGACAGATTCACTTGACCTACTGACTTCATCACTCAGTCACTCATCTGCTCAGTACTGTCATAGTGGATGAACTTAGGACAAAGTTTACTTGATACAGTATTAAACTGATACATTGTTGAATCAGTTTGAAGGAAAACTTGCAAAAAAAATTTACGTAGGCTGCTAACTCTACCAGCTTCACTCAGTTCTGCATCAGATACAATGTCTGAAGATCTGACTGCAGACTGTTGCATTATCCTGGTATTCAATTCGGTTTATTTAGACAACAAAAAGACAGTATAAGTCATCAACGTCTACTGTCATAAAAAAAAGGAAACTTTGTGCAATAACATATATCAGTAAGAAACAGAGCAGTAGGCTAAAAGCTACTATTGTCGCAACTCATAACAAAAACTCACAACATCAAACTTAACAATTATGCTTTGTATCAATGTATGGCATATGCTCAAAAACTTGATTCCCTGAACCCCCTGATTCAATAGGTGGGTGTCGTTAGTATGAGCCGTCGCTTTATTTGTATCAGCTCGGCGATTCGTGTATGAGCATGCATGCGTTCTCTCCTTTCCTCCGATCTAAGCTATTCCCCAGATCTAGCCCTAACCCTAATGAATGCACGCATGAGAGGAGCAAGAGTGCGCACACACTCATACACGAGTCGCAGAGATTCCGAAATAAAGCTGACAATTAGACTTAACGACACCCCAATATTTTGTGTTATTTAAATTGAGTACTGTGATATACCTATATGAAAATTCTTTAGTCTATTGAACTCCAAGAATTTCATCTCTCTGATTTCCTTTGGAATTTGATTCCAATTTTAGTTCCATTATAGATCAGCAATTCTTGAGTTTGTGCTGTGTTAACTCTGGGCAGAAAGTAGTTGGTTTTGCTTTTTCTTCGAGTGTTGTAAGAATGTATTTCATCCAGTATTATGAAAAGCCCTAAGTTATACCTGGAAGTGTGAGATGGCTTAGGCCCTATTGCTTATTTTGTATAATACATCAGTTTTGCTGTTTCCATTTTGCACATGTCATTTAGCTGTAATAGATGTAAGCTTGAGAATAGCGGCTTGGTATCAGGGATGTTTCCTGATGTTGTTGTGAGTTATTATTATTCTTACTGGTCTTTTTGTAACTTAATTAAAGGTGAAAGGGCAGATGCTGAAGCATCACCCCAGCTGCTAATACAGTAATTTAGATGGGAATGGATAAAGCTGTAATAAATCAACATTAAAGTTTTACAATCACCATACTTCGGTAAATGATACAATGCCCAACAACCACTGTCTAATTTTGAACTAACTTCTGAATTTAAGGTTTCCAATTTAGTGAATGATCAATCAGGACACCCAAATATTTAACACATGTATTTGCACTACATGTACTTTCACACATGTACTACGCAAACATGTAGAGTGTTTGTGTAGACCTAACTAATGTTTGCAAATTATAGCTACATATTCTATAATTGTGTAAAATACAAAATTGCATTTCAGGCAGAAAAAATAGCCTACTAAAGCTAGTTTGAAAGAAATCTGGTATTTAGATATGTTTGCGTAAACAAATGGTTTCTGATGTAGTGATTAATCGTCCAAACTATGCAGCATTGACGGATTGATGCCAACTTTTAAGACATTGTATCACCCAGGAAGATTGATAGGCAATCCACAATTATCTGGCAATAATGCAAGAAGTTTTAAAAGATTTTTTGAATGAAAAAATATACAGTAGCAAGACTTATCCAGTGTTTGGGTATGTTCTTTAAATGATGGTTTGTAGCTTAGTTTTGTTTGCAAGGATGTTTCAAACTTGTTAAGAGTATTTATATGAGATACAAGGTTTGGTGCTGACTGCAGTCTCACTTGCAGCAAGATTTCACTAAATTAAAACTGGCCAGTTGGTCGAGCAGTAACACATTTGTCCTGGATGGGAGGTTCATATTTTTGGCCAGTCAAAGCAGACACAGTGTTGCCAACAGCTTGCACCACTGCAACATTTCTTCGAAAGGAGCTGTGTTGCCCTTCACAAATGTGAGGATATTGCCTCTGTGTTACACACTTCGGCATAATACAATGAGTATCGTGAAAGATTTGATATAGTCAGAACCTCACAACATATAAACTGGCAACAAAAGTTGTTTGTTTAGCTGATTACACTGGTCAACAGCAAATTTCAAACGGAGATTCTGGTGAATTTATCTTGATGTGTTTTTGATGCGGATTTCAAAAATGATTTTACCTTTTCTCAGGCACATCAGGCTTTTGAGATCTTTTGGTGTTTTTAATTTTAAATCAACTTTTGTTGT
The DNA here is from genome assembly GCA_963965965.1 of Trididemnum nubilum. NCBI lineage: Eukaryota > Metazoa > Chordata > Ascidiacea > Aplousobranchia > Didemnidae > Trididemnum > Trididemnum nubilum. Next base: position 30,078,179 of record OZ014472.1, on the reverse strand, counting down.
TAAGCATTTTACAGTTCAAATGCAATAGAACATTGCAGTATGATGTCACAGAATAACATTCTTAAGTGGTGCATCAATGTAAGTGCAAGCTCTGAGTGACAAGGAAAGGATGGAAGCAGGCAGTTTTGCAAGTTATTTAAGTAGTCTACAGTAAATGTAGAAAGTGAAAAATGTAGGAAAATGTGCTGGAGGAACTGAGGGAATTAATTTTGACAGTATATGGCAATATGTTATATTTAATGAAGTAGTTAATTTTACAGGTGTAAAATAGGTATATATATATATATCGATTTTGAGGTGGCCGGAGGGCACCGCCCTCCTCGCGTCTGACACTGAAGGGGGCAAAATATGTCTGGCCCCTTCGTTTTTTTGGCAACTAATACCCACTTGGTTACAAGAAATCGAAATTCCGAACTGAGATAGAACCAGAATGCGGCAAAGACCTTTTTTGTTTTCACCTGAATTTGGGGGCAAAATTTTGGACTGAAATAGAATTATGAAGTTTAACCAAACTTCGCAAAAACAATTTGCCCCATTGGAATTTGCGTAATCAACAAAAAATTGATGCCTATGTATATACATTCACAGTATTTCTAAAAGTTTGGTTAATTCCAAATATATTCATAATACCTAGAAAGTGCATAAACCATCCAAATTGGTTTTGCTTTGTCTTGAAAAGTTCACTAGCAAAAAACAAGAAAGAAATGTCAGTAATGATAACAAGAACATGTATGTGGCATATTTTGGTTGCCCATTAGGCAACTAAGATAAGACCTGGGCTGTTGGGCACCCCGTAAAATATGGAAGATATGCTGTTTAGGCTTGCACAACTGGCTAAATAAATGGTCTCCTTCTATGCCGTTTTCCTCTCAATGATTTGGCGAGCCAAGTCAACTGACCACGACAAACTGACCGCGAAGTGACGATTTCGTTACAGTGATTTCGTCGCCGTGATTGCGTCACAAAGTGAGGGTTTGGGCAAGATGGCTCTGGGGATAGTAAAAATATATTTAGGATCGCCCTTTTCAGCCAATCAACGTTGTCTGCGGTCAGTTTGTCGCGGTCAGTTATCATGGACCCATGATTTGGCGTGAACCTAACGATTACTGTCATGATTGATTGCTGTTTTTGTCTCACCAAAGCAACGGGTTTTTCCTTTAAACAGAGAGACAAAATAACATATCCCAATTTGGATTCAGCAAGGACCCCAGTTCCTCATGATGATTCAATGCCACCAACAATGCCTTCTCAACATGAACTTGATGCTACTGATAGCAGTGCTGATGAAGACAACTCTGACAGATTAATTTCTTCCAACTACATCGATTCTAATACCAAAGAAGGATCCCATCTTATTTTCACAAAAACATCTAAATGACTTAATTAGAGATTTATGTCTTTCTAAGTAAAAGGGGAGCTCATTGCATCCTGCATTCAATTAAAAGAACGAAATATGGTTGAAAAAAAATGTCAAAGTTAGTTACTCAGGAAGCGCAATAGGGATTTATCTTTGCCTTCAAAGTTGAAGGGCCTCTTTGTTACTGCCATGATATTGAAGAGCTATTTCAAACTCTGGGTATAGTTCACATTGTGAACAAATGGAGGCTTTTTATTGATTCCTCAAAGAGAAGCTTGAAGGCAGTTTTTCTACATATTGAAAATAAAAAACCCTCCATCCCTATTGCACACTCTGCCCAGTTCAAAGAATCCTGTGATAGCATTAAAATTTTGTTGAATACGATTCACTATTCTGACTATCAATGGAACTGATGTAGGGACCTTAAGGTAATTGGAATTTTGATGGGATTGTAAGGGGTTTTACAAAACACTGTTGATTTTTATGCTTGTGGGACAATTGCGCCACTGCACAGCACTATGAAACAAAAGAATGGCCGACATGGAATTCATATACACCTGGAGTGAAAAATATCCAACACATCCCTTCAGTAAATCCCGATAAAAGTTTTGATGCCACCATTGCGTATCAAGCTAGGATTAGTGAAGAACTTAGTGAAAGCGATGGCAAAACAGTTTTGAATGGTTTTGAATTTTTCTGTAAAAAGTTTACCAAGCTAAGCCAAGCAAAGTTGAAAGAAGGAATCTTTGTAGGTCCACAGATTCTGGAAGTTTTTGAAGACCCAGAGTTTGAAAAAGCATTAAATGCATTGGAACTACGTGCTTGGCATGCATTTAAATGGATTTGCTCCAATTTTTTTTGAAAATTTTGAGTCAAATTCAGGTCAGGGTGTTGCATAGTAGCTTGTGGCATACAAAGAGATGGGGTGTCACATGTCCTTAAAGATGCATTTTCTTCATTCACACCTTGAATTTTTCCCTGAAAATCTTGGAGCAGTTGGTGATGAGCAGTGTGAAAAATTTCACCAAGATATCCAATCTATGGAAGAAAGGTATAAAGGAGTTTGGAATGAGGGTATGATGGGTGATGATTGCTGGATGTTGTACTGTGATGATGCGAACCATCCATACAAACGAAAATCATAAGTCCAACATTTTTAAGTTTTCCTCATTTGAACTGGTATTGATTGCAGTATTAAGTGGTACCCAGATTGAGAGCAAACATTTTCCACATATGTTATTTTGAAAAACACTTTTGTTGAAGCTATCTGGAAAAGACTTTCAGTATCACCCAAGTACAGGCTGTTTAAAGGCTGCCAATAAACAGTCTTTTTCAAGACTACAATTAACAAAAAAGAGTTTGCCCATTGTCCAATCTTCAGTCTATTGGTAAACAACCACACTTTATTAGCATGCTGTTATACCTAATTAAACAAATTTGAAAAAAAAACAGATCGAACAAAAAAGATTAAACAAGTTTAATATGCTGGTCAGTACATTAAACTTGTTTAATCTTTTTTGTTCGATCTGTTTTTTTCAAATTTGTTTAATTAGGTATAACAGCATGCTAATGTGATTAGTAGCCTATGTCAAAACCTGAACAAAACCATGATAATGGCAGAGATGTTGTCATTTATGGGGTACAAAATGTCTGCAATCTCACACACCATGCCCCTCATATCTCAAAATCCTGATGTGCTAGAAGCAAACTAATGCCAGATTCAGAATCAGTGCCTCTATGTTACCCAGAAATGAGTGATCGTGTTCTTGTTTAAAAAAAAACTATTATTTTGTTGACCAGTGTAATTTTTTGCATTTAGCAAAACTTAAAATGTTGTTAAGCCATATTGTGAGTCTGATTATGGCAAGTGACACATAGTTGCTCGAGCAAGAAAACTTTTTACATTAGGTATGTCTTAATTATTTTTAGCCTTTGCTGCTAATTGGTTTCATTCTTTCAGGAATAATTTTCTGGGTCTTCAAGGATTATAATTCACTGCCTTTGGAAGATTGCCTGCCCTGCTGTGACCACTCAGGCTATTACCAGAATATCGCAAACTATGAAAGTGGAATTACACCGATTGCTTTTTGAATAGTGGAATTTCATTAACTATTGACAACAGTGTTCAGAAAGGTATAATTTAAAATCATAGTTGTAAAGTAACGGAAGTATCTTTACTTAACTAGTTTATCAAAGTAGAGTTTGTCTGTAACAAGCACTTCTAAAGCAATTATATTTTTAGATACTTTCTATTTTCACTTGCTTACTTTTACCGTGAAGTAACGCTGCTGAAGCAGCATTTTGATTTAGAAGAGTACAAAGTACTGTAGGTTTAACTGAATCTCAAATTTATCAGAATAATTGAGTTTTCTGCCGGCAAAGCAAAGATTTGATGCAATGATTCCAAGGGAATTTTGTGTGACATGATTTTCAAATCCCAAAGTTTCCCTGTCGTTCATTTTGATTTGATTATAATAACAAAAACTTGTATCAGTTATCAATTCATGACTTCTTGAGAGAGTAAGGGGTTGAAAGACCAAGCATTATGTGGCAGTGATGTGAAGGCAGTCGACTAGTAGTCATATACTGCAGTTTGTCGATTCAATAATTTGTTTATTTTGCTTGAATACTTTCAGAAATTCTTCTACTTGAGTGCTTTAAAAAACGGCTACTTTTTTTCTTTTACTCAAGTACTGTTTCGGTCAATAGTTTGTACTTTACTTCAAATAGTTTTTCTTTTAAGTAACTAAACTTTTACTTGATTGCAGTTATCAAGTACTTTTTACACCACTGCTTAAAATGTAGAAGGTGTTTTATACTGATATGGTTGAGACTAGAAGCAATGCAGTGCTATGCTGATCTTTGCAAGTGATGTCAGCAACCACTTGCAAAGATGCTTCACATTGCTCAATGTCCGATCAAAATACACTTTTAAGTTCTAGTTCAATTTATTATTTGTCACTATAAGATGCAATAAACCAGTGGTTCTCAACCTTTTTTCAAAGCGACCCAAATTTATTGAAAAAATCAAATGTATAAAATTTTGCGACCCATGTGCAGTATATTCTGATGCATAGTTAAATTAAAAGCTGTTTTGTAAAAAAAAAAATTTTTGATGACTGAACTTTCATGAAAATAAAACAAACAACTTTTCACTGAGCATATATATATATGAATATTTGCTATTTAGCTTTGAGTATAGGTACCAGGCGCATAGCCGGAAATCTGCAATGTGTGGGCTGTTACGGGGTCTGGGGGCGGAGACCCCAGCCTATGGAGGCAATCAGGGGTTTGGGGCAAGTCCCCCATCTGCCGGAGCCTGGAGGTCTGGGGGCAAAGCCCCAGCCACCGGAGGCACGAGGCCTAGGGAAAAGCCCCCAGCGCTCAAAGAAATTTTTTTGCAAAAATAACTTGATTTTAGGCCTATTGTTTACAAGCTGGTAAATCATAAAATCCTTTATTGATAGTTCGATAAAACTCTCAAGGAGTAATCTGTTTCGTCTATATTTTATAGTGAAAGATTTAATTAGGAGGGCTATTGGAAGAAAGTTTGAGAGAAGTGATAGATGATTAATTAATAATAAAGGAATATCCCCCCTCTATTCCTGAGCTTATATATTTTTTGATAAAACCTTTGTTAAACATTTTTCAATAAGCGATCGAATTTGAATACCAATTTTTGGCCATGTTTGAAGTTTTTTTCCGATCTATGAGGTTTGTTTTTGACAAAGTAACCCCCACCCCTAAACAAACGTTTCAAAGTATGCTTTAAATCATTTTTTGAGTCTATTTCAATGCCAAAGACAGTCTCAGAAGTGATAAAAACGTGGTATTTTTCTTATTCTGCATTTTGGTCGGCAGGCTAATTGTGGGCAATAGCCCCCCTGGTCATACTCCTGATCGTTACCAATTATGCCTGACGTAGTCTGACATACATGACCTTGGATTTCTAGTCTCCACGCACACAAAGCTTCTTCACTACGGGAGTTTTATGTTGACAAAAGTACTACAATATATCGTTTACTACTTCGAAGCGTTTTACAACTTTGCGGTCTCCAGAAGCTCAAAATTTTACTGCTTGAGTTTATAGTGTACAAAAATGCAACAAGGGTTGATGACTATATGACTGTGAAGCGGTGTTGCGTTTATTTTATTATTTTTTGTGCAAGTTTCACTCTGTGTAGATGTTTACAAAAAAAACAACAAAAAAACAAGTGACCCGAAATAATTTTTAGGCGATCCAACTTTGGGTCGCGACCCATAGGTTGAGAACCATGGCAATAAACGAAACACTACATTAAAAATAGTTAACAATAGCAAAAACAAAAAATACTTTTTTACGACCGGAGAATAGAAGGGACCTGTTAGGGTCATCTAGTCAATAAGCCCCTGGTTTGTTGTATTTTATTTTTTTGTAATTTTTGATTTAATTAATTATGGGCATGCGCACAAGCCAATTAATCCTGGTTGTTTTTTGCTTTTTTTTTAGAGAGGTACTTTGTGACAAAATTTGGTTTACAAGTAATGTTGTGGTTTATCTGGTGTTAGATACTAGTCAATTGTCAGTCATCCCAGTTAGACTACAGATTTAATCATTTTTTAGTCATTTATACTGTATTAGTCTATTAGTGACACTGCGTGCATTTGCATTTATTGAAAATGCAATTAATCAAAGAACAGAGTTTCACAGATCATATCTTTTTAGAAGTCTTGAACCATGGATTTCAGCCACAGAAAGCACCCACTTCCCCACGTCGAATCAACTGCTTTCATATCTCTGCATTGACAATATCTTCGACTGTGCATTTGTGCAAGTCTTCATGCAACAATGCACGGTCCAAGTCTAACAATATCTGCACATTGCACAGTCAAACAATATCTATCACTAAAAATTGTGCATTTGCGTTTCATTCACATCTCTGGTTTGCAGCGTTTATTTCGAGCCAAGGCAACTGACCACTACAAACTGACCGCGAATTAAAGGTTACCAGTGATCTCGTCACAAAGTGGTTTCGTCAGAAGGTAAGGGTTTGGCACAATGGCTGTGGGGATAGTAAAATATTGTTATGACCCCCTTCTAGGCCAATCGGGGTCGGTTGGTTCGCGGTCAGGTTGTTCGTGGTCAGTTTGTCGCGGTCAGTTGTCGTAGATCCGTTTATGGAACCGCACTATTTCAACAGTTGGTAGTTAAGCTTGAATGGAATGCAAGGTATTATTTTTGTTGAAATTTAAACGAGGACTGAAGGCAACATCAATGGAGTAGACTTCTTTTTTTTTTACCCAGCCGTTCCACAGATATTCTACTTCAAGCACGACGTAGGGGTCTCCAAATTACAATTTTTATTGACAACTCTGACATTTTAATGCAGTATCCTAACATACTGAGGTCTATATTAACCTAGCTGTAAATAGGTTAAAACGCTTCTGTGGCTTAGTAAAATTGCTGCACTGCCTTAGGGTAGGACTAAGATGCAGTGGCGGATCTAGAAAATTTTGGTGGGGGGGATTTTGAGCACAAAACCTCAAAAATTCGGATGTCTTCACCGAAATTGAGAGTGATTTTTCGGCCGAAATCGTTACTTTTAGGCTGGTGGGGGGGTATGCATCCCCCCCATCTCCCCCCTAAATCCGCCACTGCTAAGATGGCGTCGCGGATGTTATCAATGCCGGGGTTGCCAATAAAAATTATGATTAGAGAGGCTTTTACGTCATGTTTGAAGTAGAATATCTCTGGAAGGGCTGGATCAAGAAGGATGAAGTTAACGCCAATCTAATCTAATACGATTGGCCTAAGTTTAGATGCCCACGGTGATTTTACCTTCAGTCCTCGTTCAAGTTGAGAGTAAAGTTCAAACTTGAGGTTCACATTTGTTGGAGCTGGATCAAAGTGTGTTATTGTTTATTATCAGAGGTGGGCAAAGCGCGACTTTTGAGCCTCTGCAATTGCTTAAGTTGCGTTTCACTTTTATGTTATATTTTGAGATGTTGTTGAACTTGGGCTGCAGACTAATGTACCCTTAAAAGTAATTGCGTTACGCTTTCAAATTTTTGTTGTTAGTAGCTCTATTTTATTCGATCAACTTAATTTTGTTTAATTTCAATCCTAATGTTGTCAAATGTCGGCCATTTTCTATCATAATGTTGTCAAATTGGCTGAATTTGATTTGGACAAGAGGGAGGTTGCTTGATTCGAATCATCGTCAGGTATTTTGCAACTTCCCTGTCGCTTTCTTAAACGAATGCCGATTAATTTTTACGCCGTGCTGTTACTGAACGATGAAATAGATTTGTCTTGCCTTTAGAAATTACTTATTCTTTTTCCGTCTAGAATTATAAAAATGCGGAGTTTGCATCGTGTTGTGTAATTTTATTTCCGTTAAGTTAAATTACTCTTTGACTTGGCATAAGAATTTCGTTCCGCCATTGCGGAAATTTCGCTACTCTTCAGAGATAAAAACTTTAAATTGCGTATCTTGCGCTTTGCTTTAAGTGGTTTAGAATTAGATAATCATTGCCCTGCGCGTTTGGTAAAATGTTATTCGCGCCCAATTCCGTTTATTGTTATAATTGTAATTGTAATTACATTTTATTCACCAAGTTGCCTTGGCCAGGAGACAGCGAAGGGACCTTTCGGTCTTCGAGTCAAGCTGCCACCTGCCCACCTGTCTACCACACACGGCGGAGGCTTCACACTGTCCCTTTAATTGCTGAACGTCAAGCAGGGAAGCTGTGAATCCCAATTTTTATAGTCTTTGGTTTGACCCGACCGGGAATCGAACCCGAGTCTACCGCTTCAGTAGCAGACGCTCTATCCACTCGACCACTGATCGGTTTTAATTCCATATTAATTAACTGTACTCGTGAGTCGTGTCTTATGCTGTGAAATTATAACGCTGGAGCAGGAGGCAACTCAATCTCAGTTTGCTTGTTGAAGTGCTTCCTCCCAGAGGTGGAGTCGAGGACATAAGGCTCGAGGCCAAGGACAAAACAAAATCCGAGGTCAAGACCAATTAACGACTTTCCGAGGACAGACCCTCTCGAGAACAAGGACAGGAATGCTCAAGGACACAACGCGCAAGTGTTCTCCAAGGAAAAAAAGGTCTTCGCGAAGAAAGTCGCAAATTTTTCGTGAAATTTCAGTCGCGGAAAAAAATGTTCATGACCTTGGCCCATTTTTAGCAAATCAAAAAATAGTGCTGTCCTCGGCCAAGGACAGGGTATTTTTGAGGACTTGGAAGCTTCGAGGTCAAGAACCTCTGCTTCCTCCTTTATTTATACTATTGCACTGTAGAACTAACTATTTATTTAGTATTTCCATATGCTAAGCTTAAAAAGTCGCTTTTAGTTTCTATTCGGAATATCACGTATTGATGCTCCTATATGTTTATTAGCTTTTCATTTATTTACCCTATTGTACACCCTGGCATTTGATTGATTTGTGTGAACCACGACTGCGAGTTGTCAACTGCTCATCATATCGTATCTTTTCCTTTATTGAAAGTCGTTTGGTGGCATCAGTTTAGGTATGCTGGAACGTAAACTAAATTTGAAATTTGCGGGCTAATGCCATTAAATTTTTTTGCGGATTCATTGCGGTGGGTTTTCTTTCAAACTTTTTTTGGTTAGTCGCGCAAGTTTATGCTTAAAAGTTAGTGTTGTGTTTATCGTAATATGGCCAATTGTTAGTCTTCCTTAGCAAATAATTTGCTTTTTTGCCTAAAATTAAAATGCGAAATTCACATTGTGTGTCGCGACTTGATTGCGAACGTTAAGCTGCGCTTTATCTTGTCGTGCCTACCTTTAATAACATTATAACGTGGTTTGCTTTTGTGTTCATACTCATTTAAATTGCTTGCAAAGTTATTGAAAACCGTTATTTTGGCGAGCAAGTTGCTATCTTTTTCCAACCAATCATACATCAAAATTTCTCACCAGGTTGAAACCCCGATGGCCCTCGGAAACTATGACAGTTTTATGCGTTGAAAATATTTCTTCTTTTTCAACGCACCGTACGTGATATTGAAAGAATTTTTGGGTGTCAAAACTCAAATCTTTTTAATCACTAAATTACGCCGAAGCGTATTACAACTTAGCTGAGCCCATCTCCGAATCATCGCGCCTTGGCAACTCTACTTCAAAAGGTTGCGTCAACGGCGTACTGTTGTTTGTAAGTCCGTGTCCGAATTCACTGACCCCGAATTTAAACTTCTTATGCAGTATCTATGCTCCAAAGACGAACGCGTTATTATTACTTAATCAATTTTGCGCCGGCGCTAAACATATTTGTCAGCTTTTCAGCGAAACCTTATTGGTACGGTATCTGGTGACTACGATTAGCCTGGAGATTTCAGCATTTAAGAACACTATTCTAAATTTAGAAAGATTTAAAAACATGTTTTAAACTTTGATTTTTTTTGTTTTTTTGTAGTTTTATGCCGGACTTGTAAAATGAGTTTTATTTTTTCCATTTATTCGCGTTTCTGATTTTTCATATGCATAAGTTACTTCACTCGGTAATTATTGTATACCTTCTTTGGTTGATAGTTCGGATAAATTTTCAAAAAAATCGGCCTGAATATATAATTTGAAATTTTGTGGAGCCCTGCGTTCGCTAACAAATACCGCTCGACGCTCGCTCATTCGTTCATCATCGTTTGTTTGCTGACTCGCATTACGTTTCTGTTGATTACTCCGTAATAAACCTCGATTTCATTACACACTGTCGCAAACGAAGTAGAATTGGAAAGCTTTATCGAGAATCGAACCCTTACGTGTCACTGAAACCCAAATTGGGATCAGAGATATGAGGAAGCGCCAATTTGCCAGTCGTTTCCACTTCCACCTGCAGTTCAACAACTTCGTTAGAAAGTTTTGACGTAGAATTTTTTTCTGAAAATTATTTTGGCTAGTATTTTTTGTTCAGTTTGATGGAATCGTCGAAATGGTTTACATTATCAGACATAAAAGAATCGAATTGCGTTATTGAATTTGTCATCGCAGAGATGTAAAGTTTTAGCGTAGGCATAACCAGGAATGTGGATTGGAATGATTCAAACGTTTAATCGCATGATAACTTATACGTTATAATCACAAGGAGTAATCACTTTGGGCGCTGGGTCAAGGGCAGAACACCCAGCACTCTGAGAGTTTTGAAAAGAGTTGCAATGAGAAGGTATTGCATGGCCGTTAACAATCTAAGTGAACTAAATAAAGCCATTACAAAGACTTTGAAAATGCTGATCTGACAAACAATGTACTGTAGTTGTTGTTCAAGAGGAAGCGGTTCCCTTTTAAAACCATGGTAAAAAGGTTACCAACACCATGTGCTTCGCCCCTATTTGCAGTTCTGCATATTAGTGCATAGTTACAGTAAGGCAATCATAATTTACTCAGAGCGTAACATCCTCCTGCAGTATCTATGCACAGAGCAAAGATACTGCAGTAGAGTATTTGTGTTGATTTAGCTGACTTTTAATTAGTTTTGCAATCGCAACTTTCTAGCAACACGAAGGTTATTTAATAGATAAGATTCTTACGAAAACATCAATCAACCAATCATGTTTTATTCGTAGATTAAAAAGTGCTACAACGACTTGAAAAAACTTCAAATATGCAAAAAAAAAAAAATCCTAACTACAGTAGATCTCATTTAAAAACATTTGAATAAAATCTAAATGCATCGGGGGTCCAATTGTCTACAAAGATCATCGCTTGGTTGATCCTCGAATTCGGCAATCTCTTATCAGCCAATGCACCACCACAATCATGTTGGAGGCTAGCTGAACAAAACATCGCAACCCTACAGTAGCTACAAGCCATACACTGATACGATATAAATTAAGCCTTAACTCTCCTTCAATATATAGTTCTGTAATTTCAGATTTGTGTAATGGGTTGGCAGAAGCTCGAGCTGAAACTGTATTTAGAAGCGTGAACTTTAGTTTTTTCGATTAAAAATTCATAAACCAAATCAGATCCAGCACACTCGCATTCTTTTTGAAACGTTTCATTACTTAAACCTACATCTGTTACCAGCAATTCTACACTACCCACTAAGCTTATGCAATTGTGAAGTAATTATGGAGTGAATTTTCGTACTTAAGTGCTTTTGCACCAGACTTAATTGCCAAACAAGTTTGTTTGAAGATTTACTACTTGAAATCCGTTTTATTGAGAACTACTGGAAGTAATAAAGAGGTGCCCCAAACCTTGCTTCACTATTTTTTTTTTATCCTCAAAAATAAATTTAATCCATTTGACTCCATACCTTTAGCAACCCTGTGTTTCGAAATTTCGTGACATCATAAAAGGATAACTTAAAGAACGAAATGTTTACAATAATAATCGAACATCGCGTTGCCTATTCTGCAAGAAATTTTGCTAAGTCATCCTTCTCTGATGTCACGAAATTTCGAAATGCAGGTTTGTCAATGGTACGTAGTTAAACGGATTAAATCTACCTTTGCGGTAAAGGAAAAAAGCTTGCAGCATCTCTTCATTATCTCAAGCGATTTTCATTTCTTCAATGAAACCGATCTTGAGCAGTATCTTTTTGAACGAATTTAGATTAAAAGCGAGTTAATATTGTCACCAGCAAACGCGTTGATTAAGCTCGAAAACACAAACAAGCTTTCGTTTGGTTTGGCAGTCAGATCATAGACTTTATTTAGTAGACTAGAAACAAACGCACGGAGAAAAAGAGAAGAGGATTGAACAAAAAAAAGGTTGCTCTTGTTGCAAAGATTTTTTGCAGCCACGTGTATTCGACTGATTTGATTTGACATTTTCGAAAAACAAAAGAATTGAGAAAAAAAAACGACAAAACTGTCAGTTTCCAACTACTACTAAAGAGTCCTATGGACACACGTATCACAGACGAACTCGCTAACCGAAAAAGTACTACCGGTAACTAAAATAACAAAATGCAAGCTGTCAAGCGGCCAAGTAACAAAAAAATGATGGCGCTTTTGAAAAACGTAAAAGAAGTTTGTAACAAATACGAATGAAAAAAATGAATGACAGGTCAAGATATTCTACCGAAAACAAGAGTCTTTTTGCAGTATTTTTTTCAAAAATCATCTTCTAGGCAATGATGAATTACATACACAAAAGTTGCTTACAATTTTGATAGCACAACTCAATCTAAATGAATTAAGAACAGCACGTACATACACAAAATGCTCAAAACAAATAAATGTCATAGCAGTAAAACTAAAATGTTGCTAATTCTGGATGGTACAAAAGTCCTTCTTCACTCTTTTTGTTTAACACTCGGAACCAGTTCATACATCGCCATTTTTATGTTTACGGCAATATGTTTTCCCGTTTTCTGATGCAGCTGCATAGTTGACCAGGCTTTTTTCCAAGGTAGCATTCGCAGCAGAAACCACTTTCTTTTTGCCACTTCAATAATAGGCATGTGTTCACTTGCGACAGCTATTTACAAGCTTCCGCTTGCGTGTTCCAACAGTTTTTGTGCAACTACCAGATTCTTTTGAGCTTTCACTAGTTCTTGCTGCATGTGCAGCTCTTTTTACACAGGTAACATAATACACAGGAGAGAAATAGGGTACAAACCAGATCCATTGCACGAACTGAAGATTAAAGTGCACGCTGTACTTTTGAGAAAATCTAGGTATTTTACGTGGGACTTATGTCAGAAAAACAGGGTAACTAGACTAAAAATTAGTTTGCAACCAAACAAAATCCGGAAAAAATGACGAAGGAAATGACTAATAAAAAAAGAAAATTAAAATAAAAATGAAAAAATGAGTGCTTGACAGGCTGAAAAATGGATAAAAATTTAATAAAAGCGTTTCGAACGATAATCCACAACTGCTTGCAAATCTCAACAAAAAGCCATGGAGATCGCATGCAAGTTCAGAAAATTTGGCGCTCTCTTAGTTTTCGGAGGAACATTTCTTATCGAGACTTCTTCTCTTTTGATGACTGTTATTCACGTGGCATTATTTCTACTGTAGTTCTGTTGTAGCACGTTTTTTGGAAGTCCACGATTTATTCATAATATTCCATAAGTACATTTCAAGATTTTGGTAATTTTTTGTGAAGATCAAAATGCTGCATGCACACTTGCATAGTCGAAGATATTGTAAATGCAAAGACATAAAAAGCAGTTGATTCGACGTTGGGAAGTAGTGGATGCATTCTCTGGATGAAATCCATAGTCCAAAACTTCTAAAAAAATACGATCTGTGAAACTCTGTTCTTTGATTTTATATTTTCAATTTTAAAATGCAAATGCACGTAGTGATACAAATAGACTAACAGAGTATAAAAGACTGAAACTTAAAAGTGCATTTAGATTGGACACAGAGCAATGTAAAACAACTTTGCGTGTTGCCTTTCATCAATTACAAAGATCAGCATAACGCTGAATTGCTTTTGGTCTCAACCATATCAGTATAAAACACACTCTACATTTTAAATTGTACCTTTCTGAATACTGTTGTCAATAGTTAATGAAATTCCACTATTCAAAAAGCAATCAGTGAAAATTCCACATTCATAGTTTGCGATATTCTGGTAGTGGCCTGAGTGGTCACAGCAGGGCACGTGATCTTTCTAAGGCAGTGCATTAAAATCCTTGAAGAACCAAAAAATTTTTCCTGAAAAAATGAAAGCAATTAGCAGCAAAGGCTAATAAAATAATTTCTTGCCTGGGCAACTATGTCCCACTTGCAATAATCAGACTCATGACATGGTTTGACAATATTATAAGTTTTGCTAAATGCAAAAAATAATCAGCAAAAAAAAGAGCTTCTGTTGCCAGTTTATATGTTGTGAGGTTCTGACTATATCAAATCTTTCACGATACTCATTGTATTATGCCGAAGTGTGTAACACAGAGGCAATATCCTCACATTTGTGAAGGGCAACACAGCTCCTTTCGAAGAAATGTTGCAGTGGTGCAAGCTGTTGGCAACACTGTGTCTGCTTTGACTGGCCAAAAATATGAACCTCCCATCCAGGACAAATGTGTTACTGCTCGACCAACTGGCCAGTTTTAATTTAGTGAAATCTTGCTGCAAGTGAGACTGCAGTCAGCACCAAACCTTGTATCTCATATAAATACTCTTAACAAGTTTGAAACATCCTTGCAAACAAAACTAAGCTACAAACCATCATTTAAAGAACATACCCAAACACTGGATAAGTCTTGCTACTGTATATTTTTTCATTCAAAAAATCTTTTAAAACTTCTTGCATTATTGCCAGATAATTGTGGATTGCCTATCAATCTTCCTGGGTGATACAATGTCTTAAAAGTTGGCATCAATCCGTCAATGCTGCATAGTTTGGACGATTAATCACTACATCAGAAACCATTTGTTTACGCAAACATATCTAAATACCAGATTTCTTTCAAACTAGCTTTAGTAGGCTATTTTTTCTGCCTGAAATGCAATTTTGTATTTTACACAATTATAGAATATGTAGCTATAATTTGCAAACATTAGTTAGGTCTACACAAACACTCTACATGTTTGCGTAGTACATGTGTGAAAGTACATGTAGTGCAAATACATGTGTTAAATATTTGGGTGTCCTGATTGATCATTCACTAAATTGGAAACCTTAAATTCAGAAGTTAGTTCAAAATTAGACAGTGGTTGTTGGGCATTGTATCATTTACCGAAGTATGGTGATTGTAAAACTTTAATGTTGATTTATTACAGCTTTATCCATTCCCATCTAAATTACTGTATTAGCAGCTGGGGTGATGCTTCAGCATCTGCCCTTTCACCTTTAATTAAGTTACAAAAAGACCAGTAAGAATAATAATAACTCACAACAACATCAGGAAACATCCCTGATACCAAGCCGCTATTCTCAAGCTTACATCTATTACAGCTAAATGACATGTGCAAAATGGAAACAGCAAAACTGATGTATTATACAAAATAAGCAATAGGGCCTAAGCCATCTCACACTTCCAGGTATAACTTAGGGCTTTTCATAATACTGGATGAAATACATTCTTACAACACTCGAAGAAAAAGCAAAACCAACTACTTTCTGCCCAGAGTTAACACAGCACAAACTCAAGAATTGCTGATCTATAATGGAACTAAAATTGGAATCAAATTCCAAAGGAAATCAGAGAGATGAAATTCTTGGAGTTCAATAGACTAAAGAATTTTCATATAGGTATATCACAGTACTCAATTTAAATAACACAAAATATTGGGGTGTCGTTAAGTCTAATTGTCAGCTTTATTTCGGAATCTCTGCGACTCGTGTATGAGTGTGTGCGCACTCTTGCTCCTCTCATGCGTGCATTCATTAGGGTTAGGGCTAGATCTGGGGAATAGCTTAGATCGGAGGAAAGGAGAGAACGCATGCATGCTCATACACGAATCGCCGAGCTGATACAAATAAAGCGACGGCTCATACTAACGACACCCACCTATTGAATCAGGGGGTTCAGGGAATCAAGTTTTTGAGCATATGCCATACATTGATACAAAGCATAATTGTTAAGTTTGATGTTGTGAGTTTTTGTTATGAGTTGCGACAATAGTAGCTTTTAGCCTACTGCTCTGTTTCTTACTGATATGTGTTATTGTACAAAGTTTCCTTTTTTTTATGACAGTAGACGTTGATGACTTATACTGTCTTTTTGTTGTCTAAATAAACCGAATTGAATACCAGGATAATGCAACAGTCTGCAGTCAGATCTTCAGACATTGTATCTGATGCAGAACTGAGTGAAGCTGGTAGAGTTAGCAGCCTACGTAAATTTTTTTTGCAAGTTTTCCTTCAAACTGATTCAACAATGTATCAGTTTAATACTGTATCAAGTAAACTTTGTCCTAAGTTCATCCACTATGACAGTACTGAGCAGATGAGTGACTGAGTGATGAAGTCAGTAGGTCAAGTGAATCTGTCTAGTTAATTTTGACTCTACATTTGAAAGCAATCACAACATTGGTTAAATTACAGTAGGCCTAGTAAAATAACTTTGACATTTCACTTTTCCAGATTCAGGGCCTACACAGTTCAGGCAAGTCATTTACGGTACCTAGCCAACTGCACTATCTAACTACCGTAGGCTATCCTGCATCTTGGTATTGGTATCTCAGATCTGCTATTTATTTTTGCAATACACATACAGTACAGTAACTTTGATTATGCATTAATTAATAAAATATGTTTTAGGCTTCCCTCTGTTATTCTGTCTATAATGCAATAATCGCTTCAGACTCAGCAGCCCAAACCTTTAAAAGCTTAAAAAAGATTACTAGGCAAAGCTATTTTAACTTGCTTGTATCACAAACTTTGTCTTAATATTTTAACTTGATTATAAAACGTAAGTCTAGGCTGATTGACTAACTGCTATTATTACTTTTTGCTATTCTTTCAAGCCTATTCTACCACTGCCTGCGGTTGGACTTTATTACAAACTAAAGTCTAGCCTAGTACCCTCGTACCAAATAGCCTGTGAATATAGCGGATCAAGCGAAAAGCGAGATCGGAGTATGAATCACAAGGTTGGGACACAGGATGTGACGTAATAAATCTGCAAAACCATGGTAGAAAAAAAATTTTGCAACCCGGAGAGTAGCTCAATAGGTTGTTCAACCGAGCCGGTGGACCGCATTGGGATGCATCCGTTTGGCAAAAACGTTACATTAGCATATGCCCAGCATTACTTGCTGATCTTTACGACAAGCACAAAAAATAATCACAAAAGTTAAAATGCAATTCGCTGAGTCAGTATCGCCAGATGCACATTTTTATAATTTGATCAACTGATTTCTGTTGTAAGTTTGCTACAAATCAATAAGCACCCCATAGCCGTTACCCAAAACAGTAATACTAAAATCTACAGGACCACAGCAAGGATTGTAGATTGTCAGCAAGGACTGTCAGAGAATCACTGGCAACCCTACAATATTGGAACAGTAACGGAATGACATTATATACAATAATGAATAGTGGAACTTTGGAATGGGTTGTTGGAAAATGCCAGTAATGCAAATGCTGGTACTGGGCAATGCCGGTACTGGACAATGCCGGTACTGGAAATCGCCGGTACTGGAAAATGCTGGTATTGGAAAATGTCGGTACTGGAAAAATAGTAGGCTATTAGAACCGGTGTCAATAACATATGGTAGTCTGCCATGCTGACAACATAAAGTTGTAGTTCACAATATGACGTAGGCTACTGTACTGAAATCTGAAATATTTGCAGTAGGCTATCAGTAATGGCTTCATGTCAGAAATCATGCTTATTTTAACAGACTACATAAGGCACACTTCAGTGCCGTAGCTACGGGGGGGAGCAGGGGGGCCGTGCTCCCCCTAACGACTGCTTGTGCCCCCCCATTTCGGTTTGCTCAAAATACTTTTATGGAGCGTCACGTAATGACAAGTCAACAAGCAATAATGGGAAAAAAAAGTTCAAAGATAATTCTCGTTTAAAGTTCTCTTGATTTTTCACGAAATTGCTGGCAACCAACTGCTTTTATGCGACGCAATGCATAAATGTGACGCAATAATCCGCCTTATGAGCACGCCTTTACGAATGTGTCGCAGAATAGGGATGTAAGCCTATAAAATCGTTACCGATACTTCGTTAGTGATTATGACCTGAAACAATACGTAAAAACTTTTTTTTAAAAGACCAGCAGCTTTTGTTTTTTTTAGAGCTCACTCAACATTTTTTTAGGTCACAGTCAGTTGTGCAACCAGAGAGAGGGAGGGGACAGAGGTAGTGACACAAGCAAATTATGATAGTACCGGTATCTCGCATCAATTTTCAATTGGCTGCTGTACCGGTAAATGGCACTATTAATAAGAAAGTTCACTTACAGATCAGAGGTAGCCTAACGTCATTGATTTTCTTGTAAGTTCCTGTTTGACAATGCAATGTTAGACTATACCAATCTTTGAATACAGCTACTAGCATCAGCATTAGGCCTACTCATTCCCTTTAGCAGTTTAGCTTCTGTTCTTCAGTGGTCTCGCTACCGGTAGGCCTAGCCTATTTGGTACTAACCTAAACCAGGCCTGGTATAGACAGCACAAAACAACATTTTATATTTTATCTTTAGTTTGCTTTGATACTTGCCTTATTTTCAAGCCTAGCCTACTCAGTACACCGACGAAGCTTTAAACCCGAATTGAACAAGGCTTTTTAAAATTGAACTAGCGTACAGCAACACCTGGATGCGGAAGTTAGTGACGTTAATTTCGGAAGTTAGTGACGTAAATTTTTATTACGAGAAGCTAGTCATTCAAAACTCACGCAGGCAGCCGCAATGAATCATAATGGTACGTTACTTTCATAAGCGAAAAAGCTGCTGCTACGTAATTGCTATCCCTCAGGCTGGCATCGCTGCCCCAACCCTAACTGTAACGCAAGGTTTTCAAGCAAAAAAAGATTGTTCCATGCATTTCCTTTCCCGTTCCTGCATACTGTGTCTATACTCCGTATATTTCCATTCCATGCGTTCATAACCCAAGTGTGAATCAAACCCGGGTGCAATAATTGGAGGCAAACAAGTTAACCACTAGACTACGCAGCTCGCAGCAATACAGTAGCAAAATGTCGTATTTAAACCCAATGTATGAGAAAAAGGCAATATGCCGCTGCCTGCATGACTTTTGCTTGACTAGCTTTTACTATTTTTATTGGTAGAAGTTTGTCATGCAAAAGTCATGCAGGCAGCCACATTTAAGCATAACCCTCTATTGCCTTTTCCTCATACATTTGGTTTAAATACGACATTTTGCACTGCATTGCTGCGACCTGCGTAGTCTAGTGGTTAAAGCGTTCGACTTCCAACCATTGCATCCGGGTTCGATTCGCGCTTGGGTTACGAACGCGTGGAATGGAAATATACGGAGTATAGACGCAGTATGCAGGAATGGGAAAGGAAATGCACGGAGCAATCTTTTTTTTGCTTGAAAACCTTGCATTACAGTTAGGGTTGGGGCAGCGATGCCAGCCTGAGGGATAGCAATAGAGTGGTAAAGCTCTAGGTGGCGCTCTGCATAGCAACCTCTATTGTCAGTTCTAAACTATCAGTCTTGCTCGGTAGCAACGTGTTTGTTTACAGACGTTTTCGTAAATTTTAAAGCCTTTCACTATTTTTAGCGGTTTTTATAAGCAAGTAGTGATCTTCATGGTCCAGTGTTTTGCTCCAGAATGTAATCATCATTCTGAAAGTGAAGACTGTAGGTTTTATAGATTTCCAAAAGAACGGCGAAAGCTTTCAAAGTGGACAACAATAATACGGTAAGTACCGGTAGTCTATGGCAGTTTTTGGCATGGCTGTCGCTTATTGATATTGTTGGTAAACC
Organism: Trididemnum nubilum; assembly: GCA_963965965.1. Taxonomy (NCBI): domain Eukaryota; kingdom Metazoa; phylum Chordata; class Ascidiacea; order Aplousobranchia; family Didemnidae; genus Trididemnum; species Trididemnum nubilum. Next base: position 30,058,492 of record OZ014472.1, on the reverse strand, counting down.
AAGGTCTACCATAGCCTATCCTACCAAAATGTATGCATGTGACTGGTTTCATAATTTACAACGATTAATGAACATGTTTGTGCATATTTTGACATACTAGTAGTGGTATAAGCTTAGGCTACTACTGATGGTAGTCGGTAAATCTGATCACTGCACAAACCAGCATACTCGCTTTTAAACACTGGTAAGTGAAGTTGTTCACTGTTCGGAAGTCCATTAAGTTGGACTTGCAATGCTGTGTATTGGGTTTGCATCATACACTTTATAAATTGCAGTAAACTTCGAATTAAACTACAGGGTTTGGTTTATCAGTACATCAGAGATGAGTTGTATCTGGCCCAATGGCTCAGCATCTAGGCATAAGCATCACTGCACAGCTACAGTAACAAGCATTTTGATGCTGTTTTAATACCTTATTACCGCTAACAGTTATTGAGCTCACTCAACTTGCAACACAGTTACACTGTACTCTATCTATAGTTTGAACTAGTATAAAACTAAATTAGTAAACTTTTTGTGTCAGAATACCATACTGCATACAGGTGATTAAACTATCTCTAAACTGACTATTTAGTTTCAATATTCATTCATTAACGATAGGCTACTTATTATTACTAGTATTTTTTTTTTTCAGAAGAGCTAACAGAGAATCAAAAGCAAATTCCAGAGTTTGCAGTTGTCATTTTGAAGAGGGAAAAAAGAAAACAACCCTACCATATTTAAGTGGAATATAGACAGAATATTTCCCAATGATAATTTGCCAGTTAAGAAAAGGAAAACTAGATCTGTTGCAGAAGCAGAAGGAACCATTACTTCAATAGTTTTTGGGTCCAGTGATGTTGATAAAATTGCACCAAATATTGATTCCGATGATACTGCATCGATTAGTACACCAAATGTTAATGATATTAATTCTAGTGCTAATAGTACAGACACCTACACAGAAAAAGTCAATGAGCTTAAAAAAGGTCAAAACCGATTTTATTCAGCAGAAAACTTAAATGAAGAAGTTCTAAGGATGGAAAGAGGCATACTTAAAAAAATTTTTTTTTCTAATTGTTGCATATGTAACAAGATTCAAATAGGACATTGCCTATTTTTACGGTTGGAAAGCAAAAGCATTAACTTTGAAAACCAGATTCTTATCACATTGATGAAATTAAAACAAAATTATCCTAATTTGCATCTTCCAAGGTTGTTTTCTTGTAGTAAAACAACTATTGCCAACATAATATTGACTTTTATTCATATTTTGCATAAACTGTTTTTTGAAGATATTATGTCCCATATTCCGTCACGATTTAAGAGCAAGATCTCAGAAGCGTTTGTTCATTTTCCAAATTGCTGAATTGTAATTGATTGTACTGATATAGAAGTTGTTACGCCAAAAAGAATAAATTTACAACGATTAACTTATTCCAGGTAAAGATCTAAGAACTCATTCAAGGCCCTTGTTGGTGTAGCCCCAAATGGTGTGATTACTTGTGTTAGCAAGATGTATGCAGGGTCCACATCTGACAAACGAATCGTTCAAAAGTGTGGAATTTTAAGTCATTTTGTTGCAGGTGATCTTATACTTACAGACAAAGGATTTTTGATTCAAACCATAGTTCCTCTAGGGGTAACTGTCAATGTTCCTCCATTTCTTGAACATGGTAAGCTTACTAAACCCAAAATTATTAAAACAAAACACATTGCTGAATGTCGGATCGATGTGAAACGGGCCAATGCATGGCTTAAGGGCCGGTCTACACTGTGCGTAAAATTGTCAGCTTACGAGCGTAACCTTAGTTTATGTTAAAGGAAAATTCCGTAAGCACAGGCGTACCACCTTACGGGCGTAGCACCTTACAAGAGTAAAAATGCCAGCGAAAAAAATTTGCTAAAAGAGCAAATAGCAAATTTTTTTCGCTGGTACGCTTGTAAGCTCGTAAGCTCACGATTTGCGTGAAATTCCAGAAACTGGTTTGCCAGGTTTTGGGGTAGGCTAAAATTAGGTTCATAAGTTTTGTTGAAAAAAAGTTGATTTTCGAAAATGAAAGTATGCGGGTTGGTTTGAAATAGCCTAGTTCAACATGAAAATGGTCAATTTGCGGCTCTATGAGGAAAAACTTGCAAAAAAGAGGCCTAGGTCGATAGGCCCAAAAGTGAATTATAAATTGTTTGTTTTTATGTAACATTTGGTTAGCCTATTCCAAGTAAAGAAATTTGAAAATTAAAACTGATGTGTGGTGTGGCGATGCAGATCACAGTCCTGACCAGGGGGACTACATAGCTTAGGCCAAAACCAGTACATAGGCCTACCAGTATGGTATGGTAGGTCTACGTCTTGGTGGTACTCGTACCTAGGGTGTAGTATACCACGTTGTTAAAGTAAACTAGTAATCTTAGCCTGATAGCTGCTGTAGGCTAGTTCAAAAGGTTTAACCTACTGGTGGACTTTGCAGGTGCAGTGATGCTGCATTCTATCGGTAAGAGATACTGGTAAACAAGCAACTTAACAGCCTAAGCTACTGTCAGAAAATATGCAAAGTTAAAAAATTAGTCTGCCGATAAAGTCTAGGCTCTGATTTTTTATATCAATGAAAATCAAAAGTATTAGAGCCTACACTATCAGTTAGCCTACAGCTACAGTAATAAAAGCAGAATTAAAATGCTATGATCTACCAGTAGGTGTACCCTGGTACTAGCCTACTGATATAATAGGCTCTGCAGTTACAGCTATATAGGCATGCAAAATTATTCTATTTCAAGATGTGCTCACTTATTATTCAGTAACCATCAGGTTTTAGACTTTTATAAGTATTTGAGTGGAATTGCAGACACTGCCAAGCCAATAGGTTTGGCTTACTGTCATGTCAATAAGATAGCGAAATCAAAAGTTTTTATATTCTGCAATTGCTTTTCAGAATTGTAAATTAAGACTCTATTAGCAAGTATTTATTGTAATGAACAACATATAGTAACTGTAAGTGTTTGGAATTTAACAAATTTATCAATGATATAGTACTTGGTCCAGACTCTAAGAGACTTATTGATGAATTTATGAAACAATGTTGATCTTTAATGCTCAAAAATTTCAAGAATGATATATAACCAATCTAACAGTGGCATTGTCAGGTTTTCAAGCTTAGTTATGTGTATTTCTAGATTGACAATCTTTACCAGTTATTTGAGCTTTTATTAAAAAAAAAAAAACTTCAAGCGTTTTCATAATGAAATAAAAAAATAAATTTGGAAGTATTATCTAAATCATTTGCTTTTAGTTAAAATAATCATTTAAAATTAGCAGTGGACCAAAGAAAATTTGTCACTTTTAAAGTTTTTTCTAATGTGATTGTGTGACAAGACAGTATTCACATCACTGCAACTTTACTACACAATTTCAAGTTTCTTGTAACATATGAGTAGCATTGCTTGTTTTTCTTAGTTGCAACTAAGATTTTAAAGTGTCATATTTTTCAAACCATAAGGTGCACCAATGATACTTAAATTTTTTAAGAAATCCAACTTGTGCCTTATACTCTGGTGCATTTAATCTGTACTTCTGGTTATGCTCTCTTACGGCCAGTTGATCAAGTGGTAATGCATTTGTCTCTGGAGTAGAGGTCTGAGATTTAAATCAGCCTGGTCAAATCAAACACAGCATATCCAGAAGCTTTGTATCGCTGCGACGTTTCTTTCAAGGCAGCTATGTTGCTTGGGCGCGATGATGCTGTGGTGGGCCCTGCCAACTTTATGCGCTTCGGTGTATTACAGCATATATAATAAAGACTTGATTTGATTCCATAATTTCATTCAGAGTTAAACTATTTAGATTTTTAAAGAGTTTTCTAGAGTTTAATAAATTTAATGTAATGTAGTGCATCTTATAGTTAGGCGCACATTGTGCCTAAAATCAAAAGCTATAGAAGCCATTTGGTGCGCTTTATGCTAGAAAATAATAATTATAGAAGCCATTTATTGATACTATGACAGCACGCCAATTAACAGTTGTATTCCAGTTTGCAGCGCTTTATGGTTTAAAAAATGCAGTAGTGATATCTTCGCTATATTTAATTTTGATACAATAAAGTATTCTTTGTTTAGTTTAAAAAAAAGTTGTTTTTTTTGCTTTAATTTTGCTAACTTGATTTGATAGCTTTGTTCTGTTGTGTAGTATTGGCGCTTTTTTGAGATTTAATGTGACCGCTTTGACGCAAGAAAATTTGACACCGCAGCGATATGGTTAGGGTTTTGCATCAAACATCTTTCGGGTCTGGTTCGGACTAAGATTAAAGTTGGTCAAGTCAATCGTCTTGTGTGAACTGGTTGCCTCTAAAAATTTTGGACTCTTCTCTGAGTGCAACTGTTTCATGCATAATTGGTCTGTTTTTTTTGATATGTCTACTGCTGATGATGGTTTAGGACACTTAGCAGAATTCTAAACTTTTTTTAGTTGGAGTAATTATTGTTTGTTTTACTCTAGGTCCTCCAACGAGTAGAAAATAATTGAAAAATTGTTGGAACTGCATGATTGAAAACCAGAAACAACATGCTTCATGGTCATCACAGCCTACTGGAAATTGATCATGATTTGGGTTAAGCACTGTTGACTAACAGTATGACATTTTCTCCTTTAGTGATAAGAGCGAAAAGCAGAAGTAAAGTCATCAAATTTCATTAATGTTTGTTCTGTATTTCTTCAACATGCCTCATGGTCAACACACCGTAATGAAAATTGCTCATGGCTTGGGTTAAGTGCTGTTGGCTGAACTTGTGACATTTTCTTTTCCCACTATGAAATCAATCAAGACATTGGTGATTATTAATGCTTCATAGAGTTGCTGCTTGACTTTTCCAGGATCCAGGCATTACTCATTTTCAAGTTTTGTAATCGAAATATTGGTCATGTATAATAAAATATCTGCTTTCTGAGACTGATTGGACATTGGCATTCTTTTTAATTCTCTGTTTATTTTTTCCTACAAGTTTTGATTAAACCTATGAGACAGCTTTTGCTTTTAACAAAAACTCTTGAGATGAACTTTCCTACAAGTTTTGATTAAATCTCTGAGGTAGCTTTTGCTTTACACTTGTTTATATATCAATAATAATATGTGCTTGTCTAATCTGCGCTGATATCTACGTGAAGCGACAACCAGATGGAGGGTTCCTCACTCCCTTCGAAACAATACAATCGTAAGAGATGCCCGATGTGTTACTTTATGAAATATTGCTTTGCGCTTAAAATTTTGTACTTTTGCTTGCAACAAATTTAGTTCATTGAGTTTTCGAAAATATTGAATACAGTTGTATTACAAAAGTTGCAATATCTGTCAATTCAAGAGTTCCTCCTCGGAGTACGGTAAACTTATTGAATGCTCTAATCGCACAATCAATTTTCTGCAGTTTCAGTGGTAATAATATTACTGCAGTATAGGGTAATTGAAATTTTTTAGCTACCATAGTTCGCCCTATTTTCGTTTTATGTTCTATGAAAGTGCAAGTAGCTGGACATATGTGAGATTTCTCTCTATTTTCGGCTAATGCTAGGGTAAGCATTTCTCCGAATAAGTTTAGGTTTAGCGGGTGAGGGATTGAATCCCAAACTTTTATTATCAAATTCTTGTGCGTTACTGTGATACAAAACTACCAGAGTGGTAGTAAAAAAAAGCGTTCAGTAGAAGCGTTTGTGTGAAAAAAGAAAAGATGAATACTGCAATTATGTATGCTGATGATTTATGCTGCGAGTGCTGGAGGGCTACAAGATTTATTAGATGTGTGTAGTAATCATGCCAAATTACATGATATTGTTTTTAATTGTAAAAAGACTGTTGGTATGATTTTTTCTTCAAAGGATATGTACACGTTTATGCCTTGAAATATGAATATTGATGGTCAGAAAATTAAGTTTGTGAATAATGTGATATATCTTGGAGTTAGTATTAGCAGTGATTTATGTGATGATACTGATATTGCAAGACTGCAAGACAAGCGAGATATTTATATTGTGCAGCCAATAAGCTCAATCTCGTTTTTTTAAATGTTCAATTGAGGTGAAAAACATTTTATTTCGTGCACACTGCATGTGTTTTTATGCTAGCCAACTATGGTATAACTACTCCACATCAGCTATAAATCGGTTAAAAGTTGCCTACAATGATGCGTATAGAATTCTGCATGGCATGACTCGCTATCACAGTGCCAGAGCAAGTCAAATATACTATAACATTGATTCGTTCTACGCTCTACAGCGTAAAATTACTTATAAATTTGTTGAGCGCTGTCACTTATCTCAGAACCTTTGGCTTAAAATGTTAATGTCTTCTGATTGCTTTTATGATTCTATATACTATGATCATTATTGTGGCATTTTGTTTGTGAATGAATAGAAGATGATGCATGTTGCACCATTCAGGAAAAGAACAGCTCCTGCTGTACAGTGTTTCTTTATTTTTATTTTTTGTGTGTGTATAGTGCTTGTATATGGGCTTCATGAGTCTGAAATAAACACTGAATAATAATAAGCATGTCAACAAAAATTTTAGTTATGAAATCACGAGTTATAATGCAATTCAATCTGATTAATTACAAGGAGTTAACTCAAACCGCTTGTGGGGAGGAGTCAATACAATAATGATAAAATGCGTGTTGTTTTTGCAGAAGGGATTAAATGCGGAAAAGATTGTAGTTGAATGTGTTCGCGCACTCAAACTGTTCGACAATTCGAGAGGATAACCTACACCTGCATGCTACGCTTCACGCACCGTCTGTTGTGTTTCCAGGGGTGGACTGGATAAAAGTTATATAAAAGCTGAAATGGGAGAGAGGCGAAAGACGCTCAACATTTGGCTTAAACGGACATGGGACAAAGGTTGAGTTGAGGGCACAAGGCTCGAGGCCAAGGACACAAAAAAATATCCGAGGCCAAAGACAGCCCTTTCGAGAACAGACCCTTTCTAGGGCAAGGACACAGGCGCAAGTGTTCTCCAAAAAATAAAAAAATAATGTCTTCAAAAAATTTGTTTTCAGGTGTTCTCAAAAAAACAAAATCAAAAAATCTCCAAAAAAACAAGTTTTTCTACAAAAAACGATCTACAAAATTTTAAGGATTCCAAAAATACTGCTGTTCTCGAGCCGAGGACAGGGCAATTTTCGAGGACTTGAAGCTTCGAGGCCAAGGACTTCAAAATGTGTCCTCGAGGACTCCACCTCTGTAAACGGAATGTATCAGTAGAACTGAAAAACAGTTGAAAGCTGAAAACAAAATGTAATTTGCAAAACATTGTGATCAGATCGTTCCACCGAGTCACTCTCCGCTAAGAGGAATTCAAAAGAGGAAGAACCGGACCTTTGAAACCAGCCTCTAGTGCCCATCAGTGCAGGTCCGGCGCCACGAGGGGGCGTTCCGGGGCCGTGCCTCGCCAAATGACTGCTTTTGTGCGCCAAGCTAGGACTGTGCTCCGAAGAAATTAACACGCTCGGGGCTACTGGAGTGCAAATCGAGGCCTAAGACTCCCAAGTTGGTGATTATCGCCCTAGAATTTGCGAGCAAGAACTGTTTTTCGTGGTTTTTGTGGACTCACACCGGATTTCATGAAACTTTGGGGACGAAGACCTTTTTTTTTGGTCTTCGCTTTAGGATCGTGGAAAATCGCAAAATTTTGAAATGAAAACCAGAGTTTGTGAAAATTTTTGAACTGAAGACCCTTTTTTTAGGTCTTCACGTTTTTCGTTTGATCCCCACTCTTAAAAAATTCACGTAAATAAACTTCTCGTGCTCCCCCAAAATTTATTTCTGCCCCCCTAGTCACGCTATCCTGACGCCGGGCCTGCATCAGTGGCCTATAAGTTAATTTTTGTAATTTTGTTGTATTCACCAAGTAGCTTTGGCCAGGAGACAGCAAAGAAACCTTTTGGTCATCGAGTTAAGCTGCCACGTTTTGTCTACCACACACTGTGGAGTTTTCACGGTGTCCCTTTTTATTGCTGAACGCTAAGCAAGGAATCGAACCCAGATCAAGCTTTTCAGTAACAGACGCTCGATCACTGATTGGCGGTACGTTATGTTTTTTTGTGAGGAAGGTAGAAAAAAATTCACGTTCAAATTATCAAAAAGACAATACTACTTCTCGTGATGCAAAATCTGACCCAAATTTAACCGAAACAACAAAGAATTGTAATAAATCTATGATTTCCGTCATCCAATTCAGCATAATATTATGGCCACCCACAGAATACGCTGTTAAGCTGTTACGCTCGTAAGCGCCGTTTTGTATAGCGTAGACACCCTCGACGTACGAGCGTAAAAAATTTTGTAATTTTGTACGCACAGTGTAGACCGGCCCTAAATGTTTCAAAATTTTAACCTCAATTCCATCGTGGTTGAGGAGTAATGCAGATACAATTTTTCAGGTAGTGGCTGCTTCAGTTAACTTACAGTTTCCGCTAATCAAAGAGGCATGGGATAACAATGCATTTGAATGATACTTGTAATTATTTTACCTGGCTGTTGTTTGTATCTGTTAAAACTACCCCATCTTAGAATCTTTTTGTACCAGTAGCAGTTTTGAATGTTTTATTGGACTGAATTTGTTTTGAATACTACCATTGCTGTTTTAAATGTTACAGTTTTTAATGGTTTTATGTTTCCTGCATCTGAACCTCTGAATTTGGATTGCTGTGGATCAGAGATGGAAACCGGTCGGGTCGACCGGCCGGTCGGGTTGCCGGTCGGGTCGAGATTCTTCGACCGGCCGGTCAAGCCGGTTGAAAAACCGGTCGATTTCTCCTTTCTGGCAACTAGAAGACATCTAAGCGCCAACCGAAATATACTTATATATTTTATCACAAACAAAACTTTTCATAAAAAATCAGTATTAACAAACCATACCTTTCGAAAATACTTGTAGAATGGTTTCAAGCTGTGACTAATATGCTGTGACCATTAAGATATGTACATCTAGGGACGTATTAAGGGTGGGAGTATTGTGCCATGCCTCCCGACTTTGGGCCACGGCACAAAGCAAAAAAGTACAAAACATACGTTAAAATCGCGTAATCAGATTCTAATAAAGCATGCATGTGGAAGAGGCTTGCGCTACCTGACATTTTAGCATCATTTTATCAGCTTAAGGGTATAGGTGGCGCAGATTTCAGATTTTTTACTAGATGCTAAACTTTTGCCGCTTTGAAAAGCTTGTTTCGACTTAAATTTACCACACTCTACACTGGGCAAGAAAGACACAGCTCTTATTTTTGTATATCTAACTAACCATGGCTTGTTCTGAAGTAGCAGCATTTCTACAAACTGCTGGGGCACATTATATTTTGAATGTTTTCAAGCCAATGTCATAACAGTTTAGTGTTTTCAATAAAAATAACGGACGCGTTGAGTTCATCGGGATAGTTATTCATAACGCCTTCGTACTACCGATGAGTTTATTTATTGGTTTGACGTTTCGCTTCCCAACCCGGAAGCTTCTTCAGAACAATTTTTGGCAGTGCTGCCTTTGCAGTTACAAAAAGATAAATGAGAAAAAATAACAGCAGCAGATAGGTAACAGTAAAAACATACGAACATCACAATACCGCACTATTATACCCAAAAACATTAAAATGATGGAGCGATAACGTTATATAGTATTGAAAAATATGTCACTAACAGCGTGAAAAAAAGGAATATTGAAAAATTATGTCACTAACAGTGTGAAAAAAATTATTAATATTCGTAACAACTAGCTGCTTCACTAACAGTTTGAAAAAGAATGAAAAGGATCTATTGCAAAACATTATGTACTGGAAAAGCTTCTTAGCTCCACAGAGATTTATATTAATTGTTCCGTCCGTATATAAATATCTGTGGAGCTAAAAAGCTTTTTCAGTACATAATGTTTTGCAATAGAACTTTTTCATACTTTCTCCAACTGTTAGTGAAGCAGCCTATAAGGTACCTGCAGCAAATAAGGCCCTGCAGGTAATAAGGCCCACTGGCGATATCTTCTTACACAAGCATATTACGATCAACTTTGACGCGTTTTTTTGAAGCTGTTATGAAGGCAAGTTTGCATGAATAAATTGATTGTTTTATCTGGTAAAACAAGTTAATCACAGACACTTAAAATTTGGGGGGACTAAAAACTCATGTTGTTCTAATTTTACAATGGCTTTGACGATCAATATCTCTAATTTCATGTTTTTTCTTACAATTTTTGGATACAGTCGGCAAGAGTAATGCTTTTAGTGGAGTGTTCATGTACTTTTGTTAATTTCTTTTTTTTGTGAAAGTGATTGATAATAACATATTAAAATTTGCATAATGCTGCTAATAAGGCCCATTTTTTTTTTATTCACACGTGAAAAAATATTTAGATGCTGAATCTGTGATAGAAAGATTTGCTGTTTAGCGTATTGCATTTGGCGGTTACCTTTAAGATTTTTCATTAAATTAAAGTTTTTCTCGAAAATAAACTTTTGTTTCGCCGCATGATGTTTATTTTGAACATTTTCAAAACTAAAATTTTGAAAATGCAGGTAACTAGCCTATTCAGTATCAAGCCCCCCCCCATTTTTTTAGCCTCCCCTATTTTTTTAAACTTTCAATGTAACAGTACAACAATTAAGGAGTTATAGGACATTTCGTTTGAACCTCCCCATATGACGTTATTCTTACAGTTTGTGCACCCCCCCTCCCACCCCCCTTGAAGCGTCAGATGATATTTGCACGTTCCTCAAACGTATAAGTCGTGTCATGTTTTTTTTTAGATATTTTTGTGTAATTAAATTGTGCTTGCGAGATATGTTTGGATATGCAACTTAATGCAATAATGAAGGAACACATGAAACTTTGATAACTTATTCTTTTGGGTACGGTAGGTTTTATGAAGAGAATTTTGTCATATTAAGAACACAGTGGCTTCTTATTCTATTAAAATATAATGCCGATGTGCTTGTGGAGCATAATTAAACATTTACTGGATCAGTATCAACTGTTTTATGATGGGCCTTATTACCTTCCTTTGAACGTAATAAGGCCCAAATTTTTATTTTTTTATTTTGTTAATTATACAAAATTCGTGATAGTGACATTGCTAAAAATTGGATGAAATGAAGTCTCAGATGCACACATTTGAACGATCAAACAAAATTTGTATAATATACATCACTTGCGGAGTTATGCGCATTTGAAAGTTAATGGGCCTTAATAGCTTCAGGTACCTTAGTTGTTACGAATATCATTAATTTTTTTCACGCTGTTAGTGACATAATTTTTCAATATTCCTTTTTTTCATTCTGTTCGTGACATAATTTTCAATATCATATAGTGTTATTGCTCCATCATTTTAATACTTTTGGGTGCAATAGAACAAGTATTGTGATGTCCGTGTTTTTACTGTTACCTATCTTTTGCTCAGGGGCGTATTTAGGGGGGGCCATTGGGCCATGGCCCTTGGGAAGTTATGGGGCCATAACTTGGGCAGAAGGTTTGAGCACAAAAACGGTGGGCGAAGGCCTTTTTTTGGCCTTCACGTAATTTTGGGCCAAAAACCGGACTAAATTTGAGTGGAGACCTTTTTCTTTTTTGACTGAAGACCTTTTTTTTGGGTATTGACTTGATTTTGGGCCAAAATCCCCCTCTTTTTTTTGGTCTTCACCTATTTTTGGGCAGGAAAACGGACTTGGTTTTGGGGTGGAAAATTTTCATTCTGGTCTTCATTATTCTCAATATTCTCAAATTTTCTGGCCCCCCCTTTCGAAAATCCTGCGTACGCTACTGCTTTTGCTGTAATTTTTTTTCTCAGCTTTTTGTAACTGCGAAGGCAGCACTGCCGAAAAAAAGTTTAGTGTTTGCTGCTCGGCAAATTGCAAACAATCTGTCACCAATAGCTAAAAAATTGTAACTTCATTTTTTGGCCTTTTGCAAAATATCATTAGAAAGAACGTCTAATAATTTAGCTTGTGCCCTCCTTTGCTTTTTATGCTTATTTTGTGCACGTTTTACGCTGCTCAAAACAGGTCATTCAAACCGAAACTTAACCAAAAAAGGTCTTAAAATTGAGTCATTTTTGCAAAAAACGCAAAAGTTTTTTTTGCGTTTTTTTTCTGAGAACCCCCGTCCAAAGTCACAAATTTTAATACCTCACCCATGCCCCCCCTTTTGAAAATTTTTCATTAGATACATTGAACAGTGAACAAAAACCTTCTGCAAAAAAAAACGGTCGACCGGGCCGGTCAGAAACCGGTTGACCGGCCGGTCGACAGGCCGGTCAACCGGCGATGATTTTGAAATTTACCGGTCGGGTCGAGAAAATCCTGACCGGTTCCATCTCTGCTGTGGATACGAATAATATTGGGTGATTTTACCTCTTATCAGTGTTATATTGCATGCTTGAAGTGTAGGTTTAATTTCTGTGTAGCAGTATTTTGTGTGCAGTTATAAGAACTTTACAAAGTAGGCCTGATTCTTCAAGAGATGCATTTCAAATTGTGCAAATAATTGCTAACATTTGATTACAAATATTTTAGCAGTGTTGAGGATCAGGGAATGAGCTCATAATATTTCAGTCAAGCGTTATATGGTAAATAAGCTGTTGTTCTTTGAGTGCCAAATTGTCCTGGAGTTTAATCAGTGTATTGTTAACTGTTACTTTATTTTTTTTATATGCCTGATTGTACAGTATTTTGTTTCTGCTCACTTGCCTGTACTGATGTTAGTGTTGATGCATGCACAAAAGAGTATTGCAAAATGATGCCGTGATGTATAAACGTTCGTTTTCAATGACACTGAAACTTTGAAAACTTATATAATTCTTACTCATTTAGGTTCCTTGCCTAGATTGCATGTGATGTATAAGTTTCATTTAGTGATAATGTACAAGAATAGTGCAAAACTTGTGTTAAGTGTCCCATTCAAAGGCACAACAACGACAACTGTGTAGCGTACTAAAATGGAAATAGAACTCAAAACATTGCCATACTGCTACAATACGCAGCCTCTTCCCATGACAAATCATATGCATTAAGAGTCTCAAGCCTGTTACAACTAGTTGGCACTTTTCATCACTACATGTAAGTAAAAAGCCCAGGATACATTTTTTATAGCTTGATGGTGCCTATTTTGAACTAACCTTTATGTAACTAGTTCTCGCTGCAAACACTGTACTTTAAGTTTCTACACTACCGAAGATTTTGACAACAGTGCAAGAAGTTCAGTTAAAAATCATTACAATTTATTAAATTAAAAATCATTGAAATTTTTTAAATTAAGTGGCTCTGGCCGATGCCCATCGAGCACTCTGGAAATTGAGAAGACAGTGTATAAGAAGATTTTGACAATGTAGATAGTCGAATTTAGAAAACAATATATTGCATGCACGTAAACTCTTAGCAATATCCAGCTGTACTCCTTTACTGGTTGCATAGCCAAACTAATTAATATTATTGCAGAGTAAATCAGAGCAACAAGTTAAAAAACTGTCGTTGTATCGTATTGTAAAAGTTAAAAATTTTCATGCCACTTCCTTACTCTAAATACACATGCTAGGCCTATAGATCAACATGCTTCAAATGACCACGAATATCATTAAATTAGCATTACAAAAATGCAGCAGTAGCAAAAAAAGAACCACTCTATCATTTTAATATAGCAAACAATGTATCTTTACAAGACCCCTGATAAAAATGATTCACTTTCTTTTGGGCTACTGCACCTAAGTATAAATAAACCATACATTATCATTATCTATTAATGAGGCATTGGTCCTTGGTGTCTGTTGAGGCACTTCTGGGCTCATAATCCAGTAGAGCCTGGTAAACTTGCCAATAGCACTTAATTCTTTATACAAAACTGACCGATCTTCTTCATTAGGTATTTTAGGAAAGTGGGCGGTATGGTATTTTAGGAAACATTTCTGCTGCAGCTGATGTTGTCGGCAAATCAGACTTCTTTCTTTTCCATTGACATTCCACGTCAGTTCGACTCAGCTCAGATTATGAATTCCATAAATGTATAAAGCAGCAGCATGGCTACATTTATGATCTCCTCTAGGACATTCACACTGTATAGACTGAATGGCCATATCTTCATTGAGGTGTATCTGAAATAACAGACATGAGTTTCCGGTACAAATATATGATACTGTAGCTACCACAATGCATCGAATGCAATATTATCGAAATTTACCTTACGTCCCGAAAACTAAGGAAGTGGAAGATAGAACTCAACCAGTTAACTGCATTACTGACAATAGTACTCAGAGGTGGAGTCGAGAACACAAGGCTCGAGGCCAAGGCCAAGGCCAAGGACACAAAAAAAAATCCGAGGCCAAGGCCAAGGACAGCCTTTCCAAGGACAGACACTCTCGAGGCCAAGGCCAAGGACCAAGGACACAGCCGCAAGTGTTTTCCACAAAAAAAAGGTCTTCAAAAAAGTTTTTCAGGCAATCTCCAATTTTTAGGCGTAGCCAGAATTTTTGATTGGGGAGGCTTAAACCACAAATCACATGCAATGACGTCATCAAAAATTTGCCTGTTTTTCACTTAACCAGGATTTTGCAAATGGAGAGAGCCTCAACTAATACAGTTGAAAAGTGCAAATACGTAGCTTTGGAGATGTTTTGAGAAAACCAGTGTAACTCAAACGTATCACATACGGGGGTCTGGGGGCAAAACCCCCAGCTGTTGGGCGATTTTTTGTAATTTTTTGAAAAAAAAAGCTATTTTAATGCCATTGAATCACACTTCGCACATGTTTAGAGTCATTTAAAAAGCATTAGATTTTTGACATTTGAAAGCCAATTAAAAAAATCAAATTTTTTAATCCTCCTTCTAGTTGCAATTTAAGTTCAGACACGTTTAACATCTTGCATTTTGGTGTTAAAGTTTAATTGTGCGTGATTTGCTCCAGGTAGGGGGAAGTAAGGTGCATTGTCTCGTGCAACATTTTAGCAGTAAATGAAAACCCACTCGAAGATTTTCCTTAGAGATTTTTGTTTTGTCATGAAAATAATCAGTTATAGAAGCGCATGTTAGGGCAGTGGGCCCAGCGGCCCGCGAAATTACATTTTACAGACCTATACTCAAAACACAGGCATTTGCTATTTTTTGATTGGTCGGAGCAATGAGCAAAGAGTAGTGCTTCATGCATCACCGAGTTTTTAAGGTCTTGGCTGTTTTGGGTTGTGCAAGAAAGAATCTATGGGTTGAGAGATGAGAAGTTTTTTTGTTTGACAGTCATTAGGCTAATAAGTGCACAAAGGTAGCAAATTTGCTAGTAGGCTTTATCTGTTTCGTTATTTTGTATATCAATGGTTTAACCAGGGATATACTAATTAATATAGCCTACTGCAGTGTTTTTCAACTTTTTTTCAACCACGGAACACTTGGTGTATACAAAAAATCTTGCGGAACATCAAAAGAAATTATAAACAAAATTTAAGTCAGTGGTTCTCAACCGGGCCCGCCACGAAGCTTTCGGCGGGGGTAACGAGAAGAGGTTTTTACCGGAGGCTATCTATTAATTCAAATCTATATTTTTGTTGAAGGAAGGCTATGAGTGTTTGACGTTTTCGGTAAAGGTCACAGATCATGAAATCTTGAGAACCACTGATTTAAATTACGATATGAAACACAATAAACTCATCACAGTTTTTATTCATTTATAGTTATTTTTAGTGTGATATTTGGGCCTACTTCGAGGAGCATAAATGTGGTATTCAAGCAGGAACTGACGAAAGGCAAACCCGTAGCTCATCTTCAACAGCTCTCAACCTTTCTCGTTTTTTAACTTTTATGGCTGCCATGGTTGAAAAGCTTGTCTCACACAGATAAGTTGTTGAGAATGGGAGCAAGGCTGAAATTGCTCTATATGCCAGATTAGCAAATTCACTGGAAATCTCCAACCAAAAGCTTTCCAAAGGCAATCGAAAAATCGTAATCTTAATCCACGGTCTTGCCTGACTTGAACCAATTGTTCTTGCTCCTGCAAAGTCAGAGTATTGTCGACTTCTGCCACTGAGCTGTAAGGATCCCTGACCCAATCATAGCAATTAATGGCAGTGGAAGGGAAATAAAAGGACAATTTCTCCTCAAGAGTAATCAAATGCTTTTGTATGGTCTCATTTAGAGAAACAGTATTCACATTTTTTTGACATTTCTGGCTAAGAGGGAACATCTCAAGACTATTGTTTTTCACGTGCTGTTGCCAAACTTGCACTTTTGAGCGAAATCCTTTAATTTTGTCGGTGCTCGTCAAAAGATTTTCGTAGCGACCTTGCATCCGAGTGTTAAGTTCATTTAGATGTTGAAATGTATCAGCCATATATGCTAACCTTGCCCACCAATCGTCACTTGCCAGCAGCTTTGCCTCATCACGTCGTTCATTAGTCAAAAATACAATAAGTTCATTTCTCAAATCATAAACACGAGCTAGGACTTTACCTCGTAAAAGCCAACGAACTTCCGTGTGAAGTAACAAATTTGTGTGATCTGCCCCCACTTCTTCACACAAAATTGCAAACATGCGACTTTTCAGAGGTTTTGTTTTGATAAAATTGACAATGCTTACCACAGTATTGAGTACCGAAGCTAGATCAGCCGGCAAAGTCTTCGCAACAAGCGCCTTTCGGTGCAAAAAACAATGCGTAATTATAACTTCTGGTTGTTTTTCCCTAATTCTGCTAACAAAGCCTTTGTAACGTCCAACCATGGCGGCTGCTCTATCCGTGCATATGCTTATACAGTTCTTCCATTCAAGTCCTCCTTGTTCAAAATAATCAGACGTAACACGGAAAATTTCTTCTCCGGTAGTGTTCACTGGCAATCTTTTGCAAAATAAAAAATTTTCTGTGATCGCATCTCCATTGATAAAACGAACGTTTGCTAAGAGCTGAGCATGTCCACTGATGTCCGTGGACTCATCAACTTGTAGTGCAAATCTTCCGCTACTGCGGACCTTTTCAAGAATATTATTTTCTATATCCACAGACATATCTTCAATCCGTCTGGCTATTGTATTGTCTGATAAAGCAAGCTTAGCAACTTCTTTAACTGCATCAAGACCAACCATTTCCTTAACAATAATCTTACAAGCTGGTAGTATTACTTTCTCAGCTACAGTATGTGGTTGTTTTGCTTTAGCTACAAGCTCAGCTACAAGATAGCTCACTTTGAGAGCTTTCTGAGAAACGGTTGTTGCCCGTCTCATGCATTCCACTTCTTTTTTGTTACTTTCAAGAAGGCGCCGAAAGTAACTTGTGTTTTTGTTTTTAAGAGTCGGGTGATTGGTATCGAGGTGACGTTTCAGCTTGGCTGGAACCATTGCACTGTTAGATAGTTCGTTTCTACATACCAAGCGTAGTGGAATCGGGGCAGTCGGATCACCAGTAAAAGTAAATCCATACGAAATATAACTATCGCTGTATTGTCTCATAACAACTGATTTTTGTTTCTTCTCATTAGGCGTACTGATACCAGTCGTTTCATTTTCACTCTTCCTTTTTAAATAGCGATCCATGGCATTTACTAAATTCATGCAGCAATACTTTTCTCTTTTTTTTAACTATACTAACCTACTATCGGTACAGCAGTTGTAAGCTTACCTTACACACAGCGACTGCGTTTAAAATAGCAAACATGCCGAGTCTATTGCCGACTTATTATTAAGTAACAGATGACAATCACAATGACAATCATTGTGTTTTCATTAATTCGATTGACTCAACATTATTCAGAAATCGATTCATCCATTACAATAAAAATTGAAAGATATTCGACCAATCAGATTAATGGTAACGTCGTAGACGTAGTGTATGCCTGGTACTCACCCCAAGGTTAGTTACGCTCTTACGTCATGCTGTGCAATTCAAAGAAATTTTTGCGGAACACGTGACGGTCTCCCGCGGAACACCAGTGTTCCGCGGAACACCGGTTGAAAAACACTGGCCTACTGTATCCCTGGTTTAACTGAAAATGAGCTTTATTGTGCTGTGCTACGCACTAGGCTACTGCTAGCATAAACTTAATTATGTGCTAGTGCAGACAATCGAATGTTCTAGTACAGTCTGCAGTAGGTCTACGTGGTGGTATTTTGGTGTTAGTGTTGTTAACTTGTTACTAAGCATTCAAAATCCAATGAAACAAAAACGGTAGCAAAGGCCTGTTACAGCCCAGAGCCTATGTCAGAGTTCTTTTCTAAGTAGGCCTAGCCAATGTACCGGTATTCACTTTAATGTTGATCGTTGGTGTTACAGACTTAGCAGACTACTGTAGCCTATAGGCTTTTAACTTTATTGATAACTCACTTAAACAAAGTAGGCTACCTACAATCTGGCAGTAGTGATTATTCAAACTAATTGTGTTATTAAAAATTGGCCTGGTGCTGAGTGAATCAAGATACTGTATTCTAGTATTGGTATTTTTTGTCAGTTATTATTATGCAGCACAATAGGTCCAGGATCTAGCGTAGTTAATAGCGCTGAAAAACTTCAAGAGTGACTACCGATAATTTTTAAAATCAAAAAAATTGTTTATGACCAGATTTTAAGTTTGGTTATTTACTGTACTGTGCATCTGGCATATTTAAGCATGAAGTTTGCCTTACATTTGCTCTTCATTTCAATGATTTACCTTTTATTTGCTTCTTTATTTTAAGGACAACCTTGGCAATAATGTTGATGAAGATGCGTTGACCACCCATTAAATAAAGCATTTTGTGCAAAATTTGCTTATTAACCACTTAATGTAGAATGTGCTAGCACAACTGAGTCCAATTGGTAACTTATGCTTATTGTAACGAGTTGGAATTACTTCTTTCAGTTCACTCATCTCATTTTACTAGATTCAGTTCATCGCAATATTAATGATGTACCGGTATATACAATACTGTGATTCATATTTTAATTTTATTCTGTGTCTACTGTAATTCTAAATTTACACTCATATTTTTTAACCACATGTTGATTCTGTTTCGTCTACGCTTCACTGTTAACTTAAGTTTGATTGTTATTTAGCAACCACATTCTCACATAATTCGCTTTGTTTTCCATGTTTATATTAACTATCGATGTTGTTTGGATACCGGTATTCAAATTTACTCGATAAATGTTATACCGTAATTTGTATAATTCTGGATGTTTTTTCATTGACATTTTATTTAACATTTTTGAATTTAAATTGGAAAGGATCTTACTTCCACATTTTCAACCGGCTGAAAATTTTAATAAATCTTGATTTATTGGGAATGGTGTCGCTAATGTTTCAGTTTATTTACTGTTTACATAACTAATGAATTATTATATTAGTTTAACCCCCAAACACTCCTGTGGTTATTTTTATTTACATTTTTGGTGACACCATAACAAGTTTTGTATGTTGTATGTATACTGCAGCAATTGCTAATTACACATTTGCCCAAACTCCTAAGCAAGTCCAAATTCCTCCAAGCATGAATTATCGGTAGTCAATAGTCATTACTCTGAAAAGTAAGTAGATCATGCAATAATTAGCGTCTGACACTGTCTTGCGACAGGTGGAATTTGGCACTACAGCAAAATTATTTGCTAGGTTCAAACAGTAAGCCCAATAAAGTTTCATGTTTTTCAAATGTCTCTTACGTTGTTTCAGCTTTTTTAGATTATTTTTAGTTGTGAAAGGTGCACTTCTGCTGTTGTTGTGGCTTTATCACCATGCGTGTATATACATGTCATATTTGTTTAATTACGAAGAACAAGCCTGCCTATTCATCAAGTCACATGACATAGTAGAAAGCGCATAAGATCTCAGTGCTGGATGCTTCCTTTAAATATTGTTAATGTACTAGTAACCTTGAACGTCAGCAGCCAAAGAAATTTCACCTGGGTCGATGGAAACAATATAAACAATGAAATGCGAAATCAAAACTTAAAAGGTATTAACTGTGTCTTTAACTAATGTAGCTAATATCACAAATTCAACTTCACCAATAACCAAGTCACATTGGTAGTTTTCTCAAGTTTGCAATTATAGCAGATACGTAAATTCATTGTGGTCTATATCGGATGTAATGCCTTAATCAACAACAACTAGAATCAATTGTGACATTCGCAAACGATATCTGGGGACTTTGCCTCAGTATTCAATTTTTTCTGAAGTACAATATAGAACTTGACTTTTGACTGCAATTTAAAATACCAGTACCGTCTAAATAAGTTTAAGGAAGTTTAGATAAATTGATAGTCAGATATGCAGGGTGTTCATAAGTCCTGCTACAATTTCAAAATTTTTTTATGAAGTCAATTCTCAAAATATTTTAACCTGGTTGGTTTCATTTTAATCAGTGCTGCTTAAAAATTTTATTTAAAATAGAATTTTGTGTTTCAGATATGATTTTTTGTGTTATATGAATGTTTTAAATAAACCCTTAATAAATGGTTATTCCTCAAGATAAGGCACCATGTGTGTACTGGTTGATTGAAACAAGATCAAATGTTCAGACTCAGCAAAGGTATAGGACTAAGAATGGACAAGATTCACTATCATGTTGTTAAATTTATCGATGGCACCAAAGAGTTATCGATACAGGGTCAGTATTCGATGCAGTGAGAAGTGGGCAATCAAGAACATCTGTGGAAAACATCGAGAGTTTAAGATGAGCGTTTAGTCATTCTCCTATGAAGTCCATCCATACAGCTGCCAGAAAATTGGAATTACTATCTACAACTGTGCGCAAGGTTCTACGACGCAAAAGGTTACGATTATATGCTTACAAAGTTCAAATGTTAGAGAAACTTCAGCCAAATGACAAGCCTAAACGAAAAGAGTTTGCAGAGAGCACGCTGCAACAAATTTCTGAGGATAAAGAACTTCTCTTTGCATCCAACACTGACCCTGTCTCCATAAATTTTTTATGCCATCGACGAATTGAAGAACCTGATGGTGGATTTTTTCCATCCTTTGTCCTGTACCTTTGCTGAATCTGAACGTCCAATTTTGTTTTAATGAACCAGGATACACATTGTGCCTTTTCTTGATGAATAACCACTTAATAAGGGTTTATTTAACACATTCATAAAACACATAAATATCATATCTTAAACACAAAAGTAACCCTGTTTAAAATAAAATCAACCTGGTTAAGATATTTTAGAATTGACTTCATAAAAAAATTTTGAAATTGTATCAGGACTTTATGAACACCCTGTATAACTGATATAAATTTTGGTAACATCTACCTGTAGTAGAGCAAAGTGACAACCAATAAAATATTCTACAAACACTTAATGACTTTGATTCCTTATTTTCTAGTGATTGAGTAATAAACCATTGCCAGTGAATTTGAACTGCGATTGTTAGTAACTTTTTAAGTCAACTACAGTACGGGCATGGTTTTTTAAAATTGTAGCAGCACTTATCTAATAAATTAAAGCAGCTAATTAGTACATCGAGATGATTGGATAAAAGTCCTGCTGGTGTATAAGCGTTATCCCAAAGGTGAAGAAGTAACAAGCAAGTAGTGCAATGTGTTAAAATCAAACTTGTTTTTCTAATTAGATCCCCAGCATGTTTTAATTTGTACATCAAGTGATGAGACAGACCTTCGTCGAATGCTAATGAAAGCTATTGTAACTTTTCGAATTTATTACTGCGACGGCAGAAGCAATCACATGAAGACATTTCATTGTTCTGTTCCTTCCGCTTAGGCTTTGTTGGATGGCTGCAGTAGTTGCTGTTCTTATTGATCAAGACTTCCATCTGTTCATTTGTAAGTGTGGTTTTTTCAATTTTGATCTGTAAACAGGACAAAAGAGCGCTGACAATAAGGATACAGATAGAAAGCGCCGTCCTTTGGTCGATCGTTTGAAACGTTTGTTGCACCCAGCGGGTTTTATTTTCAATCGGATCATAGACTTTTTATTAGTAGACCGGAAACTGACAGTTATGTCTTTTTTTTCTTCACGGTTTAGTTTTTTACAATATGCCGATTCGTCCAATCAGTTCAGCGTGACTTTTTTTCTCGGTTCCCTCGCGCTAAGAATATGTCCAATCAAATCAGTCGAATACGCGTGACCGCAAAAAAAAACATTGCAACAAGAGCAAACGCTTTTTCGATGCTCTTCTGTTTTTCTACGCCCGTCCATTTCCAGTCTACTATATAAAGAGTGTATGGTCGGATCAATCCATCTATGCGGTGAACGTGAAGTGGGGAGTAAAAGGGATTTTTTTCTAATGTGTCAGCCGTTTGCTTCTCTGCGTTTGAAGAACCTTTCTACGAAGCGTTGTAGCGTCATTACAGCACACAAATTGCACCAAACAGGCAGCGATCAGTCGCGAGCTGCACTTTGGGCAGTTCGCTAATGGCCCTTTAAAGTGGCCGGACGTAGCGTCATATTTTTGAAACAATTTGTAGAGTTGATTGCTGAACAAGTGCGTTCTGTGAATAGTATATACTTCTAGTCTTACCGTTCATAAATTGCTCTAAATGTCAAATTTTCTGTTTTAGATTTCGCTCATACCGTTGAGAGAACTGCTGCAAAATGTAATTCTTGTAGCTTTCAAACTGTGGACGGCAATACTGGCTTACGATGTACCGGTATCGAAGGTCGCCCGACGAGCTTAGGTTACGGATGCGCTCTCGGGCAAAAGGGAGATCATGAGACTGTATGCCAAGCGTACTACGGTACTTGTGCTGGATTCGCGGACTGAAGGTATTCCCATTTCACGCGGAAATCTGTTGCTCAAGTTAATTGCCTCCTAATCAACCGCTGGTCGCATGTCTACAGCAATCAGCTAATGGGTAACTGTCCGCTTTTTGCGTGAAACTAAGTAGTCCCTTTTCACTTCTGCATTTTTTTTAACTAAAAAAACCCGTAAGATGATGATCAAAGGTGCTCTACATCGGAGTTCTAATCTCTTGGTATCACTCACTAATGGAGTTTCGATTTTCACATAACTGAAACCTATCCATCTACTGACGGCTTTTTGCTCGCCCAAAATCTATTTGTGTTTTAAAAAAACAAGCCACCTTTGAAGTGAAGTTCAGTCAAAATCAATAGATGTATCAAAAATAAGTGAAACAGTCTTCAAATTTGTGCTACAATTTGACAAAAATATTTTCCGAATATATTGCTCAAAGCAGGCCCGGCGCCAGGATAGCGTGACTGGGGGGAGGGGGGACAGAAAGAAATTTTGGGGGCACGAGAAGTTTAATCATGTGAATTCAAGGGGGGCACGAGAAGTTTATTCGAGTATGGATCAAACGAAAAAGGTGAAGACCAAAAAAATAAAAAAAGGTCTTCGTCCCAAAATTTTCACCAATTCTGGTTGTCGTCTCAAAATTCTTGCGATTTTCCACGAAATCTGAAGTGAAGACCAAAAGAAAAGGTCTTCGTCCCAAAACTTAAATGAAATCCGGCGTAAGTTTACAAAAATTACAAAAACGCAGTTTTTGCTCACGAATTCTAGGGCGATAAACACCAACTGGGGAATCTTAGGCCTCGATTTGCACTCCAGTAACCTCGAGCCTGTTAATTTCTTTGGGGCACAATCCTCGCTTGGGGGGCACAAGCAGTCATTTGGGGGGCACGGCCCCGGAATGCCCACCCCCCCCCACCCCGTAGCGCTGAGCCTGGCTCAAAGTAATTCGATCGTGCTTTGGGATTTCACTAATAACTTTGTGTGTGTTGTTTTCATTTTCGTTTGTGTACTTATCAGGATTACCAACAAAAATGAGAGACGATCAATAAAAGTTTAGAAAATGAAAAAAAAATGAATGCTACATTGTGTGCACTCGGTTACGATTTCTGGTCGAGTTAAATCAAACACAATAAAAATGGTTTTCGCTGCTTTCCTGCTTGACGTTTAGCAATGAAAAAGGGTAGCGAATTGCGAATATAAAGCAGCTGCGATGCGGACTAATCAAAACCGCAGCGGAATTACAGACTAAAAATTTGCGGAGTCCAGCTCTGCTTAATGCTGTGTACTTATATAAAACGCATTTCGCCCGTTCTGATTTTCATTGCAATTAGTTTTTTGTAAGCCTAACGTCACCAAACAGATACAAAGACACGTAGCGTTATCGGCAGCGCTGTTAGCCAATACCATCTCGTTTGAAGCGAGTAAAAACCGATGACTTGTTTGAGCTCTTGGTTCTCATTTTCTTTTTATGGCTATGTACTCGTGCCGTCACCAGAGCAACCGAAGTGAGGGGACACTAGCCGAAAGTGGGGGGACCAAAATAGACTGAACTTTTGCACATAAAAACTGATATTTTACGGCTACAAATAAGGGTCCACGACAACTGACCGAGACAAACTTACTGCGAACAACGCCGATTGGCTGAGAAGGGCGATCCTAAATGTATTTTTACCATCCCCAGAGCCATCTTGCCCAAACCCTCACTTAGTGACGAAATCACTGTAACGAAATCGTTGCTTCGCGGTCAGTTGACTTGGCTCGTACAAATTATGCGCTATTTTAAAATTTTGTATTCATGTCTGAAAAAAAGAGACACATAACGCCAGCAGCGTTTCTTAGCTCGTTTCGTATGCGGCCCATATAATCGCTTGAAAAATCCGTCAGTAGCAGTAGATGCGACCAGAAGCGCAACCAGGATTTTGATAAGGGGAATAGAGCCATGAGTAAATTTTTTCCACAAAAATTGTCTAATTTAGGCCCCATGCTGAACAAACTGTTGCAACTCAAGCGTATCACAGAGGGGGTGTGGGGGTAGAGCCCCCAGCCGCTGGGTGATTTTTGTGATTTTGCGGGAAAAAATAGCGATTTTAACGCCATTTCAATCACTTTTTGCACGTTTAGGAAACCATATGAATAACTACAATAAATTGTTAAAATTTAGAATTCATCAAAAGAATCATATTGCCTAGCCCCATCTGAACCCCCCCTTATACTTAAATCAAGTCCGAAACATGTTTAAATGCTTGTATTTGGGGGTTAAATTTTCTAAGCGACTTGGCTAAAGGGGGCTCAAGCCCCCTTCCCCTGGTTGCGCAACTGACTGCGACCTAAAAAAATTTTGAGTGTGCTTTAAAAAAAACAAAACAACTAGTCATTTAAAGAATGTTTTCACGTATTGTTTTAGGACGTAATCACTAACGAAGTACCGGTAACGATACTATGGCCAGCAATTTCGCTAAGAATGGAGAAAACTCCGAACGAGAATTATGTTTGAACGTTTTTATTCCTTTTTCCATTGTCTTGTTGCTACGTGTTGTTCCGAAACCATAACTCCCCCCCGTAGCGACGGCGCTGTTATGTACTTATGGCCGTGTCAATGGCAAAATCTTAGCTGATTTCAAGGAATTCACCCATTCGTAGACTATTTTTCATTTACTTTGCGGAATATTCAGTATCAGTGGTGCCGATTTACGTTGAGCATTGGGGGGGATAATTTGCAATTTCGCCCCATTTTCAACGAACATTGGGGGGGATGAAGCACGACCACTATTGTTTTCACGTAAGCAAATCAAGCGAAGACCAAAAAAAAGGTCTTCACGGAAAATTTGAAGAGTTTTTGTCTCCAAAATTAAGTGAGGACAAAAAAAAACGTTTTCACCAAAAATTGAAGAGTTTTTGTCCCCGAAAGCCAGTGAAGACCAAACAAAAGTCCAAAGATCATCCAACGCTCAGATGCAGACCATAGTCAAATTATTGGGGGAATATATCCCCCCCGGGTTTCGGCACCCCTGTTCAGTACGATATGAACGTCATAATTTCCAAGACGGACAGCAGACATATCAACGGTGCTTCTAAACTTGGTGCTAAACTATTAGATTATGCTATGTCAAGGTGGTCATTTCCATCCTTCTTGACCAATTAACCTGGTAGGTGTTAATGCACAGACATCAGATATTCTACTTCAAATCAATGCCGTTGCCACACCAAAAGAAGTAAGGGGGCGGTAACCGAATGCTAGTGCGCACTGAAAGAGACTGAATGTTTTACATGGTTACAAAAGTAGGCGTAATTTTAAACATTCTATAATCATGTCTAAAAAAAGACTCAAGGCCAGTAGCGTTTCTTATCTCTTCGTCTGCGGCCCATATTCGCTTGCAAAATCTATCCGCCCCTGTGACTGCGACCTAAACAATCTTTAGTGTGCTCTAACAAACATAAACAGGTAGGTGGTCGAGCCCGCAGCCGCAGAGATCTGGGGGCGTAGCCCCCAGCCGCTTGGCGACTTTTTTTTGGTAAAAATTTACCTTTTTAGCGCCATTTTGGTTACATTTCGAAAGTTTTTAGAGCCATTTGAAACAATTAAATTGCTGAAGTTCGGAAGCTATTCGAATTTGCAACTCTATTCCGCGACACATCCGTAAAGACTTACTGACCCAGATGTGCGACGCGACCCATGGTTGGAAAATCACAATGAATATAAAGTAAGCTAAGCAAAAACGAAAACATGTGCACGCGTAATAAGACGCATTGTTGCGTCACAATTGTGTAACAGCAGTTGGTTAGAACAAAACGTCAAATGAGAATTAGATTTGAACGTTATGATTTGTTTTCGCATCATTGTCTTTTGTCTAGTCGTTACGTGATGTTCCAAATTTTGAGTAAACCGAAATGGGGGCAAGGCCCCCTTGCCCCTCGTAGTGACGACACTGCTTCAAACACACTGCGGTGTTCCCGACGTTAGCGCAGCTTGAATGAACATTTTTGCTACACTGGCGTAGATTAATCTGTTTAAAGTGGAAACAAATCGGCCCCAAAAAAATGGAAGTGACGTAAATAAACTTGTGAGTATGACGCAATACTTTTCAAACTCCGTTGATTTTGCCTACTGTTCTTCTTTTAATCACAAGCGCGATTGCAACGTCATGATCGATTATATTGGCCGCGTGGATTGATACTTTTAAACAGCATCTGAAATAGTCCGAAATTGGTTTAAAACACAGACAAGATTCTTTTATATTCAGTGAAAAATTCAGAGTTAAAATAACGTAAAATCCGGCTGCTCTTCAATATTGGTGATGTATTTGTGAAATCGTAAATTATTTTATAGCATAATTTCAAAAAAATTTTCGAGTTGGTTCACGAAAGGAACACGTTCTTTTTTGACAAGAGGACGTTATTTTTCATTGGGGGGGAGAGAACCTTGGTACAGCCCATCCGAAATGCTAAGCATTGTCACGTACGATGTTCTCGTTACCAGCTTCCAACACCCCAACATCTGGATATACAGCTCAACCGTGATATTCTATTATTCTTCACATTCTCCACAAACCTCCAATGATGCTAAATAGAGATTTTTGTTAGTAGTCAATAAATAAAATTAATTAAATTTCATGGTGCTGTTTCGCTGAAACAGATACGGGTAACGAAGTACAGGAATCCATCTTGCAATTGAGTATTGAAAACTAGAAAACCAAAGTACTGTGTTGTAGGTTACCACTTGAAGGCGAGCCAGAAATGGAATAACGTTAAGCCAAAAAAACATGCAACTTAACAACGTACAGGAAGGCAAATGAAAGACATTTGTAATTCCGTTTTTGTCTTACCTGATTTTTTGTACCTATAAAACCTTTTCTAAAACATACTTACTACCACCCTTGAATTACTTTTGAACGATTGTGTCGAAAAGGCATATCAGTGTGCTTTCATCAAAAACAACATACTGTATATAACGCATAATCGAGAAATATAAAACTTTCAAAATACAAATGAACTGAACCTAGCCACTAAAAATACCTACCATTACTGTTAATGCCATCACTTATGTTGTGTGAAAAAATTCTATTGTTAAATTCTGTTCTCGTTTGCTGGTTTCTAGCCAATCTAACTGAACTATCACAATATACAAGGTGGCATTTGAACCCTATCAGCGGGTCTTCAAGAATAACTCGAAAATTAATTGTTTTGAGGCTGTGAACTAATGTATGAGTATGTGCACTAATCATAAGCTCGATTCAACGACGAAAGCAGGCATGCATAATATTGCCAACTCGTTCTGGCTGTGGAATCTTAAAAAGCAGATAGTGAAGGCTGATTGCCAACCTATGCTTCCACACAGTTCAGATCAAATCAACAAACCATGCACCCTATAAAGTGAACGAGCTCACTAGCAGTAACATTGCATATAATTTTCAATTTAACTAACAAAAATATCTTTCACATTTCAAGAGCGATTAGTGGAAATTGCATAAAGTCACCAAAACCTAATTTACATTCGCTGCTTTCCTAAAGTATTATCACAATGTACAACTTGACAAGTGTGTTTTGTTGTTCAAGTTTAAGGTAATTGCTCAACCTTCTGAATATTTTGCAACGTAATACGAGCGTGTAATGCCGCTTTAGCCGCTTAAGTTCAGCTTAACTTTTTGGCGCGTAGTAGTTGCTGAACGGTTTGTCAAAGCATTAAACTAAATAAACTATGCGTACTTACGTATTACAGAATCTCAAGTCTGGACACTTTGCCATGTCGCCAGCAACATATGTATAATCTGTACCATGTTGTAGTTGCAGATCTAACTTGAAGGTGTTAAGCGCAGTGAATGGAAAATAGCCTCGGTGAAATATGTCGGATAGCTTCTGCTTGATTTCTTCAAAAACATCTCCGAAGCGAAGAATTTGTGCGTATGATTCAGTTCAATAACTAGCGGAAATTCCGTTAAATGCGGAACTGTGTCTTTGATTCTGCAAAAAAATATGTAAGAAATCACGGAACTGAATTAGACTTAACTTGCTTGGCCTGACAAATGACTTCCCTTTTATATCAATTCAGGTTTAAGGTGGAATGCAACAACAACAATATAAACAACCGTTGGAAACAACCGCATTGCTATTTTTAACGCCGTTGAATATTCGCTTAACTATCACCCTCATGTTTGGCGCAGCTAATTCTAGAGTTCTATCACACATCTACTGATGACTGTTAAAGCCCAGCCATTTAATCGTATTTCTATCTTTTCAAATTGCTCTATTACGCGAATTAAACATTCCAACCGTAATGTACCAAAATCTTATTTCTACTACTTTGTAAAGCTAATTAATATTCACACTATTCGAAACCTTGCAAAATACGCGTAGTAGTTTTTCTAAAAATATAATGACCTCTTTGCAATTGCACTGAATTTAAATAAACTAAAAAATGATCGTCAATTAGCAAACACGGTCAATATTTAAAGTCGTAATCCCATTCGAAAATCACGTTAAGTATTTTAGCAGTATTCCAAAATGCGTGGTATTTGATTATATACTTGGTATATCTCCCAAGTAGCTTTCTCAAAGTCACCGCCATGGAAGCGGCGCAATTGGTATTTTTTGAACGCTTTGTTTTTACTTGATCAGATTGGCGACTCAACTTATGCAGGCAGCGTAAGTATTTTTTGTATAAATTGAGCTGAGGTCGTTCAATAGATTTTGCCGATGAAACTCTACACGTGATTTTGCTTGTTTCCATATATTGGGTAAGCCAAACTTACAGATCTTCTGTACTTGAAATACTGACTCGAAATAGTGCATTGTATCCATTTCGAAGTAGTTTGACATGGCATATTATAATACAAACATGACTAGCCAAAGAGCTCTGTAACAACAGAAACACGGTCAGATATTGCTTTAAAAGCAAAAGCGATTTTCTGGTTTGTAACAGCATTCATGATACCAAGTTTCTACATAAAAGAAATAGCGTTTTAAAACAGTAAATAGGCAAATTTTTGACAAGGTAAAGCTTAAAAATGCCATCTGAAACTGGACACATGAAGTTGGGCTCTCATCAAACTTTAAAATCAAGTTTTCACCATAAAACAGTCATATTTTTGCAATTTTGACATCAAAAATGATTTCTTTGACCCCAAACCCCACCATGTAGCAATTTTCAGGCATCAGATTGCACTAGAACATGAATTACAACACTATTTTCAAAACTTGGGAGAAAAATCTCTATTTGGAGGCCAAAAATTCAAATTACGATAACCTAAAAACCATTCGAGATAATCGAAAAATTTTTTTTATTTTGTCTGTGTGATACTATATAATTTTAAGAAACATTCATGTCTGACAACATATGGTGACAAGCCATTTTCAATTAAAGGCCACCTAATGTCTGCTAACCAACGCACTTAAAAATGCAATAAAAAATCATTACTAATCGAATGCTGAAAACCTGGTTTAGATGCACGTTCTCAGTTTCAAGTTTTTGCGTTTTCAAAAAATGACATGACGTCATTAGACCCAGGAGTTTGGTGCCTTCGACTAATTTATCATTGCAGAGAATAGGCGATTTTGGAAAGGCATGTGATAACAGCTTGCTAGTCAAAAAGTGTTGTGCAAAAAAGGCGTAATTAGCTCAAAGTAGTTGCATTGCCAAGTTCAGAAGTGACTTTCCCAAAGCAATCAGCTTTTACTACCAGGATTGAACAGCAGTTTTATTAGAAATATGACTCTATCTCTCTAAAACTCCAACTGTACAAAAGTTTTTACATTCTATCCGGCATATCCGTACCCAATACCGATAGGCTACCGTTGTGTAAAAAAAATATTTTAGACAAAACCATTGAAAGCTTATAATTATGTAAAAATATTTTGTCCGTCTAATACCAGTAGGCTACTGTAGCTTACTGCGTAGGCACAATATATACCGGTACCGTACAATAAAAATGGTGCTGGTACCAGTATCAGATCAGTAGCGTGGTTTGGTTTGTGTTTCAGTGATTGATCATGTAGAACAACAGAAAAACAATGACCTATTTAGATAGCTGGATGCTTGGGCAGGAAATTACCCGTAGATGGGTAGATTCAGTTTTGTGCAAATGTAGATAGGAGTATTGGTACAATAGGCTAATAATGGCTAGAAAGTAAATACCGCCTGTATCGGTATGTTACATTGGTACAATATGTAAAAATTTTACCACTACAGGAAGCATTTTTGCATTACAATTTCAATACTGATTCGTGTAATAAGTCACCTGCACTCACTGGTAGTTTCTGGCTGTGCAGATCTGAGCTATCAGTACTCCGATCTGATACTGGTAGC
The DNA here is from genome assembly GCA_963965965.1 of Trididemnum nubilum. Taxonomy (NCBI): domain Eukaryota; kingdom Metazoa; phylum Chordata; class Ascidiacea; order Aplousobranchia; family Didemnidae; genus Trididemnum; species Trididemnum nubilum. The sequence goes on along the minus strand of OZ014472.1, from coordinate 30,027,543 downwards.
CTAATCCGGTACCGCTAAACCATGGTACCTTAGCAGATTAGTCCAGTTTAATACATTGCAAGGAGGAAAATATTTACTGAAACACAAACCAAACCACGCTACCACTACTGATGTGATACTGGTAACATTTCTACTGTACAGTATGCGTACCGGTATATTTCTAATCCTACGCAGTAAGCTACAGTAGCCTACTGGTATTAGACGGACAAAATATTTTTACATAATTATAAGCTTTCAATAGTTTTGTCTAAAATATTTTTTGTACACAACGGTAGCCTACCGGTATTGGGTACGGATATGCCGGATAGAATATAAAAACTTTTGTACAGTTGGAGTTTTAGAGAGATAGAGTCATATTTCTAATAAAACTGCTGTTCAATCCTGGTAGTAAAAGCTGATTGCTTTGGGAAAGTCACTTCTGAACTTGGCAATGCAACTACTTTGAGCTAATTACGCCTTTTTTGCACAACACTTTTTGACTAGCAAGCTGTTATCACATGCCTTTCCAAAATCGCCTATTCTCTGCAATGATAAATTAGTCGAAGGCACCAAACTCCTGGGTCTAATGACGTCATGTCATTTTTTGAAAACGTGAAAGCTTGAAACTGAGAACGTGCATCTAAACCAGGTTTTCAGCATTCGATTAGTAATGATTTTTTATTGCATTTTAAGTGCGTTGGTTAGCAGACATTAGGTGGCCTTTAAGCATGGAATGATCCAAATACAAATATAGAATTTTCTACCGAAATAAATATTGCAAAGACAGTACTGATTCCGGTAAGTTTACTGCAAATCATAAAGAATCAAATATGTATATACGGAACTTACCATTAAATGAGATTCCACTTTTTTATCATTATTGATCCTGCAACTTTGCACATTGTCCGCCATTCTGCACTATTCGTCAGTTGACCTACATAGATTGTGCACTTATTAGTGCTAAAATGAATCGTCATTTAACCCTAGTTTACAAGGGCTATTTGACGACGCATTTTTCCAGGGGGGGGAGGTAGGGGGAACAAAAATGCCCATCACATCTACTTCCTAAGCTGAAGCCCGAAAGCCATGTCAACACTACAATTGGCAGGTGGGTCGGCGTTTATCCCATTTTTTGCAATAATTACTTTTGAGTGATGACATCATTTTGGTGACATCACAACCATACTGAGGAAAAACGATATCAGTTCTTTAATGACGTCAATGCCATATGCGCCTTTATGCAGTTCAAATTTTCCTCGCAAGTTAGCTTTTTAATATTAAATCATAAAATGCTTAAGTCAAAGTGGTTTTGTCATGAAAATGTCTAAAGATGCCATTTATGTTAAAAAAGGGCCAAAAGATCCTCAAATTTTGAAAACGAAAAGTGACTTAAAAAAACTCAAAATCGTGAAACTTTTTTTTTTAATTTTGAACAGTTATTGTGAATAAATTTGTCTGAAATTCAAGCTAACTTGAAATAAAAAGCTTCTTTCTTAAGAGATTTAACATTAAAAACTGAGAGTATCAACCCCTCTCACTGTGTAAAATACAGTAGGGTTAATAATATTGGAACACAATGTGTACTTTTCATAGTCTACATCCACCTACTTGACATGTAACACATAAAGTGTGCACCAAATTCTTCCACCACTTCAAATGTCGTTCAGGATAAGTGTCAATAACTTACCATACTTTTCAAACTATAAAGCGCAGTCAGTACCGGTACTTAAATTGTAGCGAAAATGTGTTGCGTCCCCCTATTCAGAATTAGTGTAGCCTACTTCATCGAAATTCAGTGTCCCTCCACATAAAGAAAGAGTCATGGCTTATTTGGATGAGATCTTTTTTTCTGGTCTGCACTAAGAGTTTGAGCAACAAAAAGATCAATTGAAAGGTTGAAAGCTTTTCTACCTTGAAGGAGTGCAAATATTTTTGTTTTTCCACCCTGAAATGTTTTTATTAAAGGATATGTCCGGTTTGGGCTGCGAAAGCACCGATCAACAATATTTTTTGAATAGTACCGGTATCCATAAATGGCTTCTATTGCTTTTATTTTCTTACACAACGTGCACTAAATAAAACTTATAATACTTTAATAAAACCTCTGAATTAACTCATAAAGAGAAAGACTATTACCTGATTCAGACATATGGTACACCTGAGTATAATGTGCACATTCAATTTTTTTCTGAATTTCACGTATTCTAGGTGCACTTTATTGCCTAAAAATGTGATACTGGTACTTAAAAACTATCCTACTTGAGATGGTCAAAAGGATTTCGAATAAAAAACTACCACTTCTGGGCAGAAAATCATGCAATGTGATCATAGCTGAAAAACAGCAGAATCGACCTAAAGTAACATTGTGACAAGCTATGATTTTACATCAGCTTATTGGTATGTTTAGTGTTTCTTCCACAAAGACCTTTTGATGCTAAACAGTACTTTACCTTGCTGTATTGTGCAACAAAAGTTCTGGCCGGTTGTCAATAAATAAGAGTACATCAACAATGCAAGGTTTATGTGCCCTAAATTTTGCATTAATACAGTGCTGAAGTCATATCATAAACTAAAAGTCACATTGCCACAAATTTGTCAAATTTTTGTGCTTTGTTGATCATATTGCCAAACATTATTTGCTTTTGATCAAACAAACCACTGATTCGTTGACAAAAATCGTCTTCCTGGAAACACTGGTCATTATATTCGGCACAAACGGCCAGCCAGGAGCTCAGACTTGACTCTGTATGGTTTCTTTCTTTCTTTGGAGGTGTTTATTGTGTAAGGGCTATTCAAACAAAGGACAATACACTAAGCTACAGAAACTGAGATATTGAATGAGGTTGGAAGACATGGCACATTGAATTTCAGTGAACAATTTTTTTGTGTGCCAATTTTCAAGAAAATTTCTTCTGGAATAAATGAATTACCCACGCTGTATATTAGATGTACACTATTCTTGCTTCAACATGAAAAGTCTGTCTTGAACTTAAAGTCTATTTCTACCATAACATTTTAAGACTATTATAATAATTAGTAATAAATAATAGTCTGGCAATAGCATATATTCTTCTTAAAAACCAAATGCAACAGGCCTATGACAAAGAATTCGGATCTAATGGCAAAGCAACTTTAAAAGCATACCACTAAAAATATACCTAACTGTACTTCTACTAACACGCTTGTCGCTTATGGCTGAAAGTTATTTCATTTATTTCCTACAGGCCTGTTTCACGCATTACCGCGATCATCAGGGAGTAGATCTTATTCAAATAGAATTTTCAAGAAAATTTCTTCTGGAATAAATGAAGTGGATATAAATGAAGTGGAATAAATGAAGTGGAATAAATTCTATTTGAATAAGATCTACTCCCTGATGATCGCGGTAACGCGTGAAACAGGCCTGTAGGAAATAAATGAAATAACTTTCAGCCGTAAGCGTGTTAGTTGAACAGCTCTGGACCTTTTAGGAACGTTGAGCACTCTTCTGGTTATGCCAGCAACACAAATTTGTTATTAACTGTACTTCTATATACAAATTGAGCTCAACATTACCATTAATTGAAGTAAATAGTGCTCACTGTTGAGAGTTGCTAATCTTGAATACCTCTCTCAAACATTGTCCAGCTTGGTGAACTTTACAGAGTTTCCGTTAATTTAGGGTAATAGTTTCATATTTGTGAGGCAGATTTTTTCATTGATTGTTCAATACAGACCAAGATCAATTTTAAATAACTATGATACATGATAATACTTCTAGCAAAATTAATATACGATAATAAGTTTAGCATTTAAGTATAAAATTATCTCATAAAAAAAAAGCCGCTATTACTAGTTTACAAGCATGTTACAATATACAATCAGCTCCAACACCTGCAACATGTATCAGCACTAAGGCCTAAACACTATATTATACCCAACTTGGGTGTCGTTAAGTATCCGTCAGCTTTATTTCGGAACCTCTGCAACTCATGTATGAGCGTTTGCACGCTCTTGCTCCTCTCATGCAAGCACTCATTAGGGTTAGGGCTAGATCTGGGAAATAGCTTAGATCGGAGAGAACGCACGCGCACTCATACACGAATCGCAGAGGTGCCAAAAATACAACGACGGCTCATACTTAACGACAACCCCCCAACTTCTAAGTTGAGTGTTGTGAGGGATTGCAACTGCGCCAGATAGCCAGAATATTACTTTAAATAACTTCAGATAATCATACCAACATGACAAACAGAGGAGTGTATTTGATTTAGATATGAACTGGTCAATTAGTAGTTTGCAAAATTGCCTAAAAGGAGTGACTAGTCAGCAGCATGGCCGAATGGGTAAAGGCATCGTTTTTTGCGACGACCCTGATTGAATGATCTGGGTTCAACCAGCACCCTAGTCACGTTGTTGCATTTTTGGATAAGATGCTTTACGATGATTATCTCCGCTTGATGGCTTCGAACAAGCAGCAAATTCAGTGGACAAGAATTCGAAGAAATCCACAGGAACATTGGATCATTGGAAACTCCTAAGCAGGTACGGATTCCTACAATCACGAAGTAGTTCTGATAATGAAAAGTGTGCGGATCATCCAATAAGTTAGCGTCTGACGCTGTCTGGTGACAGGAGGATAAATATGCGCTACAACAACAACAACAACTATTTCACCAGATAATTTTGAGATCAAGAGAGAAAACAAAAATGAAGAATAGCCATCAGTGCATTTATCATTTGATTTTTAAGGGTCAAGAATGTACTGTGCCTTATGTTATAGTGAAAAAAAAACAGTAAATTATATTACTGTATAGCACATAAATGTATATTTTGCAATGCTCTACTATAAGTAGTATAGTGAATAACAGATAATTTGGCATTGTGATAAACTATACTAAGGTGGCAGCTTTCTAGATCAGTTTACAATGTAGCCTACCATACTTTGAACAATGATAGCTTCATATGATTTTAGGAAAACGATTGTTTTCTACTTGTTTATGGATGATTTGGTCAATGAGCACCACATGTGAAGAGCAATAACGATTTATGCATGTTGAGATCCACTGATTACTCGTGTTAGACAACCTATAAGCCAGCATATAAATTTGCATTGAATCAAGGTGCATCATGATGAACTTGCACTGTATTAATAATTATTTGAAGTTAAGCTTAATCCAAACCTTAACTCTTAAATAATATACTTTAATGCAAAATAAAAATGGTAAACTTAACTTTGGGAGAGATTATGGTAGCCTATTTCACCAAAATTATTTAAGTTAAAAAGTATACTGTAGGCCTACAGTAGAACAAAAATCAATATTCATGTAACCAACTGGTACACATTTTTAAGGGTTAAGATTAGGGTTTGGGTTAGGTTTGAGATTAGGCTACTGATTAGTTTTGAAGTAGACCTATGGTAAATAGGTAGGCCTAGTGATTTAAGTTAGGTAGACCTAATTAAAAAGTGGTTAAAAATTCCTGGTGAAACAGTCTCCTCCTTTAACTATTAAGCTATACTACAACTGACAAGAACATGATTAACAGGCCAGTTGGTCAAACGGTAGACCTACCGGTAACAAGTTTGTCTCTGGAGCGAGAGGGTCTGAGATTCAAATTTTGAGCCAGTCACATCGGACATGGTGTTGCCAACAGCTCATCACCACTGCAACACTTCTTCAAAAGAAGCTGTGTTGTTCAGGTGCAAGAACACGGAGATGCAGAGATGGGTCCCACCAAGTCGTCACATGCTTTGGAGTATTGGTACAGCAAGTACGATAAAATGAAAGATTTGAAGAACATGATTACTGATACGAAAGTACTACACAGCATTTGCAATCTTTGTTTTTTCGGTGACCAATCCTTCAATCAGAGTTGACTTAGTATTTTATCATACCAAACTCAATTAAATATCACTTACCTGAACTTTTACCGCTTCAACTAACCTAGTAGGCTTTTTTAGGGGCTTTGAAATTAAGACTAGCATAAGCTAACCTACAGTTTTTAATTGCACAATAAGGAGCGCACTTTTATGTTAGCTTCATACATTACATAACGTCAGAGGTAGCAGCACTAGCGTACTGTACGGTAGGCCTACCTATTAAACTCAATATGACTCGGCAAACTTGGTCACAGATAGCTTGGTGAAACCATGGTGAAACTGACTGCTCCTTGCTCCGACCAATCAGAAACCAGGAAACAGCTGCGTTCTGAGTATAGGAGGATTTCATGTGACGTCACACGCAAATTTTTGGCGCGAAAACTCAGCCAAATCTGAGTTGGCTGAATAAAATGCATTGGCTTAAATGGAGGAAAACCTCAAAAATTGGCTTTTCTCAGCCTTTAGGGCGTTTCACATGCTCGCTAGAAAATATGTTATGAAGAAATAGCAGACAGGCTATATCTAACTAGAAATTCAAAGGAACAATGACTCTAAGAGGCGTTTGGGGCAAAAGTTTAAAAGTAGGCCTATGGCCTACTTTGGACCAAATTGAACTTTCCAGGGCTATTTTTTAAAGTGCATGATTTAGATTAGCCAAAAAGTTATTTTATAGGAAAAAAATAATTGCATTGCCGTTAATATTTTATTATTTTCAGTTATCTAGCTTGTTAGATTGTCTGTCAAATTCTCAAGATTAGATAAACCTACCGGTAATCAGAAGTGAAATTTGGTCAAAGCAACCAAAATCACCAATATGAAGCTTCTCAAAAGTCAAAACAAGGCAAGATTATTTTTATAAGCAGCGAATGAAATACTTTATCTGTTCAATTATATTGTAGAGCAATCAGTTGTGTGCAAACTAGCCTATACCGGTAGTACAATAAATGATACCGGTACTGTATGATTATACCTGATATGATTGGATTTGAGTGCATGATATTTTTGCAGAAGCTTAACACCAAGCAGTCTAGCATCTTTTGAATGCAAAGCAAGTAATTGTATCAAGGTGAAATGTTATTTCTTTCAGTAGTCATTTAGGTAAATTGGTCAATTAATTAGGCCTTACTTTTACATTTGTGGTAATTGTGATATAGGTATGCAGGTACCGGTATCCTGTATTGTATACTGTAGTTTAATTAGTTTTGTACTCTACGCATTAAGATAGATTGCTACTGGTGTGCTATCAGTTTATCACTTATTGTGATCAAGATCAATAAAGCCTGAGCTAGAGGCTAAGGCTTAATGAAGCCCTGAACTGGAGGCTGGGCATAAATCCCTGACTGCCAAGCAATTTCATTTAATTTTTAAGGGTTTTGTTCGCTTTTTTGTTTAGTCTACTTGGCAAATTCTATCATCTGATATTAGAGACAATCAGTGTTTGTGAAATTTGTAATTTTGTGCATAAAAACTTTGTTTATTGATTCAAAAATATCTTTTTTAGAATAAAGTTAAAGTTATTTTATTTGACGCAATCATAATAATAAACGTAAGATATTAGATCGAGGGAAAAAATCAGTGTGCAATTGCTGTGACAGACTGGCTGCGAAGGGACCTTAAGGTCTTCAAGTCAGCAGCCACCTTATAGTGCACAGGCTACTTAGCCCTGTCTTTTAAAGAAGGGAACTGAAAAATAAATGTGCATATGTTTCAAAATTTGTCACAATATATTATGAAGGTTTCCAATGATTTGTAATTAAAGCAAACTAGCAAAGTAGCATGTTTATGAATCTTTGAAAATTGATTTCAGTAATGTGGCTCCGTTAGTAGGAATTACTAAGTGAAGAACCGTTTCGTTTGTTTGCCTAGTTAAATGTTGAAAATGCTAAAAGTTTGATTGAGTAATAGAGGAATTTTATTGAGGATGGCATTGGTGCATTAAATATTTTGATAATTTATGCATTACTTCAGTGATGGGTCATATAAATAAGTTTAATCTACCTTATTTGAGCAGCTATTTATTGATTTGATATGCAGCCAATTTTGGTTGGCCGGCAGTTACAAAAATTACTAACCAGCTCACGCTTTTCCTCTAATAACCCAAAACAGCATTTGCGAGGCCAGGCTCTGCTGGACAATGAAGATGTGTGGATGTAACAAAAAATAATTTTGTTAACGTATTATCGGGAAAGAGAAAAATGTTCAAAATTGTTAGTTCATAAATCTAAACCAATTAAGAAATTACAAAGTGATGCACTAGGTGATTACTAGTCTGGTATTGTGTACTGCATTTGTGCAGATTCAAAATAGAGCAACATGTTATGTTCTACTGGCAGCAGTTTTTGCAAGGGCAATTTTGCAAATTTCCTGTGCAATATCAGTATATCTTTTGCTATGACTTTTTGTAATGTGCAGGTATCTGAACTGAAGATTCAATTGAAGTAGTGAATTGCTGTCTTTGCTGAGTCTGTTAACTCACCTTCGTTCCTCTCAATGAAGTGAATATGCTTGTGAAGTAAAAACAATGAACTACAGTCGTTTATCCGATCACATCATAGCCTAGTGGTTTATGCAGAATGCTGGAACTTCGAGTAGTTTGCTGTTTTGCTATTCAGTAGTGTGTGGCTTTGTGACAGTCATCAGTTCCAACGCGTTTCAAACAATTAAGTGTTGAAAAATACTTTTCTTTCATTATCAACATACTGGTACACAATCCAGATGCTGATATGCACAACTTGACTGAAACCATTGGTGTTTCCGAAAAATGGCAAACAATGCTAAATCGCGCTTTTTTATATGCATTACTATATCTTCAATTCTTTTATCATTATGCTGAATGGTTGCTATATTGCCAAATCTTGTTTCAATCTCGCAACCAAGTGTCCAGTTCAAATTTAAGAACTGGTTTGAGCGAACAGGATAAATAGCATGTACCACTGCCTTTAAACGTATCACACTCCATCACATCCTGAAGTAGCACATCAAATTTTTAAAGAGATACTGCTCGAAATTGGTTTTATTGAACAAATAAGAACTAGAGGTAATAAAAGCTGCCCCAAACCTTTTTCAACAATTCCGTTATTCGTGAAACTACGATTTAACCGCAGAAATCTACATAAACCCAAAGCGAACACAAGACTCTGTTTTAAAAGATTTCCAAAACACTAAAATATTGGTGAACACTATATCGTTCTGTAAAGTATTTTTCACCTAACATGTGATACATTTAATTAAAATTTAACCAAGTCATGAAAAATTGTAGGTGCCTTGCCAAAACAAAAATATTGAATGATTTGACAGTACGCTTATTCAAATGCATCGAAAAGAGTATCGTTAAAACGTATCAGCAATACTGTATCCATATCCGTATCGAAATTGAGGTATATTAAAAGTATTGGTATTGAGTTTAGCAAAATTGAGAGTATCGGTATCGCTAAACTAAAATTTGGAGGATCGCGCCAATCTTTACAGATACCGAACCATACAATGGTAGTGCCATGCAATAGCACCTCTTTCTGTTGTAAATACCGTTTGATTTTTTTGTTTGTTTTTGCTGCATTTCGTTTGTTTAGCGAAAGACGTTACTTAGGCCTATATACTTCGGCCAAGATATCCTAAATTCAATCCTAATTCGGTGGAAGTAGACTCAAAGGTTATTTTGTTCATTTGCTTAATCCTTATTGACAGTAAATTTTTATCGAAATTATTTTATGCGCAGATGGCAGTGCTGCCGTCGAGAGTACCCGGTAGCGTAGCAGGGGGGGGCCATAGCCCTGCAGACCAAAATGCACAGTAAGGAAATTACCACGTTTAAAGCTCTTTGCGACTGTTTTTTGCACTGGAATAGAACATAGACTCAAAAAATGATTTGAAGCATATTTTAAAACGTTTATTAAATGGGAGAGGGGCTAATTTGTCAAAAATAAAACTCTTAAACCAGAAAAAAAACTTTGAAAAATGGCCAAAAATTGCCTTTGAAAAATAGCCATTTGAAAAATGCTTAACATAAGTTACATCAAAAGATATATAAACTTAGGAACAAGGGGGTGGGGGGGGCTATTCAGCATTAGTTAATACCAATCACTTCTCTCAATTTTCCTTTTATTAGCCGCCCTAATTATATCTTTTTCTATAAAATGTAGACAAAATAGAACATTTCTTGAGAGTTTTATTGAACTACCTGTATAGGATTTTATGATTTATCAGCTTGTAAATACAAAGTGAACTAAAACTTCAGCAAATGAAAGCTCCCACATAGCCCATTTATGCAACTAGTATAATCGTGTTTTTGCATTGTTAATTTCTATGCCACGTTTTAACAGCATTAATTTTTATCAAAATGGACCGAAAGTTAAGTTATTTTTGCCAAAAAAATCACCTAAAATTAAGTTCTTTTTCCGAAAAACGAAATCTGCTCCCAGACCCTCAACTTCCGGCAGCTGAAGGCTTCACCTCCAGACCCTCCAAACAGCCCTCCTCATTGCAAATTTCTGGCTACCAGACCCGGCGCCACGGGGGCAAACCGCGGCCGTGCCCCCCCAACTGACTGCTTGTGCCCCCCAAACAAAAATTGTGCCCCCCCAAGCGAGGACTGTGCCCCGAAGAAATTAACAGGCTCGTGGCTTCTGGAGCGAAAATCGAGGTCCAAATTAGTGTTTTTTGTGGACTGACACCAGATTTTGTGACGTTTTTGGGATGAAGACCTTTTTTTTTTTTTTTTTTTTTGGAGAACACGTGGTTTTGGCCGGAAAAAACGCTTGAAATTCTGATTTCGGCCGGAAAACCCCTTGCAATTACAGTGAAGACCTTTTTTTTTCTTTTTGGAGATCACTTTATTTCGGCCGGAAAAACCGCTTGAATTTCCAATTTCGGCCGGAAAATCCCTTTGACGTTTTGCTCCTCACCTTGTTTATTTGATCCAGACTGGGATAAATTTCTCGTGCCCCCGTGCCCCTCTCGAATTCACTCAAAATAAACTTCTCGTGCCCATCCAAAATTTATTTCTGCCCCCCCCCCAGTCACGCTATCCGGGCGCCGGGCCTGCTGGCTACGCGCAAATTTTGAGTGTTTAGGCTCGAGTAGGATCTACTGAAAACCACGCGATTCTTCATATTCGATAGATTTGTGATGGTCAGGATCAAAATTTAGCCGAATTCGCATCAATTCTCGATAAAAATCTTTTTTGGTTTTTTCGACTTTACTCTATTGAAGGACAAAAACCAGTTCAAATTTCATGAAAACCTTTTTTTGCTTTTGGTCTTTACTTATTTTGTGACGAAACACTGCTCAAATTTCCGCTCCGGAAAAGATTATTTTGTACGATTTTCACCTATTATTTGGCCAGAATTTGACCCAAAGTCTACCACCTTTTTGTACGGGACAACAGCATTGCTTATGCCCGGGGTCGGTAACCCACGGCCTGCTGGCCGAATGCGACCCGCCAAGGCATTCTATCCGGCCGGCGGCCTTTTATTGTCAATTGGCCGGCGACCTTTTTTTTTTCAATGGTAGATATGCAGCAATAAATCGCCGAAATGATTCTCATCTCCTGGCGAAAACCTTTTTTTGTAGTCTTTGCCACCGATTCGCCTTTTTTTTTCTTTTGGTCTCCCATCAATTCGGCCGAAAAAAGGCCTGAATGTCTGGGGAAGACCTTTCTCTTTTGGTCCGCTGGAATGGTGGCGGCCCGCTGGAACGTTGTTAGGACCAGTACTTAAATTGTAGGGGGACGCGTCCCCCCATCGAGAGTTAGGCATCTTCCCATCGAAATTTGAGCGTTGGATGATCAGACAAAAAAGAGCCAGCCAGCATAAATCCTACCAATTTTGGCCGAAAATAGTACCAAATTGCGGTGAAGACCTTCTGATTTTGGGTCTTCACCTGATTTCGAGGAAAAAACACTTCAATTTTTGGCGAAGACCTTTTTTTTTTGGTCTTCACTCGATTTAGGGGAAAGAAGTACAACTTGAATCATAATTTTCACTAAATTTCATTCGCATTCCAAATGCGTTTGGTCAAGGCTGCAAAAGCGTATCCCCATGCAAAATTTTACAATTTAAGTACTGGTTGGGACTGAATGTGGCCCACTAGTTCAAAAAATTGCCGACCCCTGGCTTATACGGTACTATGCCTGTTTACTTGAAAATTTATTTTATTCTTCGTTGGTACATTAATTTGTGACTTTAAAATGTTTTAACTTTGAAATAAACGCTACTATTACTACTACTGAAAAAAATTGCTTCTCAGCGGAATATATAATTAACGAACTTCGGAATAAAGGCAAAGACCAAAAACGCCCCTCTCTTAGTTTGGGCGTGTTTTTCTTCCGAATTTGAAGGTCCTCACTCCTAACTGTTGTTGAGTTACGCCGGGTAGCGCTGTTCCGCAACATTAAACGGTATTTGCGTTAAGATCCAACTTCAACGCATAAATAAGCTTGAGCCTTCCTAAAAATGCAGAACTTTGGTGTTCAATACCCCTTCTTTTCCCTTTAAGAGCTCTGCATACAACTACACCTTGGCACGAAATTGGTGTTTCGTTTTTGGTTTGCTGTAATTCACTTCCATCTGACGAACTGCAATGATAGCATAATCAGATGGATCAAGCGCCCTCTTGCGTTCAGTTAAATCAGTACTTTCTTTTAAGAGGTCATTCTGTACAGTATACCTAGTACCGTACATTGAGTTAAATCAGAAATGCAAATTTGAAGAAAACTGGAATTGTTTGCTGAACTTGATTTTTTTTAATTCGTCAGTTAAAGCTTGGAAAAAACAACAAATTCGAAAATGTTTTTACCCCGTAAAACATAAAAGTCATAATTTCGTGAAACAAAATATTATGGAAGAAAGTGGAAATTGACAAAACACAAGTTTTCATTTTGGAAGCAAGTTTTGGTTAAACTTCTCATTGTGCTAGAATCGATCAAAATGACTTAATTAAACCTGAAAACGGACTCTAATTTGACGAAATCAGACCTCTTGTCTTCAAATTAAATAAACGTGTAGTGTGGCTCAGGCCGCTTTTTTGATTGTGCTACTTTCAAGTTAGGTAACCTCCTGATAAGTGCAAGCTAAAAATATCGTAAAATGTTATCTTTCGCGTTTCACTTAATTTCTGCTTCAAATAAATCTTTTATTATACTCGCTGCTCCACGCCGAAGCGTGTAAGGAGTTTGCGGGCCCATCTCTGCGTCATTGTACCTGCGCCGGCAACACAGCTCCATTCGAAGAAAAGTCGCAGCAGTGGCGAGTCGTGGGCAACACTGTGTCTGATTTGACTGGTCCAAAATTTGAACCTCATTTATTATCAGAAGTAGCTACCTAGCGGCTTGTTGACTTCTACACAGATCTCACTGCGACTGACGAAAAACGATATTTAATGCAATCAAGGCCGTTTTAAGGCATCGGGGATCCCGGGTGCAAATGTTTTGAGAGGCACCCAAAACAATGTTGATAATGTAATAGCACGACAAATCTGGTATGAGTAAACCTATAATGGATCCAGCCAAATATCGTGCATTTTATTATTGGCCCACTGACAAATTCTTGCACATCGCAGGCGCTTTAAAGCGTTTTGCTCCCAGTCTCAGATTTTTATTCTTTGTGCTGCTTCCAACGAGTCTGCACAAATTTATTTAGATGCATATTTTTTGGTTTATTTTTGTTACAAGGCTATCTGAAATTGTTTGGAAATCGCTGAACCAATAATAAAAAAAATTCGAAAAAACTGCAATATTAATTTGAACTGACGCTGCATTAAAAAATGAGAAAAAAATCTACTACTCTACTAACCATAGCTTTTCTAACGCTCTAAAACATAATAGTTAATTGAAAGTATTTCCAACTCACTAAAAATGCGGGTAGGCCTGGCGCCAGAATAGCGTGACTGGGGGGGGGGCACCAAAACTTTATTCATTTGAATTCGAGAGCGTGGACTAAACGAAAAAAGTGTCCAACGCGAATATCCGCGCATTCTGAGGTGACGACCAAAAAAAACAAAGTCTTCATCTGAAAAAGTGCCCACATTTTCACAAATTCTGTTTTCCATCTCAAAAATTGTGCGAATTTCTACGAATTCTGAGGTGAAAAGCAAAAAATAAAATAAAATAAAGGTTTTCGTCCCAAAATATACGCGAAGTTTCATAATTTCTGGGGTGAGTCCACAAAAACAATCGGTGTTCATTGCAAAATCTACGAAAAAACAGTTCTTGCTCACGAATTTTAGGGTGATAAGCAGTATTTTGGGAGTCTCTGGGCTCGATTTGCACTCCAGTAGCACCGAGCCTGTTAATTTCTTCGGGGCACAATCCTCGCTTGGGGAGCACAAGCAATGATTTGGGGGGCACGGCCACGGAATGCCCCCCGTGGCTTTGGGCCTGAATGCGAGGCAAAATGCACGCGAAACATTAAAAGTGATTTTTATTAATTCTTGCTGTTTTCACATCAAGGACTCCTATCGAAATGCGGCCCTGAATGCTGTCAATATAATAATTATAGACTTGGGTACCGGTACGCTTTATTCTTGCGTATGTTCATCGTAGTATATATCCTCCTTCTAATTTTCCGATCTTTAAAATTTTAAAAGATAGTAAAATGCCGATGCCATAGCCTCTTATTTGTAATAAAGTAAAAGTTACTTTAACCAGAACTTGAACGAAAGTTAACTATTAATTATCCAAATACAATAGCACAAGCGTATTAAAATCACACCAAAACAAAAACAATTAAATCAAAAATGTATTTATCATACAGTAGCAAAGATCAAACCCTTAGGTAACAGATGGTAAAAATTGACTAAGCAATAACAAAGCCATCAAGCGGGGCCCACGAGAGCATTGGTCTTCGAGTGCACAAATACACGAATTTTTGTATAGCCTCCCTTTACGCCACTGGTAGACATTGGGTCACTCTTAGGCTGGTATCTCGTCCGCGGCCGTGCAAACAGGGGTCACCCTGGGTTGGTGGCGCCCAAGTGATTGCTCAATACAACCAAGCCTCCACACGACAGTAGGGTGCTGACTCTAGCGGGGCTGCTCACAAGATCGGCGCTAATTTCAATCGCAAATCTACTGTACTACTTTAATCTACTACCAACAAAATCGATTATTTTGTAAATACGCCAGGTCCAAGGCCCCATAAAAATTCTAAAAATTTCTATGATTCAAGCTTGTAATGCATTTTAACAGCGAGGCCCTCTGAATTGTATCTAATACTACCTCCCAACTGGAATCGTATCTAATGCTACCTCCTAAATAATTCAAAGGTCAAAGTAACGCTTGGCTGAACGAAATTAGGCCTACGAAAATAAAACTAGCGACATGGCCACGATAAAAAAGCAATAGCTACGCCTACGAAATAAATTACAAAGGCTGAACCAAACAGCGGAAACTTCCTTGAAACTAAAAAAAGTTCGTTAGCCCTAACAAGACGAAATTTCCGGCGGAAAATAAGGAGAGACAAATACACAAATTACACATGTATGCACGTATACAAGATCTTCAGCAACGCCGTCGCGACATCATTACAGTACAAAGAATTCTCAAAATTATGACGCCAGCCCAGGACTATTGGAGGCAGCTCGATCTGCTAAACGTTCATTTTCTTCCTATGAGAGCAAAAAGAAGTAGCGCAAATGTCCCATCAAAACGAAGTGATTCACCATTTTTGCAGCCAATTCAGCTTTCCAATAACTGCAAATAAAATATAAATGGTGACGTATTACTTATGGCGCAGCATAGTAATCAGAGGTGAAGTTGAGGACACAAGGCTCGAGGCCAAGGCCAAGGACACAAAAAAATTTCGAGGCCAAGGCCAAGGACAGACCCTCTCGAGGCCAAGGACCAAGGACACAGGCGCAAGTGTTCTCCAAAAAAAAAGGTCTTCAAAAATTTTTTTTCAGGCGATCTTCACTTGAGGAAAACAAAAAAAGATCTTCGCAAAGTTTCCGCGAAGTTTCTGGCGTTTTTCAACAAAATTTCAACGGTTCAAAAAATAGTGCTGTCCTCGAGGACAGAGCAATTTTCGAGGACTTGAGGCTTCGAGGCCAAGGCCAAGGACTTCAAAATCTGTCCTCGAGGCCGAGGACGTCCTCGAGAACTCCACCTCTGATAGTAATTCTAATACATTAAATCGTTTTTCTTAGGCTCAATAGCAGTAATTACACTTTTTTAAAAAACTGACAAGCCGTTAACCCAACGGTGCACAACATGCGGCCCTAGAATCATACGCTAATAGAAATCCAGGAATGGATATCGTCGTAATGGCAATACTGGAACTTCTTCCGCTATGCGAAGCTGTGCACAAAAGTAGAAATTAATACAATACAAAAAAAATCATTCTTTAAGTCACTGAACGCATTATGTTTCATGGCTTAACGTGGCCTATTCCACAGTAAATCGCAAAACGGTTCACCGTAACAACTACAAGGCATAAAAATAACTGAAATAACTAGCAATGCAATCTCTCGTTAAATTAGGAGCTGTGGCAATACAATCTTGGGAATGGATTTATTCGGCGTCTTGGAAAAGTGAAGTGACTTTCAGGTTGCTCAAATCGTGCAGGAAAATGCTTGAAATGCTTACCAGTTGAAACCGCTGAAGCTACACCATGCAGATAATTTTTGTTCACAGGCATGGGAGTTGGGAAGAATTTGACATGGAAGAGGAGGTATAAGAAGACAGAGAAATTCTTTACTCAGATTCGGAATCTTAAAACACATTAGTTTTTTCAGTTTACGTGCAACGCTCAAAGCTTAATAACAGGAACGTCTGAATATTTTCAATTTTGTATAACAAGCGAAAACTTTAGCAAAAAATATTTTACTGAACGTTTTAAGTCATTACTCGTCTTTTCATTTGCAGTTAGATAATGATCATTGACCAAGCCAATAACATACTTTTCACAAAAAAGCACAGAAAAAATGGCAAAGCGGCGGTGTAAAAATTGTGAGAAAAATTAACTAAAAAAATTAACTGTAACGAACTTTTTAGTGCTTCCAAAAATCAATATATAAAATTATTACCATCTGAAAGCATTAAAGCTATACCAGGCAATTATGGTGGTTTGCAAACATGGGAAGCCTAAGGAAGTATTGGCTTAGATGCAGAACCTAAATACATACATTTATTTCTTTTGTCCACCAAACGAAGTATTGTAACACTACAATTTGACTTTCCATTTAAATCAATCCATGTTTTACGCATTTTTAAATTGAACGAATGCAATAGTGTAGATTCTTTTCAAAGCTTACCATACACAACTTCGTAAATTGATAAGAATCAGTCAATAAAGGTTAATACATTTGGGAATGCATTACTTTTCTGACTTCGTTTTGTGCTTTGCTCAAAACGGTGAATCCCTGTTTCTACTGCCGACTGATCAAGCTTCACATGCCTCGATTCCTAAGTGGGAGCCTAGTCGGGATCTCCGATATTTTCAAGAGGTGATGGATGGCCTAAATTTTAAAATTATTTATTAAATATTGGTAAACTGAGAGGTTTTTTTTGATTTATTGTTTTAATAAAGTAAGAAAAAGACGCTGGCATTAGTAGTTTGCAGTGAACAAGTCTGGATACCGAAATTAAGCAAAAAAAAACACGGCTCAACATTAGCTTAGTTAGGAAAACCTCAAGCAATTTAGAAGCATTGTATAGTAACATACTAAAAATACCGTGCTTGGAAAAAGGCTATAGCATACTTTAGCTATCAATGGTATGCAAAAACAATTTATACGAACTTTTCGTCAAATGCTCAAAATCATTATTGTTGAAAATTTTCAAAATTGAAAAAAAAAGACGCAACAGTGAACTATAGGTAACACTTATAACTATACTTAAAATTAAAAACCATTTTAACAGTTTCACCCATAACCAGGATCATACTCTTTTGGTTGTATCTTCACTATCAGTTATCTTCAAAAGATGTCATTGCCAATGTAGCGAAAAAAAAGTGCAGGTAGAATATTAAAAATGATTCACCTGAAACAAAATGACGCAAAGAAACTCTAGTGTACTTTAATTTGTCGATCGTAAGATCAGCACTATAGTGTACTTTAAGTGTTACGTAAGATCAACTCTAGTGTACTTTAAGTGCCATTTCCAGGATATCGTATTGGGGTAGTTGGAAACCGAAAAAAAGAATTTTTGCTGGGACCTAATTTTCCCATGATTGCATTGCAGACAATAACGGCATAAAGCCAGGCATAACGATGTCTAGATTCTTTTGTGTCCTCTACTTTACGTATCTCAAAATAAGTCAAGTTAATGTTATCACTAATAAGCAATATTAAAGAGTTTTGAATTTTTTTTCTTAAACAAACAGATATTTGCACATCTGTCTCTAAAAAATCAAACCATGAAACGATCAAAAAGTGTTATGGATACTTGGGTCCTTTGGTAAACTGTTCCCTAAGCTCTAAATAACAGCAATAATAACAATATATGCAAATTATATCCCCCTAGAGATAACATCAACAACTGTGTTTGCATTCGACTAAGAGGCCATAGTAACATTAAAAAAAAGCTTCACAGAAATGAACTCAGTAAACAACAGAGGTATTAAGTCTATGGTAATAAACCTGCAAAATACTAGCATAAACAGTGGTAACATCCTCAAAGGCTAAATTTAAATAATGTGCAACAATAGAAATATTATTCAAAAAAAAGTTCCGTAGTATTTACTGGTAATCAATATGTGATTTCTCAGCATAAAAGAATCACTAGGACAAATGTAAGTAAATAACACAAAAATAATCATATGTTAACAGATGAAAGGCACTGCGTATCTTCAACTATGATGTAACCAATTAGACAAGTCAACTTCAGCAAGTACTGTGCAAGACTCAATCAATAGCTTTACCAACTGATATTGCACAGTAGCTTCAGCAATAAAGAATTACAACAAACGCAATCAACTTTAATGCACCTCATCTTTAGGTAAATCCTCCCAACAGTATATTTGTAACGTTAGCAAAGTTTTTGTGGCATTAAAATAGCTATTTTGTTCTAAAAACTTTCACATTGACCAGCATCTGAAAACTTTGCGTCTCAACTCTAAACATTGCTTGTGCTCAGCATTTTTTTAGTATTGTTTCAGTTTTCAGTACCGGCATTTTCAGTACCAGCATTTTTAGTACCAGCATTTTCAGGACCGGCAATTTCTAGCACCGGCATTTTCCAGTAGCCTACCAGCAAATTCCAATATCGGTACTAGCGTTTTCAGTACTGGCAGTTTCCAGTACTGGCATTTTGCAATGACCAGGCTTCACATCTAGGGCTAATTCATATTCACTAAAATGCTGTAGTTGAAATATTTACAGAATTTTAACCCCAGCAATAACCCTTACTCCAATCATAAACTTAAACATAAGAAAGCAAACCAAAATCATAAATGTACTGAAAATTAATTATTTCTCATCTCATTCATGAAAATAATTATTTTACAGCAAACTATTCACTTGGGAAATTAAGAAAACATTGATTTTGTGGGTATCAATTAGGCTGATTAATTACACACTTCTTTAAACCATAAAAACCAGTAAGTTTTTCACTGAGGCCAGCTTTTAGGCTATTGTATTACCAGTAGGCCTATTAGGTTGTCTTTTTTGGTGATTATAACCTAATTGTTAAAAGTTTTTGATTAAACTGAAAATGGCAATTCAATAATCGCCAAGAATGCTCTGCAAATTACTTGCTACTCTAAGTAACACACATTTAACTGGCGTTTTTTGTTTCTTTTTAAGTCCTCGCTGGCTATGTTTTAAATTGTTCTTAAATTTGGAACAAAAATGAGCCTTGAGTTTTTATAGGAAAAAAAATACAGTAAACAAAAGCATCACCAAGCCTGCTACATGATCCCTTACCTTGCTTGATCCTTTGCTTTAAAAATAAGTTAGTGCAAACCTGCATTATATTGTGGGAAATTTTGAAACATATCCCCATTCATTTTTCAGCTCTCTTCTTCAAAACATAAGATATGGTATAGCCGTATAGGCTATCATATCATGCTAGCTTGACTACAATCAATTACTAAACAATATCACTGAACAGATAAACTACTGTACAATATTTATTGTTTATGGAAAAAAGTCTTGCATTGTGATGACTTTTGAGTAGCTAGGCTGGCTATTTCGGTTGCTTTGACCAAATTTCACTTTAAATGTTGAATACACCAATCTTTTTTTTGAGAATTTGACTGACAATCTAGCATGCGAGATAACTCTAAGCAGTAAAATATTAACGGCAATACAATTACTTTATACCTGCAAACAAACTTTTTGCCTGATGTGAACTATGCGCTTTGAAGAGCAACATCAAAAATTTTAATGTGATAGCAAATTGGCCATAGGCCTACTTTTAAACTTTTGCCTCAAATGCCTCGTACAGTCATTGTTCCTTCAAATTTCTGGTTAGATATAGCCCGTCTGCTATTTCTTCAAAACATATTTTCAAACGAGCATGTGAAACGCCCTAAAGGCTGAGAAAAGCCGATTTTTGAGGTTTTTCTCCATTTAAGCCAATGCATTTTATTCAGCCAACTCAGATTTGGCGCGAAAAATTGACCTGAAAAGTCACGTGAATGCAATAAAATCACGTGAGTGAAACCCTCCTATAGGTCTGTAAAATGTAATTTCGCCAGCGCCCACCACTGAAGTTCAACCATCGATTTGTTCAATCAGCATTTTCCATGGCTAATTTTTTTTTAAAAGTAGTTTGTGCGTAAAAACTGTCGAGGTGGAAGTGAATTTATGAATTGTTATTGAAAAGTAGTACAATAGATGGGTAGTTTCGCTTACTAACCATGTGTCAGGCGCGTAGCCAGAAATTCGCAATGGAGGGGGCTGTTTTGGGGGTCTGGGGGCAAAGCCCCCAGCCGAAAGAGGCACGGGGGTTTGGGGGCGGAGCCCCCAGCGCTCGAAAATTTTGCATTTTTTTGCAAATAAAACTTAATTTCAGAGCTATTTTAATAAAAAATAATGCTTTTAAAACGTGGCATAGTACTTGGCAGCGCAACATGATTCTACTGGTTGCATTATTGGGCTATGTGGGAAGTGGCTAATGGAAACATTGCAGTTCTCTTGTTTACATGTTGGTAAATCATAACATCCTATTACTCAATAAAATTCACACGGAGTAATCTATTTCGTCTGTATTTTATAAAAAAAAATAACCGGGGGGGGGGGGGGGGGAAGGCTAATGGAAAGATATTTGAGAGAAGTGATTGGTAATTAACAAACAATGAATACCCCCCCCCCTTATTCCTGAGTTTATAATATATTTGTTGATAAAACCTATGTTTGGCGTTTTTACACTAGCGATCAAATTTGATTGCTTACTTTTGGGCATTTTTTAAAAGTTTTCATTGATTGGTGACTTTAATTTTTGACGAATTAGCCCCCCCTCTGAATATATGTTTCAAAAAATGGTTTTAATCATTTTTAGGCAATTCCAGCGCAAAAGACAGTCTCAAAAGAGCTAAAAACGTGGTGTTTTTCTTCTTCTGCATTTTGGTTGACAGGCCAATGGGGGGGCTATAGCCCATCCCACCTCCCCTCCCTGGCCACGCTACTGACCATGTTATTGCCGGGCCGGATTTACATCGCGCTGG
This sequence comes from Trididemnum nubilum, assembly GCA_963965965.1. Lineage (NCBI taxonomy): Eukaryota > Metazoa > Chordata > Ascidiacea > Aplousobranchia > Didemnidae > Trididemnum > Trididemnum nubilum. The sequence continues at coordinate 30,006,105 of OZ014472.1, read as the reverse complement.
GCCCCTGGCATTTTGGAGATTTTCGCAACACCTTTCTGCCAAATGTAGGTGAAGACCATAAAAAGTCTTAAAATTTGAGCGCAGGGCCCTTAGCTGGTACTGTACCATATTGTGGTAAATCCGGCCTTTGTTAATGCATTACGTTCATAAAAAGGCTAGATGTGATCCTGAGATAGCAACTTTTAGGACGAAAACTATCTATTTCTTCCAGGTTTACGTTTAAATTGGCTGGCAAAAATTGATTTGAGGGGGTCCCGGGGCTCCAGGTCTTCAATATTGTTGTTCGCTACTGGTGTACGCGAAAAACGCTAAAAAGAAACTGAAACTAAAGAAACAATAGTTTTTTTTGTCACATTTTTGTCATTGGTGAAATTTCAATCGGAGGGGAGGCCCGCTTGACTAAGCCTATGCTCCAATTGCGGAAAACAAAAAAGGTATTTACAAATTTTCCACGAGGTTTCTGGCGTTTTCCGACAAAATATCAACGGTTCAAAAATAGTGCTGTCCTCGAGCCGAGGACAGGGCAATTTTCGAGAACCTAAGGCTTCGAGGCCAAGGCCAAGGCCAAGGACTTGACCTTCGAGGCCAAGGCCAAGGACTTGAAAATGTGTCCTCGAGGACGTCCTCGAAGCCAAGGACGTCCTCGAAGACTCCACCTCTGATCAACACCTTCGCAAAAACCTCATGGAAAAAAGCATAGGTGGGCACAAGTCCGTTAATAGTTAATCCGTTAATAACGAAGCTAACTTTTTCATTAACTCGTTAATCCGTTAAAAAGTTTTTTTCATGTTAACGGACTAAAGTAACTTCCGTTAAGCTCTGTTAACTTCCGTTAAGGTTTTTATGGTTAATATCTCGCACCATTCATTCATCGTGCCGGTACAAACCAGTTTGCACCGGTAACACTTGTTGCGTATTAGCTCGAGTTTTATAGAAAAAAGCAAAGAAAGGAGCTCTTTTTTGTGGCAAATAATAACCTGCAGACTTATAGGTCTATTAATTATCGCTGTTCACAATTTCCAAAGATTTTCCCATCTCAGCTTCGTTAGACCATTTAAAATTATTTTTGTCTTGAAATTAGATTAGACTCTAAAATGTAACTTCCAAAAAAGACCACCATAGCAAAAAATATTTTCTTACAATCAGCTCAACAGCATCAAAACGTGTTCTAGAAGCGAGTGAATAAAAAGAAATGTAAATTACACGCAAAATATTTACGAATTAACGGACTTTATTAACTTGCGTTAATTAAAGCTGAAAATATCGGATTAACGTTAACGGAGGTGTAAAGTTTGTTAACAGACTATTGGTTAACGAAGCTAACGTTTTGCATTAACTTGCCCACCAATGGAAAAAAGTTGATTGACATCGGTGTATTCCGTGAAACTCCGCTAACTGCTCAGTTTGCTAAAAAAGCGGGAATATTAAGATTTTTGCAACAGGAGAGAGGTAATAGCCTAGTTACCGGTAGTAGGCTAGTTACCGGCATAGCCCATTAGGTTAAGCAGGTGATTCCCAACCGGTGGTAGGCGAAGGTCTATCAGGTGGTACCCGAGTTGATTATTTTTTTGAAGGTAAATTTTTTTATTTTCAGTGTGTAATATTCTATTCAACTAGTACAGCATACGGTAACCTACGGTAGTTTAACACTCAAAAACTGAATAACGTCAAGGTGAATAGGCTAAGTTAGCGTTTTGCTAATCGTGCGCCGTTTACTGGAAGAGCAGTTAGTAGGATAGCCTACCTATAGTATCGATAGTTTAACACTTTCGCTGCTGCAGTCTTAAATCATCGGCAAATGGGATCTATGATGTAATAAAGAACCAAACGTTTTTGCGTTTGGTCACATCAAGCAACTTTTGAAACAGTGAGCAGTGAGTATTGTAGCACATGCAGCATGTTTTAACAAAAATTTGTGTTATAATTTTGGCAAAACTGAAGAAAAGCTTACACAAAGTTAAATTTGGCCACTTCAGTCATGTCGAAATGAAATTATTATTGTAGGTTTTTAGCTTTACTTTTGAAGTGGTTAGACCTAGACTTGTCAATGCTTTACAGTCTTACAGCCAAATTTAATTAAAATGAATTAGTGGTACGTGCATTCAACGCATGATGTTATTTTGGGTACAGGATGGCAAAAAGGTTCGAAAATGCTTGGGTTAAGCCAAAGTACGGGATATTTGAGTTTGGTTATCTCTGTTCTTCTACTACTACAAGTGTGCAGCAGTACTGTCGCTCGAGCAAAGGAAGTGAGGGGGCACTAAACGAAAGTGGCAGTAAAATGGAAGGCTTTATTTCATCGGAAATTTTTATGTATTTTTTTATTAATTCTGACTCAAATATAACCCTGAACCCAAACTCAGTCGCTTAAGCAAAGGAAGTTAGGGGGCACTAAACAAAAGTTGGGAGGCAGTAAAATGGAAGGCTTTATTTCATCGAAATTTTTATGTAGTTTTTTATTAATTTTGACTCAAATCTAACCTAAACTCAAATGCTTACTCTAAAACTATTCCCAAATCAAACTCAAACCCTAACCTATACCCTAATCTTAACCCCTAAAAAAGTAAAGGAAGAAAGCGTGGATGAATATTTCTTGTTTTCATTTTATTCTCTTTAACGTGAAAATTTTTGGTGAAATAGTCACTACCCAGTAAAATAGGCTTAATTTATGCATATAAAAACTGATCTTCAGATCTTGTACTGCTACAGATTATGCGCAATTTTATTATAAAAAATTCTCTATTAATGTCTGAAAAGTAAAGACCTGCAACTACAAGGCCCACAGTGTTGCTTAGCTCGTTTAGTCTGCTGTCCGTAATCGTTTGAAAAGTTTATCTGGAGCTGTGAATGCTAGTGCTAGACTGCCAGACGTGCAACCAGGATTTTGCAAAGAAGGGTGAACCAAACATTTTTTTGCCCAATAATTGTCTAATTGGGTCTTTATGCTAAACAAACTGATGCAACTCAAGCATGTCACAAACTTCACAGGCAGGGGCCTGAGAGCAAAGGGCAATTTTTGTGATTTTGCATTAAAAAAAGCAATTTTAGTGTGATGTTAATCACATTTCACACTTTTTGAAGCCAAATGAGTAACAAATGGAAGACATACTGTGAATTAAGTCTCTGAAGTAAAATGTCACCAGGAAGCTCCTTCATTATTAGACAATATAAAATTACATTTAACTTGTCTGGTTGTCCCATGTTACCAGGCAAGTTCTGGGTGTCGTTAAGTATGAGCTGTCGCTTTTTTGTCGGAAGCTCTGCGACTTGTGTATGATCGCTTGTGCGCTCTCTCTCCAATCGAAGCTATTTCCCTAATCTAGCCCTAACCCTAATGAGTGCATGCATAAAAGGAGTGAGAATGCACGCACGCTCATACAGTACAGTCGGGTAGCCTCTTATACACTGAAAATAGAGTGTTCTGCGAATACCCTATTGTTTTGCAATGATTAATTAATCTAGAATTTCGCATATCTTGTTGTTTGCTACATGCAAATATTACTTTGTTTGGTCGAATATCCTACGTTTTATTCGAGAAAATGTTCAAATTTCTTTCAAATCGATACTTTTTTTATGAAAACTCGCTTTTCGCTCAAATAACTTCATCTAAGTCTAAAATGCTTGAAAGTTGATCAAAATCTTTTGAAATTTCTCAATGCGTGTAGTTTATTGCGTGCCGCTTTTTCATGGTAAATTTTGTTGCTCTAGCTAGTAATGAAATTGGTCTTTTATTCTACTGATTCAACCTCGTCATCTATAAATGGCAGTAAAATGCGAATGCTACGCATACACAATTGAACTTTTTTCTTTTTCGTCATCAAAGCAAAGAGGCAATAACAGTAAACAGGAGAGCATTTTGCACATGATCAAGCAAAACATTGCACATGTGCCGGACGTCACGTGATGTTGTTTTCGAAACTAAAAGCAATTTTGAAATTTTTTCTTTTCAGCGTTGATAAAAACATTGTATTTAATTAATAATGTTTGAGTACATGACAAAAATAAAATGCAGTTATACTGCAGAGGACTTGAAACAGGCCCTGTGCCTGTTTTAAGATCCCTCTAACAAATTATTTATCCGAAACATTGCAGAAAAATTTGTTAAACAAGCATTCATAGTGTTTTCATGTCACTCGCTTACGGCAACTTCATAATATTCATGGAAATAAATACGTTTTAGTAAAAATACGTTTCAATAGATATATGCAAAGTTGAAAATATTTGAAAAGCTTTGAAGATATGATCATTTTAATCAAATTTACAAATAATATGTTTTGGCCAGTTGCTCAAGCGGTAACATGTTTGTCTCTAAAGCAGTAGGTCTAAGGTTAAAATCTCGGGTCGATCAAATCGAGCACAGTGTTGGCAACAGCTCTGTCACCCCTGCAATATTTTTTCGAAAGGATCTGGTTAATTTTTTATATATATGGTACTGTATAATAAAAATGAACTTTTTATATTTTGAATTTGGACATATGCGGTCTGACAAAAAAGAAACGAGACTGTTGTCATAAAAGTTTTAATACAACATTTTTAGGTAAATTACAAAGTGTCCCCTTCAAATACTCCCGCTCTGAAAATGCATTTCTACATTCGATCCTGCCATTTACGAAAGCACTTGGCAAACTCCTCCTGTTTGAGGCTCTTTAACTCTTTTGTCACTGAGGCCGTGATTTCTTCTGAAGATGAAAAATGAGGTCTTTTCATCACAATCTTTTGCCTGGGAAAAAGCCGAAAGTCACACGGTGCTAGATCTGGGGAATACCGAGGGTGGTCAAGAGCTGCAAGTTGTTTTTTGACCAAGAGCTGCCTCACATTGACCGCGTTGTGTGTGGGTGCATTGTCATGGTGGAGGAGCTATGACTTGTGACTCCACAGTGCCCGCCTGGTGCATCAAACTCAGCAAATGAGAACCTGCTGGTAGAAGTACTGATTTACTGTTTCACCCTCAGGCACAAATTCATGATGAACCAAACCCTTCTGGTCAAAAATGCAATCAGCATGACTTAGATCTTCAATTTTGACATGGGTGCTTTTTTGGGTGGGGGTGTTTCTGTGGTCTTCCACTCCATGCTCTGTCTCTTCGTTTCAGGATCATATTGGAAGACCCACGTTTCATCTCCTGTGATGACCTGGCAAAGAATGTCCACATTATCCATTGTCTTCTCCAGCATGTCTTTGCAAAAAAGTGACTCGGTGCTGCTTCTGGTCTTCCGATAAAATCATGGGTACCAGTTTGGAACACACCTTCCACATTCCCAGATCATGCAGCAAGATGGTTCGCACTGATTCCCTGTTTAAGCTGAGTTCATCCGCTATCATTCGAACTGTCAACCTGCGATCACTCCGCACCAGCTGCTTCACTCTCTTGATGTTTTCATCCGTTTTCGTTGTGGAAGGCCGTCCTGACTTTGGATCATTTTTCACTTCCTCACAGCCACTCTTGAAATGTTTGTGCCACTCAAAGACTCTTGGCCTTGACATCACATCTTTGCCATAAACCTCTTTAAGAAGTTTGAAACACTCAGTTGGATTCTTTCCCAGTTTCACCAAAAACTTTAGGTTGATTTGTTGTTCCATTCTCGTGTTATCAACAGTTTCATCAAAAACAACAACACTGGCTGCGAACCAACGCGACACTAAGCAACAAAATTCTGACAAGCGTTACTAACACTGTGTTACAAAAAAGCCTGAAACGCAAGAGCAGAATGGCTTAACTTAAAAATATTGCAACGTAATGGAGCTAGAAGGTTGCCTTGCATGCTGAACAAGTGGCTTGCCGATTGGCATTGGGCCAACATTGTGACAGATCCAGTCTTGTTTCTTTTTGTCAGACGTCATATTATGTTCTTAATTATTCTATTCATGCCAAGGCTGGCATTTTTAATTTGAAAAAAAGGATTTCGAGTTATTATTAAATTAGTTTAATAAAGAGGTTAATCCAGGCTATTGTATTGTGGCATATTGCAACTATTTGCAGAAGTTTGAGTAACAAAACTTCTTTCAAACATGTATAAAATTGCTCATAATGTTTCAATTGGTTCTCAAATATCCAGAAAAAATCCTTTTGCTTGTTTTTGAAAAAGGATTTTTGATCACATACAATTTTGACAAATTTTGACGTAACTCGAAATTTTGACTTTATTTTTACCTATAAAATCCACCTAAACTGGCTTCAGAGCACTCAAAACCAATGTTGATATACTTTTAACGATATAATGAAGCTCTGAAAAAATTTTGAGTTTGACTGTTGTGGGCAATATTCATAGCACATTCAAATTAAATAGTTTTTTTCGAGTCAAAGAAGGTCAAGCACTACTACATCGGTCAAATGTGGTCAATCATATTCATTGCTCATGCGGCAGCAACTACATTGGTGAGACTGCCAGGAATTTGCTTACACGACTCAACAAACACAACCCCGGCTTCAAACAATATAAAAACACACACGTTTGTAACAATCTCTATGAAAATTTCAATCATAAAATTGACCTTGTCCAACCTAAAATACTTGGAGCTGCCAGGAACCAAACTAAGCTAAGCTCTTCACTTTGAAAACTTTCAGCATCGTCAAACTGAAACCGAACATAAACGTTGATCAGTCATTAATAACTTTGTATCTGTTCAACACGCGAAATTGCTTTTTTCCACTTTTCCCATTTAGCGCACAACGCTAGTATTGCTGGAATACTTATTGTGTGTAGCAGTGGCACAGCAGCTTGTCTACATCAGCAGGTTTTCGGTATTTGCAGCTCTATGTTACAGCTTGTATCGTTACTGAAATGTAGCTACTTTCATTCGAAACTTGTTTTTAACATTTTGTACTGTTTCAGATTTTACTGATGATGGACGCAGCCAAGTCCAAAACGTTTAAAAAATTTACTATTTTAAATAAGGCTTTACGGATTTTAATCAAATTAAATGGAACTGTTGTACAATCAGTACCGCTTTCCATTAGAACAGCAAATGGCACTGTTTTCCGTGTAGTTTTCGTAGACAGGCTTTCACCCTACGGTACCACAAGCAGTCAAGTATATACCGAGTTTGCCTCTTTTTAAAACAATAAACAGTAAAATATGTGCTAATGCAAAATGATTTTTGCCAAAAATAGCAATATAAATAAAAAAGTTCTCTAAATTTTGCTGCTTTGAGCATGATATTGCTCTTAGGTTATTCTTAAATTTAAAACAAAGTTTATTCTTGTATACTAAAACTGTAAAAAGTTCTAAGGTGGGCAGTAGGGTGCTTACTACTTATAAAGCCTCACTATTTTTTGAGAGTTATTTTACCTTTAACCTGGTTTCAAACTGTTCATTTTAAGAAAAAAGTAGGACCTACAAAAAATTTTTGAAATCCGACAATGTTTAGGGGGTCCTCCGGGCACTTTGCATGAATTGTTGTGAAAGTAAGCAAAAGCGGCTTTTATTTCTTTATTTTTTATGCCTGAAAGAATATTTTTGTTGCTACTCACATTAACTTGATTATGTTCACTTTGTATAGTAATATTCAAAGTTTCTGTTTGGAAAAACCATCACATGCATTTAATTTTCACAGCAATTTTTAAAATATAACCAAATGGCAGCACTACCAATTTTCATAATGTGCGTGATTCTAGATTGCATGGACCATGAATATGGTGTTTGGTTTTTTAATTGCCAATCAGCATTCTAACCCATAATTTAACCATCTAATTTACAGCTCTATAGCACATACCAGTATCGCATGCTTGATTCTATCACCAAAATTACCCCATTAACATTCCAAACTAAAAAATCAACCCATATGACTTATACAAGAATAAAACTTAAATTTTTTTGCAATATTTACAATTTCTCTTCGAATCATTGTTAAGAGTAAGACAACCCAAATGTAATTTATTTCTTTTCTTAAACTAAGCATGTTTTTTAGTCCTTTAGTTACATTAGCTAAGGATGTTGTCTTTAAAAATGAAAAACATTACAGCCATCACCTTATCGAGCACATATGTAATCAGTTTCAGTCAATATACTACACTACTAAAATATATTACTGTACTACCTAAAATCGGTTTTGTCCCGTTGGAGTATTATAAATCTTTTTTCAAATAACATATCATCCAAAAATGGCCTCAAACAAGTCTTAAGCAATGTAGATGTACAACACTATTTACTTCATTCCGATATGGTATTAAATATTTCCAATATGCATGTTTTGGGCTGATTTTTTAAATAGATGTTAGCTTGTTGAGTTTCCTAATTCAGTTTAGTTAGGCGCCTAAAATTGCTTCAACTTGAGGTTGACCCAGCATGTGTGAATACTGATACTTTTGAATCTCCTGTCTAGAACTATTTTCACGCTATGCATAAAGTTTTGAAAATAATTTTGAGAAAATTTATGCTCTCTGGAGTTTTACTCCATTTTCAGCTCATTAGCACAGTTACTAGAATATTTGAGGTATTAACATTTTTAAGTGGCCTCTGCTTTAGAAATCAATATTTTTGAAAGGAAGTTAGGTTCTCTTTTCAAAACAAAAAAATTTATCTTATATCAAAATGTTAAGTTTCCTAAAGTGTGATTTATCAAACCCAAACCTTGATGCAGCGTTTAGGAACAACTGAAATGAGGTTGAGGTCACAATGCTGCTACCTTTAATGAATCATTCCCTTAATCCTAACTAGAGAAAATTTTGTTAGTGTGAGCTACCAAATTGGCATCATAAAAGTTTTTTTGCATTGTTTGGTTGGACCATTAACGTTGACTTTAATTACTTGTTTATCAAAGTATCAACATCAGCAGAAATAAATGGAGGCAAAGATCATAAAACAAAAGCACTTTAATTTTCACATTTAATGTGTAGATTCAATTTTATAGTTTGGTAAGTATAGCATACCACTAGGGTGGAGTGAAAAATAAAAATTTTTGAATTAAAAAAAATGGTCTTGATATGCGGCCCCAAATACCATATGAAATACTTCTATCACAATTTTGAGTTCTTGCACCCTCTAGTGGTCATGCAATTTGATCGAACGGGCTTAAAATAGCAAATTTTGCCATATCTCACTAACCAAATATGCTAGAAAGCTAGTTTTTAGCTTAAAAATTGCAGAAACAGCACATTTATATCTCCATTCAAAAGAACTTTGCCATAAAAACATACAGAAAAAAAGTTACAGCCTAATTATTGATTACAGATTTACTGATTAGTGATAAGCTTTTAGTGCTCAACTTCAAACGCATTGCAATTCACGTAGGCATTGAAAATAAGTCAGATGAGGTTTAAATTTATATATATTTGCACTTTTAATGTACCATGCTGCCTTATCAGCTTAAAATAGTTTCTTTAATGGCAATTAGCCTTACTCAACTGGGCAATGTACAGCACAGTATAGTAACAAATATTTAAAGTTCATGCTACTGCATCATCCAGTATTGGTTAGTTCTTACATCATCATTTTATTTATGCTAAACTTGAGAAATTACCGTGTATACTCGTGTATAAGTTGAGTTTCTGGGACCCGATTTTAAGGTAAAATTTTTGGGGTCGACTTATACACGAGTAATGTTTTTGGACATGTTGCTGCTGAGTCGAGTTGAATGTGGAATGAAAAGAAAACTCCATTAATACTTTATTACATCATTAATACTGGTATACATGCAATATGCAAACATGTTAAAGTTACTTAACAGTATTGTAGTACACAGTATACGGTAGTATTGCTTATTGCACATGTTTAAATGTTCAATCAGTTACCCGATTTGCGCTTCAAGTTACTAGTAATTATTCCAAAATATTCTCAAATCGCAGAGTCGACTTATACACGGGTAATACTTTTAATGATGCAATTTCTTGTCTTAAAATGCATATCCACTTATACATGAGGTCGACGTATACACGAGTATATATGTACATCTAATTAATCCAAAAAAAGGTTTGGATTGTACAGTTCAATTCAAAAGCACTGAATGATGCCAAAGTACAAAATTAGAATTAGAAAAGCAATTTCTACTTTGATTAGAAGAAAATTCGACAAGTTCTAAAAGATGTGACAAGTTCTAAAAGTTCTAAAAAGAAGAAAATTTGACAATACGTTTAATGAACATTTTTATAAGCCTACCATTGTTTATTTCTGTATATATTTGTGTATAAATCGACCTCGTGTATAAGTCGGTATGCATTTTAAGACAAGAAATTGCATCATTAAAGGTATTACCCGTGTATAAGTCAACTTCGCAATAGGGCAGACCCTTTTTGGGTCATTTTTTAATTTCAACTTGCATGGGTGTTAGATTTTGCCTTGAGCCAAAAAAATGGGAAATCCAAAATTTTTTTGAAATCTGACCCCGTTTAGATACTGCCTCCATGGCTTTTTTGAATCGCGCCCCCACAAATCTGAGAATACTCATAAAATTGGTATTACTAGTGCTAGATACACAATGTTGGTACTCATTTTTATTGTTTTTCAGAGAGGAAGACAATGGTGATCTTTAATTTAGCATTCGAGTTACTTTTAATTTTTTGAATTTTTATTACAACTTAAGTTTTTCACAAGCGCATTAATTTTTTAACATTTTTTTCAAGTTTTAACTCAACTGTTTACATGAATGATGTATTACCGGAAAAATACAGTTAATGCAATGCAAACAGCAATGATAGCCTTGATTTTATTGACTAGCATGGGCAGCTTTTCTTGTGACGTAGTATTTTTTTCCTATCCATTGCTTTTTTCTTCCAGCAATAGTACACAGTGCTTCACTAATCTACTTTTTTGAGCCAGCAATTCATTCACTTGCTGTTGTTGTCATCTTCACAATACGTTCCACAGACTGTGTATGATTTCGACAGTTTAGGAGAAGTGGTTGCTTAACGAATTGCTCGTTATCTGTACAGCTTTTGATTAATGGAGGCTCATGCAACACTAAATGTCTTTTTTAGTGAGTAAGATAGGTGACACCATTCCCACAGCCGTTGTCTTTTACGTGTTACCAGTGCATGATATTTCAGCAATGATGCACCTAGGTAAATGAAATTCTCGGACTGGTTCTCATTTTCTTTCCTGATTTCCTTCTTCAGCGTATCTGATCTTCTACAACTGTGATGTTTCACTTCGCTCACATAACTGCTTTCCCATTAGGCTAGTGTTTCACCAGCATCTGAATTTACACATAACTTATTGTGGCAGCCCGCTCGAATCTTCAAATCAAACACGAGGGCAGTTTCTGCGCTTGCCATCGTACCCTCTTCTCAGATTACTTTGATTAAAGCCTGACATTAAGGTCACCAGAAAGAGAACTGTCATTCATTTATTCGTATGAGCGTTGACTGGCATTGTTTATAGCAATTTGCGTTGCTGGGGAGCTAATTTTGGCATTTTGGTTCAAAATTTGTAGGCTGCATTTAAGCAGTAATGTATGCCTGACGATAACAAACAAGATTGAAATATGCTTATACCGTATTTTTTTGGGTATAAGTCTATCCAGGAGATAAGTCAACCCTAAATTTTTGGGCCTAAAAACTAGAATTTCAAGCTATACTCGCCGTATAAGTCGACCCCCTTTTTTCTAGACTAACAGTATTTGCTGTATTTGCCATACGATGATGTGCTGATGGGACTTACAAAAGTGGAAACATTAGAACTGTTTAAATCGGACGATGAGGAAGATGAATTTGATAAATTTTAATAGTAGCATAAATATGTAGTCTATATGTATAAATATTTCTCTATAAATATAATTTTTCAATGTACCCTGAAAGTCTACTCGGCATATAAGTTGACCCTGATATTTAAACAAAAATTTTAGGGGTCAAAAATTTGACTTATACGCCGGAAAATACGATAGTGTACTAATGTTGCAAATTGCTTATGTGATGTCTTATATGGTGTAAATACTTGGTCCTGCATGCTAGTGCTCTGTGGTTGAGCTAAGTGCAGTGCCACTGTGATACTGGTCGAGAATTCTCTTTCCGGTGACCTTATTGTCAGACTTTGATCAGAGTAATCTGAGAAGAGGGTACGGTACAATGGCAAGTGCAGAAATTGCTCTCGAGTGTGGTTTAAATGTTTGGTTGAGCTTTACCAGGCTAGGTTATGTGTGAATTCAGATGCTGATGAAACACTAGCCTAATGGAAAAGCAGACAAGTGAGTGAAGTGTTACCACACACCAGTAGAAAATTTATGTCAAAAGTCTGGTATGTAACTTCTGAATATCTAATTTTCTAAGTAATATTGACAGGTTTTGTGCAGCAGAATTTGCTATTTTGCTTATCCCGAAAATTTGTTATCGGCTATGTTGGGACATGAAGACAAAACTGTAAGAGCAAAATCTGTCTATATTATCCAAAAAATCAGATATGCTGAAGAAGGAAATCAGGAAAGAAAATGAGAACCAGTCCGAGAATTTCATTTACCTAGGTGCATCATTGCTGAAATATCATGCACTGGTAACACGTAAAAGACAACGGCTGTGGGAATGGTGTCACCTATCTTACTCACTAAAAAAGACATTTAGTGTTGCATGAGCCTCCATTAATCAAAAGCTGTACAGATAACGAGCAATTCGTTAAGCAACCACTTCTCCTAAACTGTCGAAATCATACACAGTCTGTGGAACGTATTGTGAAGATGACAACAACAGCAAGTGGATGAATTGCTGGCTCAAAAAAGTAGATTAGTGAAGCACTGTGTACTATTGCTGGAAGAAAAAAGCAATGGATAGGAAAAAAATACTACGTCACAAGAAAAGCTGCCCATGCTAGTCAATAAAATCAAGGCTATCATTGCTGTTTGCATTGCATTAACTGTATTTTTCCGGTAATACATCATTCATGCAAACAGTTGTGTTAAAACTTGAAAAAAATGTTAAAAAATTAATGCGCTTGTGAAAAACTTAAGTTGTAATAAAAATTCAAAAAATTAAAAGTAACTCGAATGCTAAATTAAAGATCACCATTGTCTTCCTCTCTGAAAAACAATAAAAATGAGTACCAACATTGTGTATCTAGCACTAGTAATACCAATTTTATGAGTATTCTCAGATTTGTGGGGGCGCGATTCAAAAAAGCCACGGGGGCAGTATCTAAACGGGGTCAGATTTCAAAAAAATTTTGGATTTCCCATTTTTTTGGCTCAAGGCTAAAATCTAACACCCATGCAAGTTGAAATTAAAAAATGACCCCAAAAGGGTCTGCCCTATTCCGCAATTCGAGACTATTTTGGAATAATTACTGGTAATTTGAAGCGCAAATCAGGTAACTAATCGAACATTTAAACACGTGCAATTAGCAATACTACCGTATACTGTGTGCTACAATACTGTTAAGTAACTTTAATATGTTTGCATATTGCATGTATACCAGTATTAATGATGTTATAAAGTAATAATGGAGTTTTCTTTTCATACCACATTCAACTCGACTCAGCAGCAACATGTCCAAAAACATTACTCGTGTGTAAGTCGACCCCAGAAATTTTACCTTAAAATTGGGTCCCAGAAACTCAACTTATACACGAGTATATACGGTATATTGTAGATACAGTACATACTGTACTTGCTGGCATAAATTTAGTTATTTCTGAAGCAACATGCTAACTAAAAAAAGATTCAAGTCTAATGTAAAAAGTTGTACGATGGAAAAAATTTTAAATAAAAGTTGTGATAATTTCTCTCCAGGATTGCTGCGAACCAAGAGACAAGTGATTTGAGCATTTGCTCAAACTTTAATCTCTTCAGGAAGCTAGATACAGCTTGAATTGTTGCAAAAGAACAAATGGATTTGGTGGAGTGTTTATTCTATTCGTGAGCTGAGTATTGCACAAAGAACTTCAAAATTTATTAATTAGGACAGCAAAACCGACTATACAGTCATCAAAGTCTACTGTCGCAGAAAAAACATAAAAACCATCAACTAATGTTAAACCTCAGTGGTTTAACTAGATACTTGAAAAAATCTTAATCAGATCGGCACAAAGAGCTTGAAACTAATGTCTTGCAAGATACTGATAAACTTTTTGATATTTTTTGCTATGATAATAAACAAAGAAAGCAATCTGAAATTCAATGTGGCTTTAGAATGACATTCAATGATTATCCTTTTTTGTAGATCGAAAAGCAGAACACAAGGGTAAATGTTTGGCAGAAATATCAGAACTTTGAAAATTTTCTCCCCCATACAATTTTGTTCAAGTAACATTAGACTTAGATCTTTTTTTAGTTAGCATGCTGCTTCAGAAATAACTAAATTTATACCAGCAAGTAAAGTATGTACTGTATCTACAATATAATAAACAATGGTAGGCCTATAAAAATGTTCATAGTTCATTAAACATATTGTCACATTTTCTTCTTTTTAGAACTAACTTTTCTAATCAAAGTAGAAATTTCTTTTCTAATTCTAATTTTGCACTTTGGCATCATTCAGTGCTTTTGAATTGAACTGTACAATCCAAACCTTTTTTTGGATTAATTAGATATAATTTCTCAAGTTTAGCATAAATAAAATGATAATGTAAGAACTAACCAATACTGGATGATGCAGTAGCATGAACTTTAAATATTTGTTACTATACTGTGCTGTACATTGCCCAGTTGAGTAAGGCTAATTGCCATTAAAGAAACTATTTTAAGCTGATAAGGCAGCATGGTACATTAAAAGTGCAAATATATATAAATTTAAACCTCATCTGACTTATTTTCAATGCCTACGTGAATTGCAATGCGTTTGAAGTCGAGCACTAAAAACTTATCACTAATCAGTAAATCTGTAATCAATAATTAGGCTGTAACTTTTTTTCTGTATGTTTTTATGGCAAAGTTCTTTTGAATGGAGATATAAATGTGCTGTTTCTGCAATTTTTAAGCTAAAAACTAGCTTTCTAGCATATATGTGGTTAGTGAGATATGGCAAAATTTGCTATTTTAAGCCCGTTCGATCAAATTGCATGACCACTAGAGGGTGCAAGAACTCAAAATTGTGATAGAAGTAATTCTTATGGTATTTGGGGCCGCATATCAAGACCATTTTTTTTAATTCAAAAATTTTTATTTTTCGCTCCACCCTAGCATACCACTAGTTTTACTTTAAAGTGCAGCTATTTTTGAAGCGCAATTTATATAACACCTTCACAACATCCAAAAGTAAAACACTCAAGCACCTATATTTAAGTTTCTCAAACAATTTCTAAAAACTTTCATATCGTTATTGTCATATGCTATGCTGCATGTAGCTTTACAAAGAGAGAAACTGCCAATTTTTAGAACTTGGGTAGAAAGACAGTTATGCATACCAAATAAAAGTTGAGCTAGCAAAATCTGACAAAACATTACACATTTATTTCCGTTAAAATACTTTGACATATTTATGTTGTTTTGACAAAGACAAATTCAAAATATTGCATGAAAGTGGCTTGTTTTTACTTTAATGCTTAGAAATAAAGCAGTAGTCAATCAAAGATGCCTGAAGAGTAGAGATTCAAAGCAACCAAAAGTCATAAAAAATTGTTTGTCAAACTATGATACAAAAAATTTCATACCGACAGAATTTAAATAATTTAGTACAGAAACATTTTGGAATGACAGCCAATTTAGCTTTACTACACTACATTTGCTAACTCAAAATTGAAGTATTTGTACAAAAGTTTACCAGTAATCTGCACATCACATAGCCTGCAGTGATCTTTCTATGCTTTTAATAGCTAATAAAATAGTATGAAGAGTAGGGTGGTCCAAATTTTATCAACTTTTGAAAGTTTTAAGTCTCACCCCTTCAAGTTGTGTCATTTCAAGAAAAAATAACTTGTGTAAAATTTTTTTGAAAAATTTTTACGTTTAGGGGTTGCCCAAACCCCTCAAAAATCGGAAATTTTGTCAAATTTTGGTAATTTTGGCATTTTGACTTTGATGTGTTTTTTGATCAAAAACTGTGATAATTGATGTTTAAAATGATTTGTCACTTCATATTTGTCAAAATTTGACACTCATATGTGTTGTAAATGCAAAAAATTGTGGTCACTTGATTTCTATTACTATGTGGCGCTATAGTTTAAATCATGAAAATTGGTAATATTGTGTAGTTTTTAACCCAAAACAATGGTATTGATTTCTGGAACTACATTTTCAGCAATGGGTGTTCCAAAACTTTTATATAATGCTATTTTTTTGGGTAGAATAGCTATACACTTGTTTCATTGTCCTTCACAGTGATTTTAAAGCTTTTGCATTTAATTCACTTTCATTTTCGGTAGAACAAACAATTACTATGTATTTTTTAAATAGTTTTTGACTAGACGACAATATTATTGTCAGATTTAGTAGCCTTTGAGCAGAGTTGACATTTTTCATTTGGTTGGCATTGTATGGGTGAATATTTACTATTTACTTTACCTATCTGTCATCTAGTGCTGAATATCAAACAAAAAAGCTGTGAATATCCATTAAGCTTTTCTCAGTTTGGCTTGACTCAGCTTCAAGCTACGCATTGACGCCGATGTTCAAGTTTTGAGCTTTCATGGTAAATGACTTCAAGTTAGTTAGTCACAGGTCCATATTAGAACTGTTGACAGCAAAGAACCTACTGCATCACCAAAAGTTTAAGTGTGAGCTCAACTTTGTCTTCACAAAAAGTCTCACCTTTTTAGTTTTGTATAGGCTATTCGGTTTTCTCCCAAGCAAAATCTTATTGCAGTTTTGGAGTTCTAGTAAAAATAATCATGTTTTCTCCCAAGCAAAATCTTACTGCAGTTTATGAGTTCTAGTAAAAACAATCATAATAGTTGGAGCAACAATGCAACATTGTAGAACTATTTTGGAGTGTTTGGTTTTGCTTCTGTTGCATAACATGCAATAGACACTACAATTGCAATACTCCTGACTTTAATATTACGGTAGGCAAGTGTGTTTTACAATAATTGTTTTGTCAAATTTAAAAATATTTCCCTCGACTGTAGTCTTCAATTTTCAAATAAAAGCTGAAAGCAAAGACATTCATCATTGACGTTTTAGTGCTGCAGTCCAACTTGCAAAACTGTGGCTATCTCATTAGTTGTATTTTCAGCCAAAGTCTAGTTTTGTCAAACATTGTCAGAACTGACTACAAATTATTGTGATTGAGACAGCACCATAAAGTTTTTTGTTGTTAGTTTAATCAGGCTTTAATCACAAATGGCTTCAATAAAAAAAAGTTAGTATTGGTCATAATTCTGTACACCGAATTTTTTCTTTTGTCTATTTTTCTTAAATTTTTTTCCAGTTTTGTTGATGACTCATCGTGTTTGTTTAATGATTACAGTAAAAAAAAGTTAAAATTGCTTATTTTTCAAAATAATTATGCTCTACTGTTTCTTCACAAGATATTAAGAGCTGCGACATTTTTATGAAGCAAGTGCAGCCCAAATTTTTGCAGAATTTTGCACTAAATGGAAACGCTTTCCTTCAAGAACGGTTTTAAACTTTCCATTATTTTTCATTTAAAATTTTAATCTTTCAGTTACGTTGTTAGTCAATGTGGTGTGTAATGATATTTTAATCTACTTTAGTTTATTCAAGTTATAACTCAAAATTGTTCAGTGAAAAAAGCATCGAGTTTAAAGTTTTTAAACAAAAAATGTTACTGTAAATTTTCACTGGCAAACTTTGGAAATATATAAAAAAGTATAACTGAAAGCTCATATTCTGACACCATATAAAAATGGCATTATATAAAAGTTTTAGAACACCCATTGCTGAAAATGTTCCAGAAATCAATACCATTGTTTTGGGTTAAAAACTACACAATATTACCAATTTTCATGATTTAAACTATAGCGCCACATAGTGGTAGAAATCAAGTGACCACAATTTTTTGTTCTTACAACACATAGGAGTGTCAAATTTTGACAAATATGAAGTGACAAATCATTTTAAACATCAATTATCACAGTTTTTGATCAAAAAAACACATCAAAGTCAAAATGCCAAAATTACCAAAATTTGACAAAATTTCCGATTTTTGAGGGGTTTGGGCAACCCCTAAACGTAAAAATTTTTCAAAAAAATTTTACACAAGTTATTTTTTCTTGAAATGACACAACTTGAAGGGGTGAGACTTAAAACTTTCAAAAGTTGATAAAATTTGGACCACCCTAATGAAGAGGCTACCACACAACCATGTTACCAAATTACCGTAACTAGATTCACAGTTAATAAAGTTACATTATAAGGAAGTATTAAAACTTTCTAATTTCACCATTGTCACCTCATATTAAAAATTTTACTTAAAAATTGATTTGGTAACATATTACATCATGTAATATGAAAATTTACTGCAATACAGTAATTTTGGTGCTCTTTTTGTGAAATTATACCAGAACCAAAGCTAGCTTAAATTTGATCACATTTTAATCTACTCCAAAAGCATCCACAGGTTTGAATTAGGGGATATGGAACCCATAATGAAGTTTGTAACATGAACGATTTAGAAGTTAGAGATGTTTTTGTTTATTTTCACGATGGTTCATGAAATTCTGCAGGAGGACTCCCAAGAAATTAACTGTTTCTAAAAATATTTCACAAAAAATTTGGAAATTAGTTTTTTTTTGGAAATTACCCAAATTCTGCAAAATGGCCCAAACTTGAATGCAGACTGTTTTAAAACTACAAATATTACCTCTCTGAAATTTTTATATGTTATTAGGAGGATGACAGAAATTTTTTTCCATTTTCAAAAAATAACGGGTTATGTGATCCATAAGGTCAAATTTGGGGTCAAAGTAAAGGTCATTGCCCCTGAACATGCATATTTTGGAAATTTTTGAACAGAAATGGAATCTTTGGTCGATTTCCTTCAAAATGACGCCAAATTTGTTTAAATCCCCCAAGTGGTTACAGAGATATTGCAATTTGAAATAGGGCGAGTACCCCCTTTTTTCGGAAAAACCCCAATTTTTGAAGGGGCATATCTCCAAAACTACAGCTTCGATTTCAATAAAATTAAAAACATTGGTTTTTTTATATAAACTCTACAAACAAACCAAATTTCATGCAAATTGGAGATTTTAGGTTAAAAAATTAAAAAATTTAGGGTGATCTGAGGTAAAATGACCCCAATGATAAAAATCATAACAGCAAAGCCTTGTGTTTTTTCTAGTATTTTTGCATATAACAGTATAC
Organism: Trididemnum nubilum; assembly: GCA_963965965.1. Lineage (NCBI taxonomy): Eukaryota > Metazoa > Chordata > Ascidiacea > Aplousobranchia > Didemnidae > Trididemnum > Trididemnum nubilum. The sequence goes on along the minus strand of OZ014472.1, from coordinate 29,986,985 downwards.
ATGTACAACAGAGGAACAGACTAGTGTCAATATTGGCGACCAGGTGGCTGGACCCCTCAGATCAAGTTTTTGCCGTCCAATTTAAATATATAACCTCGACGTAAAGACTATTTTTTCTGAAAGTTGCAACCTCAGGCCCTCATCTAATCATTTTGTGAACTTAATGCAATAACTTGACTACTTAGTAGCCATATATTCCATCAATTTTAATCAACAATCCACCGCCACCTTGCCAGTTTTTACGCAACAAAATGCTTTTGACCAAAAAAAAAAGCTTGAAAAAATGCTTTTTAAGCAAATTATTGAATTTGAATTGAGGAGGCCTGGGCCCCTAGTCGAACTTGTACTCCTAAAGCTGGTTATTTTCATGACGAAATAAAAATCTCCAAAGTAAATACTTGAGTACCGTATATTTCGGCGTATAAGACGAGGTACAAAATTTGATTAAATTTTGTTCATTTCTCATATATCTGTTGTATAAGACGACTGCTAAATCACGAAACCATGTTTGTTTCATGTTTTTCTTACAAGAGTTACATTTGTTACACACCAATGCACACTTTTTTCCTAATATCGATGTTATTCTCGCTTTTTTTCTGATTTTTCATATAAAAAATTTTCCGATTTTTTGTTTTCAAAAAATTTTTCGATTTTTCATCATACGCACCAATGCCTTTTTCATATAAAAAATCTTCATGTGAAAATTGAAATATGACTTTTATATCGGTTATATAAGACGACCCCAATTTTTAAGGGTGGGTTTTTGCACTTTGAGGGTTGATTGTGTGCCGGAATATACAGTAATTATTTACTGCTAAATATTGCAGGAGGCAATGTGCCTAGCTTCTCCCATCTGGGCTAAGTCACTTACAAAATTTAACCTCTGTTTTGGACGTGATGTAAAGAGAAGACTCACCAATTTGAATTTTTTAATTGGCTTTCAAATTTAAAAAATTCAGTTATTTCAAATGGCTCTAAAATCGTGCAAAATGTGATCCAAACGGCCCTAAAATAGCTATTTTTTTTCCAAAAAATGTACAAAAAATTGCCCAGTGGCTGGCCCTCAGCCTTTGTTTGTGATACATTTGGGTTAAACTAGTTTGCTAACCACGTCTTCCAATTGAGACAATTTTGGAAACTGTTTTACCTTTTGGTTCAAGCCCTTTCCCTTTAGCAAAATCCAGGTTACATGGCAATCCAGGCCTCGGCTTCTGATCCTCCCTTTTACCACATCTTTGTCCCATGAAAAGTCCCTCTAATCAAAAATTTTTGATGATGTCATTGCATGTGATTTGCTGTTTGGCCCTCCCCCAACCGAAAATCTTGTTTGCGCCTAGGTACCTCATCAATGTTTTTTCTAAACTTTAATCACATTTGATTGAAAAACAATCATTTGCAATCGTATTTGAATTGAGCTCAAAATTGCTAAAATACTTGCGGCGTCAGCGCGACTGTTTAAAAATAATTGCGGCGCAAGTGCTATCGAAAGTAAAATAATTGCACCGCAATTATTACGGCAATAGTGCCCACCTCTGGAAAAGCTTTTTAATTCAAACGTCATCATGTGCAATTTCGACTATATTGTCGTGATGTTATAATAAAATAAAAACAAAATAAATGTTATAAAAAGTTTGCTAACATCTTCGTCTTTCATATGAGTTTAAAATTAACTGTCTACAACGTGTAGAAATATTTTCATCATCATTTTGCTCCAAGAGTGTACGTCTTCTATGCTGTAAGAGAAGAGATGAAATTTTCTTCATCTAGAAATAAGTTTTTGTTTTACGATTAAATTCAACTGTACCTCAGCGAAAAATACAAACGCTACTTTCGTGGAGAATCGTCGATATTACCCAAAATTACTGGAAATTGGGAAGGAAATATTGGTGATTCAGAAAGATCATTTGTTCAAGATTCTGAAAATACAGGCAAAAAAATACGTATTTTGAATGTTACGAACGTTTGTGGAGATTAGACAATAAGATTTTAAGTTTTAACAAAACTCCAACATGCGTTCAATTTTTTTTATTATCCTGTCTGTGTTATTTTGTTTCAGTTTTTGAACTTGTAATGTGTAGACGTTGAAGCATTGTCTTATTGCTTACCATATCTTCTTGCGCTTTTCATAAGGTAAAAATCAGCATCTGGCTTTTGTACGGGATCCAAAAATTAAAATAAAAAATTTGGCTACAAAAAAAAACGAAGTAAATACCGTGCAGATATTATTATCGAAGCTTGCAGCAGTAATTGAAGTATTGAAATCCAATTACAACTGTTGATCACTCTCTATTGTTTTAAAGAAGTTCTACTGACCTATTTACCAGTTGCACAAGTTGGAAAAAACAAAAAGAATAAATAACTAAACTGTCAAAGGGCTCCAAATTGGTTTTGAAAAGGACCCTCGCCAAAATGTGGCGGTGCAGAATTAAGGGGCAAAGAAACGGTCCGCGGCAAAAAAACGTGCTTTCTATCCTGTGCTACAAGAAAGCAATGTCGAAAATTTGGCGATTTTATCTCAGTTTTTAATGATTGTTCACGCTATCTTTTGCAAAAATTTTCTGCTTTCTAGCTAGTGCTGTTTCTGAGATATTGCAGTTGAAAAGGCGTTTGCTGCGAAAAAGTTACATGAATCAATATTGATGTAACACCGGAAATGATTGAATCATTAAATCGATTTTTGTGTAATTAAATAAGTTATATTACAATTGCACAAAATATAACTACCGTATATACTCGCCTATAGGTCGCACCACCGTATAGGTCGCACTATTAGTTTTGTGTTAAAAAAGTTGAATTTAGCATTGACTCGCACATAAGTCGCACTATCTTTTTTGCACAGATAACTTCGAAAATTAAGATAAATTTTCGAAGTTATCTGTGCAAAACTAATAGTGCGAAGAAAATCCTTAACAAAGGATTTTTTCTTAACAAAGCGGGAAAATCCAACGCACGCTGAGCGGTCGCATGTGCGTGTGCGCGCATGAAACTGTCTCGCATTGGTATGTGCGAGCACAAGCGCAATTCATGTCTATAACGGCTTATTAGCCGGAAAATACGGTACTTGCAATAGCCGAAAACTTTCAAGGTATGTCGCGCGGATAGGTTGCACCCGTGTTTTTTGTTAAAAAATATGAGAAAAAAGTTGCGACCTATCCGCGAGTATATATGGTATATGAAAATTCAGTATTTCTTACTCATAAACAAGCGAAATCACTATGACTATTTGTTTCTGGGCAAGTTGAGATTTTCTCAGATTGACGACAACTGACTGCTGAACAACCTCTCCTCTGGACCAACTGACTGCCGAAGGTGCTAATTTGCTTTTTGCTCTGAGAACAATAGGTCGTTTAGCGTTAATCCCTCTGAGAGCAAAAGATCATTATTAAAAACAAACAATCAAACTCTAGAAAAACTATAATAAGTACGCCATTAAAATAAACTAATGGTAACTGTTTGTTTTTGCTGTTCATGCTGTTTTTGTGCATGGCAAGTATAAAAAAATTTATTAACACATGAACTCCCATTAGTCGGACACGATTTGTTCCAGTGAATAATGTCCAATTAGTGAGGTTGTTAGATTAATAAGTTAGACAAGTCAATCATGCAATGCCGATCTGCACTTGCATGGCCCTGGTTAGCGCAGTTACTCATTGTAGACACAGAACTGCTGGACCGCGAGAAAATAATGTTTGAAACTTCTTCAACTGCTAGTTGTTCACTAACATTCACCGGCGCAGCCAGGGGGGGATTAGGGGGACCAGTCCCCCCCTTTTGAAAAAGCACAATTTCACAAAAAATATTTGAAAAAGATAAAATGTCAAAAAACTAATTTAAAAACACTCAACTCGAGTGTAATTCAACCCAGAGTTGCAAATGAGCAACGTCAAAACTTTGACATTTTTTGAAAACTTTTTCCGACGTCATTAGCTTCTCTATCTTTGAAATATTTCAGCCCTCTAGTTGTTTCCAAGATAATCAGGTTGAAAAAACGTTTACAGCAAAATGGCAAAGTGAATCATAGTTAACGTAACAATGGAAATAAGTTACAATCAAAAAATCAATTTTGGTAAATATGATTAAAAAAGTTATCTATTACGTCACATTAATACAACAATCGCGTGTAAAAGCTTGATTTTATTGAAACAAGAATTTAGCCACGTTGCCTTTTTGCAACGCAGGGTGAAAGCAAAACCCGGAGAGTCAGAATGTTTGTATAGTCAGTGTTGATATTCATTGTAAATGTTCGATGATTGCGTAGCCCCTATCGCGCTGCCTTGGAATGATAACGTCTTGTCAGCATACTGCATTGCTTTTGTGGGAGAATGCAAATGAGGCAGAAAGCAGCGCGATTTTGCACCAAAAAACGCAATCCATTTTGTTTCAAAACATAGTTTTTCAAAAGTAGAATCAGATATTCCGAAAAGTAGAACCAGATTTCCAATTTTTCGAATCAGAAGTTGGGGCGGCCGAGATCTGACATGTATCAGTCCACGAATTAAATGTCACCATAGTCAAATCGTATTTTTCGACCCTAATAAATTTCAAGAATAATTTAATTGAAAACATTCTGAAAAAAAACACTAATTGTTGAAGGAAGAGAATGACTCTCCAAGTCTCCATTTATTATGTCGTTAACGTCGAAATTGATTTTTTATTATACTGTATTGGGTCAGTTTCACCGCTCACGCGTGTTAATGAGTATAAATATACGTATGTCATTTGATTGCATGCAGTTTGCTTGTTTTTCATTTTTTTTTGCGTTTATGTTGAAAACGATATCGGACGTAATTGGTCCAAATTGCCTTATATAGGCCTACAATTAGACCAACAGCCTAGAGAACATGTTTACCTGAAAAACGGCGGAATCAGAAAAAGTTTTTGTAAAAACGATGTTAGTTTGATCATTGAACTTTATATTCTTTAGGAAACGGGGGATCGGCTGGTTTAAATTAATTTTACAACTTCAAACTGCGCAATCTCAAATAGTTATTACAATAAATGTATGCTAGTTTATTTTTAGGAAATTTTTTTCGATCAATTTCTATGTTCGCATATTATACCGTAAACCTGTGTTGATTTGTAAGTGTTCTCGTTGTCTATCCGAGCAGCGAGTCCAGTGACCTTGTTCAAATTGTGTCGAAGTCTAAACTGAGTGCGCTGGTTGCTAGCAAAAAGTCGCGCCGCTTATTCCCGATTGGCACACTACGTAAAATCATGAGCGCAAAAGATTCATCTTTAGTTTATTTGAAACCGAAATACGGTACGCCCAGCATATCGTCTTACCAGTGTACAAGCAGTCAATTGTTTCAAACAAACTAACGACATGCCCGTACGTTCGCGATTTTACGCACAGTGTAGGGCAGGCCTAAAAATTTTGTCTAGAAGCTGTCTACGCAGTTTTCGTACTTCATTCATCAAATTTCGTTCGCGGGCGTGCTGTATAAATAAACCCATTGTATTTCGTTAAGACAATTTTTCTGCATATTCGCATTATTTGATTGAGACAATTAACCGCACGTGAGGAACAGTCGATCGCTATCGCATTTTTTCTTGCTTCATGCTTAGATCCCTATTTCCCATCAGTGACAAGAATAACAAGTACAGTAATCAATTTACAAAACTTTGTATTTGCAAACCACAATACAGCACATTTTTTTCTCCGGTGATAGCAAGCAGTATGTGGTGTCAACTGCCAATTAACATAAATAATAGTAGGGAGCACTTATTTTTTCAAAAATCAATAATTTTCGGATGTAGGTGGGGGTGGTTCGTATGTTTTTGCAAATTATACATCTCATTTGTTCTTAATTTGTTACAACGTAGTACACTTGAAAGTTGAAATATTATAATGCCAGCTTGCCTGAATAATAACGGCAATCTGCGACTTTCTCGTATGGCCTACGTTAAGAAAACGCGTCTTTGCGTCCGCTGATGTATCATCAAATATAATAAAGTTGTAAAACCAGGTGAAACCACTTTTATTGTTTTTCATTCATTTATTTTTTTATGCGTTTGCTGCATGAACAAAGGCAGAACTCTTGCCTGTTATCGCTAAACCTTTGCGATTTGTTACAATTTGCCTAAATGAAAACTCCGATTTGCTTATGCTTTAATCATAGCAAAAAATTTAGTCCACCCCCTTTTTTTATTTCTTGCTGCGCCGGTGCTAACATTATAGCAGTTGTAATGATAAATCATATATCCTATGGGTAAACTTGCCAAACATAGTTTCAATAACTTGGTGTATGTCATCGTCTTGACTTGAAGAGGGACGTTAGATGAGTTTCTAGGTAGAAATCAGTCTTTTTCTCATTTTATGCTGTGGTTTGTAGGGCAGTATTGGTGCTAGAAAGCAGTCAAGATGGCATAAGCACCTTAACATGTTTTTGCCAACGTAGCGAAAAAACAAGGAATTTTATTGTTAACAAATGTACAAAACAAACACTAACACTGGTTTAGACTAGGTCTAACATGTAATTTGAGCAATATTAAATCTAAAAAAGCTACAAAGCCGGGCATTTTGACTGAAAAAATTAATGCTAAAGAGGGCAAAAAATCCATATTTTTTGGCAAAAAATCAAAATTTCAAATTGCTTGCCCTCGTCTCCCTGTGGACCGAATGAGCTAAAATTTGGTGTGTGGGGTTTCTATCACCAACCTAACAATTTGCGGGGGTGATGGGTTAAATTTGAAAAAAAAAGTCTTGTTTGAACAACCCTAATATATAATTTCTTTTTGAAGTGTAATTTCTCCAATTATTGAACATGAGAAGAAAATATATTGCATGGACATTCATTTAAAATTCAAAATGCATGGACTTTCATTTAAAATTCAATTGGACCACGAACTGCATCAGCTAATTTCACAAGAAACTCTTGAGGGATAGAACTCATAGCAAACTGGACTTTCCTTTAGCTGTGTTCGTAATGTGCTCACAAATGATCTTAAATGGTGTGCTTGGAAGCTACACTATTGCCAAGCACTCTCTGCTGAAGACTGCAACATTCATATGGAGTTTGAAAAGATGATGTTGGCTTGGTTTAGAGAATCTCTTAAAAAATATTCTCTGGAGTGATGAAGCTGTATTCCACATAGGTGGGTTTGTAAACCGTCATAACTGCCACTACTGGGCAGAAGCACCGGCGCAGCCAGAAATAAAAAAAGGGGGGGGACTACATTTTTTTGTTATGATTAAAGCATATGCAAATCGCGGAAAGTTTCATTTAGGCAAATTGTTACAAATTACAAAGGTTTATCGATAACAGGCAGGAGTCCTGCCGTTGTTCATGCAGCAGAAGCATTAAAATATACATAAATGAAAGAATAAAAGTGGTTTCACCTGATTTTACAATTTTATTTTGTTTGATGATGCAACAGCGGATGCAAAAAACGCCTTTTCTTAACATAGGCCATACCAGAAAGTCGCTGACTGCTGTTATTATTTAGGCAAGCTGGCATAATATTTTAACTTTGAAATTTAATATATTGTAACAAATTAAGAGCAAATGAGATGTATAAACGAAATTTGGTTTACGCCGTAAACAGCGTAGAATGCTTCGAGAGAGGATTTCTAGGCTCGGCTTAAATTGTGTGCAAAATCGCAAACGTACGGGCGTGTCGTTCGTTTGTTTAAAACAACTGACTGCTTGTACGCTGGTAAGGCGACACGCCGAGCTTACCGAATTTTGGTTTAAAATAAACTAAAAGACGAAGTTTTGCGCTCACGATTGTATGCATAGCGTAGATCGGGATTAGGCGGACGACATCTGCGCGACTTTTTGCTTGCAACCAGCACGCTCAGTTTTGACTTTGACACAATTTGTACAACGTCGTCGGACTTCTGCTCTGGTAGACACCGAGAACACTGTTACAAATCAACACAGCTCTATGGTGTAACATGCGGACATGGAAATGATCGAAAAAGATTTCCTAAAAATAAATTAGCGTACTATTTACTGTAATAAACATTTGACATTGTGCAGTTTGCAGAAGCAAGACTAATTCAAACCAGCCGATCCCCTGTTCACCCAACCTCAGCTGAAAACGAATTTAACGAATCAAACTAACATCGTAGCTACGCTTTTGGTAAACTATAAAAACCTTTTGAGCAATATTATATTAATTCCACGGTTTTTCAGGCAAACGGATTCTCTAGGCTATTGGTCTAAATGTAGATCTACATAAGGCGGTTTAGTCCAATTACGTCTGATATCTTTTCCAGTGTAAACTCAAAAAAATGAAAAACAGGCAAAATGTATGTATTATGTAATCAAATGACATGCGTATATTTATACGCGAGATCGGTTAACGGACCCAATACAGTATAACAAAAAATCAATTTCAATGTTACAGATATATGCAGAGTCATTCTATTAGAAGAGATTTGCTTTCCTTCAGCAATTAGTGTTTTTTTCAAATGTTTTTAATTAAAATATTCTGGAAGTTTAATAGGGGTGAAATACGATTTGACTATCCATTCGCAGCCCTCCCTTGCTGCTTAACATCCTGGAGTATGCAACTATGATACTACTAATTATTGCACTACTGTTTTTTTCTTGCTTGTGGGTGTGTACGCAAGAAAAAAAAAATTATCTTCATTTATCATTTACTTCGTGGACTGCTACACGTCAGACCTTGGTTGCCCCAAATTCTCATCGGTATCGGATCTGATTCTACCTTTTCGAAAATGATGAGTTTTGAAACAAAATAAATTGTGTTTTTTGCTGACGAGACACTATCATTCTAAGACAGAGCGATACCAGGCTACGCAATGATCAAACATTTTCAATGAATATCAATACTGACTATACAAGCATTTTGACTTTTCGAGTTTTGTTTCTACGCTGTGTTGCAAAAATGCAATGTGGCAAAATTCTTGTTTCAATAAAAGCAAGTTTTTATGGGCGATTGCCATATTAATGTGACGTAATAAATAACTTTTTTCAATCATTTTACCAAAATGGCTATTTTGGTAGGGTGGCCATACATCCCGTTTTTGCTGGGACAGTCCCGTTTTTAGGCCTTGTCCCGGTGTCCCGCCCAGTTTACCACTTTGTCCTGGAATTTTTGATTCAAAATTTGCTTTTATTAATACAGTATGTCTACGATACACAAACGAGCCATTTGTTATGCTGTATTAACTTGCAAGGCACAAATTCCTAGCTATAGGTTAGCATTACTTTACGCAGATAGGTTGGCATTTATTTACGCAGTTGCAGGATGGTTGAAGCAGCGTAGGTTTAAGGAGAAGGTACAGAGCTGTTTTTTTGTCATTAAAAACTTTAGCTAGCGTAAGCAAGCACTGGTCATTATAAACTTTTGTCATTAAAAACTTTAGCTGTTTTTTTCGGTAAAAGTTGACAGAAGTTGATGTAACCGCATAACGTTACAGTATCTAGATTAATTTTTAGCAATACTATTAAGACATTATGCCCTAAAGAAAATGTAACTTTACAATTGAGCTGAAGCGAGAATTTCCTTATCTGAAAGACACTGGAAATGGTAAAGTGCTGTGCAATCTTTTATTCCTTTTTATGAATGGTCTATACAGGTCTACAAATGTGTTTGTTTACTCATTACTTCGCTCTTGCAGATTTCGTTGCTCGAAATATGTTGCTCGCTTTATTGATGTGCGTACTGTAAATGGTTTGGGAGAAGCTTACTGCTCTTCTCTGGTGCTCTAAAACTAGTACCGTAATGCATGACTGTAAACCTTTTTTTGTGTGTGTGTGTGTGTTTTTTCTTCGTTTTCTGTGAGCGCTTTTGCGCTTGACACAAATAAATAAATAAATAAAAATTGTGGTTCTATATTTTCAATAGTCCATGGTGGACGTGCAGACGTTAATAACCATTTAGGTAGCAAAAAGCACCAAGTCGTGGTTGAAGCAGCTGCATCCTCATCTTGAGTGACTTCTTTTTTCAAAGATGTTGGCTCTGCCTCAGTTGCTACTCTAGCTTTGGCTGCTAAAGAAGCAACTTTTGCTTATCATACTGCTATTCACGGGCAAAGTTTCAGAAGTTCTGATTGTACATCCAAGTTGGTCTCAAAACTGTTTGAACCTAAATTCTCATTAGGGAAAACTAAGTGTGAAACTATAGCTCTTAAAGGCAGTGAATCATCCAGCCAATTCCAGTGGTTTACAATAGCTAAAATTGAACTATAATTTTTGATAGTTTTTGTTTTAATTTTGGGACTGCGGTTGCAAAGATATTCAACAAATACAAAAAGATGTCCACTCGTTTGGAAACTCTGAGTTTTGTTCTTCCCGCCAAAACTATTAGGCCTAATAGTTGAGAGATAGTTTGGCCTAATAGTTTAATAAGATTACAGTAGGCCTAATAGTTTAGAGAACTGTGGTTTTGGTGGGAAGAACAAAACTCAGAGTTTCCAAAAACTTTTTTCGGGAGGACATCTTTTTGTATTTGTGGAATATTTTTGCAAACGCAGCCCCAAAATCAAAACAAAAAATATTAAAAATTATAGTTCAATTTTAGCTATTGTAAACCACCGTAATTGGCTGGATGATTCACCGCCTTTAAGGTCATTGCCCCGATGTGTATTGAAGAACTTCACCAAGAGTTACATCAAATCAACTTTGTCACTGTGTCAATTGATGCGTCGAACATGAAAGAAGTGAAACTTGCGCCGATTGTGGTTCGCTACTTTTTACCAGAAAGTGGCGTTAAGGTAAAACTTTTAGAATTTAAATCGGTTCCCGGAGAAACAGCTGAAATATTAAGTGAATACCTGCTTTCAGTTCTAGGCCAAACAGAACTTAAAGATAAATTGATTGGATTTTGTGCGGACAATTGCAACTCTAACTTTGGCGGTGTTAATAGAAAAGGACATAATAATGTATTCTACAAAGTTAAGGATAACATTAAACGATACCTTGTAGGCATCGGATGTACATCAAACACCACTGCCTTCAGCATGCTGTGGATACTTTGCCAGTATGCGTAAAAAGCCTTGTCTTAAAAATTTATAAATCTTTCATATTTACACTGTTCGGGTTTCTGAACTTAAAGAGTTTTGCAATTTTGCTGATGTTGAGTACCAACGACTTTTGCAGCACGGCAATACCAAATTTTTGTCGATGCTACGCACTTTGGAGAGGGTTTTTGAGTTGGTTGAAGCATTGAAAAGCTACTTTAATTCACAAGAACATTGTCCAACTATAATTCTCCAAGGCTTTGAGAATCCAACTCAAGAACTCTATCTGTGGTTCGCTTATGGACAGCTGAAGTACTTTAACGAAACAATGTTAAAGTTGGAGGGACAAAAGACGAGTGCTGTGGAAGTGGTGATTGTTCTTACAGAATTGAAGTTACCGGTAAACCTACACAAAAAAGAGTTAATAATGTTGTTCCACACCAAGCAAAGTGTATATTGGAAAAGCTTGAGAAAGATGGAGAAGTGAATGCAAAATTCTTTCTTAATCAAACTACATGCTTTTACGAGAAATGTGAATCATACCTGGATGTTTATCAACATGCGTACGATGGTGTGACACCTCATCTTTGGCTGAACTCAAGTGAAGATCTATCCTGGCAACCTGTATGTGCATCAGCGGAAAAGATCAGCTCCATGTTTGCGAAGCAAATAATCGATATTGACGCTCTTTTCAACAAGCACGTTCTGGTGAAAAACTACAACTCTGCAAGCGACAGAAAAGAGAGATGGAAAAATACAACCATATCTTATGAGCAAAAGTGGACCCAATTGCTACAGGCTTTCAAGGATAAAGACATTCCCATTTCAAACTTTCAGAAACTGGTCGAGTTTGTATTTTGCTTACCAAGAACATCAGCTCCGGTTGAAAGAATTTTTTCAATCATGAAAAATATGTGGTCTAATGACAGAAGCAGTATGCATGAAAAAATGTCAAAGCTCTCCTCGTGTGCAAAAGTAACATTGATTTGACATGTATCGAATTTTATGAGAACATAAAGTCAAACGTTGTGCTATTAAAAAAGGTGCTGGGCACAGATAAATATCACTGATTATTTGATTTGTTGATTAACCGTAATTCGTTTTCTTTTTGTGTGTTTAGTACCATCGGGGTGCTCTAACTGGCGATTTGCCAAAAAAGATCAATTTCATTGTATCTAAAATATACAGTACTTTACTGTACTGACGTAGTGTGCTTTACAAATACCATATAGAACATTAGCATAGCGTCGTGTTGGCAGTTTGCTATAAGCGTCACATTTTTGCATTTTGAAAAAATGGCCAACCCAAATTTTGATTGTAACTCATTTCCATTGCTACGTTACATTGATTCACTTTGCGTTTTTGCTGCAAACGTTTGTTCAACCCGAATATCTCGGAAACAATACATGCTGTACGGTTGAAATTTTTTAAAGGAAGAGAAGCTAATGATCTTCAAAAATTTTTTCAAAAATGCAAAAGTTTTGATGTTGCTTATTTGCAACTCAGGGTAGAATTACACTCAAGTTTAGCGTTTTAAAATTAGTTTTATGGCATTTAATTTTTTTTTAATATGTTTTTTGAAATTGTGCTCTTTCAAACGGGGTGGGGGGGACTGGTCCCCCTAATCACCCCCCCTGGCTGCACCAGTGAGGAGAAGATCCATGTGTTATCAGTGAAAAAATGCAGAATCAACCCAAGATAATGGTATGGTGTGGAATGACTTCGGATAGGATTGTGAGTCCCTTCATCTGTCATAATCCCATTGAATGCCAAAAGGTACTCCACTATGCTGAGAGATGAAGTTTGGCCAATTATCAGTGCTTGGGATAATATTAAAGATTTGATTTTCATGCAAGATGGAGCTCCACCACACTTTGCTATCGTTGTTTGTGAATGGCTGAATGACCAATTTCCTGAAAGTTGATGCTGTTCATGGTCAATTTGAGAAGCTGGTGGTGAATGATGGTGCCCAAGTTGAATTTTGAATAAAAGTCCTTGCATACTAAATTTTGAGTTTTAATTGAATTTTAAATGAAACTCCTTGCAATCATTAATTGAAGAAATTACGCTTCAAAAATAAATTTTAGTTATTTTAAAATAGGGAGTTACTTTCGAATCAACTTGTGATTTAAATTTATCACACTCAATGCATTTCCTATAATAAAAATTTGGTATCGTTATACTCTTCACGATTGTTCAGCACCCTAGAATTCAATTTGTAAGCTGTTAAAGACAATCTTAACCAACGCATGCAAGTAAAACGAATGATCAAGTTATATCTTAGTTCGGCTTTCCCCATATAAATTCTGGTTACGCGAACAAGACCAGCCAGAAAATGGTGTTTGCGCTTGACTAATGCTCATTTCATATGTGCTTCAAAATCGATTTTTTTGCTAGTTTTTCGAGCGGAACAGATCAGCTCAAATTCAGATGAATTTATGGAAGGATTGCGTTTGGGGATCAGGGCCGACATGGCAGAATGTGCTAGCAAGCTCGTAAAGGCCATTCTTGCTCGCTAAAAAGTGCTAACGAGCAAAAAATCTTTGTAGACAAACTGAGCTGTCTCGCCCAACACATGTTAAAACTGCTCGCTCGAATTTCTGTGCAAGATGTTCGTAACTTGTGTTAGTACGTAATAAATATCTCATTGTGATGTCAGATGCTTTTCTACTTCAAAATGATGCACTCAAGCGTACAGTATGTTTTGCATTGCAATGGAAAAAGATACTATAAGCTATGCGTTATTATTATAAGCTAGCAAATTCCTTTATTGATGATAGTTAATAAATGAATGACAGAATTTAATTATATTTTTGGATCAATGTGAAATAAGAACAACTTTTTCTCAACTATAATTTTTTTAAATGACGTAAAGCACCCTTGGGGTTGCTGGTGGGTAAACTCATGTGCTAACAGTAACTTTAGGTCGTTAGGTTTGAAAATTTTTCAAAAGTGAGCTAGTTGAAGTACATTCTTCCTTTTTATGGACCGTGATTTTTAGGCACGGGACATTTAAGTGACGCCGATTATGCGCCAGGACTTTTAGGTTCCAGTACTTTTAGGCGCCCGAGGTGAAAAAATTTTTTTTCCAAAATTTTTTTTTCCAAAGAAAATTATTTTTCTGAAGTAACTTTTTTTCAAAAAAACGTTTTTTTAAACGTTTTTGAAATTTTTCAAATACAAGCTTTTTTCAAAAAAATTTTTTTCAAACAAAAAAGTTTCATTTCCATTAAAATGTTGATATCTTCGAAGCTTTTCATATGACACTTGTCAAGAAGAAGTGTCAGAATAGAGATCACAGGAAAAGGAGCGGCTATAGAAAAAAGCCGAGCAGTGATTGGCGAGAAAGGAATCAATGATAGAGCGTCATTTGTGTACATACAATCTTTAAGCTGTACTTGAATTCTTTTTGTTGGCAGAGAGCGGGGTTAGAAGTTTTGATAAAAGTGACTTCAAAAGCAAATTGATTTCTTATTGCATTTTTTTCAATAATTAAAAATGTTTTACGCTACATGTTCACTAACCTTTCTTACCTAATCCGGACGCATGCAATCTCCATCCCGCAGTCTCAAATTTTGTGGTGCACGGGCACGATTTGCTTGTGTAATATTGGCACACGCAGCAACCCACGTGACGTTTCATGTTTTTTTTTAGTTTACCTCTACCAAACAATACAGTGCAAACTTTTTCAGGAGCTAAGGGTTCATCTTTCAGCAGATTAGTGGAACAATGTTTAAATGGAAAGTTTGAAGTTTAATCTTTACAACTTGTTGTAAATACACTTAAAGTAAAAACAATGTTAAATTCTTGCAGTTAACTTCTTTACAATTGCCTGAAAAACTTTTGAAGTTGTACAGGATTGTATGCTGCCTCAAATTATTGTTTTACTTTCGAATTATTTTTGTTGCAACATAACTCAGAAACACCACTCAATTGATCGTTTTACTAGGCTATTGATTATTTTCAGTTAGGCTAACTTCATACTTAATCGAACGTTTTCGGCATTTTACAGAGCACCCTCATCAGGAAACTAAAAATTAATAACTAATATCACTATCAAATAAACTGAAACATAGTTAAAAGTCCTTTTCTCAACTTACAATAATAATTTGGACAAGCAACTACATCTGGCTGAACTGTCAATTCAAAATTGGCAATTGATGAAAATACAATTATGACATTAAACACAAAATGGTGACTTCACAAACTATCATTAGTTATTAGGCTATCACGGTAAAACATCACTGCACACACAAAAAAACATTGATACACACCCAATAAAAAGGAGGCCCCATTTGCATATATTTGTTTATTGATGGTTGGATTCGGCGTTTTGATTTGGAGCGCTTCATGTATTTTCGCCTCATATGCATTTTTACACATTACGCTAAACCGGTCTAATTGAAATTTAGGGTTTTCATCTAGGCAGCTGTTGCAATTTAGAATGTGGTTTTTGGTTTCACTTTTGTTTGATTTGCAGTCACTAATATGTTTCTTTGCTCTTACCAAATGCCGTGCTGAATAACCTACGTAGGTTACATTCACATCACGTGAACATGTGTATTTGTACATGACATTTAACTGTAGATAAGAAGGTGTCCGGTTCTTTGTTATTAAAATAGCTAGAAATTTTGGTGGTTTTAAATATGGGTGTGATTCCTGTGTCCAATTTGCTTTTGATTAAAACCCGTATATTTATGAAAAAAGTAGTTGACGTTTTCCCGAATACTGCACTGTAAGAAAGAATTTTCTTTTTTGCAGTTTAGATGAGTTAAAATCTTGATTACATGTGCCATTATTTTAGTCGAAAGTTTTTCCAGAATTCGGTTAAAAAACACGATATCCATTTTTGCTGAATAATTGTCTCCAGTTACGTAGTTTGTTTTGAAAGAGAAGTTTTGTTGATTTGTACTGTGAGTTGTTTTATATTTTTTGTACTGTGAGTTGAATTAGAAGTGGCTGCAAACTAGACAACCATTTTCGACAATTGTTGTATAGTTTAAATTTATCTCGTGCACTGGATTCAGGGGTGCACCTGGAAATTTTTAAAGGGGGGGAGGTATTTTTCAAAAACCATCCAGTACCCAATTGTGATTAATTTATTTTAATCGTTAGTTATTATAGTCAAACAGGGTTTCGCGGTAATAGTTGCATTTTGTGGCATTTGTTTAGTAAGAACCCTTGTAATAGCGATTTAGTTGTTGGTTGTGAAGATTATTTGCGAAAGATCAAGTTACCACTATGGGGGCCTTGGAACAAAGCCCACAGCTGCTGGGCGATTCTTGCAATTTTGTCGAAAGCAACAACCTTGTTAACGCCATTTGAATGACATTTTGCACGTTTCTAGAGCATTTAGAAAAAGCTAAATTACTAAGATTTGTAAGAGTCGCAAAGAATTTGTTTTGCTCAATTTAGTCAGTCCGCGCACAGTTACTGATCAGGTCCAAAATACGTTTAAATGCTGAAAGATTGCGTATTTGACTTAAATGTTTTTAGTGAATGCATTTCTAAATTCAAAAAACTTGTTAACTAGTGGTACAGAATTTCAAAATAGCTTTTAATAGCATTGGAGCGATCATTTCCACTCTTTAAGCAATGGGTAGCCTTGAAAAAGGTTGTTTCAGATTGTACGTTTTCGTCCAGCTTTCTTCAGGAATCTACCCTGCAATGAAGAAATATTAAAATGCAGTGGCATACATACAGTTTTAATTACATTGAACTAGATAATGGGTTGTTATTATGACGTATGATGCTGCAAAAGTCGCCAAAAATACTGTAAAGTTAATGCAAAAATATAGAAAAAATACTTGGAAATGATAGCTTCGACGCTATTGAAAGCTCGTTTTAAATTCCTGAATACGATTGTAGAATAGAAATCTCGACGTTTGATTATAAGTTTGTTGTGGCTTTGATCTTCAAACGGCAGATTTGTTTGCTTTTTTTAAAGTGCATTTGGCTTTGTACTTTTTTCAAACAATGGCAGCTTTTTTCACTAAATGGTTGTAGACTGTCTCTTGTTAGTTTCAAGCTCTGTTCTGTTCAGAAGTTATTGGTCGGGTATAATATATCCATTATTTAGTATCCATGGATGTATTAAATGCACATTAGTTACTCAATGTTTCTGTCAGGACTATTGTTGGTGAGACAAATGTGAAATTTTCAATTCATAGGTAAATATCGTCCAGGATCAAATTCCGACCCTAAAACAACATCTTAAGTGATTAATAACAACTTACATGATTTTTTAGCGAAAAGTAAATGTAGCAAAGCGTTAGAAACTGCATTACATTAGCAAAAGTTTTGTTTTTGTTGCTGCGTGTGCCAATATTACGCAAGCAAATGGTGCCCGTGCGCCGCAAAATTTGAGACTGCGTGCTGGAAATTGCATGCGTCCGGATTAGGTAAGAAAGGTTGGGAACATGTAGCGTAAAACATTTTTAATTATTGAAAAAAATGCAATAAGAAATCAATTTGCTTTTGAAGTCACTTTTATCAAAACTTCCAACCCTGATCTCTGCCAACAAAAAGAATTCAAGTACAGCTTAAAGATTGTATGTACACTAGGGCGTTGCAGTTGCCCCGAACTCTTCCGATTTTTTTCTACCTTCTTCAAAATAGGAGGTTGCCAAAGAAAATTATGATTACAAAGTTTAAGAAAAAAAATTGAGGTTTAGGGGTCGCACAGAGACCTTTTTTACCCAGGTTTTGGAATTTGTTTTATTTTGTGCCGCTAGATGGTGCTATGTGAAATCTTTGTTACTAATGAGTTATTGCAAAATTGAACATTCACTTTTGGTCATAAACATTCAAAAAAACTTCAGTACAACTTCTAAAACTGTTTACATGTATGTCTTTTGTTTGTTTTTTTCAGCATTAATAGTAGTCAAAATCTATCACAGTTATGAGCTGGGAAACTACAACAGAAACTCTATTTGAGTTAGACCTACAGTATCTGTTTTGGCTGGCTGTTAAAACAGAGTAAAACATAGCCTACAATGTTACTTTCATAATGGCGGTGCAGACTATGCTTTAGGCCTAGTCATTGAAATCTATTAAAGTGCTGTTCTGACTTACATAGTTACAGCAGCAGGTTACTAAAACCGTGTTTGTTATGTTTTGCTGTGTAAGATGCGGAGTTTGGAGCAACCTACTTGGTATAAGCTCTATAAAACATAGACATTAGTAAATCTACTAGCAATATACTATTACTAGATCTGTAGATTCTTGCAGTTGGCTGCCAGGAACTATTTCTAAACTTGATGACAATACTATTAAAAGCACATGTTTTCCCGCCACAAAGCTGGAATTCCTACAATTTGTCAATAAAAAATAATTGAGGAAGTAAAGAAGCTGGTAGATGAAATGAATAATTTGTGCAAATGCAACTTTAACAGAACAAACAGTAAAAAAGCAAACAAAACCATTGAAAACTTCAAGGAAAATTCTCTCTCTCCTAATAGCACTATTTCCTGTGAGGGTTGTGGGGGGGGCAGCAGCTCGAGATTAAGCTACCACACTTCACGGTTTTCCATCAACCTCGTCATCTCGCTTGGTTGAAGTCCCAAACAATTCCACCCAAGATCCTTAATGTAATATTGATTTATCTACAGTAGTTCTGGGTCGTCCAACTGTTTTTTTTTTCCCATTTGCTTTGGTAAGTAAAGCTTGTATGGAAGTTTTTTCTCATGCATTCTACTTACATGGCCAAGCCATCTAAGCTGAGATTTTTTAATTTGAAGAAGTAGCGGCTCTAGAGATTTTCAAATCTTCAGAGATGTGCACCTTGTTTAGTGTTTCTTGAAACATGAAGCATATCAGTTTTTACTGAGCTTATTTTTATTCCTGCAATGTCATAAGCAGCTGCAAACCTATGATGTAAAGTGCACTGAAAACCAGATTCTGTAGAAGCAGAATAAAATCATCAGCACATAGCAGGCAACTGATTTTTCAATTTCCTATTGTGGCAAACTCATCAGCTTGGTTGCATTTGTCGATCCAATTCATGTAAACAATAAAGAAGAGAAGAAACAAATCACATTTTTGCCGGAGTTCAATGCTTATATGGAAAGCTTTGATTGCCTGCCATTTACTCAACCACGAAACTCCAGTCGGCACCATAGAATGCCCTAATTGCATGTAACAACTGACCATTAATGCCATTCTTCTTCAGAACCCTCCAAAGATAGAAAGGCAATCATATTATACTTTTTCAAGATCGACAAAGCATGCAAAAAGATCTTTGCCATATTTTCAAGATTTCTCAAACATTGAAAAAAAATTGAACACAACAATGAAATCTTGGTCATAAAACCAACGCCTTAACATGATTGAAAAATGAAGAAAAAACATTTTTGCATAGCATGATGTCTGATTAAAAAACCAGTATCGAGAATGTGGGAAAAACTTTGGCTGTTAAAAAAAAGAAACGGAAATTATAACAGCATATTAATAAGTTGCTTTTTGTTAACACAGCTGTCTAGAATAAAAAAAAAACAAAAAAAACTGACATTGGGTAGATAACAATAATGAGCACTTTTCAGAATAAAATCATGGCCAGATGTGAAATTATTTAATAAATTACAAAAATATTCAATAATTGGGTATTAATTATGCTTGTAGCAGTAGGTTTATAATGCAACTTTTGATAACTTTGATTTAAGAAGTTCTTTTGTTGGCTACGTACTAAACAACAACTCCCAAAAACAGTAGAAATGATCAAAAGGGATCTTAGGTTCGACTTAAAGTCCAAAAACATTCAAAATGAAAAAAACATTTTTTTTTTTTGAAATTGCCAAAATTTTTATGTCACTGTGTGACCCCTAAACATTGACAAATTTTTATGAAACTTGAGCAAAGGGGTTTTTATGCAAAGCCTCCAACTTGAGCTGAGGTACAAGTTGCTACGATAAAATTTTCAAATTTATGGGGCGGCTGCAACACCCTAACGTACACAAATGACGCTCTATCATTGATTCTTTTCTCGCCAATCACTGCTCGGCTTTTTTCTATAGCCGCTCCATCTCCTGCGATCTCTATTCAGACAATTCTTCTTGACAAGTGTCATATGAAAAGCTTCGAAGATATCAACATTTTAATGGAAATGAAACTTTTTTGTTTGAAAAAAATTTTTTTGAAAAAAGCTTTTATTTAAAAAATTTGAAAAACGTTAAAAAAAACGTTTTTTTGAAAAAAAAAGTTACTTCAGAAAAAAAAAGTTTTTTGGAAAAAATACTTTTTAAAAAATTTTTTGAAAAAAAATTTTTTTGAAATAAAAATTTATTTTCACCTCTGGCACCTAAAAGTCCAGGCGCATAAAAGTCCCGGCACATAATCGGCAGAACCTAAACGTCCCATGCCTATACGTCTGTGCCTAAAAGTACTAGACCGTCCTTTTTAGAACCAGTAAATCTTGACTTGAGACTGGCTGTTTTTAATTTTTTGCCAATATTCTGTCTCATTTGTTCTTGATTTTATAAAAATTTTTGAGAGCATCGATGTCAATTTTAGCGAGCATGTTTGAAACACTGTTTAATTCCTATTGGTCTGTCTGCTTAAGTGAAAGCTTTTTTCTTGCTTTTGCAGCATCGTAAAATTGCAAAAGCGAAAAACCAAGCTTTTTTCAAGGTAAACAACTGCCAAAAAATTTCTCAATTGCTTGCACAGAGCAACAGAGCTTGAATAGTTGCAATTTTGCTTGCAAACACAAGAAAATTACTAATTTGAATTTTTTTTTTGTTTTTGGCTTGTTTTGCTGTCGAGGCTGGCATTGTTTTTAATTTGGTCTTAAATTTTGAGCAAAAATGAGCCTCATGTTGTAGAAAATCGTTCTTATAAAAGAAGTGTATTGCTATTTTTGTCAACTGGCAGTACTCCACATTTCTTTTATTGATCGAAACAGCAAATGGTTCCCCATGCAAAAGTTTAATAGCAAACATGGCGACGATTTTAATTAATTTTCAGCAAAAATTCGCTTTAGTTAAAAGTTTTCTACATTTTGCCATTAAATTTCTGAACCAAAAAGATTCCTCGTATGCTTAAAAAGTGCTTCAAGATTCTCTTTAAGTTGGCGAGGAAAATGTGATGTTTTTTTACTCGAACTGCTTTCCGCAAGTGCTCGAAGCAACTTAGTGAGAAAGAATGACGTAACGGATTATGCAAGGCTTTACATACAGGTGCAAAAATGACTTCTTTTGTTTAGCGAGTATTTCGTTCGATAGCGACTCTTAAAAAAAACTCGTTAATTAAAGCGAACAAGGAAATTCCTGTTATGTTGGCCCAGATCAGATCCACGATTATGTTCGTAGACTGATCCACGAACATAATCTTTCCATAAATTCAGATAAATCCTCAGCTCTAATGCATCTGTTCAATACTTAAGCTTTATGTTGTTTTATTATATTATGTTACTTTTCAACTAGAAACTTTTTTTGTCCTTTCTCTTGATGCTATTCTAAACTTAGTGTGACCTTTGATGTAGGTTGTTTTCACCTCATGATGTCATGTAACATTTTATATTTTAATGCTTTTGGTTTTAATTTTTTTTTAACTGAAAGTTTGAGGCAACAGCATTAGCTGGTCCAGGTTTTTCTGCAATTTTTAGTGAATTTTATCTCTCAATGTGGAATTTAAGTCAGTTATTACTTACGGTAGTTTTCATTACTCTATTATGTCAGGGGTAAGTATTCTTTTTCAAGTAAGTTTAATCCATTTAGTGACCACTTAGTTTAGCTGTACCATTTCCTATACGCATCTTTCCAGATTTAACTCCCAGCTGCTCCCTCATCCGGTTGTTGTTGTTGTAGCATATATTTATCCTCCTGTCACCAGACAGCGTCAGACGCTAACTTGTTGGACGATCCGCACACTTTTCATTACAACGACTACTTGTGATTGGAGGAATCCGCACCTGCTTAGGAGTTTTTGATGATCCAATGTTCCTGTGGATTTCTTCAAATTCTTATCCACTGAATTTGCTGCTTGTTCGAAGCCACCAAGCAGAGATAATCATCGTAAAGCATTTTATCCAAGGAAGCAACAACGTGACTAGGGTGCGGGTTGAACCTAGATCATTCGATCAGGTTCGTCGTAAAAATGACGCCTTTACCCATTCGGCCACGGTTGATAACAGGGATTAAGTTTCATGTTTGTATTAAGAATTACATCACATGCAGTGTTACCACTAAGCCGATTTTTTTTCAGCGAATCAGCGATTTGTTGGAGCAAGGGCAAATAAGTTTTGGCAATATAATAAACATAGCTTTAGAAAATTTGACAAATTTGTGGAAATATGACATTTAGTATACTTTATTATTGGATTGGTATAAAATTTAGGGCACATAAATGTCTTTTTAGGGCTTTGGGCACAATTGTTTAAAGAAAATTTGGGCACTCTCTGATTAGCCATAAAGTTAGAAGGAACACAGATCACATGTAACTTTTTGAGTGACTATTCTATGTTTTTCAATTGATAATGGTTCAAGAATAAATCGAAATTGTTTTAAATCTGGAACAATGCATATAGAAAATTGTAAAGCTAAACTAAGTGGCCACTAAGTGGATTAAACCTACCGAAAAACATAGCACTTGAAAAAGAATCTTATATAGCAGAGTAATGAAAACTAACTAATAAGTGACTTAAATTCCACATTAACGGATAAGATTCACCAAAAATTGCAGAAAAACCTGGATCAACTAATGCTGTCGCCTCAAACTTTCAGTTAAAAAAAATTAAAACCAAAAACATTAAAATATAAAATGTTACATGACATCATGAGGTGAAAACAACCTACATCAAAGGTCACACTAAGTTTAGAATAGCATCAAGACAAAGGACAAAAAAAAGTTTCAAGTCAAAAAGTAACATATAATAAAACAACATAAAGCTTAAGTATTGAACAGATGCATTGGAGTTAAGGATCCACCTGAATTTATAAAAAGATTATGTTCATGGATCAGTCTACGAACATAATCATGGATCTGATCCGCAAACGCAATCCTTCCATAAATTCATCTGAATTTGAGCTGATCTGTTCCGCTCGAAAAACTAGCAAAAAAATCGATTTTGAAGCACATATGAAATGAGCATTAGTCAAGTGCAAACACCATTTTCTGGCTGGTCTTGTTCACTTAACCAGAATTTATGTGGGGAAAGCCGAACTAAGATATAACTTGATCATTCGTTTTGCTTACATGCGTTGGTTAAGATTGTCTTTAACAGCTTACAAATTGAATTCTAGGGTGCTGAACAATCGTGAAGAGTATAATAACGATACCAAATTTTTATTATAGGAAATGCATTGAGTGTGATAAATTTAAATCACAAGTTGATTCGAAAGTAACTCCCTATTTTAAAATAACTAAAATTTATTTTTGAAGCGTAATTTCTTCAATTAATGATTGCAAGGAGTTTCATTTAAAATTCAATTAAAACTCAAAATTTAGTATGCAAGGACTTTTATTCAAAATTCAACTTGGGCACCATCATTCGCCACCAGCTTCTCAAATTGACCATGAACAGCATCAACTTCCAGGAAATTGGTCATTCAGCCATTCACAAACAACGATAGCAAAGTGTGGTGGAGCTCCATCTTGCATGAAAATCAAATCTTTAATATTATCCCAAGCACTGATAATTGGCCAAACTTCATCTCTCAGCATAGTGGAGTACCTTTTGGCATTCAATGGGATCATGACGGATGAAGGGACTCACAATCCTATCCGAAGTCATTCCACACCATACCATTATCTTGGGTTGATTCTGCATTTTTTCACTGATAATACGTGGATCTTCTCCTGCCCAGTAGTGGCAGTTATGACGGTTTACAAACCCACCTATGTGGAATACAGCTTCATCACTCCAGAGAATTATTTTTTAAGAGATTCTCTAAACCAAGCCAACATCATCTTTTCAAACTCCTTATGAATGTTGCAGTCTTTGGCAGAGAGTGCTTGGCAGTAGTGTGGCTTCCAAGCACACCATTTAAGATCATTTGTGAGCACATTACGAACACAGCTAAAGGAAAGTCCAGTTTGCTATGAGTTTTATCCCTCAAGAGTTTCTTGCAAAATTAGCTGATGTAGTTTGTGGTCGACTTAAGAAGCTGGTGGCGAATTATGGTGCCCATATTGAATTTTTAATGAAAGTCCGTGCATTTTGAATTATAAATAAATGTCCATGCAACATATTTTCTTATCATATTCATTAATTGGAGAAATTACGCTTCAAAAATAAATTATATATAGTTATTTTACAATTGGGAGTTACTTTCGAATCACCGTGTATATAGCACTTGTATGCAAAAATTTGCTTGAAAAGATTGTGAAAAATGGTTGTCGAGTCTGCAGCCACTTCTAATTCAACTCACACTGCAAAAGTAATCCGAAAGTAAAAAATAATTTGAAACAGCATACTATCCTGTACAACTTCAAAAGTTTTTTATGGGTCTATCCATGCTTAATTTATAGTTTTTTTGTAAAATGTCGACCCATGTTCTAGAATCTTTTCCTAACTTGGCATGGGGGTAGAACAGAGTAAAAAAAACTGTTGGCAAAAAATTTTACCTTTTTAGCACAAGCCGTTCCTAAAGTGTGGCCTTTTTAAAATTGTGCAAAATAGTGAATTTTAAGGATATGCATGAGTGATTTTGACCTCTAACGCTCAAAGTTGAGGTTGGAGGTTGCAGTAAATTGCTACCTTCCATTTTGGACCTTACCAAATCCAATAAAACGGTTATTTTTAAGCTAAAAAGATTGTTTTTTGAGCTATTTAATAATTTAGGTGTTTCTCTTTGGGCCTTGATTATGGGGTGCTCTGACTTTTTTTTCCTAAAAAATGTTTTAACCCCATCTTGAATGACTACTTTTCATGGCTAATATGAAACCAAGCTTTGTCAAGCTGATGTAACATATATTATAAAGCATCAAAATTAATGAACTATGCATTTCTTCAGTTTTTCATTTTAGAAACATGTCACAAACGATAACCAACTTTTCCAATACTTTTTTCTTAAATATAACTCTATTACTTTTTAATAGTAACATTTCTTTGTTTAAAGCATGCCTGAAAGTTAAGTCTTTGCTATTTATCAAAATTTGCTTGATAATTTGCGAGCTGTTTATGGTCATACTCAGACATGGGCATGATCTGATCTTGAAGATCAAGATCGTGATCTGATCCTGATTGTCAAGATCAAATTATTTTTATGCTCTGATCTTGAAGAAGCTATTTCATGGCTCCGACATGGAATGCAGTTTAAACTGGAGAAAGTAATCCGCATTTGTCGTGCTACAGACAGGGCAGGTACGAAGCAGTATGCAGACATTACACAATCTTGATCTTCAAGATCACCAAAAGATGGTGATCTTGCCCATCTCTGGTCATACTAAACGGGTTACCTCTGTGAGACATAGCACTGGTTGAAGATCACCATATAAAACTTCAACGCAGAATCAGAAATAGTGTATCAGTAACTAAAAGCATTCAAATCATTAACCTGATTTTTATGTCTTTTTAACCCACCATTTGAGAATTCAATCAAACATAAGAAATAGCAAGTCTTTGAGTGAAAGCTAACAAGCTCACTATTAATGCTGTTAAATCTAGAGCATTAGCTATATATAACTCAGGGAGCTAAAACTGCCATACAAAAACCAAAAATCTTATGTGATGGTCGTCCAATAGCTGTAAATAGTAATGTTAAATACTTGGGACTATGTGTTACGAAAACCTTAACTTTGACATTCATCTCAAATTTGTTGAACGAAAAATCGTCTACGCAGTGGGTATACCAAATAAATTGAAATGCTCTTTCCCCAAGAAAATTCTTTTGCAGCTCTATCATGCATTAATTTATCCTCATCTTCTCTATGCAGTTCCCATATGGGGTTCTACCTACAAATCTTATCTCCACAAAATTTCAATTCTTCAAAATAAAGCTGCTAGGATCGGTTACCCAGACAAAATGGAATTCCAGGGCAAACCCTTCATATACCAACCTAAAGGTCTTAAAACTGAACAAACTTTACCAATATGGAGCTGGTAAAATAATATATAATTTTAATCCCAAGCAACATCCATATAACCTAAACCAATACTTCACAAAGTCCAATGTCAGACATTCCTGCCCCAAACGCAGTTTCACTTCTCTCATGGTTACGATCCCATTAATGAAAAGCACGAAGCTGCAACAATCTTTTTTTATACCAGGGTGTTTAAACCTGGAACTCGATTCCCCACACATCAAAATGTCCTCCTTTTCTATGTTTAAATCTGATTCTTAGCAGTTCTTTTTTGAACAATATCTAAGTAGAATTTTTACTAGAATTGGCTCATCTCTCTTAAAGCAATAACTTCAAATAGACCTGAAGCTCTTATAATATAAGCAAGACGGTGCATAGTCGCGGGCTGTTTAACTAGATGACTGTAACAGGTCCCTTCCAGTCTCTGGTCGTAAAAAGTTATTTTTTGTTTTGCTATTGTAAACTATTTTTTATTTGGTGTGTCATTTACTGCATCTTAAAGCAACAAATAATAAATTGAACTTGAACTTAGGAAGATGCATTGGGATGCAGTTTAAAAGTTTCAAATGATAATAAAATAAATTAATGATTGTGAATTGATTTGACAATGGAGTTCCACCAATGTATAGAATAAAGTTTGAAGCTAATTAGACTTAGTTGTTACTATTTTGTTTAATTTTTTCAGACTTAGTGTAGAAAGTTTATAGATTCGTCCATTGGGTGAAGTAGAAGGAGAGTCAATTGCGCAAAAATTTGGTTGTAAGGAACAGTACAAATGTCATCTTGCTCAGACTAATAAAATGATGTTGATGGGCCACGTGGGGCTGTGGGCACATAAATTCAACATCGACTTCTATTTGTGGTTCATTTACACTTAAAATGAGACCCACCCACCAATGGAAGTTATACCAGCATGCCACAAAATCTATGCTCTTAACCTTTTGGTATATTGAACGTATTCTTTGTCACCAGGTAAGATGTAGATCTGTATTTTGTTGTTCTGCTGGTGTCAAGGTTATTTTCAAATATAAAAAACTTAAAAACAGCCAACATTTCAACAGTAAACTAACTGCTTTCATCTATGTACTTTAAATTGGAAAACTAATACATCTTTTCATTTGTAAAAAATTTGATCTTTGTGAGTTTAGAACCCGGTTTTCATGTTTGTTTCCATTTGCTCACTTATTGAAATTGTTATCATAGTATTTCAGATATCGGTTTGATCCTAATTCGTTCATTCTCCTGTTTTTTTGCACAGTGTTATTGCTCATTCTTGTGACACGTGATTACGTCATTTGTTGATTGCTTTGCTTCTATTTGCATTTTAACTCATTCTAGACCTTTTAGCCCTGATGAAAGCAGTTAGTTTACTGTTGAAAAGTTGGCTGTTTTTAAGTTTTTTATGTTTGAAATTAGCTTTGACACCAGCAGAACAATAAAATTCAGATCTTTTGGTATACTGCTGGTGAAAAATCAAATATTGCAGAAAATTTTAAGTCTGAGCAAATGTACTTGCATCCAATTTGATTCTCTGATATTTGGTGATAAAAATGAAATGAACGTGTTCCAGGATATTTAAATATGGTTAGGAAAGCCTATACGTTTTGAATGTGGCAAATGAAAAAAAAAAGCTCTCAACAATGCCCTAGCTATCATTTGACGCCTGAAAATACATGTTAATTCAGTTTGACAAAGCTTGGTTTCATATTAGCCATGAAAAGTAGTCATTCAAGATGGGGTTAAAACATTTTTTAGGAAAAAAAGTCAGAGCACCCCATAATCGAGGCCCAAAGAGCAACATTGAGATCTGCGAGCAGATGAATTCTTAGCTCCTGAAAAACTTTGTACTACAGTACTTCCTCGATTATCCGGTCTAGTCGGGACGGCATTTCTTCAAAACCTGAACGGATAAGTAAAAAAACCGCATAATTGAATTTCTTTATTTAAACCAAAACAACGCAGCAAGAAGCAGATTCGAATGCACCAAAACTTAAACGAGGTTCAACATCAAATAATGTACTGCATTGAGGGATCTCAGTACTTTTTTATTGAAAGCAATGTTCAATCGACAAAACAATTCTTTTGCGTTTAGCCATCTCAAAATCTAGGATTAAATTTTTTTTGACTACAGACACTGTACACTAATAACTTGCAAAAAGTTATTCCACCTCTCTCATTGAAATAGTTCTGAATCTGTCTTGGTACATAAGAGCTTTGTGAGGTTACAATGACAATTAACAAGTCTTGAGCAAAATTGTATGAAAATAACACTTCATTGTTATATCATAAATTATTATCTGACCCAATGAACGGATAATCGAATGCCGGATAAACGAGGTACGGATAATTGAGGAAGTACTGTATATTGTTTGGTACAGGTAGATTAAAAATAACCATAAAACGTCACGTTGCTTGCTGCGTGTGCCAAGATAACACCAACGACTTGTGCCCGAGCGCGGTGTATAATAGTCTTGGTGCATAATAATTCCGGCGCATACTTAGTTGGTGGCGCATAAAAGTCCCGTGCCTAAACGTCTGGCCTAGAAGTCGTAGACTATATTAGTTCCGTTTTACCGATCATGCGGAGTTATGTGTATAAATATACACATGTCATTTGATTGCATGTATTTTGTTTTTTTTCGCATAGATTGAAAAAGATATCCGATTTACTTGGTCTACACTGCCTGATGTAGACTTGCATTTGGATGAACAGCTTCGAGAGCCCGTTTACCTGAAAAACATTGGAATCAATATAATATTGCTCAAAAGTTTTTGTAGATTACCGGTATTAAAAGCTTAACTACGATGTTAGCTTGATCCTTTGATTTTATTTTCAGGTGGGGTTGAGGAATGGGCGGGCGATCGGCTGGTTTGAATTAAACCAGCAAGTTTAAACTGCGCAATGTCAAATGTTTATTACAGTAAATAGTCCGCTAATTTATTTTTTGGAAATCTTTTTCGATCAATTTCTATGTCCGTTGTCTGCATATTACACCGTATGGTGTATAGCTGTGTTGATTAGAACAATGGTCTTGTTGTCTATCAGAGCAGCGAGTCTGGGGACCACGTCCAAATTGCGTCAAAGTCTAAATTTAGCGAGCTGATTGGTTGCAAGCAAAAAGTTACACAGATGCCGTCAGGTCCACGACAACTGACCGCAAGCCACGCCGATTGGCTGAGAAGGGCGATCCTAAATATATTTTTACTATCCTCAGAGCCATCTTGCCCAAACCCTCACTTTTTGACGAAATCACTGTCACGAAATGAGTGATCAAATCACTGTAACGAAACCATTGGTTCGCGGTCAGTTGACTTGGCGCGGACGCCGTCTGCCTAATTCTGATCTACACTGTGTAAAATCGTGAGCACAAAAGCTTGTCTTTAGTTTATTTTAAACCGAAATTCGTTACAAATTCGGGCTGGGCCTTTGTTCGCAGGCGTGCTGTATAAATAAAACACACCCATTGTATTTCGTTGTGAGCTTTTTTCTGGGAACGCCGCGTTCAGATTTGCATTTTTTGATTGAGAAAACCGCATGTAATAGTAGAGTAGCTAAGTCGAAAATCGTTCACTTCCAGAATAAAGTGTAAAATTTGGCGCAAATTTTTCCCAGTGATGTATAACGATTTTCGAAGGTGAGCCAAAAAATCGGGCTTCGGCAACTCCTACAAATAGCCCCTGAAGTTATGCTCCAGCTTCACCTAGTGGTTAAAGAAAGTTTCTTTGTTGCAAACAAGCTTGCAGAACCAACTGACGATTTTATTGTTTTGCAATCTAGATATTTTGGCATGCCATGACGTCACAGATGATGTAACTATGACGTCATTTCTGCCAAAAATGCATGATTTCAAGCAAAATATTGCTCAGATTGGTGGAGTCCCTCATTGATGTCAAACTCTGCTATTTGCTTCAATTATTAATTAAACATCTTGAGTGGCGTAATTTACATCACTTTTTGACGTAATTATGACGTCATGTTTGCCAAAAATTTTAACAAAACAATATCAATAAATTGTTAATTGAAAATATTAGTTCGATGACCACATTTTGCAATCAGATTATTAATTCAAGATACAGTAGCTGCTTGTAGCAGATGACATCATTTTACATGTTATTATGATGTCATGTTTGCCAAAATTTGCACAAAACAACAGCAATGATTTGTTTGTTAAAAGCAATAGCTTTAATCTACGTTTTGTAATCAAGGTATTAATTCAAGATACAGTACAATAGCTGCTGATAGCAGAATATGTCATTTGGTGACATCATTATGTGTGATGATGTCATATTGCAGTGTTTTGTCCTTTGCTGCAAAGTTGACAAAAATAGATGTGCTTTGTCAGGTACATTAAGAGGACGCAGGCATTATATACTTTTAAATTGAAACCAAGCGAAAATTTAAAGCGTTGACTTGTTGTCTATTCCTCAAGGTGCATCAACAGTTGTTAGGCAGCTTGCGCTATGGCAAGGGTGGTTTCGAGACAACGGTTTCAGATTGAAATTATAGATCCAAAAGTTGAAAAACGGTGTCGTTGTCAAATCTGACATCAAAATGATAGCCATTTTGTTCGTTTTGCGTCATTCTTTCGACTGTTCTTTGATGCAGATAAGTGAGACTCCCTTAACAAAATTGTGGTTGCACCCCTGGATAATAAGGCAAACAATGTCTTAGAATGTAATGTTGTGTATTACCGATGCTTACGCGGGAATGATGAATGTAAACCAAGCACAGTTTGCTTCAAAATACGTCGATCATGGCTTCCTGCTTGATGGTTTTTGCAAGCATTTACTGCCCAGCATTGGTTCAGTTTTCCAAGCACGTACTTCTGTGCACACAATTTTGTTTGTTGCACTCTTCCAACATTTCTTGCACCTGCATTTAAGTAGTACCCCACAAACTTTTGAAGCTTTTGGCAAGTTAGTTGAAACAGGAGAATATCCCATCTTCGTTGCTTGCCAACCCCAAGTCTAAACTTGAAGATGGATTTTCAACATAGGTGGGCAAGTTAATGCAAAATGTTAGCTTCGTTAACCACTTGTCTGTTAACAAACTTCACACCTCCGTTACCGTTAATCTGTTCTTTTCAGCTTTAATTAACGGAAGTTAATAATCGGTACTGATTGCACAACGGTTTTATTTAATCTCATTAAGAACAGTAAAGCCTTATTTATAAGACTAAAATTTTTAAACGTTTCGGACTTAGCTATGTCCATTATCAGTAAAAAGTAAAATCTGAAACAGTAAAAAGTGTAAAGAACAAGTCTCGAATGAAAGTAGGCACATTTCAGTACAAGATGTAACATAGCACTGCAATTGAGTAAAACCTGCTGATGTAAACAAGTTGCTGTTCCACTGCTAAACACACTAAGTATTCCTGTGATACTAGCACTGTACGCAGAATGAGAAAAGAGGGAAAAAACAATCACGTGTTGAACAGATACAAAGTTATTGATGACTGGTCAACATTTATGTTCGATTTCAGTTTGTCGATGCTTGAAGTTTCTAAAATGAAGAGTTGGTTCGATTCCTGGCAGTTCCAAGTATTTTAAGTTTTGCAAAGTCAATTTTATGGTCGGAATTTTCATAGAGGTGGTTGGTAACGTCAGTGTTTTTACATTTTTTGGAGGCGGGGTTGTGTTCGTTGAGTCGTGTAAGCAAATTTCTGGCAGTCTCACCAATGTAGTTGCTGCCGCATGAGCAATGAATAGGATAGACCACATTTGACCAATGTAGCAGTGCTTGACCTTCTTTGACTCGAAAAAACTTTTTAATTTGAATGTGTCGTTAATAACTCTAACTTTCATTTTCCCATTTGTATTTTTTGCAAAAAAGTTGCCGATTTCATGTTGTACTTGCATTGAGATCGGTCCCAGAAAGGGAAGCCTACATGTCAAGTGCTTTTGAGTAGGTTGAGTAGTAATTTGGTTCTCTTCGTATCCGTGTGTTTGGAATTTAAAAAACCTTGAATGCAATTGTCAACAAATGTCCTAGAGTATCCATTTTTTTCCAGCATATCTTTGATTCTCATAAAATCGCTGTGAATCAGTTTGTACGATGATCCAATTTTGTAGGCCCGTTGTAGTAGTGAGTTCACTAAATTGTGTTTGTATCAGTACGGGACAAAACTGGTCCACTTTAAATACAGTTCGGTATGGGTTTTCTTTCTAAAGATAGATGTTTGTATTAAGCTCTTCATTTCAGAAACTTCAAGCATGGACAAACTGAAACCGGACATAAATGTTGACCAGTCATCAATAACTTTGTATCTGTTCAACACGTGATTGTTTATGTTTTTTCCATCTTTTCTCATTCAGTGCACAGTGCTAGTATCACAGGAATACTTAGTGTGTTTAGCAGTGGAACAGCAGCTTGTTTACATCAGCAGGTTTTACTCAGTTGCAGCACTATGTTAGTTACATCTTGTACTGAAATGTGCCTACTTTCATTCGAGACTTGTTCTTCACATTTTTTACTGTTTTAGATTTTACTTTTTACTGATGATGGACATAACAAAGTTTGAAACGTTTAAAAATTTTAGTATTATAAATAAGGCTTTATTGTTTTTAAGGAAGTTAATAAAGTCCTTGATTAAAATGTTCATATCTTCGAAGCTTTTCGTCTGACTTTTGTCAAGAAGAATCGTCAGAATGGAGAGCGTAGAAAAATGAGCGGCTATTTATAGGAAAAAGCTGAGCCGTGATTGGCTGGAAAAGGACCAATGAGAAAGCGTCATTAGTGTACAATCTTTAAGCTGTATACGAATTCTTTTTGTCGGCAGAGGGCGGGGTTAGAAGTTTTGATGAAAGTAGCTTCCAGAGCAGATAGATGAAAAGGTGAGTGGCCTTGGGCAAGAATAGAAAATCTGCTGTCATCATAATGTTGAGCGCAGGTAGGATTTTGTAAAAGATGAAGTCCAATGGCTGAATCAGAAGCAAGAGACTGGGTATTAGTCTGGGTGGAAGATTTGCACCGACGAGCAGGAAGTAAGCGTTTTTGGGAAGAAGAGCAAGAACGGATAGATTTGGGGACATGTTGTTTGATTCTGTCCTGCAGCCTTTGGGAAGTACGGCCTACATACCGACTGTCACAGTGGCATGAGAATTGATAAATCACATTGCTTTTCTGTAAAGCAGGCAGTACATCCTTGTTGGTAGCGGGGAGAAGCTCCTTGGTAGAGTAAACAACACGTGGTTCGACAGCGGAAAAGCACTGTTTGACGGCAGATTTAACTTGCTTTTCAAACCGGGTAGAAACAGAACCGAGACGTAAATGAACAGGGCATTTTTCGGGTCCAAATTTGGGCAGAGTGTGAAATTGCTTTATCTTCATAGCCATAAACGACTTGATCATGTGCTCAGGGTATCCATTAGTCAGTGGAATGGACTTGATTTTGTCTAGTTCCGATGGCAATTTTTCAGGAGAACATATGGCAAGAGCTCGGTGAGTTAATGTCAGGATTAGGTTAGTTTTGCGTTTCGGAGGATTGACCGGTGAATGTGGGTTTCCGATAGATGGAAGTAATGAACTTCGAAGGGGATTTTTCAACAAGAACATCCAGAAATGGGAGAGCCAGGTTGGATTCTTTTTCGAAAGTAAAGCAGAGAGAAGGGTGAAGCGAGTTGAGGCTGTCTAAGAAAAGATCGCATTCATCTTTGTTGCTGAATACTACGAAGGTGTCATCCATATAGCGGTATTACATCTCCGGTTTTGAAGTGGTCTGAAAAAGTTTAGATTCGTAGTAGCCAACAAAAATATTGGCAAGGGCTGGTCCAAGAGGTGATCCCATGGCTACTCTGTCGATATGGCGATGCATGA
Organism: Trididemnum nubilum; assembly: GCA_963965965.1. Classification (NCBI taxonomy): domain Eukaryota; kingdom Metazoa; phylum Chordata; class Ascidiacea; order Aplousobranchia; family Didemnidae; genus Trididemnum; species Trididemnum nubilum. Next base: position 29,953,218 of record OZ014472.1, on the reverse strand, counting down.
TGTCATTAAAGCTAAACTCAACAGAAGAAGTAGCCATTTCCGTAAGTTCGACGAAGATTTGCCGTGGAAAAGGTGCAGGAGGGTGTTCCGAACTGTAGAGAGCGTCAGCACAGATTTGAATAGTCTCCGCTAGAGGGACATTAGTAAATAAACTCGAAATGTCGAAAGAGCAGAGAAAGACAGAAAAAGGGTCCAAATTTGAAGTTTTAATGATGTCAGCAAAGGTGAAAGAGTCCCGTATGCAATTGCTTGAATAAAGAGTGAGAACAGGTTTGAGAAGAGAAGAGAGATATTTGGCTAGCTGGTGTTGGGCTGAACCGGTCATAGACAGAATGGGTCGGAGTGGTACATCTTCTAACCCCGCCCTCTGCCGACAAAAAGAATTCGTATACAGCTTAAAGATTGTACACTAGTGATACTTTCTCATTGGTCCTTTTCCAGCCAATCACGGCTCAGCTTTTTCCTATAAATAGCCGCTCATTTTTCTATGCTCTCCATTCTGACGATTCTTCTTGACAAGAGTCAGACGAAAAGCTTCGAAGATATGAACATTTTAATCAAGGCAATTCTCAAGTTCTGTACCACCACCCAACTCTTTAATAAAGTCCGTTAATTCGTTAATATTTTGCTTGTAATTTACATTTTTTTTGTTCACTCACTTCAAGAACACTTATTGACACTCTTGAGCTGATTGTAAGGAAATTGCTATGGTGGTATTGTAGTGTTTTGGAAGTTACATTTTACAATCTAATTTAATTTCAAGATAAAAATAAGTTCAAATGCACTAACGAAGCTGCGATCGGAAAATCTTTGGAAATTGCAAACAGCAATAATTATTAGACCTATGAGGCTGCAGCTTATTATTTCCCGCAAAAAGAGCTTTTATAAAACTCTTGCGAATACGCAACAAGTGTAACCAGCAGTGTTCCCTCTAAGCTGATTTTTTTCAGCAATTCAGCAATTTGTTGGAGCAAGGGCAAATACTTTTTGGCAATATACCGTGTTTCCCCGATAATAAGACCTACCCGCAAAATAAGACCTAGCGTGATTTTTAAGGATGATTTTAATGTAAGCCCTACCCTTAAAATAAGCCCTAGTTGAGAGCGGCAGAAAGACGCATAGGTTTAATCAAAGCGAAAACTCATTTAATCAAAGGTTTAAGCAAAGCGAAAACGCATAGGTTTAATCATAGATTTTGGAAACTGATGACTTGCAAGACATTCCAGAGGATGATGATTTGATTGTTCTTGAATAAATTGTTGTTAATGAGTTTCTGAATAAAAAAACATGTTAATGGCAAGTAAATGAAGATCTATTTTCGTAATTTCTGTTTATTTAAAATCTCGTAATTTTTACTTTGTAACTTCATTTTTTGATATATCGAAATAATACATCCCCCGAAAATAAGCCCTAGTGCCATATTTTGGAGTAAAAATTGATAAAAGCCCTGTCTTATTATCGGGGAAACACGGTAGTAAACTTTGCTTTAGAAAATCCAACTAATTTGTGGAAATATGACATTTTGTGTACTTTAATACTGGATTGGTACGAAATTTAGGGCACTTAATCGTCTTTCTAGAGCTTTGGGCACACTTGTTTCAAGAAAATTTGGGCACTCGCCGATTAGCCACAAAGTTAGAGGGAACACTGGTAACCAGTGCAAACGGGTTTGTACCGTTACAATGAATGAATGGTGCGAGAAATTAACCATAAAAACCTTAACGGAAGTTAACAGAACTAGACGGAAGTTAATTTAGTCTGTAACGTGAAAAAATATTTTAATGGATTAACAAGTTAATGAAAAAGTAAGCTTCGTCATTAATGATTAACGGACTTGTGCCCAGCTATGGTTTTTAATCAAACTCTGACTCCATTTAATGGCTTGAAACGCTGATTGTTTAATGTGCTGTTTCAAAGCATCCAACGTTGGTGGTATGTTTTCTACGATTCTTCCTCCTTTAGCAAACAGAATTCTTCTAGGAAAATAATGTTGATGGAAGATAGTTTTACAAAAGTAGGCGTTATCTCTGGACTATTTTGTGAGGTTTCAAAAAACGCTTCTTACCTTTTCCACAAGATGAATATGGGGTATCGCAACTGCTGAAAGCATGAAAAAATAATTATTCATTCCATACAGGTGGTCCAAAACTTTTGCTGATTTCATGGATGGTAATAAATTCTCTTGTTTTTCCAATTAAAATTCATTCCAATGTTCACTTAGTTTTGGAAGTTGTTGGAAAGATTACACTGCAATGACAAGCAGCTGTATGTTCACCATTTTAACAAGAAGTAAATTGCAACTTCTGGAAGTATGTTTAGCATGGAGAAATAATCTTTGATCGGCTTCCTCCATGATCCATGAGTGTTATTTTGTCTTAGTCAATATATTATGATTACATAGCACATCTTCGATGCAGGTTGCAACCAAAGCACGGCTAAACTGAATATTTGCAATTGCAGAACTTCTGAGCAGGGCATGGAATGGAATGGAAGATGATTTTTCCATATTCCAAAGTGGCAATTTTTTTCCATTCCATTTCCATTGCATACCAAAAATCTTCCATTTGATACTAAAATTTTCTTCCCTATTCCATTCCATACTTTCATACCAAAAAACTTTTAGACTGGAAGCAATGCAACAAATATTTTGCACTTTTGCAGTGTTGTAAGTAACCATTTGTGAAGGTGCGCGTAACAATACAGATTGACCGTATCTGGTATGCACATTGTACATGGTTTAATGCATAGGCTTAGCCAGGATTTTTGATTCGGGGAGTGGGGCCAAACCGTAAATCACATGCAATAATGTCACCAGAAATTTTCAAAAAGAGGAACTCTGTGTGGGACAAAGAATGAAAGATCAGAAGCTGGAGGTCTGGTTTTGCGTGGAACCAGGATTTTGCTAAAAGGGAAGAACTGGAATTGCAAATAAATTTGACAAATGTTTCAAAATCTGGAGACGGGCTGAGCGAATTAGTGCAACTCAAATATCACAGACGGGGCGGTTCCGCTTCCAGATTTTTTGTATTTTTTGGAAAAATAGCTATTTTAATACTTTTTGGGTCACATTTCGTATATTTTCAGAGCCACTTAAAAAAATAACAATTTTTAGGTTTGAAAGCCAATTGAAAAAATCCCTCCCTTTAGTTCAGGTCAAGTTCAAAACACATTTAAAATCTTGCATTTTGGGGTTAAATTTTGTGTTTGGCGGAGGTCAGGGGAAGCTAGGTATATTTTCTTTTAGCATTAAATAATTCACTCCAAGATTTGCCTGGGAGTTTGTTGGGTCATGAAAATAACCAGTTTTAGGAATAGGCCTATATGTTCGACCAGGGGCCCAGGCAGACTCTATTCAAAGTCAATAATTTGTTCAATAAGTTTCTTTTTTTCGAAAGTCTTTTGTCGTGTGAAAACTGGCGAGGTGGAGGTGGACTGTTATTTGATGTTGGTAGATGGTAGAAGTGGATTTTAAAGTTATTTAGAGTTGGTACTGCATTAGATGCAGTAGATGGTTACTAGTCGTGGACGTTATTGCAATATAAAAGTTAGCTGGGAGTCAACATATTATTGCATGAAAAAGTTAGATGAGGGCCTGAGATTGCACCTTTTAGAACAAACCCACTGAATTTCTCCCGGCTTGTACATTTAACTTGGTTGGCAAAATTTAAATTGAGGGGGCCGGGGCCCTTTATATTGGTCGTCAATATTAATATTATTGCCAATTGTTGTTGTACCCGTGTACAGGTCATTCCATGATAATTCATCAAATTTAGATGAAAATTCAAACCTGAAATTTTACTTTTTTTTATTTTTTGATAGTTTGGAGTTTTTTTGGTGTGAATCACAATGCAATTGGATTTTTTTCTATCACGTTTAGTGTTTGAGTAATCGACTGTTGAAATTTTGCATATTTGCCACTAGTAGTGCTAGCGCACACACTTACAAATAATTAGAAGTGGTTAGAAACCTTATTTCTTGACTGATTTTGCTCAACAAAGTGTCAATTTATATGTTTTCAGGACCAAGGAATTCAAAAACGCTGTCAAATATGACAAACAGTTACTAGATAATACAGAATTAAGGTATTTTTTGTAAAAATGCATTGTTCCACTACTGAACCGCCCCATTCCTCCATGATCCAACATTTTTCATTCTGCTCTGTGGTAGCATGTAGTGTGATGATGCAAGTTCCCAAGATTATAATATCTCTTTTGGAACTTGTTTAGTTTAAAAATAAACCAAAATTTTTTTTGATGCTATTTCGAATATATACACCCAAAAAATTTTTGAACCAATAGCCATGTGTAAGCATTGTCATAAAATTTTCTTTTAAATTTGTTTTATGCAATTCTCAAAAACTAAAGCCATTAAACACATGAATTTCAATTGATCTAGCTAAAAAGATGTGGTCTTGTTGCTTGAAAGAAAACAGCTTTGTTGGAAAAATTAGAATGGTTCAATTTTTAAATGAAAAACATGATGTTGTTATAAGGTGAGGTGCAAGAAAAGGTCTTGAAAAAAATGTAACCACTTACTTTCAAATATAGTTTTTCTAAGAGCAATAAACCAAATCTTCAGCCCTGATTGCACGGCAGTTTACCTGATTTGATTAAAAACAGTAAAGCCTTATTTTAATCAACCAAATATTTAGTAGAGCTAGCACAGCAGCATGTCAGATTTGATATACTGGTCTCATGGTTTGTAGAAAAGTTAACAGATACAGTGGTTTGCTTAGTTTTCTCTTGAAAGAACTTTTCTGTTTAGGTAATGTTTTCAAAGGCTAGTGTCTAGATTGCTATCATAACAGAGGTGTAAAAAAATTTAGGGAACTGGAAGCAGATTTGTGCTTAATTACACATCATCATCAGACAAAACTTGCCATTAATTTTACACTTACCAGCCTATTATATGTGTTTTTAACCAGTTAATGTTTGTTAATCATCTTGTTGAAAGTGACCAGGCCTACTTTTGCATTTAATTCTATTTCATGTCACCTTAATCAACCTGCAACTTTAGTTGCAAATTTCTTGACCATCTGGTTTTTACTATAAATTTTCGCAAAATAACTTGTACTTGCAACATAACTAGAAGTAACAACAATAAGAGTATAATTTCCCAATAAATGCTAACATATGTGATGTTGTCAGCTCATTAATTCTATCCACACAGGTAAGAGCCTACTTTATAGGAGATTTTATTCAAATGCTTTACTGCTTGAAGCCTTTAAGAAGCAAATGTTAACCTACTAGTCGAGTTTCATATGGATTTAAGTTCTGCATAAACCTTAGTCGATTTTCATTTAGCAAAAATCCAAGTACATGACAAAATTATGTGAGAGTAATTTGGTCGTGAAAAATGCATTTTAAATAAAGTTCCAGAAAAGATGTTTTAATCTTGGGAACTTGCATCATCACACTACATGCTACCACAAAGCAGAATGAAAAATGTTGCATCATGGAGGAATGGGGGGGCTCGGAAACGAAACTATGCATTTTCACAAAAATACCTTAATTTTGTATTATCTAGTTACTTTTTGTCATATTTGACAGCATTTTTGAATTCCTTGGCCCTGAAAACATAAATTGACACTTTGTTGAGCAAAATTGGTCAAAAAATAAGGTTTCCAACCACTTTTAATTATTTGTAAGTGTGCACGCTAGCACCACTAGTGGCAAATATGCGAAATTTCAATAGTAGATAAATCCAAAACCAAAGAAGATAGAAAAAAAGTTCCTGATACATTGTGATTCATTGACAAAAGACTTCAAATTATGTGAATATAAACAATTTTTTAAATTTATTGGTGTACAACATTTGATGAATTATAACGGAATGACTCGTACTGCTGCACTCAAAAAATGCTAAAAGAAACTGAATAAACAGTAGAATGTGTCATCATTTTTATCATTGGTAGCATTTCAATTGTGGGTGGGACCGGGGGCTCTGGCCCCCTGGCTATGTTTATGGGTTAATAATTATCGTAAAGTTTGCTCTCACACCAACCACAAAATTTGCAAAACCAACCTGCTAAAGAACATTTACTGCAATAGAAATGCCAAGCTTAAACATCATAAAGAATTACTTTTAAGCTTAAAAACCAAAAACATAAATAAAATTAAGCTGAAACGGGGTTGAAATAGCAAATACAAATGATCACAACAATGGAAGAAAAAAAAATTACAACTTGGCAAACTGTCAATCTCAAAAAAACAAAAACAAGTCACACCTGTCAAAACATCAATGCTGCAAATTGCAATGTACTTACTATGATGCATTACATAACATCGTTTATGCAATCTACACAAACAAACTATCGCGATTGGTCGACAAGTAATACCCATAGATATTGAAGTTGAATACCTCTGTGACAATATCATTTGTGACTACCCGACATCCGTATATATTTTTCTGTAAATGCAATGCACGAAGTATGTAAGCAGAATGCCTCAGGAAAGACTCCCCAAACAAGCTTTACTTGCCAAAGCAAATGGGAGAAGACCAGTTGGACGACCTAGAGCTAGATGGACTGATTACATTGAGGATCTTTGATGGAGTCGTTTGGGACTTCACCCAAGCAAAATGATGGGTGTGATTGAAGACCGTGAAGTGTGGCAGCTTAATCTCAAGCTGCTGCCCTTGTAACGAACTCCAAAAAAAACAAACTCACCTGGGGTTCTTACAGGACGCGTGCTGCTATGGATCAAGTTCTTCTGTATTCAGAAACAAAAGATGAAACAAATTGATAACTGTACCACGCACAGCTCGGTTTGAAATAAATTTGAAAACCCGGCGAGCTAAATCAAAATAACTTAAGCACAGCTGGCTTAACCAAAAAATGAACATCAACAAAGTGTACCCTACACAAGTAAGTTTATTCATTTAACACGTCTGATTATCAGGTCATGAAAAAGAAGAATGATTTGAAGAACACTTGCCGTCACAGACAAAAATCGCAAAGCTTGCCTTCTTCATGCGTTACACACAATGAAAAACAAGCTTGATTAGATGCAAATTCAAATACGCACAAATTTTAGCAATTTGTGACAAATTTCGAGCTAAATTACATCAGCTGCAAAATGCCTTGCAGACCGTGCTCTTTGCGTGAAGGCAAACAAATCAAAAATTTGAGAATGCAATACAGCAAATCAGGATTTCATGCTATGATGTAACAGCCCCCGCAACCCTCACGGAAAAGCGAGCAATGAAGAAAGAAGAAAGAAATCTAGTATGGAATTGGTATGGAGGATTGCATTCCACTCTTGAAATCTTCCATTCCATACTGCCATCTTCCATATTCCATACCGAAGTTTCCATTCCATACCATGCCTTGCTTCTGAGCAGACGAAAGAACTTTTTTTATTTTTATCACAGCTCAAAAATGATTTTCAATTCTTGGGAAGACGACCACGAGAAAATGAATTTATCACCATCCACGAAATCAGCAAAACTTTTGGACCACCTGTATGTAATGAATAATTATTTTTTCTCCATGCTAAACATATCGTACTTCCAGAAGTTGCAATTTACTTCTTGTTAAAATAGTGAACACACAGCTGGTTGTCATTGCAGTGTAATCTTTTCAACAACTTTCAAAACTAAGTGAGCTTTGGATGGAATGTAAATTGGAAAAACGAGGGAATTTATTACCATCCACGAAATCAGCAAAAGTTTTGGACCACCTGTATGTGATGAATAATTATTTTTTCATGCTTTTAGCGGTTGCGATACCCCATATTTATCTTGTGGAAAAGGTAAGAAGCGTTTTTTGAAACCTCACAAAATAGTCCAGAGATAACGCCTACTTTTGTAAAACTATCTTCCATCAACATTATTTTCCTAGAAGAATTCTGTTTGCTAAAGGACGAAGAACCGTAGAAAATATACCACCAACGTTGGATGCTTTGAAACAGCGCATTAAACGATCAGCGTTTCAAGCCATTAAATGGAGTCAGAGTTTGATTAAAAATCCATCTTCAAGTTTAGGCTTGGGGTTGGCAAGCAAAAATTAAAGCTGGAAATAACGGATTAACGGTAACGGAGGTGTGAAGTTTGTTCAGACTAGTGGTTAACGAAGCTAACATTTTGCATTAACTAGCCCATCTATGTTAAAAACCCATCTTCAAGTTTAGACTTGGGGTTGGCAAGCAACGAAGATGGGATATTCTCCTGTTTCAACTAACTTGCCAAAAGCTTCAAAAGTTTGTGGGGTATTACTTAAATGCAGGTGCAAGAAATGTTAAAAGAGTGCAACAAACAAAATTGTGTGCACAGAAGTGCGTGCTTGGAAAACTGAACCAATGCTGGGCAGTAAATGCTTGCAAAAACCATCAAGCAGGAAGCCATGATCGACGTATTTTGAAGCAAACTGTGCTTGGTTTACATTCATCATTCCCGCGTAAGCATCGGTAATACACAACATTACATTCTAAGACATTGTTTGCCTTATTATCCAGGGGTGCAACCACAATTTTGTTAAGGGAGTCTCACTTATCTGCATCAAAGAACAGTCGAAAGAATGACGCAAAACGAACAAAATGGCTATCATTTTGATGTCAGATTTGACAACGACACCGTTTTTCAACTTTTGGATCTATAATTTCAATCTGAAACCGTTGTCTCGAAACCACCCTTGCCATAGCGCAAGCTGCCTAACAACTGTTGATGCACCTTGAGGAATAGACAACAAGTCAACACTTTAAATTTTCGCTTGGTTTCAATTTAAAAGTATATAATGCCTGCGTCCTCTTAATGTACCTGACAAAGCACATCTATTTTTGTCAACTTTGCAGCAAAGGACAAAACACTGCAATATGACATCACCACACATAATGACGTCACCAAATGACATATTCTGCTATCAGCAGCTATTGTACTGCATCTTGAATTAATACCTTGATTACAAAATGTAGTCATTAAAACTAATGCTTTTAACAAACAAATCATTGCTGTTGTTTTGTGCAAATTTTGGCAAACATGACATCATAATAACATGTAAAATGATGTCATCCGCCACAAGCAGCTACTGTATCTTGAATGCAGTCATCGAACTAATATTTTCAATCAACAATTTATTGATATTGTTTTGTTAAAATTTTTGGCAAACATGACGTCATAATTACGTCAAAAAGTGACGTAAAATAAGCCACTGAAGATGTTTAATTAATAATTGAAACAAATGACAGAGTTTAACATCAATGAGGGACTCCACCAATCTGAGCAATATTTTGCTTGAAATCATGCATTTTTGGCAGAAATGACGTCATAGTTACATCATCTGTGACGTCATGGCATGCCAAAATATTCTAGATTGCAAAACAATAAAATCGTCAGTTGGTTCTGCAAGCTTGTTTGCTACAAAGAAACTTTCTTTAACCACTAGGTGAAGCTGAAGCATAACTTTAGGGGCTATTTGTAGGAGTTGCCGAAGCCCGATTTTTTGGCTCACCTTCGAAAATCGTTATACTCACCCTGGGAAAAGTTTGTGTTAAATTTCACACTTTATTCCGCAACTGAACGATTTTACCTAAATCCTTGCTTTAGCTCCTCTACTATAAGGAATGGTCGATCACTATCGCATTATTCTTGATTAATGCTTAGATCCTGATTTCCTACGAACGATAATAATAACAGTACAGTAATCAATTAATGAAAGTTTGTATTGGCAAACCACAATATAGTGCATTTTTTTCTGTTTGAAGATAGGAAGCAGTACGTGGTGTCAATTGACATGACAATAGGGAGCGCTTATGTTTTCAAAAACCAATCATTTTCGGTGTTTGCGGGGTTTGTTCGTATGCTCTTGCGTATGATACATATCACTTGTTCTTAATTTGTTACAATATACTATATTTGAAAATTGAAATGTTATGCCAGCTTGCCTGAATAATAACGGCAATGTGCGATTTTTTCTTATGACCTACCAGTAGAAAACGCGTTTTTTTGCTTCCGCTGTTGCTTCGTCAAATAAATAAAATCGTAAAACCAGGTGAAACCTCTTCAATACTGTTCTCTTTCATTTATTTATTTTTTTATGTGTCTGCTGCATGAACAACGGCAGGCCTCCTGCCTGTTATTGCTGAACCTTGGTAAGTTGATACAATTTGCTTATTTTAAAACTTTCCGATTTGCATATGCTTTAATCATAACAAAAAAATTTGTCCCCTTTTTTTATTTTAGGCTGCACTGGTGACTTTGAAGCCAAAATATTATTGAGCGAAGTGCTGTTCAATGTATTTGAATAGGCTGTTGTTACTTTGTAATTAGTACTGCGTTTTTCCAAAAATCGAAAAAAGATTGTCTTTTAATATTCACGGTGAATTTAGTGTTGGGTTAAAATTTTTTAAAATTTGTCACAAAATGAAGTTTTTTGTCAGTACATGGTGACTGACTGACCAACAAATTAACAGTTAGTAAATAGTTGCAGATAGATAGGCACTGACTAAAGAGGTGAATCGTATGATAGAATTTTAGCACCATCACATACGGTAGATTATAATTTTTTCGATTGGCATGATTTTAATGTATCCTAATTGTTTTGCAGTTTAAACAATCTATACTCACAATACTTTATTCATAATTCTATAAAAAAAATGCCGCTTAATGTAAGACAAGAAAAAGCTTTTTGCAAACTTCCATTAGTCAACCAGTTTGATGAAATTGTTCGAGCTTACAAAACCCTTGTTGATGGAGGGTGTGCAGAAGAAATGCTGCAACTGGCAAAACACTTTGAGGAATGCAGAAGAAAATGGAATGTATCTGAACTGAAGTGTGCTGAGTGGCAGGAAAAGCTAACGAAATGTGAGGCTGAGAAAGGAGCGCTCATGATCAAACTTAAACATGCTCGAAGACAAATTGAGGTGGAAATTCAAACTCGTCATCATGTCGAACAAGAACGAGATGAATTGGCTCAGCAAATGGCTTTGGTGCGAGAACTGCTTCTATCTGATTCTTCTCCGAGCCCTAATTTAACTGAAGAACAGCAGAAAAAACTTGATTTTTTGAACACAAGTCGATTTCGTTCTCCACGTGCTAGAACAAGAACCCATTGTCGTCTTGACCCAATAGATGAAACTGGATCATTACTTTCTGATTATTCAGATATATCGTTTGATGTGACAGAGGATGACCTTGACTGCTCCCAGCTTCGTAACGGTAAACGGTGGAAGCGTCGGGTTCAAATTCAAAGGCTTAAAGATGAGGATGAAACTCTACCCAAAAAAGTTCGAGCTGATATAGGACCTAACGAATCTTTGCTTTGCACTGTGGATGGACCAGCTACAATGCATATTGAAAAGCGCGAAAAAATCTTTAGCAAACCAAATCCACATCAGGGGCGTAGGAGACCATCTCGAGAACACATGCGAAAAAGTGCTTCTTCGGAATCAGAAGTTCACAGTGAAATCGAAAACTTTTGGCCAACTGCTCCACAGCCCAGTACTAAAAGCAATACAAATGCAAAGCATAAGTTACAATTGAAACCCTGTGTGATTACCAAAGAAACCTGCAAACCATGTGGAAAGCGAATTCAGTTCGGGAAAAAGGCTCTCAAATGCACTGACTGCCGTTTAGTTAGTCATATAGAATGTGAAGACAAGGCAAAGAACTTTCCATGTGAAAATGTACCTTGCTCACTTTCATCAAACTCTTCTTTGGAAAACTATTTAGTGTCAGATGAATCCCCTAAAATACCCCCAATAATATATCACACAGTTCAAGAAATAGAACGGCGAGGACTCACGGAAAAGGGACTTTATCGTGTGCCAGGAATGATAAAAATCGTCAAGGACCTGAAAGTGAAGTTCAAAGGAAAGTCTGTACCCAATCTTACTGAAGTTCAGGATATTCACGCTCTGTGTTCGCTTGTGAAAGATTTTTTGCGTATGACCTTAAGCGATCCAATTGTGACCTTTGAACTTCGACCTAAGTTTATAGAAGCGTCTTTGAGAGGTGATGAATCAACTCTTTGTGGGGTCGTTAACAGTCTCAAGGCAGCCAACCGAGACACGTTGATGTTTTTAATTTTGCATTTTCAACGGGTTGTCAATAGCGATGAAACACGTATGACTGTTGAAGCATTGGCCAAAGCAGTTGGTCCGTCAGTTGTAGGCTACCGGACTGCTGATCCCACGATGCAGGAGGTACAAAGTGCCGTGCGATACCAAGAACTGGTAATGACGAAGCTGCTTCAATTACCTGCTAATTTCTACTCTCGAGGTTTGGAAAATGCAATGCATAAGGATGGTGGAATACAAAAAACAGTTCCATTGGCCAGTGCAAAGTGTACCCCGGAGCAAAACCGACCTGCCAGTATGCTTGGCCCTATCGGATCACCGAGCAAAACACCATCAAGTAGCTCACTTGCCGAAAGAGCCAGGAAGTATTTAGGTGGAACCCCATTCGGAAAAGGAAAATCCAAAGAAGCCTCTTATTTTGCTTCACTGAACTTACATTGAATATCGTACCACATTGCCGATATGACGACAGAAAAGACCGTTTATACAGCCATGTTTTGAATACCATGTATCATCTTGGATGTTGGTATAATAGCAAATTGCATTAATCTACATTGTGAGAATTAATACCAATTCAGCCCTGCCCAAGACTGACTTGTTTGATTTGCTAAACCGTTATTGGTGTATAATTCTGATTTGATGTGATTTGAAGGACTTGGGTGGTTTTCAAGTAGTTTGTAAAATATTTCATTCTTGTTTTTTGAGAATACACTGGGATGTGTAATAGGTACTTTTGCCGAAAGCTGCAAAAGAGAAAAGTTAACTGTTTTCACTTTGCTTATTTCGCTACAGTGCTGTAGAGCTGAGTGTGTTGGTGATTTTTTTTTTTTTAAAATTGGTAAGATTTTGTATTATTCAAAGCGATGGATGACGAACCGAATTATGCAGTTTGGTTCTCCTACACCTTCAAAATCAAAAATGATAAGTGAATAAACTGTTTTTAACAGATTCGTTTCTTGATTCTATGCCAGAAAAATTGGGCTTGCCAAAAAATTAAAGAATCTTCACATGTACCTTTGAAACCATCCACTCCAGTCCATCTGGATGACAAATTGACCTGTCTATTTGTCCACTAAGCTAAGCAACTGTTTTTAGTGCCGGAATTTAGTTGATTCATGCCGATATCCCAGATGCCTAGCTAAAAATTAAGCCATTTATCTTCACTTAGTTTTAATATCTGTAGTTTATTGTAGAAAAATGTGGATTGTTTTGGTGAGTTTTTTTTTGTTGTTGTTGGATCTGTTTATCTTTTTGGATAGATTAAAAACAAAGAAGGTGCTGACTATTTTGAGATTGGGTTTTCAAAGCCACGCGACAAGAAAAATGCGACACAAAGTTTCTGGTCATTGGAATGACCGACGCTCGCGTCGTGTGTTCCCTTGTTTTTACTCCGCCATTTTCCAACTAACGAGTGCGAAATTTCAGACTTTTGCTTATAACTCGAGAACGGTTTGATCTAGCTACATGAAATTTTGACAACCGTTTAAGACTAATCAGTTATATGTTTGTACCAAATTTCGAGGCAATAGATCGCGTGACTTTGGTTTTAGAACCCGAAAACCGCCCCGCAAGTTTGGCGTAAAAAGCGGTCTCAGTCAAAAACAGCTTAAGTACGGCAAAAAATATTCACATATTTCTATGTCTTAAGATACCCTTTCATCCCAACCAACCCACTTTTGGCCGCGATGAGGTTTTTTCCTTTTTTTTCTTCCTGAATTATGTACGCTCTTCTCCTAAACCACCAAACGTGCAAATTTAATTTTTGTGTAAAGTTGTTGAGCTGCAAACGCAATTGTTTCTCCCGAATTTTTTTGGGGCAACTCCCCCGGAAACCCCTCCCAAAATGGGGCCCCAAAAATCAATTTTAATGGCTCAAGCTAGGGCGCTAGTTTTTTTTTGATATCAGCAGATACTTAACAGATAAATATTTTGACATAGTTTGGGGGTGCTACATCCCCCCGGGGACCTCCCCAAATGGACCCCCCCTAGTAATAAATTTTTTGAACGGCTCAAGCTAGGGTGCTAGTTCTTTTTGATATCAGCAGATATTTAACAGACAAATATTTTAACATAGTTTGGGGGTGTCACCCCCCCAAATGGACCCCCCAAAAATCAGTTTTTTGAACGGCTCAAACTAGGATTCCAGTCTGTTTTGATATCAGCAGATATTTCACAGACAAATATTTTGACATAGTTTGGGGGTGCCACATCCCTCGGGTACCCACCAAACATCAATTTTTTGAACGGCTCAAGCTAGGGTGCCAGTGTTTTATGATATCAGCAGATATTTAACGGACAAATATTTCAACGTAATTTGGGGGTACCTCTCCAAGAACTCCCCTCCCCCAAATAGACCCCCCAAAAATAATAATTTTTCAAATGGCTAAAGCTGGGAAGCTAATTTTTTTATTATTAGATATTAAACAAATATTTTGACATAGTTTAAGGGTAGCACTCCCTCGGAAAACCGAAAATTGGACCACTCCTAAATCAATTTCTTTAAATCACTTGTTAGAGAGCTAATTGCTTTTAATATTAAGTCTGTTAAAAATAAATATTTTGGCATGCTTTAGAGGTGACACCCCTGCCCGGGAACCTCCCAAATACATAGATTCCCCAAATCTTTTTCATTTAAACTAAAACAGTTTTTTAGTAGGTATTTGTAAGACAAAGAATAAAAAATACAAATAGTCGTCTGTTCGAGGGTATCCTGACACGAGTCCTAAAAACACGAGCTCTAAAAGACACCAGTCCTAAAAACACAAGTCCTAAAGGACACGAGTCCTAAAAAACATTAAAGTTAAATGCTACCTAAGGGTCGGTAAATACTGAAAAAGATTTGATTAGAAAGAATTGGGGGTTTTTGTTTGCTTTTTTCTGTGACATAAATTCGGCTTGCTGTTAAGTAATCCATGAAAATCTAGTAATATAGAGTACATGGTGGTAGCTAACTTCAGTTGAAAAATGCAAGGTTTGCTATTGACGGCCCTGAAATAGAACAGTTGCATCTCATTTATTTGTGGCAAATTAACGCATTTTTAAACTTGTAATTTCATAGGTTTATTTTGCATTTGATGTTGTCATTAGCAGGTTACTGTTGCTAGGAGTTAAAACGCAGAAGCAGTTGTTTTCATTGAATTATTTCGTAGACGCTCGCGTCGCGTGTTTTGTTTTTACTCAGCCATTTTCCAACTAACGAGTGCGAAATTTCAGACTTTTGCTTATAACTCGAGAACAGTTTGGTCTAGTTACATGAAATTTTGACAGCAGTTTGAGATTAATGAGTAATGTGTTTGTACCAAATTTCGAGGCAATAGGTCACGTGACTTTGGTTTTAGAACCCGAAAACCGCCCCGCAAGTTTGGCGTAAAAAGCAGTCTCAGTCAAAAACGGCATAAGTACGGCAAAAAATATTTCATATGGTTATATGTCTTAAGATACCCTTTCATCCCAACCAACCCACTTTTGGCCACGATGAGGTTTTTTACTTTTTTTTTCTAATTTTTGTACGCTCTTCTAAACCACAAAACATCAAAATCTAATTTTTGTGTAAAGTTGTTGAGCTGCAAACGCAATTTTTTGAACGGCTCAAGCTAGAGTGCTACTTTTTTCTGATATCAGTAGATATTCAACAGACAAATGGGTCATTCCATGCCAAGCGTCTTGATTTTTCATAAAGTTCCAGCTCGACCCTCTTCAAATTTGTTTAAAATGTGTTATAATGTTTGAATGGCATGATTGATCTTCACACTGAAAATTTTTGCTCAATATCTCTTGTACTTTTGAAAATATGGCGATTTTTAATTTGCTACCCTCTCGCAATGGCAAGGGCTTGGTCATTTTCAAAAAGGCATTTCTCTAAATATAAAAACAATAAAAGGCTGATTTTTGGTCAGTTGATCAACTTTCAGCTATATTTCATGTAACAAGTGTCAAAATGGCACAGACTTATGGCATGATAGAAATAGGGGGTGCCAAAGTGTTTACATTTTGACCCAACAACAAAATTTTGGTCAAGTTTGAGCACCTCCATCTTTCATATAAAGCATAGCATTGCTCTCATTTTTAGCATGTTAGTTCCCTACCTACTGGACAGCAACTTTACCAATTTGGAAAGAAAACACTGCTTTTAAAAAAAAGTTATTTTACTTAAAAGTATGCACCAGCGGCAAAATTGCAAAAAACACGCCATCTTGTGGTGGAAAAATGGCCCCGTCAGACACTGTTTCCAAAAAATATTTTGTGAGTGGAAAGGGGTTTTCTCAAACTACTTACACACCAAAATTCAACTTTGTTCCGAAACTGTAAAGCAGTGGTTCTTAAACTTTTTCAGTCGCGCGCCCTTGAGATTTGTGATTCATGCTCACGCCTCACCTACTCAAAAATCAAATTCACGAAAAATAGAACAATAATTTATTTGCCATTACCCAGCTTAGTGTGAAGGATGCAACTGTTTTTGGGAAACTAGTCGTTTAATTCGAGGCTTTGTTGAAGACAACGAACATCGAAGATCTGCTTCGCATTCCAGTTTATTACGACATTTTGTCTTTATACTCACAAGTGCCGAAAATCCACTTTCACATAAATATGTCGATGAAAATGGAAGAAGGGTACGTATCGCCACACTGCCCACGTTCTTATAAATACGCAAATATTTAGCCCAGTAATCGTTAAGAGACATTGCTTCAAAGTCATCTTTAGCAGTGGAGTTGCACTTCATCTCCAAAAACTCTTCCTGCAGTTCTTCCGAAAGAATATCTTCTTTGATTCGAAAGGTATTTCTAGTCATCTTTCACTCTGCAAGTTCTGCATTACCCAAGTCAGGAAAGTAGCAGTCAAATTCTTCTTTCAAAATTTGGAGGTGGGTTTCCACTTCTACCTTCAGTTCACCATCCAGTTTGGCTTTGCTGTTCTCAAGTGCTATGTCCAAGGTAGGAAATGAGGCTGCATTTCCCCGTTGAACGCGGCGATGCCACAACCCCAGCTTTGCTCTGAATGTCCGTAACTCATCGTAATCTTTCATACGGTCGGTGTTCTTTCCTTGCAACAGTAGATTGAGACAATTGAGAGCTTCGAAAATGTCAACGAGATATGCCATTGTCTATTGAAACTCTTGTGATTGGAATGGTAACAGGAGATCTTGTTTCCCCTGAGATTCCAGAAATATACTTACTTCATCTTTCAAACCATAAACGCGAGCTAACATATTACGTTTTGATAGCCATCGGACATTTGTATGAAACAACAGATTTTCATGATTGAAATCCATTTGTTTACATAGCTGGGAAAATAACCGGGAATTGACAGCACTTGATTTGATAAAGTTTACAATTCGTATAACTATGGCAAGCTTGTTCTTCATTGCAGCAGGTAAAGTCTTGGAGGCCAAAGCCTCTCGATGGATTACGCAGTGAGTTCCAACTGTGTCCGGATTCTTTTGCTTTACCCTGGTAATAAATCCACTCCGACACCCAAGCATCGCTGGTGCACCATCAGTGCAGACGCCAACAAGTTTCTCCCATTTCATGTCGTTTTTGTGAAAGTAGCCTATGCATCAACAAGTCTGAACACATCTTCTGCCTTAGTGGTCGTTTCAAGCGGTTTGCAGAATAGCATTTCTTCCTCAATTGTAGCAGACCCTACAAAACGAACATAGACCATCAACTGCGAAAATTGAGCTACGTCAGTCGTTTCGTCGCACTGAATGGCAAAATAGGGTGATGCTTGAATCTGTTGAAGAACTTGACATTCAATATCATTTGCAAGTTCATTGATTCGTGTCTTGATAGTGGAATCTGAAACAGAAATCTTTGCTAACTTCTTGCTGTTGCTTTCTCCCAAAACAAGGCTACTTGCTTTCAACATGCATGGTTTCATCAAAGTTTCGCCAATATTGTGAGATTTTTTAGCTTGAGCTATCATTTGAGCAATTTCATAAGATGCTTCTACCACCTCTGCAGATGATGATTGGCCAAAATTCTCCGCGCAGATGATTTTCATTTTTTTAAAAGAATCCGTCTTGCTTTGAAAGAAATTCAAAGGTTTGGTTTGATAAAGAGGATGTTTTGTTTGAAGATGGCGCTTTAAGCGATTTGGCCTCAAAGCATCATTGCTCAACTTTTCGAAACATATAACGCACTGTGGTACAACTTGACCATTCTCTGCTGCATCAGTAAAGCCATACTGCAGATATTCTTCATTGTACTTCCTGTTTTTTGCACTCATTTTTTTCACCGCAGCTAAATTAAATACCACTTATTTTTCAAAAGCCTAAAATTTGTAAATTATGGGGGATTAACAAGTTTGAAAGACTAAAATCAATCAACGTCAAATAAAACAAGAAATAGAAAATATAGGCTACTTCGCTTTTAGAAAGCATCATTAGTAAAAAGCAGTAAAAAGTCACAATACTAAGAATTTTTAAGAAAACTACTATTAAATCCTGGCAAAGAGTTTTAACTGATAACAACTAGGTACTGTCCACTCCATAACAACGTTAACAATGAATCTCGCAAACCTTCAAAAAGTTTGGAAAATACGCTGTAACGGCGTGGGAGAGAAAAGAGCGAATAAAAGAAAAAGTACAAAAACGACGTGTTAAAGTGAAAATAGGTTGACAACTCCCGCGGAGAAGGAAGGCGAAGCATATAACGATGTGTCGATATAAATAAGACAGCGAAAATTGAAACAGTAACTAATTATAGCCCAGACAAAATTGTTTTTTAAAATTAGGTCACCTATTGGATTAGTGTTGACGAGAAATACGAGGTTTGACTGTAATTTAGAGCTGTTTTTCATTAATATGTCACTGTCATGCTCGCGCCCCCCTTGAGAAGCTTTCACGCCCCCCAGTTTAAGAACCCCTGCTGTAAAGGGGTGAGATTCAGTCACCTTTCACTCGTACAATTTTCTCTTAAATTTGCAAAAAAAATTATCTTCGACATATAATTTTGATAAAAATTCGACATGCTTTTCAAAAAGTTTAGGCTCAATTGATTACAAAAACTTTTAGCCTGTTACTGTTCATTGTTTAGAATTAGATGCAATTTTGACTCAAATATGCCACTAGATGGCATACTTTGATTAGGTAGCATGCGTTTTTGCTTTTATATTTCTCGATCATTTTTAGTAGCTTGAAATTACAAAATTTTAAGCTACAAGGACTTTGAAATATTCATTTTAATAGAGCTAAATACAATGTATCTAATTAACCCAATGATGAAATACACACATACTGAAATTGACAGATTTAACAAATTGTTGCTATTTCAGAAACAAGATTAAAGCAAACTTCATTTGTAAAATGATCAGTAATGTTGTTTCGAGAAAAATTAGCAGGTTAAATATTTTCAAATGTTTAATATAACAATATTGTCAGCTATATTCATCAACCAACCATGAAAAGTTGAGTCGCTAGTTAGGTTATGTTAGCATGCATAACTATTAAAGTTAGTATTCTAACTATGCTCAGCTTTATTGATGCTTATAATGAAAATAATTATCTTCGACATATAATTTAAATAAGAATACGACATGTTGTTCAAAAAGTTTAGGCTCAATTGATTACAAAAACATTTAGCCAGTTACTGATTATCATAGGTGGGCACAAGTCCGTTAATCCGTTAAAACGTTTTTTCATGTTAACGGACTAAATTAACTTCCGTTAAGCTCTGTTAACGGACTAAAGTAACTTCCGTTAAGTTCTGTTAACTTCCGTTAAGGTTTTTATCGTTAATACCTTGCATTATTCATTCATCGTACCGGTACAAACCAGTTTGCACTGATAGCACTTGTTGCGTATTAGCTCGAGTTTTATAGAAGAAAGCGAAGAAAGGAGATCTTTTTTGTGACAAATAATGAGCTGCAGCCTCAGAGGTCTATTAATTATCGCTGTTTGCAATTTCCAAAGATTTTCCGATCGCAGCTTCGTTAGGGCATTTAAACTTATTTTTATCTTGAAATTAGATTAGACTGTAAAATGTAACTTCCAAAACACAAAAAGACCACCATAGTAATAAATATTTCCTTACAATCTGCTCAACAGAGTCAATACGTGTTCTAGAAGCGAGTGAATAAAACGAAATGTAAATTACATACAAAATGTTAGCGAATTAACGGACTTTATTAACTTGCGTTAATTAAAGCTGAAAATAACGGATTAACTCTAACGGAGGTGTGAAGTTTGTTAACGGACTAGTGGTTAACGAAGCTAACGTTTTGCATTAACTTGCCCACCTTTGCTGATTATTGTTTAGATGCAATTTTGACTCAAACATGCCACTACATGGCATGCTTTGATTAGGTAGCATGTGTTTGCTTTCACATTACTCGAACATTTTTTAGTAGCTTGAAATTACAAAATTTTGGATATTTATGGTTGTTAAATCTAATTTAGCTGTTAAATATTTCACGATGCAACTTTAGACAACTGTTTCATGTTGATTATTGTAAACTTACTCAGGCCTGGCCGAAAACTAAAGGATTTCTAAAAATGGTCTTTTCGAAAGTGCCAAATTCAACAACAGCACATCACACACCAGCATCACAAAAAATTTGGGGATATTGCAAACCAATAAATAAAGATTATGTTTCCTGCAACTGCAATTTGCACTATGCAGTGTCTCCCACTTTCTTCAGAACTACTTCATAATAAAAAATCAAGAGTTCTGTCTGGCAGCAAAACAATTCCAAAATGTTATCATACTTTGTGGCAGCCAACATATAGTTTCTTTTGCTGTGTCTTGTAACTGAGGGGGAGCAATTATGGCTAATTTATCTGTAAATGGTACCCAACTTTACCAATTTTCAAACGACGTCTTCACAAATTTGATCTCTATAATATTGCCAATTTAACATACTAACTTGTTTGGTTTGTAACGCTTTTTGCTTTCTGTGTGTTTTTTGCCTCACATGTAAGTGTGCTCGGATGTGAATCAAGCACCATTGTGTTGTATTTCAAACAAATAAAACTCTCCTTCTGAAGATCTTGTGGCCATGTCAAAATCAACTGATTTTGTTTCACTAACTTGATATAAACATCCTTATTTTGATCCGATCGTTCAATTACAGAACCAATGTATATCATACACTGTCATACAAGTAAGCAACATATTTTCTAGGTTTGTAAGTTTTGATGTAGCTGTTCATGTGACCAAATTAAAGTAACATTATCGTTATTGAAAAGATTCACTGCAGCTCCTACTTTATCTGATGAAAGCCATTTCGTTACTAAAGTTGATTTGGATTGAGGGATAAAGCAGTGATGAGACGTAGTACTAGAAACAGTTGAACACCTTGAATATCTTTGTTCCAATTCATAAGCTTTGACATTGCTAGTAACTTCTTCATTGCTCATGTAGAAAAAAATTATTGCAACAATGTTTTGGATTGTCCATTGAAACACTTGATTTGGGTTCAAGATTTGGTTGTTTTCATTTGCTTGAAGGCTTTACTCCAGCCACAAGCTACTTCGTGGTTCCTCCACTTCCATCACAAGGTGACTTTCCATGATTGGTGGCAAAAAGAAATGTCATTAAGCTTTAATCCCAAGGTCAACTTCATAATAGCTTAAATTACTAAAAATTTGTAAATTTTTGTTTTGGCTAGCTACTCTGTCATTGAAGTATAAAATTTCGGCAATAGCTGGTAACTTTTCTTTGATGTACGTTATAACTTTGCCAGTAATTGCAGGTACAGTGTTTGTGTCGTGCCTCATGCAGTCAGAGATGACACAAAAACTCAAGCCTTTAAGGATACCTTCATTAATGCAAGCATATTTTTAATTGAAATTTGCAATTCTGCATTGATGATTCTACAACATAATGGGTTTAAAGTTCAGTTGTTCTGTAAGTTGTGTATTCAGGTGTAAAATATTCGCCATCTCCAACATTACTCCAACTTCAAAACGTACGCATACCGGTACAGTAAACATATCTATTTGTTAAGCTTGTCCTGCTCTCTTTCTGTTCTTGTCCTAGAACCTCAAAATACCTCAACCCTACCAACAATAGATGGCTTGAAAAAAATCATGACAAGGACAAGAAAGCCACAATCCAATGGTCAGGTCTCTACTTACACATCTTGTGTGATACACTCAGTAGCTCAGAACATTTTTATGACGAGCACATGATAGCACATTTGATAAAATTCTAGAACTTGAAGTCAAAAGCTTTTATTAAATTATCATGATCTAAAATATGATCTATGACACTTGAGTTAAACATAAAATGAATTTTATGGCAAGTACAATAGTTTAATAAATTGATGAGTAAGCACCAATAAAGCTGAGCATAGTTAGAATACTAACTTTAATAGTTATACATGCTAACATAACCTAACTAGCGACTCAACTTTTCATGGTTGGTTGATGAATATAGCTGACAATATTGTTATATTAAACATTTGAAAATATTTAACCTGCTAATTTTTCTCGAAACAACATTACTGATCATTTTACAAATGAAGTTTGCTTTAATCTTGTTTCTGAAATAGCAACAATTTGTTAAATCTGTCAATTTCAGTATGTGTGTATTTCATCATTGGGTTAATTAGATACATTGTATTTAGCTCTATTAAAATGAATATTTCAAAGTCCTTGTAGCTTAAAATTTTGTAATTTCAAGCTACTAAAAATGATCGAGAAATATAAAAGCAAAAACGCATGCTACCTAATCAAAGTATGCCATCTAGTGGCATATTTGAGTCAAAATTGCATCTAATTCTAAACAATGAGCAGTAACAGGCTAAAAGTTTTTGTAATCAATTGAGCCTAAACTTTTTGAAAAGCATGTCGAATTTTTATCAAAATTATATGTCGAAGATAATTTTTTTTGCAAATTTAAGAGAAAATTGTACGAGTGAAAGGTGACTGAATCTCACCCCTTTACAGTTTCGGAACAAAGTTGAATTTTGGTGTGTAAGTAGTTTGAGAAAACCCCTTTCCACTCACAAAATATTTTTTGGAAACAGTGTCTGACGGGGCCATTTTTCCACCACAAGATGGCGTGTTTTTGCAATTTTGCCACTAGTGCATACTTTTTAGTAAAATAACTTTTTTTTAAAAGCAGTGTTTTCTTTCCAAATTGGTAAAGTTGCTGTCCAGTAGGTAGGGAACTAACATGCTAAAAATGAGAGCAATGCTATGCTTTATATGAAAGATGGAGGTGCTCAAACTTGACCAAAATTTTGTTGTTGGGTCAAAATGTAAACACTTTGGCACCCCCTATTTCTATCATGCCATAGGTCTGTGCCATTTTGACACTTGTTACATGAAATATAGCTGAAAGTTGATCAACTGACCAAAAATCAGCCTTTTATTGTTTTTATATTTAGAGAAATGCCTTTTTGAAAATGACCAAGCCCTTGCCATCGCGAGAGGGTAGCAAATTAAAAATCGCCATATTTTCAAAAGTACAAGAGATATTGAGCTAAAATTTTCAGTGTGAAGATCAATCATGCCATTCAAACATTATAACACATTTTAAACAAATTTAAAGAGGGTCAAGCTGGAGCGTCCAAGACGCTTGGCATGGAATGACCCAAATATTTTGACATAGTTTGGGGGTGCCACCCTCCTGGGGACCCCCCAAAAATCAATTTTTCGAATGGCTCAACTTAGGATGCTTGTGTTTTATGATATCAGCAGATATTTAACAGACAAATATTTTGACATAGTTTGGGGGTGCCACCTCCCCCCCAAATGGACCCCTCAAAAATCAATTTTTTGAACGGCTCAACTTAGGGTGCCAGTTTGTTTTGATTTCAGCAGAGATTTAACAGACAAATAACTTGGCGTAGTTTGGGGGTGACACCCCCCCCGAGTACCCCCAAAAATCAAGTTTTTGAACGGCCCAAGCTAGTGTGCCAGTGTTTTATGATATCGGGAGATATTTAACTGACAATTATTTTGACTCTACTTTTCTGGAGGTTCCATAATCAGATATTTTCTAATAAATTGCTGATTTTACGGTAGACAAAAAGTACTTTTGAGTGTCACAGCATTAGCTACGCGTCGGTCGTTCACTGGGTTTGCTGGTAAACTCCCATCTAGTTTAAATTTTAAACCAATGATTTAACCACCCTAAGTGTTTTGTTGATCTAGCCTTAATTTACATCTATTTCGACTTGAACTATTGGTGTAAATTATTATTCATAAATAGTGCTTAAATTAAAAGTTAATCTGCCATGTGGTAGGCTATTGCTGTGGCGTAGAATTTTATGGATTTTAGAATATGGCCGAATTGACGGTGTGAAGCAAAGTTAAAAACCGGGCAAAGTGGACAATATCAGGCACAGTGGACGATGAGATTTCACAAAAGGCATGACTTTCTGGACCCGCTGAGTTATACAAGGTGGTTAAATAGAACCTGGTAACTTTCAACTAAGCTATAGGCTATCCACAAAAGTTTTAACTCTACATTCAAATTCTTTAAATACGCCCTCTGAAGGAATTAAACGTTTATTTACGGTAAGATTTGATGCTTTTTAATGGCATTTTGACGTCCAATCGTTTTGGCGCGGAAAAACTATGACGTAGCTGCAATCCATCAATAAAAATTAGAGGGTATTGGATCTGAAACGCAGATTAATGAACTTGTTGAAAAACGGTAGTTGATGCTCCATGCTCGTTAAAACGATGACATAATGCGCTCTTGGCGGTTTTAGCTCGCGAAAACTTTTCTTTTTGATGATTCATCGCAATGGTAAAGATCAGCTGTTGCTGTAGTTTGGCAGTTCATAATGGATGTCGTTTATAAATTCTTTACGATATTGGGCTGATAAAAAAAATTTTTCTCCGTACAAAATGCTTGGAATTTTTTCTAAATAATGTTTTGATATATTGGTCATTTTAGTTTTTGTTGCACTCGCAAAAGGACATTATTTACTACAGCGTCATGTGTCGAATTTAATTTTCTAAGGGCATTTTTATTGTTATTTATTGATGTTGATAGCTTGCAAAATAGGTAACAACTAGTTAACGATATATAAATTCCATCGCAAAGCTATTTCTCTTTTCTTAAAAAAAAAAGAATTTCAATTAACTTGAGATTGTTTTAGTCGTTTCGTATTCTCAAAGGTTTATCTGATAAATAATGTACCGGTAGTAAACGTTAGATTCAGAAAAGTTCGCTAACTGCGCAACACCACTTCACTGCATTACTGATTAACGTTGATGAGCACTTATTGGAACGACCGACGCTCGCGCTCGCGTGTTTCTTTGTTTTTACTCGGCCATTTTCCAACTAACGAGTGCGAAATTTCAAACTTTTGCTTATAACTCGAGAACGGTTTGGTCTAGCTATATCAAATTTTGACAGTAGTTTGAGATTAATAAGTTATATGTTTGTACCAAATTTCGAGGCAATAGGTCACGTAACTTTGGTTTTAGAACCCGAAAACCACCCCGCAAGTTTGGCGTAAAAAGCGGTCTCAGTCAAAAACGGCTTAAGTACGGCAAAAATATTTCATATGGTTGTATGTCTTAAGATACCCTTTCATCCCAACCAACCCACTTT
Organism: Trididemnum nubilum; assembly: GCA_963965965.1. Classification (NCBI taxonomy): domain Eukaryota; kingdom Metazoa; phylum Chordata; class Ascidiacea; order Aplousobranchia; family Didemnidae; genus Trididemnum; species Trididemnum nubilum. The sequence continues at coordinate 29,927,693 of OZ014472.1, read as the reverse complement.
TGGCTGCAATGAGGTTTATTTCTTTTTTTTCCTAATTTTGTACGCTCTTCTCCTAAACCACAAAACATCAAAATCTAATTGTTGTGTAAAGTTGTTGAGCTGCAAACGCAATGTTGTCTCCCGAAATTTTTTGGGGCAACTCCACCGTGAACCCCCCCAAAATGGGGCCCCAAAAAATCCATTTTTTAAACGGCTTAAGCTAGACTGCTATTTTTTTTTGATTTCAGTAGATATTTAACAGACAAATATTTTGACATACTTTGGGGGTGCCACCCCCCCCAAATAGACCCTCCAAAAATCAATGTTTTGAACGGCTCAACTTAGAGTGCCAGTGTTTTATGATATCTGCAGATATTTAACAGAAAAATATTTTGACGTAGTTTGGGGGTGCCACCCCCCCCAGGGACCCCCCAAAAATCAATTTTTTAAACGGCTCAAGCTAAGGTGCCAGTTTGTTTTGACGTCAATAGATATTTAACAGACAAACATTTTGACATAGTTTAGGGGTGCCACCCCCCCAAATAGACCCCCCAAAAATCAAGCTTTTGAATAGCTCAAGCTAGGGTGCCAGTGTTTTATGATATCAGCAGATATTTAACAGACAAATAGTTTGACGTAGTTTCCCAGTGAACATGCCCATATGGGGACCACATGGGTTTTTGGTGGGCAACTGGGCTTTGCGTGGGCCAATTTACTGGGGCCCAAATGGGCTTAGCTTGGGCCTAAATGAACTCCTTTAAAATCATTTTATATGTTTAGTATAAACACCATTGATTGTTAAAAGCCCAAAAATAAGTTTCTCATTTTTGTTGAAGCAAAATAAACAAAAAAAATTGAATCTTTATGATTGTGGGGTGCCCATGCTATTTCCATTCTTAGCCCAATCTTGGGCCATTTTGATGGGGCCCAAATGGGCTTAGCTTGGGCCTAAGTGGGCTTTTTTTAAATCATTTTAAGCCTTTAGTATATACTCCGTTGGTTGTTAAAAGCCCAAAAATAATTTTCTCATTTTTGTTGAAGCAAAATAAAACAAAAAAATTGAATCTTTATGATTGTGGGGTGCCCACGCTATTTCCAATCTTGGGCCATTTTACTGGGGCCCAAGTGGGCTTAGCTTGGGCCTAATTGGGCTCCGTTAAAATCTGTTTTAGCCGTAGTATAAACACCGTCGGTTGATAAAAGCCCAAAATTGACTATTTAGTTTTTGTCGCACCAAAATAAAACGAAGAAAATTGAACCTTTTAGGATTTGGGGTGCCCTCGTTATTCCCACTCTTTGCCCAGTCGTGGGCCATTTTGATGGGGCCCCAGTGGGCTTAGCTTGAGCCTAATTGGGCTCCTTCAAAATCTTTTTTAGCGTTTAGTATATGCTCCGTAGGTAGTTTAAAGCCTAAAAATAACTATTTAGTTAATGTCGCAACAAAATAAACGAAGAAATCAAAAATTTTTTGAATTTGGGGTGCCCACGCTATTTCCACTCTGCCCAGTCATGGGCCATTTTGATGGGGCCCGAATGAGCTTAGCTTGGGCCTAAATGGGCTCCTTCAAAATCTTTTTTAGCGTTTAGTATATGCTCCGTTGGTTGTTATAAAATCTAAAAATAATTTTCTAATTTTTGTTGCAACAAAATAAAACAAAAAAAAATGAATGTTTATGATTTTGGGGTGCCCACGCTATTTCTACTCTTAGCCCAGTCGTGGGCCATTTTGATGGGGCCCCAGTGGGCTTCGCATAGACCTAAATGGGCTCCTTCAAAATCTTTTTTAGCGTTTAGCATAAAAACCATTGATTGTTGTAAGCCTAAAAATAACCATTTAGTTTTAGTAGTAACAAAATAAAACGAAGAAAGTTGAAACGTTTTGATTAATGGGTGCCCACGCTATTCACACTCTCAGCCCAGTCAAAACTTTGTTTTCTGTCACCGTGGTAGTTGTATGGTGTAAAATTTTGATTCTTATACGTGTATTAATTTTTGTGAATTGAATTTTAGTTGTTACAAAACATAAAAAATGTCAATAACAGTTTAAATTTTGGGACTAAAAAATTGTTTTAAATATTTTAAATTTAACCTCTTGTTTAACATTTTTTATTGAAAAATAATGTCAATGTAATAGAAAATTTATTCATATAAATTTGTTGAGTATAGAAAAACTATTTTGCGATGTTAAAAGGTTTCAGACGGCAAATACATGTTGGAAGTTTCTTTATATTTTCGTAGCACTTTATTCTTTTTATTGAAACAATGCGCGAGAAAAAAGTGTTGCGAGACAGGTTCTGCGCATGCGCAAAAGCGTGAATTTAGAACATTTCACGTGGCGAGTTTGCGTTAGAGCACAAAACTCTTTTATTGCGGTAAAGTATCATGAAAAATTAAGTCATCGCGGTTGGTAGTGTTTTTCATTAAGCTAAATTAATGGTGACTAAAATAAGTGTTCTAAATCGCAAAAAGCAGGGTTAAGGAAATTAGTTTCAAGTTTTCTTACGAAAAGGAGCGGCAAAAGTCTCAAAAACTCAGACTGGCAACAAATATCAGATTAATGATGCAAAATTTTGCAATTTTGTTTTAGTAAACGGAAGTTTTTGTTGCATTATGCAGTTCAACTTTTTGATAGTTAGGTTGTTTTACAATCTTACGGGACGCAAAGGCAAAGAATCATTCAAGAAGTTGTCGATAATATCTGTGTTGCATGGTAAGTTTCTTCCTTATTTGCTTTTGTTCTAGCAGAATGCTGATAGGCAATTCAAATGTTTTTTTCACTGGATCAAATGACTTTGAAACTGCTAAGGTTTGAACAAAAACAGTTTAATTTTATATTGAACCTATTTCGATTTCATCTAGAAATGGTAATTCTGTGAGGTATCTTTATTACGAAAAACGACCATTGACCTTTATATTTTAAGCTTGTTTAAGCAAAGCACAGTGTGACTTAAACATCAAAATATTAAATAGTGATTTAACTCAAATTTGTGGGGTAATGTGCGTTCTTTGTCAAAATGTTTATGTTTTTGAACTACCGGTACTGTTTCTAGCATAATAAATTTTGTAGTCACTATTGACGGTACAACTGAGATTTCGTTGATAAACGTCTCTGACTGCTAGTCTTTGGCTCGTAGCCTAGTTGGTCCTTTCGCGCTGTATTCTCCTAATCAAAATGTAGCCCCAACAGTCCGAGAGATGACGTGGCAGTGTCTTTGTTGTTGCAGTGCATATTTCAGTAGCGTAGCCAGGGGGCAGGGGGGCAATTAGCCTCCTTCCCATTGGCCTGAAAAGTATGCAAAATAGCACGTTTTTAGTGGTTTTGAGGCCGATTTTTGCTCCAAAAATGAAAACAGCCTCCCTAACGGAAATGGGGAGCAGAAGTTGTGAAGGACTACCTGTTATTTGGACCAGAAAAGTGGAGTTTTTTTTCTGGAGCGCACCCAAAGTTGGTCAGGAGAAGTGACTGAATTTTGGTTAAGACCTTTTTTTTTGGAGATCACCTGATTTTGGCAGAAAAATCGCTTCAAATTGGTTCAAGACTGATGAAAATTTGGGTCAAGTTCGTTTACTGCTGTTTTCACCTCTCAAAAAAGCCCCCTCCCCCTTTGCGAAATCCTGGCTACGCGCCTGGCATGTTTAATGTATTGATCTTTTGTCACCTAATAGCGTCACAAGCTAACTGTTTAATGATGCACAAATCTTTCCTTGCCATAACTACTTCTTGCTTGGAGGAAACTGTAACCTACTTGCTTAAGTCTGAGGATTTCTTCGAATTCTTGTCCACTGAATTTGCTGCTTGTTTAAAACTGCCAAGCAGAGATAAATCATCGTAATCCGTCTTATCCGAAGACGTAACAACGTGACCAGGGTGCAAGTTGAACTCAGATTATGCAATCAAGGTCGTTGTAAAAACAACGCTTTTACCTTCTCGGCTTTGCTAACGACTTGTGTAGTTGCTTCTCATTGCCCATTGTTGTTTTTTCAGATGATGTAAAAAAGAATCTAGCAGCCAGTAAATGCAGCAAAGTCGATTTGGAAACCGAAGTGGTCAAATGGTTGACCATTGCGCGAGATCGAGGCGTGCTGGTCTGAAAGGAGATTCGAAAGCGCTCCCGTGCGAGCTCTAAGTTAAAATGATCTGTAATGTGTTTGCTTTTCTGTGTACAGTTGTTGTGCGTGAATTCGGTCATCACTGTAAGTTGGTAAAAATAAACCCTCAAGTAGGTATTGATAAATGTAGTGTTTTGGTATTATTGTGCTTCACGTTGCACCAGTTTTACACGACTTGGGATGTCGAGTACTACAGCATTGGATGCGGGTGGGTTTGCCCACTGAATTAATGGGCTGCCCAGTTAAATCCCAGTAGTATGAGCATGGGATGTGGGTGGATTTGCCCATTAAATCAATGGGCTGCCCAGTTGAATCCCAGTGGTAGAAGCATGGGATGTAGGTGGGTTTGCCCATTAAATTAATGTGCCACCCAATTGAATCCCAGTGGTAAGAGCATGGGATGTAGGTGGGTTTGCCCAGTAAATTAATGGGCTGCCAAGTGAAATCCCAGTGGTAAGAGTATGGGGTGTTGGTGGGTTTGTCCATTAAATTAATGGGGCCCAGTTTTATCCCACGAACAAAATCAAGTGGGCCTATGTGGGTAGCCCACATGGGCCCCACAAGTCTGCCCACTATGGCCCCAATTGGGCCCCACATGCAATTGTTCATTGGGTTGGGAATGCCACTCCCCCCAGGGACCCCCCAAAAATCAATTTTTTGAACAGCTTGACTTAGGATGCCAGTTTATTTTGATATGAGGAGATATTTAACTGAAAAATAGTTTGAGGGTGCCACCCCCAAATGGACCCCCCAAAAATCAATTTTTTGAACGGCTCAACTTAGGGTGCCAGTTTGTTTTGATATCAGCAGATATTTAACAGACAAATATTTTAACATAGTTTGGGGGTGCCACCCCCCCAAATGAAGCACGTTTTGGCAGAAGATACTAAGTCATATTTCGCCGTTTCGAGAAAATCGTGTTTGAAATTTTGAAACTCTCAAACAAACTTTGCGGTCAAGTTTGACATGTTAATGAAAAATAATTTTCACAGTTATGACATACCTGATTTTGCCCTTCTTTCATTAAAATTTCAAGATTTTAGGTGAACAAATAAAAAAGTTAGAATCGAAAAAGTTTGTTAAATCGCGGTTTTCAATAACGCTTGCTTTCCAAGTTAGGCGTGTACAATTATTTTGTCTTTGATCAGTCATAGTAAAACTTATAGGGTCAAAAAAAGTTTACTAAGAACTGTTAACTCAAAAGTCAAAACCGGTTCTATGTGTTGACAGCAAACATCTTTCGTAAAAAGTTCATTGACTCAGGCACCGTCACTGCTGGAGACCATTAATTTTATTTGCGCTCGACGTCATGACGCAGCTTTTGGTTTAACGAGTAGAAATTTGACAAATGGTTATTCTTTCTTTTCGTAAACAACAGGTTTATTGCTGAATGGATTTTTTTTTGCAAGGTTAAAATTACATACATAACGAAAATTACAAAAGTCATAACGATGAAAAAGTTATGAAATTTTACGACGAAAAATTTTGGGATATAAAATAGCACTGTAATACATGATTAAACTGGCTACGAAAATACGGTGATAGGTAGGCGGTGGTATAATGGTAAAACTTCAATCATTTTATTACATAGCGTAAATATTTTACACGCCATTTATTACATTCGAAAAATCACCCTAATTCTTGCTCATTTTATAGACTAGAGAAAGAATTGGGAAAAGAAAATAATGGAATGAGCAGAGGTGGAGTCCTTGAGGACGTCCTTGGCCTCGAGGACACATTTTGAAGTCCTTGGCCTCGAAGGTCAAGTCCTTGGCCTTGGCTTCGAGGCACCAAGTCCTCAAAAATTGGCCTGTCCTCGGCTCGAGGACAGCAGTATTTTTTGAAATGTTAAAATTTTGTGGAGAGCCTGAAAAATTTTTTGGAAAACGTTTTTTTGTGGAGATCGCTTGAAAAATTTTTGTGAAGACCTTTTTTTTTTTTTTGGAGAGCACTTGCGCTTGTGTCCTTGGCCTTGGCCTCGAGCATTCCTGTCCTTGGCCTCGAGAGGGTCTGTCCTCGGAAAGGCTGTCCTTGGCCTCGAATTTTTTTTGTGTCCTTGGCCTTGGCCTCGAGCCTTGTGTCCTCGACTCCACCTCTGGAAATGAGATTTGAAAAAAAATGATTTAAGTTATCGAAATTAATTTCCTCCTTATACTCATAGTTTTTTTTATGAAATCTACACGGTAAACATTTTTCATCAACCAATCAAACATGATTTCTTGCCGTTTTTTAGCCGTGGTTTAAAAGTTTGTACTACTTTGTAAGCCTAATTTTTGACAAATATTAGCCCCATTTCCAAAAGCAATTTTTTTAACGTGGCTTTAAACAATTTTAGAGTACATACCTCTGCAAAAGACTGCATCAAAAGGGCAAAAAACGTGGCATTTTTTCATTATGCATTTTGGTCAGAACTCGACAGGCAGTGGGGCCCTCTGACGACGTTGCTAATCATTACAAATTTGGTTTTAATTCCTGTTTCTGAGCGAGCATAGCGTGAATTTATAACATAAAACGCCGTGACGTACGATATTGATTCTGATAAAGGCTCAATGACAGACGCCAAAGTATTTGATTATTGTGACTAATTAACAAATTAGCACTTTAATGTTTCATCGTAGGTTATGTTTAATCGATTGTGTTTTCGCTTCAATGATATAGTTTAATATTGCGCTTTTGCTTCGACGAAAAACAAAAAATCATAAAATCTCTTTATTTTTTGGATTATTGCTGCTTTTAACAATCACAAATATAATAATAAAAACAATGTTATTAATAAGAAAACTAAAATGCAGATAGAAATAAGTTGAATTATTCGTGAAGTGAAATAGGCAGAATTAATTTAACAGTTCACAGAGACATCACGTCTTACAATCTTACTTCATTTGATAACACCTTAATGTTGTCTTCACGTCTGAATGGATAATAGTTTGAATCCTTAGAGACCCAAGAGAAGCGAAGCCCCAATCGCGGTAGCATTATAAAATATAATAATAGAAATACAAAAAAAATGTCGCTGATAGAAATAATCAAGCCATACGACAAAATACTACAAAATTAATACCGATAATGGTATTATTTTTGTAGTATTTTGTCGTATGGCTTGATAACAAAACGCAAGGGAACATTATATATTAGATAATACGAGCAAGAAGTTTAATTTTTTTCTTTGTTTGAAACTTTAAAAAGTTTTGATTTAGATTATGCGGTAGCTTGTACACACTGTATCCACTCCAACAGCAAAACCGATAAAGCCCAACCGAGTAACTCTGTAAAGTCACTACACTGCAATTCCTCCCGTTTTTCAACACCCCGAAAGTTCAGTTTATTAATCGTTACAACGCACATTCATAGACAGTATACAGTGGCAAATTGATGCTATACCGCATTTCACAAACATGAATTAGTTTTTTTAAATGAAGAGAACAGGCTTTGCAAAAAAAACTTTGAAAAATATAGAGGAAAAATTTTTGAAAACTTTCCAAAGTTAGAGAAATGTCGTACATTGCGAAAATCAATCTTATTAAACATCTTAAGTAAAACTTGCTAATGGTTTTCTTTGAATCAGAAATGGAACCGGTCAGGATTTTCTCGACCCGACCCGACCGGTAAATTTCAAAATCATTGCCGGTTGACCAGTTTCTGACCGGCCCGGTCGACCGGTTTTTTTACAGAAGGTTTTTGTTCACTGTTCAATGTATCTAATGAAAAATTTTCAAAAGGGGGGGGCATGGTTGAGGTGTTAAATTTGTGACTTTGGACGGGAGTCTCAGAAAAAAAGGCAAAAAAACTTTTACGTTTTTTGCAAAAATGACTCAATTTTAAGACCTTTTTTGATTAAGTTTCGGTTTGAATGGCCTGTTTTGAGCAGCGCAAAACGTGCACAAAATAAGCATAAAAAGCACTGGAGGGCATGACGTCCTTTCAATGATATTTTGCGAAAGGCCAAAACATGAAGTTACAACTTTTAGCTATTGATGACAGATTATTTGTAATTTGCCGAGCAGCAAACACTAAACTTTTTTTCGGCAGTGCTGCCTTTGCAGTTACAAAAAGATAAATGAGAAAAAAATAACAGCAAGAGATAGGTAACAGTAAAAACATACGAACATCACAATACTTGTACTATTGTACCCAAAAACATTAAAATCATGGAGCAATAACATTATATATTAATGAAAATTATGTCACTAACAGCGTGAAAAAATTAATAATATTCATAACAACTATAGGCTGTTTTTTTCACGGCTGTGAGGTAGCACTTACCTCACATATCTGCTTTCCCATTAGGCTAGTGTTTCATCAGCATCTGAATTCACACATAGCCTATCCTGGCATCCCACCCGAACCTTCAAACCACACACGAGGGCAATTTCTACACTTGCCATCGTACCCTCTTCTCAGACTACTCTGATCTAAGTCTGACAACAAGGTCACCAGAAAGAGTTGTTTGAGGCCATGTTTTGGTTGAAAATCACACACAGGAGAAGAAAGAAGAAATTCCGACGACTTCGCATTTAGGGATGAGTAAAATAATACAGCCACAAGCTTATCGGGCATATACGAAATCAGTCGTAAATTATATACTACTATTTTATTTATTAAAATCGATTTCACCCCAGCGGGGCATCATCAGTTAGATCTAAAAACAATCAGCGTATACTTTAAAACCAAAATCATCATAAAACCTATAAATAGACTATAACATCAATCAAATTGAAAAGAACATAAAATGGACTTCAATAACAGCGAAATTAAAGAAAATATAATACTGTATATAGCAAAACCTCTTTCGCAAAGCAAATATATTGAAAACCTTGTTTTATCTACATCGCCACAACATCAGGAAAAAACTATACAAAAAAGTTGTTTAAAATAATAAACCCCTACAAAAAAATATAAATTTTTTTCAATTATAAAAAGCGTTGCTAAGCAACCAAAAAAGTAAACATATCTCCACAACCTTAAAATGTAGAAAACTTAAATCTTTTTTCAAAAAAAGGGTGGAATTGGAAAAGAAAACATTACCCAACTCTTACCTTGGTTGGCAAATCCACAAGTAGGAAGAAAAAGACCTTTATTACTAACTTCTCCTCAACAAACTGCTAAAATTTGCTGAGATGGCTAACCAAAGAGAAATAGGCCTAGGCTATTTGAGGTTAAAGATTGAAAACTGGCTCAACTGAATCAAGAACTAGTGTAACATGAAAAAGCAAAGGCCATAGCCCGGCCTCACCATTTAACTCCCAAAAAGATAGCCTGACTCTGTCACACTAGCAAACTACAGGGCGCAAAGTAGGAAGAATCTCGCAAACTAGTCATTTCCACTACATCAAACCAAATCAGCTGATAAAAATTAAAAACAACTCATTATAGTAAAGTAAGAGCCTATGACGTAACAAAACCAATATCAGTTGTCGTAAAATTAAGCAAAATATTTTCCAAAAGCATGCCTCGAAGCAAAATATATAGTATGGAAATTATACATATGGAATACAGAAATATGGAATGAGGAATATGGAAATTATATGGAAATAGAAACAATATTGAAATTATTTTGAAGCAGAATATGTTGAAGCAAAATACCTCTGTTTTGCGTGATTAGCTTATTGCAACAGATTATAATGAAAGCAAACCAGAAAAACAGTAGGCCAATGCAAAATTAGTGATGTTTCGGTAAAATTGTTTTATTGATGTTAATTTCCGCAACAAGTTTATTTATCCACATACTTTCCAAAACATCCAGCTTTTGTTGGTTTCTAGGTTCTTGGAGAAAAGTTATTTCAAAGGCTCCGCCCCCAAACCCCCGTGCCTCCGTCGGCTGGGAGCTTTGCCCCCAGACCCCCAAAACAGCCCCCTCCATTGCGAATTTCTGGCTACGCGCCTGACACATGGTTAGTAAGCGAAACTACCCATCTATTGTACTATTTTTTAATAACAATTCATAAATTCACTTCCACCTCGCCAGTTTTTACGCACAAAATACCTTTTAAAAAAATTAGCCATGGAAAATGCTGATTGAACAAATCGTTGAACTACAGTGGAGGGAGCCTGGGCCCCCTGGCCTAGCATGCACTTCTATAACTGGTTATTTTCATGACAAAACAAAAATCTCTAAGGAAAATCTTCGAGTGGGTTTTCATTTACTGCTAAAATGTTGCACGAGTCAATGCACCTTACTTCCCCCTAACTGGAGCAAATCACGTACAATTAAACTTTAACACCAAAATGCAAGATGTTGAACGTGTTTTGAACTTAAATTGCAACTAGAAGGAGGATTAAACAAATTAATTTTTTTAATTCGTTTTCAAATGTCAAAAATCTAGTGCTTTCAAATGGTTCTAAACATGTGCGAAGTGTAATTCAATGGCATTAAAATAGCTTTTTTTTCCAAAAAATTACAAGAAATCGCCCCACAGCTGGGGGTTTCGCCCCCAGACCCCCGTCTGTGATACGTTTGAGTTACACTGGTTTTCTCAAAACGACTCCAAAGTTACGTATTGGCACTTTTCAACTATATTAGTTGAGGCACTCTCCCTTTGCAAAATCCTGGTTAAGTGAAAAACAGGCAAATTTTTGATGACGTCATTGCATGTGATTTGTGGTTTAAGCCTCCCCAATCAAAAATTCTGGCTACGCCTATAAATTGGAGATTGCCTGAAAAACTTGTTTGATAACCTTTTTTTTTGGAAAACACATGCGGCTGTGTCCTTGGTCCTTGGCCTTGGCCTCGAGCATTCCTGTCCTTGGCCTCGAGAGTGTCTGTCCTCGAAAAGGCTGTCCTTGGCCTTGGCCTCGGATTTTTTTGTGTCCTTGGCCTTGGCCTCGAGCCTTGTGTCCTCGACTCCACCTCTGCTGATAAAACATCAGATCGGTTGAATTTTTCAAATTGGAACAAGTAAAAACTTTCAAATACGCTGTTTCAAAGCAATGATGGGTGGTTTAAAACTCTGAGGAATGATCGTAATTTTAATTCATGTGATGAGGAAACGCTTTTGCATCAACAGCACGACAAGAAGCTAAAAGTTAGTGTTTTATTAACAGATCAAGAGCAAATCACCTAATGATGATTGCGAGTGAAAATAATGTAGCCGACGAGATGGGTGTTTTTCCGCAAAATGCATCCACAATATCTTCGCAAGTACAGCGTTATAATAACACTGTGAGAGTGCGAGTCATTGTTTTAGCATACACACGGCGATTTCGAAACTAAGTTGGTCGAAAGATCTATTTTTTACGTTAATAACAGCAACTTTAAACTTTTATCTCGAACAGACGTCTAATTATACAGTATTTCTAATTTTTTGACTTTTAAGTGCATATTGATATCAAAAAAACATTATTTTTGGTTCAAAATTAAAAATAAAACATTTGGGGATCTATTTAGGGGTTTACCGAGGGGGTAGCACCCCCAAACCACGTCAAAATATTTTGAAAGACCTGCTGATATCAAAAACAATTAGGTTATTCAAAAAATTGACTATTGGGAGGTTTAATTTGGTGGGGTGGCATTCCTAAATTATGTCAAAATATTTTTTCTCTCATTTCTAATATTGAAATTGCAAACGACGTTAAAATGTATTTAACAACTTCATAGTGACTGAACTTATAAAAACATCTATCTTGGTTAAGTCATTCAAAAGCCAATTATTGGGGGCACACTTGCCCTGAATAATTAACATGCCCTAAATATTTTTTTCGCTTCCACATTGATGATTATTGCTCTAAACAGTTAGTAACAAACCTTGACCTTACGGCAGAAGTAGAAAACAGTGATGACCATGTTTAAGTTTTTGGGTTTGTCCAACTGTTGGGAATCGAAACTGAGTCTACGTTGTAGTGGCAGACACTCTCCAATCACAATAAAACTTTCAACAAAAATAGCAAAATTTTTTCTCACGTTCTTATAGCGTGCTTTGCCGGAGGAAAAACTGAATTTTGATCCCCAAAACCATCCGAATATTTTGATACGTAGTTGAATTGGTTGGTCAAATAAAATTGATACTCAGCCGCATCTCCAAACAAATCGCTTTTTTTAAAACTCGTGTAAGTAATGACTCGTATGTTTTATGAGTTATACTTTAAGACTCGTGTCTTTTAGAACTCGTGTCCTTTAGGACTCGTGTCTTTTAGGACTCGTGTCCTTTAGGGCTCGTGTTCTTTAGGACTCGTGTATTTTAGGACTCGTGTCTTTTAGGACTCGTGTCCTATAGGACTCGTGTTCTTTAGGACTCGTGTATTTTAGGGCTCGTGTCCATTAGGACTCGTGTCTTTTAGGACTCACGTATTTCAGGACTCGTGTCTTTTAGAGCTCGTGTCTATTAGGACTCGTGTAATATAGGACTCGTGTCCTTTAGGACTGCTGTCCATTAGGACTTGTGTACATTAGGACTCCTGTCCGTTAGAATTGGTGTCTTTAGGACTCGTGTTTTTTAGGGCTCATGTCCGTTAGGGCTTGTGTACTTTAGGGCTTGTGTTATTTAGGACTGGTGTCCTTTAGGACTCGTGTACGTTAGGGCTCATGTCCATTAGGACTCGTGCTTTTAGAACTCGTGTCTTTTAGGACTCGTGCACATTAGGACTCGTGTCTTTTAAGACTAGTCTCCTTTAGGACTTGTGTCTTTTAGGACTTGTGTCTTTTAGGACTCGTGTCTTTAGGAATCGTGTTTTTAGGGCTCGTGTATGGGATCCCTGTTCGAGATAGAAGCTTAGAATTGTTGTTATTAAGGCAAAAACATAGATCTGGGACCAATACAATGCAGAGTGTCTTATGTAAATAAATAATATGTACTAGACATTACACGATAGCTTTGTACGCATTTTGAATTTATGCTTCAGCTACGATATATGTATGTATAGTACTGATGGCGGAAGCTTTAACCAGGGATATACTAAAAAGGGATTGCCAACTACTATTGTTAATTGTTCTCGTCACACATGAGTAATGCTCAAATTTTCGGTCAGATTTTTGATCAAAATGCATTGTTTCTTAGGGAGCGAGGTGCAGTAGGTCGGATTATTTTTGTTGTATTTTTGCTGGTGGATAGCCTAGGACTCGAACGAACTCGGAAATGGTTTGCTATTGATATTATGTATCTGAAAATGCGTAAGGAGGAATGCTAGAGTGAGAATGACGGAATTGGCGAATAGGCTAACCTATCATCTTGCAATAGCTTAGTATAGGCTATGATGAGGGCAGCTGAGAACGTTGAAATCCTGTCGAAAAAAGGAAAGGGTCATATTATTTTAACCCTTCCTATCCCGCTCGCTCACAAAATCGCGAAGGAAATGAAGTAGAGGCCCAGTTCAGTGCCATTTGAGCCAAAAAATTGGCTAATGCGGAAGTCGAAAGAGAAAACAGTTTGTGAGAAATAACAAAGGCAGTTTGTGAAAAGTTATTGCAGTTATCTTGGTACTTGGAACCTGCAAAGTTGGCTGTACACTTAATTGCAGTGAACGCTTTTGTTTGAAGGCGAAGCTCGCTGCAATGCGGTGTTTACAGCTACTTTGAAATATCATCAACCAGGTACCGGATGCAGCAAATCAAGACAAAAAAGTTCAGAACGAGCTAGTTTCAGAATAATCATGCGTCTACGGTTTGCGTTCGATTGCTCTTGACTGCAAGCTGATTAAATAGAATCACGTTTGCATGCAAGTTGGTAACAATCTGCTCGATTTCAATGTCTGCTAGGCTAGATAGGTCCTACTGTAACCTATACAAAATGAACTTCAATCATTCCCTAATTTTTTTTTCTTTTTCAGAATTACTGTAAGTAATAGGTACCGGTATAGACCGTATTTAGATTTGATTAGCTTGACTGTACGACGCAATGGAGATGCCTACTATACCGGTATATAAGTTACAAGCTGCAAAGATTGAAGAGTGATAAGCGCAGAGATAAAGATCGGCATCAGACTTTTGCAAAGAGCAGGGCATATGTCAATATCATGGAACTGGTAGCAAAAAAACATGATCAACCGATATTCTTCAAAGCATTCATCAAATGCCTTTGGTTTTCTAATTCGTCTGAACAATTATACCTACTTCATGATTTCTTTGGAATTTAATAATTGTAGCTATTTAATTTGTTGCATTTCATTTTCTTTATTTGAACACGAACACGAAATAGTTGTATAACCATGGTATAACTTAATCATCATTTAATAAAAGTGTGTTCTGATTTCTGATTAATATTTTGTACCTCCTAGCAAACGTTTGACTTTCGTTATGACAGCTGACAGGCTAAGTTTATGGAGAGAAAGCATTAAAAAAGTGAATCTATCGGCGTCGTAACCGAGGTATCTAGACAACTATAAACCGATTAACACTAACAGGGGCAGTACAGCACTTACTGAATTTGACAAGGCGTTTCATTCATTTATTTTTTAAATTCACTAAAATTAAACTTACAAAATGATTGCAGTTTTGGTCATGGATTGGATACTGGATAGGCCATTCGATACGGTCCGTAGGCTCGCAACGAGACGCGTTAATTGTCCAAATGGGACTAAGAAAAATTTAAACAGGGCTCAACATATTTTGCACAGTTTTAAATAGACAAAAAAGTAAAACAGTCCTCGACAGAAATTTGGGGCCAATTTTCAAACATGAGTAAGAGATCAAAAAAGCTAGTCCTAGGCCAAAGTAGGATATACCCTGGTCCTAAGATAATCGGAGACGTTAGTTGCAGCTAATATGGCGTATTACTATTGACAGCACCACTATTAAGTGAAACTTTTCCAGACAGGGTTTACGGTCAGAGGTTATCCTGTTTGACCCTCTCCTCTGGTTACGGCCTCGCAATAGGAGCGGACTAGGAAACATTGCAGTTGAGTGCATTACCAGTAACCCGAATGCAAACGTGATTCTATTTAATCAGCTTGCAGTCAAGAGCAATCGAACGCAAACCGTAGACGCATGATTATTCTGAAACTAGCTCGTTCTGAACTTTTTTGTCTTGATTTGCTGCATCCGGTACCTGGTTGATGATATTTCAAAGTAGCTGTAAACACCGCATTGCAGCGAGCTTCGCCTTCAAACAAAAGCGTTCCCTGCAATTAAGTGTACAGCCAACTTTGCAGGTTCCAAGTACCAAGATAACTGCAATAACTTTTCACAAACTGCCTTTGTTATTTCTCACAAACTGTTTTCTCTTTCGACTACCGCATTAGCCAATTTTTTGGCTCAAATGGCACTGAACTGGGCCTCTGCTTCATTTCCTTCGCGATTTTGTGAGCGAGCGGGATAGGAAGGGTTAAAATAATATGACCCTTTCCTTTTTTCGACAGGATTTCAACGTTCTCAGCTGCCCTCATCATAGCCTATACTAAGCTATTGCAAGATGATAGGTTAGCCTATTCGCCAATTCCGTCATTCTCACTCTAACATTCCTCCTTACGCATTTTCAGATACATAATATCAATAGCAAACCATTTCCGAGTTCGTTCGAGTCCTAGGCTATCCACCAGCAAAAATACAACAAAAATAATCCGACCTACTGCACCTCGCTCCCTAAGAAACAATGCATTTTGATCAAAAATCTGACCGAAAATTTGAGCATTACTCATGTGTGACGAGAACAATCAACAATGGTAGTTGGCAATCCCTTCTAAGTATATCTCTGCTTTAACAGACAAATTGTTGTTAATCACTTAAGATGTTGGTTTAGCATGTAATTTGATATGATAGGATTTTCACTAAGCTATTAAGATTTTTCTATTTGTTCAACCTACATTTGGGTCGCAATCCATGCTTTGAGAAACGCTGGCTTAACCCGACGGGTTATTTTTTTTAGAATCAGAAACGATGACGTTGATATTTCTTGACATTGTTTGGGATTTCTACTTTTTTAGAGATTTCATAATCAGATATTTTTGAATAATTGCTGATTTTACAGTAGACAAAAAGTACTTTTGAGCATCACAGCATTAGCTATGCGTCGGTCGTTCACTGGGTTTGCTGGCAAACTTTCATCTAGTTTTTAGGTAGTACAAGGGTAAAGTAAGAAGTTTTGAAACTTTTGGTTCAATGTATGCCAAATTGACAGAGACCTTAAGGTTTGAAAAGACGCTATGCGCAAAAACTTGCCAACGGTGGAATGACATCACTGGTGCACAAACAATCGGCTACTGAATAAGCAGATCCTGTGTAAACAGCGGGTTGTTCAATTATTAATGCTATAGAAAATGACAGATAAGCTTAGAAGTAGTGATATAAATTAAGTTTCGAGCCAAGTTTTGTCAATCAAGGCTGTTGTGAGAGTTAAAGCACTGCAGTAGCAATTATCTGCAATGGATGGTGCTACTAACTTGTAAGGAGACTCATAGATTACCAGTACTGCTAAATCAGTTATTGCTAAGCATGAACTAAAGCAACTCTCAGACTAATTCCACCAAGATTAGACACTAGACATTGCGTTACTTAGCCTATAATATGGACGGTAGTAGCAAACTATCTTGATCAAATAGTGATAGGTCTGCCATAGGTGGGCTTGTTAATGCAAAGCGTTAGCTTCGTTACAAATGTTAATGCAAAACAATGCTAATGCAAAACTTGTTAATGCAAAACAAATGCCATAGGTGGGCTGGTTAATGCAAAACGTTAGCTTCGTTAACCACTAGTCCGTTAATAAAGTTCGTTAATATTTTGCGTGTAATTTTCTTTTCTTTTTATTCACTCGCTTCTGGAACAAGTATTGACGCTGTTGATCTGATTGTAAGGAAATTTATATTGCTATGGTGGTCGTTTTGTGTTTTGAAAGTTACAGTTTATGGTCAGATCTAATATCAAGATAGATATAAGTTCAAATGCACTCACAAGTAACGAAGCTGCAATCGGAAAATCTGTTGAAATTGCGAACAGCGATAATTAATGGACCTATGAGGCTACAGCTTATTGTTTGCCACAAAAAAGAGCTCCTTCTATAAAACTCGTGCTAATACACAACAAGTGTTACCCGTGCATATTGGTTTGTACTGGTACGATGAATGAATGGTGCAAGAAATTAACGATAAAAACCTTAACGTAAGTTAACGAAACTTATCGGAAGTTGATTTAATCCGTTAACTTAAAAAAAAGCTTTAACGAGTTAATGAAAAAGTAAGCTTCGTTATTAACGATTAACGAACTTGTACCCACCTATGACAAACACCCTAAGAACTTCTAGGCTGATAAACCAGAGGAGCTATTGGAAGAGTCTATAATAACGCTGCAACAGTTCAAGGTTATGACGCAACGCTTCTTGCTTTACTTCAACAGAAAAAGACGAGTGTCGAAATTTTTTAAATTCCACTCATTTGTTCGCAAGAAGCAAGCTCTCTGCGTCTGTGTAACCACACCAACGCAGATGCACTTTTTAAAGTTTTGTGTGCAAGTCTTTCGTCAGGCTTGGCCACCACAACGGGTAGACTGCTTGATCTAGTGTAAATTAGGCGTAAAATATCTTTCCAATGACGTGACGACGCATTGCCAATGCTGGAATTCAGCCAAGGGTAACCTTTCGATCACTAACCCGACGCTTTACCACTGAACTATTGCCTACGCTAAATTTCGTTTTCAATTTCAATTTAATTCAATTAATTCAATCAGTATTGCTTCAAGCCATGGCTGACTAACATTTACTTTGTTTGGTATTTAACTGGGAAGTGCACATAAGTCCATCAAAGTAACAAAAAACTCTGCCGTCCAAAAACTTACAAGTCGGATGTCCACTTCCAGTGGTAATTTAAAATTAGTGTACAACGAATGACCTATAGCAGTGCTCAAAATTGCTGAAACTGTCTTGTCAAACACATTGTTTGCAGAGAAGAATTGGCATTATCCAGCTATTTCTACTCTTTAATAGCCAGGACAATAGTTGCAAATTATTCTTTTTATTGGCTTGCTCCGATAAAACTAGGGTCATTATGTAACTTCCTTTAAATAGTTTTTATCTGTAACAGATTACAGAATTGCTGGTATCATTACAAGTTCTTCACGTTTAAAACTTAACAAGATTTCTTGCTTCACATGAATGTTAAATATTACAGGTTTGTAATAGCAGCGAAAAGGCGAATAGTGACAGTATGTCGAAATGCAAAAGTTGACTGAAACCCCACATACTAATAGCTGTAAGGCCATGCTACGGTTGCGTTGTTCATTGATGACGTCATTTTCACAACAGACATAAATTGCAATTTTGAGTTTTCGCTAGCTAAAACGACTTTTTAACCTCAATAAACCACTAAATGTTGCTGCTGATTGACTTTTTGTGACGTAGTACAGTCAACCCTCGATTTAACGGACCTCGATTTAACGGACTTCGGATTTAACGGACTTCGGATTTTACCGTTCCGTAAGCATAGACTACTGTACATGTAATTGTTACAAGCGAAAATCAATAGCCGACGAAACGAGAAATCGTGCTACGTTGTCGCAGAGACATAATGATTCCCCGTTTACTTGCATTGTGACATCACAAGACGTATCAGTCAGCTTGTTCAGCTTGTTTTGCTCATTGAGTTTTAGTGCTGTTATAATAACAAACATGCCTAAACAAGCCGAAAAACGTAAACGTGTAAACTTGTCTGTGACGCGTAAACTTGTCTGTTTTCCAAGTAAAAGCTAAGATTTGCTGTTACAGATAAGCTATGTTAGCAGTTGAGGTGCACACAATTGTAACAGAGTGAGGAACACTGCGTTTTCGTTTAACGGACTTTTTCCAACAACGGACTGTCGTTGGTCCGCATTTGTCCGTTAAACCGAGGTTTGACTGTATTAAAAATTTACCTTGGCACTTAATCTTTAAGTCCAAATGGCAGTACTGGTTAGTGCTTTCCTGACCCGTGCATTGAAAATGAGTTTTAATTGCTGCTTTGAATACTGTTATGGTTGTTACCAGAAGTGGAGTCGAGGACACAAGGCTCGAGGCCAAGGACAGCCTTTCCGAGGACAGACCCTCTGGAGGCCAAGGACAGGAATGCTCGGGGCCAAGGACACAGGCGCAAGTGTTCTCTAAAAAAAAGGTCTTCAAAAAAGTTTTTCAGGCGATCTCCAATCGCAAGTAAATTGACCAGTATCTCTGTAGCAGTAATGATTATTCTGCTTGATTTTCAAATTAGTTCTATAAGGATCTCCGTTCACACAGCAAGCAATAGGATAATGGTTAGTTAAATCACTTAGAAATATAACAGGATAAATTACATGCGTTGAATCATTAGTAATGATACGATCAACAGTCGTTTGCGATACATTTGTAACTCGAATAGGTTTGTTTATTAGTGAGTAAGCTCCATTGCTAGAAATTGTGTTTAGATAATTCAAACCATCTTCATTATTCACGGTAGAATTGACATTAATGTTGAAGTCGCCAAATAGATAATATCGTTTATTGCTCAAAAAATCCAAATTTTTATTAAGTGCAGTCAAAAAACTGTTTACATCCCCTTTAGGATGGCGATAAATCACACCTACAATAAACGAATCGTTACCAATTTTGTTCAATATTCTCAGCCAAATGTCTTCGCAATTTGAATTCAGTTCGTTTTTACCTAAAGAGGTCACGGTTAATTTATCAGTAACATATACTCCTACGCCGCCTGCATTAGTTTGAGAGTTCGCTAACATAACTGGTTGGTACCCAGTTAGGTTAACATTCGTTAAAGGTGATAATTTAATTTTGGTTTCAGACAGAAGTAAATATCCGGAGGATATGGTAGTGTCTGTAGCAATTCATGGTTCAGATTATTTAGATTTTTTTGAAGGGATCTGAAGTGGACATGAAGCATAAATAATTTTATTTCTTTTTGAGCTACTGGCAGTTTTTGACCAGGTTGATAATACCTACAGGGTTTTAATTTTGTAGTCAACGCTTCACGCAAGCAATTGTTTAGGTCGGTTTTTGTGTTTTCAAAGTTAATAAGTTCATCAGCGTTTGCGTTCGTGTTATGCAGGTCGTCGTTTGTATAGGCCGTGTTACTACCGACAAATTCAGTATCACTCATCGCAAAACATAACAGTAATTTACAAAACAAACATTGGACCACAGTTAAGTTACAAATTGTCAAGATCATACTCGGTTCTAAGAGGTAGACTGCCGCTTTTTCGTCTTTACGAATGAAAATTTGGCCGTTCGAAGTCCAGATAAACTTGTAATCGAGTTCTTTTGCTTTTTGTTTAGCCAACCAAAAGAGACTCTTACGACGCTGGGTTAGATTCTCATTCACGTATAATTTGTTCATACCTTGAACAGGAAAGTCACTGATATCTTTCGCTTTCATTCTGTTCGAATACATTTCATTTCGTTTTTGTCGGCTAATAAAGCGAACTATTATTCCAAAATGACGTCTAGTTACATTACTTTCGCTGTTCAGTCTTGGGCGTTTGACAGGGAGCGGATGTGCGATGGATATGTCGTTCGCAGTTAGATCAACATCGAGTTTACTTGCCAAGGATAAAATGATTTCAGTTACGTTTTCATTTTGAAATTGTGGAACGCCTTCAAATATCAAATTTTGTCTTCTATCGTACTGTTCAAGTTCATCTACTTTTAGTTCTTCATTGTTTCTTTGTTTTTTAAGGTCATTGGTGCACTGATTTAGTTTCTTGATTTCTTGCCTTTGCTTGTCATTTACCTTCACCGCATTGTTATAGTTTTTATTCAGACTGTCATGTTGACCGCTGAGAAATTCCTTGCTTTCACGCAGTTGAGCAATCTCGGTTTTTAAGTCTATAATTTCACTTTGCAGAGGTTTAGTGGCTTCGTACCATTTTATGAACTAAATCTTCTAGTAGATTTTTTGTTAGCTGCAGTATTTTGTCTCCATTGTTGCTTTTCTTATGGTCACTTGGCATCGTCAGCTCTAATGTAATCCAGTAAACCAAAACTGTTTACCAACTTTGTTGAAATGCTCACTGCAGCTTACTTGTTTTGAGCGAAAAAAAAAAAGTCTGTACAGCTCGAAAGCAAAGCTCGAATGAAGCAATCACAAATGTTCATAGGTGGGCAAGTTAATGCAGAACGTTAGCTTCGTTAAACACTAGTCCGTTAACAAACTTCACACTTCCGTTAACGTTAATCCGTTATTTTTAGCTTTAATTAACGGAAGTTAATAAAATCCGTTAATTCGTTAACATTTTGCGTGTAATTTACATATCGTTTTATTCACTCGCTTCTAGAACACGTATTGACGCTGTTGAGCTGATTGCAAGAAAATATTTATTGCTATGGTGGTCGTTTTGTGCTTTGGAAGTTACATTTGACAGTCTAATCTAATTTCAAGATAAAAATAAGTTCAAATGCACTGACAAAGCTGCGATCGGAAAATCTTTGGAAATTGTGAACAGCGATAATTAATCGACCTATGAGACTGCAGCTTATTATTTGCCACAAAAAAGAGCTCCTTTCTTTGCTTTCTTCAATAAAACGCGTGCTGATACGCAACAAGTGTTACCAGTGCAAACTGGTTTGTACCGGTACGATAAATGAATGGTGCAAGATATTAACGATAAAAAGTTTAACGGAAGTTAACAGAGCTTAACGGAAGTTAATTTAGTCCGTTAACATGAAAAAACTTTTAACGGATTAACGAGTTAATGAAAAAGTTAGCTTCGTTATTAACGGATTAACGATTAACGGACTTGTGCCCACTTATGCAAATGTTACAATATAACAAATTAACAACCACTATAATTTCATACGTTTAGTATTGTGACGTATACGTTATACCTTTTCCACAGTAAAATCAAGTCAGAAAAAAAACGCGAAAAATCTAGCAACACTGTGAAATAACAATACTGTATATCGTACAATTAGAAACACACACACACGAAAAAAGCTCTTTAAAACACATTCAAAAGAAAAGAGCAACCGTTGGCGTATAATTGTGAATTCAATCGTGGTGTTAGCTTTTTTATCAATAATGCCTTCTGTGTTTTGGTTTCATATTCATTGTGACAGTTTCTGATTACTTTAAACGAACTAGGGTAGAGCGGGGTAAATAGCCTACCTTAAGGAAAATGTGCTGTAGTTGACAGCATTAATGCAGAAAAATTAAATTCTTTTCGCTGGATGTGTGCACCGACTGAAGCTTTATCAATACACCCATTTAGGATTTTGACAAGTTTCTACTTAGGCTAAAAATCAATTTTTAATTAAAAAAAAAATTGGGCGTTTTACCCTGTATTTGGGGCAAAACGCCCACAGGGGGGCGTTTTACCCCATCCTTTAAAGTGGAGAGATGTTTGCTTGTTGACTTTTGAAATGAACCCAATAACAGTTTTAAACATGTCATACACCATTTTTGGGGGGTTGGTAAGATAGATCAAGGCAAATAGATGCGAGAAAATAAACCAACAATTACATAACCATCAACGATTTACTTAGACAAAGAGGAGAAACAATCTCCCTAAAAAAACTTTTATTTTTAATCTAAATTGAAAAAGACACATCTTTTTAAACGTTGCTGATGCCGTAATGTTCATGTATTATAGGCTACACTAATGCCTAACTTACAATGTGTTGCTGCTACCTAACTCTTTCCATGGGATGACGCGCGAAAAACTCCGTGGAGACCCATTTGTCGAGCCATACCTAACAAAGAGGGAAAAGTCAAAAAATAGCTTACCGTAAAAGTTGGAAAGCAGAACACTTTAGAAAGAGATAAGATCCTGTAAAGGTAGGGGTGTCCAATTGCCCTGCTAGAGGAATTCTCATAATGAATGATAAAAGTAACAAGATCAAATAAGGCACTGACCATAGCAGCAAAGGTGGGAAAGTTTACAGCTTGCATAGGGCAAGACAAAAGTAATTGCACCGAAGGGACTGGAGGAACATGACAACTCAGCTGTGAGCGTGAAATTTTGCATCTCCAAGTGTGCTACATCGAGTCTGCTTCTGGCTACGGTAGGGAAGAATAAGTAAAGGACCACAACGAAAGGCACAAGGAAGGAAAGCTTCCGCTTTAGCTAAGAAATTAGCAATTTTATTCTGGCCAAAGACCACCAAAAACTGACAGAAGCATAGTCGGAGAGGAGACGCAGTGGTCCATAATAGCATTCCAGAGCAGCTTTACTAGGAAGTATTAAGGTCAAAGGAAAGCAAAAAACAATTGGGAGTCCGTGAGAAAGAGAACTGACTGAAAGTGGCAGGTCTTCGTGTGCTTGCAGTTACATCACTCGTTAAGTCCGTATTCTTCAGCAAGAAAGCATTTTCTCCTCGAGACTCAACTTTTCCTCTGAAAGTATACCACTACTTGAGCACCAAGCTCTATCCTGGTATAAATGTGCTTTGCTCTACCCTAAAATCATCCACTCCTAGAACTCTTTCCTTAAAATCTGTTATTCGCCGATCGAACACAAAACTTTTGATCATGTTAATTTTCTCTTCAAGGATGTTAATACTGCATATCACAAAATAATATCATATATTTTGGTGAGCTGCGAAATTCGCCCCCCACCAACTCTACTCTGATCGTAACAATTTAACTTCAGACTGCCCCTTGGTCTCCTCAATGCCTAGTAATATCGCTTCCAGTTCTTTATATCTTTAGATCTTGCAAAGCTCGGTTGCTCTCCCTTCCCACTCAGTCGCCCAAGTATTGACCGACGGATCAGCCTTTTTCCTTTTAAACCTAGTGATGCTGGTATGTATGGTTCTTGCTTCAGATGAAGTATCACTAATTCCCTTTCCTTTTCTGCTGGCCCCATTGATGTGCAGTGTCGGTCGGGAAAAACTTTTCGAAAGACATTGTTTCTCAAAAATAATAAAAAAGTATTTTTTAATCCAAGCTCAAAAAAAAAACTTTGCTGATGCTTTATTAATATAAAATAGTGCATACTTTGACGTAATCTGCAATGCCGGTAGTGGAGAGCTTCACTTTATTAATTTTCCTCTTGTTTGGCCTCATATGGCATTATAACCTTTGTTTATTTACAGTAATACCAGGGGCATTATCTGCGCTAGTGCCGAGAAAACTAATGCTTTTGCGTTTAAAAATTTGGGATCTTGGCTCCCACTAGAGGCGCTCCCCGGTAATGCGGCCCCCTATTTAATACAAAATGCGCTTTGGCGTCAAATTTCATGTTTCTGACCATTAATGCAATAAATTTTAATGCACTTACAATTGATTTTTTTGAAGTAAGGATGAAATATATCGATGGGGTAAAACGCCTACTGGAGGCGTTTTACCCTACATACGTGGAGGCGTTTTATCTCACCAGCACCCATTTTTTTTGATCATGCTGAATTTCTTTTAAGGGTTGAGGCAATTAATTGATCAAAAATAATAACCGAATCTTATATCATTCATGGTTTTCCCTCTCACTGAAAAGAAACAAATCAATTGGATGTCTTGAAGGCAATCAAACAGCTTATCAATTAACCCGTTATGCTTACATAAAAAGAGTAAAAAAGTTATTTTAATCGTAAAATTAACAGAGGGAGAGTCGAGGACACAAGGCGCACGGCCAAGACGAAGGACACAAAAAAAATCGGGGGCCAAGGCCAAGGTCTAAATATGGTCTAAAACATAGTTAAATAGACACAAAAAAAATATGGCACTAATCGTGTGGTAATATGACGCCGTTACGCTCAGTATGTGAGCTAATAATGGCCAAAGGCTTCTTACCCCACCGGACTTTTTACCCCACACTACTATAACATCCAAATTACAATTTTGGCAAGTTTGGTAGGAAGAAATGTGTTGGCTTATGGCACTTTTGGCGGAGTTGGAGTTAAGCTGCCAGTGTTCTCTGGCCCTAATCACCAAGTGGCGCGTTGACATACCAATATTATGTCTATTATGAAATATCAAGCAAACGAGGAATTCCGGAAGTCAATTTCGCATTTTTGAGAAAAGCTGTGAAACTCAGACTGGACTCAAAATATTTTGAAAACTGTTTGGATCTTGATTTATGCCCAGAGTTCTTAAAATTTAAAGCACCAAATCTTAAAGCATACCAAACGGGAAGAAAAGAAATTCACCAAATTGTGGTTGAAAAAAAGCTAGGCGAAGTGGTTCGAGAATGTAAACTGGCTGAACAGAAATTTGAAAAACTAAAAACGGACATTTGGGCAAAATTAAGTTTTTTGCAAAAAAACTGCTTAATCTTGTTATTAATGGATAAGTTTAGGGATCTCTTAGACTAGTTATTCTAACCCACAACAAAAAACTGCTTAACTTGTGGAGAAAACAATCTGTAACATGCCCATCCAGTAAAGTCAATGCAAGCAAAAAGATTCTGACCATAAAAGAAACTAATGCGCTTCGATTTGGTTTGAACAATCCCATTTTAGAAAGACTTGTCCAAAAGGAAAAGATAAAGGTTAACATCGAAAACCTCTTTTATTCGCAAAAAGGGGACCTCAAAGTAGCAATAAACGATCAAGTCAGAGATGGTGTAAAGTTTATTTTTCGAAAGTTTATAACAGATAGTAGTAGGGTATGTTCCACACGAACGAACAAAGCTCTCCATTAAACACTTGAAAATCTAGCCAAAGACACCACAATTAAAATTTGCAAGTTTGATAAAGGGAATGGTGTAGCAATTCTGGATACAAATAACTACAATGCAAGGACATCTAAAACCAAGGACGTACATTGCCTATGTCCAGCCTTTGCTAGCGAAGGCGATCACCTTTACTATGAAAGTGCTATCGTTTTAATGAAATCAGATAATAATTGGCGCATAATTGTTTCAGACAAGACTCCAAGAGCATTACTATGTTAAAACGTTAATGTGAGGAATTAAATACGTGATACTATGCCCACAGAACGACCCGTGGGTGAAATACCTGCAATATGCTATATAGCGCTACATAGGCACAACATTTTAACATGACAATACAATTTCCACACATTATCAAATTACATTCATGAGAAGGAAAGAAAACTTTTCAAATTGGTTCATGAACTTAATCCGACAACCGCGCCTTCGTGATTGATGTCTGGAGGAGGACGGCGTTCTTTTGCTGGTCCTTCTCCAAGTTATGCAGACCTTTCAGAAGTGCATTTGCCAAGTATCGTCGGAGCTTGTCACAGGTGTTCAGGTCATTGTAGTCCTCTATCACTTGCAGAATCATCATGAGTCTCCTGAAGCAGCAGGCCCTGTGCCTGGCTTTGGTGATGAAGGCTAGTCCACACCGCACAAGGTCAAAAGTGGTTTGATGGGGGGTTTTCAGGGAGCCTTGTGAAACTTCGGAGATAAAGCCACTGATTTCTGTTGATACCAGCTCATCCTCTTAACGGAAGGTCAGGTGTTCCTCGCAGTTCTTCTCCAGCCACCCTGCCACATAGGCTGCACTGCTTTTCTCGTGGATGGAGAGTGAAGGCTCAGTGCAGTCCTAAATGAAGGTGGCGTCTTCAGCATCAATGGCAGTGGTGACACAGGTGTGGGTCATGATCTCCACAGCCACTTCCAAGGTTTTCATGTAAGAAGCAGCACACCTGGCCAGGCGTTTTTTGCAGGCAGTCAGGACATCCCCAGAAGTCATAAAAGCATTCGTATCCGTCGACTGCCTGTACACGGAAAATTCACCCTCTATCCTGTCACTCTGCAGCTCCCGAAGGAGTACATACTGGAAGCCAGCCTGGGTCAGAAGGTGCGCACAAATGGAGGCCAAGTTGAAGGAATTATAATGGACAATCCGTTGGGACCAACAATGGCTAATTTTTCTTTGACTCATTTAGAAGAGAAAATTTTTGCGGAAAATTCTAATGGGTCACTTTTATCTAAGCCAGTGATTCCCAACCATTGATAGCCTGTGGCCCCCTGCGCGGCTAGAAAATTGGTTGTCGCAATCGAATTTGAAATGGGGGGGCTGTTTTGGAGGCTGGAAGCAACATCAAACAATCTTGACCCATATTTTGATCGGTCTTCACTCAGAATAAGCCGGTTTTTTTGTCCAAATTTATGTGATCTCCGAAAAAAAAAAAGATCCTCATCTCAAACCGAAGGTATTTTTTTCAGAATTTTCTTTGAAGGATTTCCCAGAAATTTCGTTCACATTCATGACCAAAATTGGTATTTTTTCGTCCAAGGTTCCGCGGCCCTGCGCTTAATGTACTGTGGCCCCCTAAGGGGGCCATTGGTACCCGGTTGGGAACCACTTAACTAAGCTTTATCTTCGATATATTAAAGATATGTACGCGATTTTCAATAGCAACCAAAATTGCGACGAGTTTCTTCCAATTTTGAACGCACAGCATCAAAGCGTGAAATTTACAGTCAAAAAAGCCACAGATTCACTGCCTTTTCTTAACGTGGAAATAAAATTTGACAAATTCGGTTTCAAAACTAGTGTCTCGCGCAAGCCTACATATACTGTTGTTAAATTTTCGATCAATTTGTCCAAATGCTTGAAAATCTGGCCTAATTACTTGTTTATCAAAACGTGCCAAAATCATATGCTCTGATGATGAATTGTTTAAAGATCAAATCACTAAACTAAGATGCATTTTTACAAAAACTTGTTATCCAAATTGGTTTTTTAATAAATGCTTGAAAAAATTTGAAAATAATACGAAATTAGACTCACAAGGTAAAGAAGTTGATGATTGTGCGTACATACTTGACTTGCCGTATTTTCGAAAACAATCTCGTAAATTTGCATCCCAATTGTCTACCTTACCAAAACAAACATTTAATGTTCGAATTTTTACTTATTACACTTCGCTAAAAACTTAGGTCATATTTTAATCTGAAATCCAGAACTCCTGTTGCTTGAAAATCCAATGCAGTATATAAATTTACATGTTCACGTGGTGTGAACATGACATATATTGGTATGTCAACGCGCCACTTGGTGACTAGGACCAGAGAACACTTGCAGCTTAACTCCAACTCCGCCAAAAGTGCCATAAAGCCAACACATTTCTTCCTGCCAAACTTGTCAAAATAGTAATTTGGATGTTAGTTTGTTTAAAGTAATTAGAAACTGTCACAATGAATATGAAACCAAAACACAGAAGGCATTATTGATAAAAAAGCTAACACCACGATTGAATTCACAATTATACGCCAACGGTTGCTCTTTTCTTTTGAATGTGTTTTAAAGAGCTTTTTTCGTGTGTGTGTGTTTCTAATTGTACGATATACAGTATTGTTATTTCACAGTGTTGCTAGATTTTTCGCGTTTTTTTTCTGACTTGATTTTACTGTGGAAAAGGTATAACGTATACGTCGCAATATTAAACGTATGAAGTTATAGTGGTTGTTAATTTGTTATATTGTAACATTTGTGTTTTGCAGATAATATTTTGATAATTTTTCATTTCTAAATTTTGAAGTTACTGTAAACTGCTTTTTAATTTGCTAAAAAGGATCATTTAGAAAATGCGCCGAAAACAATTAAAATAAAAATGCTATCAGGAATAAAGTTTCTGCTGATATGCGCTTTGTGGTTTAAAAGAATTTGCACATCTTTACCGAAATTTTATTAAAAAGTATATTTGCAGCATTTTTTATCGTGCTTGCTCATTTGATCCAGCGCTTGCTCTTTTTATCCTGCAGCTCCTTTCTTCGCTTTTTCTTTTATAAAACTCGTGCTAATACGCAACAAGTGTTACCAGCGCAAACTGGTTTGTACCGGTCCGATGAATGAGAAATTTACGATGAAAACCTTATGTTAACGAAACTTAACATCATATGAAGCCAAATTATATTGTTGTATTCAGTGGTTTGTCATCGCAAAAACCTGCGCATGTGCGTAGTCGGATTTGGAACGGCCCTGAAGCGAAATATCCAATTAATCACATGGTCGTTATGTTTCAGCTGATTCGAATCTCTCTGAACGTTTACCCAAAAGTTTAAAATAATGAGCGATTATTTGAGGTGTGAGGACGGATTTCCGAGCGCTCGGGATAATAAATTATTTCAAGTGCATCTGCGCTGTTAAGCGTAAATCGTTACTTGGTTATAATTAGGTACCCCAGCGGCTAAGCTTCCACATTTGCTTTTTTTTAATAACTTGCTTGTGCTTGTGGTTGGCTCAAAAATTTCGCTAGCAACGCGCAGTTTTAGGACAGTAAACTAAAAAAACATTTCAAGAATTATGCGATTATACACAGTACCATATTAGAATAATTCTTGTCGCAAACGGTACTTAGCAATGACTAAGACAAGCATAATAACATCATGTTTTAAAAGTCAAACAATATTAAACTTTGAGAGAGGTTATGATGCTCTCCTCTGTTTGCTTTTCAAGAATATATTATCGCAGAAAAAAAAGTTTAAATGCTGGAACTAGAAACTTTGTTTATGTTGGTGAATGCTGTTTTATACGAGTATGGCCCCCAAAAATGGGCATAGCCCATTTAAAAGTATTTCTGTGAAAATCTTTAAATTTTAGAACTAAAATAGAGAATTTTGGAATCACTTATAATTTAAAAAACGGATTTGTTAGCTATACATGGTTCATCTTTTATTTGGTAGGAGTGGGGGGTGCCCCGGATCTAAGAGAACCACAGGTCTTTATAAATGTTTCTTTGCAAATAATGATCGATCAAACATTTACTTTTCGTCGTATATTTTTAAAAAATACACCACATTCAAGTTTTGATGCTCGATATAAATTGCCAAAGTGGAAGCGGTACCCTTTTACAGCTTCCACCATAGGCGTAGCCCGATGGGTTTCTGATTCTTCAGTTTCTTTCTGCATCTTCGCGTACAACAGTACACGCGTACAACGGTACTTAACAATGATATTGATCTAAGGGGCCCGGCCCCCCTCAATTGAATTTTTGCTAACCAAAATAAATGTATAATCCGAGTGAAATTAAGGGTTTTTATCCTAAAAGTTGCTATCTCTGGCCCTCATCTAACCTCTGTATGAACGTGATACAATAACAGGGCTGTATTTACCACATGGCACAGTGCCAAGAGCCCCGCGCTCAGATGGTAAGACTTTTTTTTGATCTTCACCCATATTTGGCAGAAAGATGTTGTGAAAATCCACTAAGTGCCAGGGGCCTCGCACAATGTAAATCCTGCCCTGGCAATAACATGGTCAGTAGGCGTAGCCATCTTTTTAGGCCACAAAATACTTTTCAAAAAATTAGCTAGGGAAAATGCTCACTGAACAAATTATGGAATTTGAATTGAGGGGCCTTGGGCCCGCTGGTCGTACATATACTCCTATAACTAGTTATTTTCATGTTAAAACAAAAATCTTCAAGTGGATTATTATTTACTGCTAAAATATTGCAGGAGGCAATGTACCTTACTTATCTCTGCTTGGGCCAAATCTCTTACGAAGTTTTAAAATTAAAATGTAAGATTTTAAACGTGTTTTGGACTTAAATTGTGAGTAAATGGAGGACTGAACAAATTTATTTTTTGAATTGGCTTTCAAATGTTAAAAACCTAGTTCTTACAAATTGCTCTGAACATCTGCGAAATGTAATCCAATGGCTTTAAAGTAACTTTTTTTTTCCAAAAAATTACAAAAAATCGCCCAGCGGCTGGAGGCTTTGCCCCCAGAACCCCATAGCCTCGGCAGCTGGGGGCTCTGCCCCCAGACCCCCGTCTGTGATACGTTTGAGTTGCACTACTTTACTCTCACACGTCTCCCAAGTTAAACATTTGCATTTTTTAGCATTTGGCTGTATCTCTCTCTCTTGAACAAAATCCTGGTCACGTGCCAAATCAGACAAAAAAAATTCTCTTTCAAAAATTTCTGATCATGTCATTGCATATGATTTGTGCTTTGCCCTACCCCCCAATCAAAAAACCTGGTTCCGCCTGTGGCTTCTGCTTCCTCAAAAATTTGCCGCTTCCCATCCCTAGTTTTAAACATAGGCGTTCCCAGATTTTTGATTGGGGGGGCCCAAACCACAAATCACATGCAATGACGTCATCAAAAATTCTCGTAAGAGAAACTTTTGTGATTCAAAGATATCGCAGAATGGATGATCAGATGCCCTGGCCTGGTTTGGCACTTTACCAGGATTTTGCTAAAGGAAGAGGGCTTTAGCCCAAAGCGAAATTGTCTAAATTGGCAGCCGTGTTGAATAAACTAGTGTGATTTAAACGTATCACAGACGCTCAAAGCTAAAGAGGCATGGAAGCAAAGCCTCCAGCTGTTGGGCGATTTTTTGAAATAAAAAGCTATTTTAATGTCATTGGATCACAATTCGCGCCTGTTCAGAGCCATTTGAAAGAACTATATTTGAAAAGCCAATTACAATCATTTAAAACCCAATTAAAAAATTTAATTGTTCAATTTAAGTCCAAAACACGTTTAAAATCTTGCATTTTGGGGTTAAGTTTTGTAAGTGATTTGGCCCAGGTAGGGAATTATTTCGTCACAATTAATCATTATTATTATTACGTCTCATTTGATCAGCAATGTAGTTTAATTTTAACCGTATACGAGTAATTTTGTAGATGTAACTCAATTTTCGGGCCTAGTTGGCTTTAAATCATTTTTTGGGTTCCGTCTTATATTTTTGGGTTTAGGCCTGTACTTATCGGCCCGTTTACAGCTATGATATGCGATAATCTGCCATGTTAGTCGTGCGATTTGATGCTAATTGCTTTTCTTAATTAAAAAAAAACAACTTTGGAACAGAATAACGGGACGATGTGAAAAGCTTTGACAAAAACACCAGAGCCAAGATAAAATGAAACATTGTATTTACGAGACGTTTAGCAATCTATAAAAATCATGATTTAACCATCTAATATACAGCTTTATCAATTACATTGCCTAATAGCTCATACAGGTATTAAATGCTTAATTCTATCACCAGTATTACCCACTAACATTCCACACTAAAAAAATCAACCCAAATGACATATAAAAGAATAAAACTTAGCTTTTTTTGCAATATTTACGTTTCTCTTCGAATCAGTGTTAGGAGTAAGTCAACACAAGTGAAGTTTATTCCTTTTTAAAAATTAAGCATTGTTTTAGGCCTTTATAGTTACATTAACTAAAGATTAGCTTTATTTGCTAAATATATTTATAGCTACATTATTAGCTAAATACAACATAACACAGAACACGTCAAAAAATAAAAATTTAAAACCCTACAGTCTGTTTCACCCGTAATCGAGATCATCAGGGGTATCTGCCAAAAGTAACACAGAGTTTAAAATCTAAAATTAAAAGGTAGCAGTTAAAATTTATGAATTAAAAAAATTATAAAAATTTAAAAAAATTTTTAAAAAAGTAAAAAAATAAAAATTAAAAATTGCTCCTAGTTCCGGTTCCGAGGCCATATCTGACTTCTGGGCGGCTTAAGGTACACCCAGCTTCAGCTAGCGGAGAAGACTGAACCTGGACCTCCTTAACTCGAACAGTCTAAGCTCCTAGGGAGCCGAACTTAAGGCTCAACACCGGAACTGAGATAACAAAGCTAGTATGACTTCATAAAAAGCTAACTTGATGCAAAACCATGACTGCTGATAGAAACATACACTCAAAGTTAGTACCCTAATACTAGGCTACTCTGCAAACGGCTGGTAAACAAACATACTATAAAGGCGCGAAAAGCTGAAATGCGTAGTAAACAAACGGATTAAAAACAGAGCGAAGGAATATCGACGTTTAAATGGCGTTGCGTTTAATATTGTTTAATTTCAATTTAGCCCTGTGTCGGCATTTGTTGATGATTTCAGAACGTTTGTTGAGAGTGTCGGCACAGTTCGAAATTAAAATTTGGTATTTTTCTTTCAGGCAGAGGTGACATACGCGGTTTCCACTATTGTAGGCTGGGTCGTGGCGAACGATTTCCCAGCTGACTGTGGGGTTCAATCCGGCGTCTTTACATCTCCAAATATATTTTGATAATTTGGTGGCGCTTGCTTTATGTCGGTGTTTGAATGACTGTAGATGATTATAATAACGAGATTTGAACTCGGTTTCGCATAGCCCATAGTATATCATCGCATAACTGTTGCTTACGTGTACTGTTGCCTTGTAAACAAGAGATATTTCCCGGCATCTACCGTCTAGGGGACAGTTTGATTTGTCTCGGCAGTTACAGGGAAGCGGATCTGATTGTGTTGTTTCTTTCCGGAGAAGCGCTTTGTTGTGAGAGGAGATGATGGTTGCAACGTTGGGCATGCAGCAGTAGCTAAGCTTGACGCTGTTTTTATTACAAAATTTGCGAAGCTTGTGGTGGCTTGGAAAGTGTTTAGACAGAAGCCTAAAAAAATCCTTGCCAATGTTGGTCTTGACGCTGTCGCTGTACGGGGATTGAACCATACCACGTTTCTCTTTCTAGCTCGGCTTTTCCTTTTCGGTTGTTCCTGCTGAAAGGTGAGACTGGACTCGTAGCCGCTGTTTTTGAGGGCTTCGTTATACAACGGGATTGCCTTTTTGAATTCATCTTCGTTGTAATATTTCAGATACCCTTTTGCTATCATGGATGGTAGATGCTTCTTTATGACTGGAGGGTGCTTCGACGCGGCGTGAATGTAAAGCGGCTGGTTGTTAAGTTTTCGATACGGCCAGAATTTGCCAGAACTAAGGTTCAGCGTGATGTCAAGGAAGTCAGTTTCGATCATGTTGGGTTCAGTGGTTACCTGCAGACCATGCTGTTGAAAGGTTTTCAAAATATTTTTTCTGATTCGTTCGACTCCCGGTCCAGATGTTTTTCGGAGGATCGCTAGACCATCTATCGGTAGAGGCCCATGGCGTTGCTGGTTATCACCTGAGAGAGTTGTTGCAGGGTGAATAACCCGACAAGCTCGCAGACTTTGGCGCCGTCAAAAGAGCCCATGGTAACATCAAAGCGGCCGCCGGACTTTTTGGTCCAGGTCTATCCTTTAGGGTTGAATTGGATTTATTTCCGTGCGTGCATAATAATGTTGATGGTTTCGTCGCTAATTTCCATGTGCTCACGGGCAAAGCCGATGCTTGCTGTTAGCAGCTCCTCCGTGATTGAAGGGTAAAAATTCACGATGACAAATTTAAGAAATTTGCACTTGTTTTTCTTGGGGATATTAGAAAATCATGCAATCACTGAGAAGGTACTATGCCATTGATTTAGCTTGGTTTTCTTGCGTATAGTTGTATTAATTGTATCCAAGTGGTGTTTACTAATTTTTCCTATTTCGGATTTGGCTGGGTTGATGAGCCTGCATTTGGGGTGGCTGACGAAGTTGTCTTTATGGTCTTTTAATGTCACAAACGCTTCTCGCTTAGCAAAGGATTCGATTCTATCGTCAAGTTTTAGGTCTCGTGCGATAGCTTGAGCCTCCGTGTTGATATGGTTTAGTGGTTCATTGCCGGTTTTTTTATATGTGCTGGTGATGTTTTAATTTAGCAGTTTGCGGTAGTGGGGAACTTGGAGTTCGTAAAGGTTTGGTTTTATCAGCGCTGACGAACATATTGAACAAAACGAAACAACCGAAAAGGAAAAGCCGAGCTAGAAAGAGAAACGTGGTATGGTTCAATCCCCGTACAGCGACAGCGTCAAGACCAACATTGGCAAGGATTTTTTTAGGCTTCTGTCTAAACACTTTCCAAGCCACCACAAGCTTCGCAAATTTTGTAATAAAAACAGCGTCAAGCTTAGCTACTGCTGCATGCCCAACGTTGCAACCATCATCTCCTCTCACAACAAAGCGCTTCTCCGGAAAGAAACAACACAATCAGATCCGCTTCCCTGTAACTGCCGAGACAAATCAAACTGTCCCCTAGACGGTAGATGCCGGGAAATATCTCTTGTTTACAAGGCAACAGTACACGTAAGCAACAGTTATGCGATGATATACTATGGGCTATGCGAAACCGAGTTCAAATCTCGTTATTATAATCATCTACAGTCATTCAAACACCGACATAAAGCAAGCGCCACCGAATTATCAAAATATATTTGGAGATGTAAAGACGCCGGATTGAACCCCACAGTCAGCTGGGAAATCGTTCGCCACGACCCAGCCTACAATAGTGGAAACCGCGTATGTCACCTCTGCCTGAAAGAAAAATACCAAATTTTAATTTCGAACTGTGCCGACACTCTCAACAAACGTTCTGAAATCATCAACAAATGCCGACACAGGGCTAAATTGAAATTAAACAATATTAAACGCAACGCCATTTAAACGTCGATATTCCTTCGCTCTGTTTTTAATCCGTTTGTTTACTACGCATTTCAGCTTTTCGCGCCTTTATAGTATGTTTGTTTACCAGCCGTTTGCAGAGTAGCCTAGTATTAGGGTACTAACTTTGAGTGTATGTTTCTATCAGCAGTCATGGTTTTGCATCAAGTTAGCTTTTTATGAAGTCATACTAGCTTTGTTATCTCAGTTCCGGTGTTGAGCCTTAAGTTCGGCTCCCTAGGAGCTTAGACTGTTCGAGTTAAGGAGGTCCAGGTTCAGTCTTCTCCGCTAGCTGAAGCTGGGTGTACCTTAAGCCGCCCAGAAGTCAGATATGGCCTCGGAACCGGAACTAGGAGCAATTTTTAATTTTTATTTTTTTACTTTTTTAAAAATTTTTTTAAATTTTTATAATTTTTTTAATTCATAAATTTTAACTGCTACCTTTTAATTTTAGATTTTAAACTCTGTGTTACTTTTGACAGATACCCCTGATGATCTCGATTACGGGTGAAACAGACTGTAGGGTTTTAAATTTTTATTTTTTGACGTGTTCTGTGTTATGTTGTGATAATCGCTCTGGCCTACGCTGTCGAGCACTTTTTTGAATTGGTTGAATTCAAACTCCACTCGTCATATTTAGCTAAATATATTTGTAGCTAAATGTATACATTAGCTAAATATATTTATAGCTAAATATATATTATACATGTATAGCTATATTAGCTAAATAAAAGGAAGCACATTTCTGGAGCAAAATGATGATGATGATTAGCTAAAGATGTTGTCTTTAAAAATGAAAAATGTTACAGCCTTCAGATTATCGGTCTCATATAAAATCAGTCACAATTAACACTACACAACTAATATCTGTTACAGTACTACATAAAACCGATTTCACCCCAATGGAGCATTATCAACTAAATCTTATTCAAATAACATATTATCGAAAAACATGGCCTCAATCTAGTCTTATGCAATGTAGATATATAATACGACACTATTTACGTCATTTTAACATGCATGTTTTGGGCTGATTTTTCAAAAAGATGTTAGCTTGTCGAGTTTCCAAATTCAGTTTTAGGTAGGCACCTAAAATTGCTTCAACTTGAGGTTATACCCAGCATGTGTAAATACAAAACATTTTGAATCTCATGCCTAGGACTATTTTCACACAATGCATAACGTTTTGAAATTATTTTGAGGAAATTTATGGGATTCTGAGTTTTACACATTTTTAGCTTATCAGCACAGCTACAAGAATATTTTAGACATTAACATCTTTAACTGTCATGTGCTAAAAAATCAAAAGTTTTGAAAGGAAGTTAGAGCCAATTTTCAAAACTTAAAAATTTATTTTGTATCAAAATGTTAAATTTTTTAAAGTGTGCTTTATCAAACCTAAACTTTGATGCAGCTATTTAGGAACAACTGAGATGAGTTTGAGGTGACAATCTTGCTATTTTTCATAAATCATTTCCTAACTTAAATTTACTAACCAAGATAATTTTGTTGGTGTGAGCTACCAATTTGGTATCATGAAGTTTTTTGTTTTTTTTGCATTGTTTGGTATGACCATTAATATTGACTCTAACGACTTATTTATCAAAGTATCAACACAGCTAAAATGAATGCAAGCAAAAACCACTAAACATTAAACAAAACCCCTTAAATTTTGACACTTGATGCATAAATGCAAGTACATGGTTTGGTAAGTAAAGCATACCACTAGTTATGGTTTAAAGCGCAACTATTTTTGAAGCATACATATTATAACACATTAACGACATTCGAAAGTAAAACACTCAAGATAACTATTTATATTAAAATTTCGCAACCGTTTTTTAAAAACTTTCATTTCTTAATTACAGCCTTCACATCTTGATAAATTTGGAAGTGACTAAATAGCGTATTGTCATACGCTATGCTGCATGCAGCCTTACAAAGAGAGAAACTACCAATTTTTAGAACTTGGGAAGAAAGACAGCTTTGTGATATCAAATAAAAGCTAAAGAGAGTAAAATCTGACAAAATATTACACATTTATAAGCGTTAAAATACTTTGACGTATTTACGTTATTTTGACAAAAACAAATATGAGATGTTGCATGAAAGTGGCTTGTTTTTGCTTTAATGCTTGAAAATAAAGCAATGGTCAAACAAAGATGCCTAGCGAGTATAAATTCAAAGTAACCAAAAGCCATAAAAAGTTGTTTGACAAGCTATGCCACAAAAATTCCATATTAAAACGAGAAGACTGAAATATATTAATTAAGTGCAGAAACATTTCGGAATGATTGTCAATTTAGTTTGTGTACACTAGATTCGCTAGCTCAAACTTCAAGTATTCTTACAAAAGTTTACCCGTAACCTGCTACATAGCCTGCAGTGATCTTTTTATGCTTTCAATAGCTAATAAAATAGTATGAAGAAAGAGGCTACCGCACAACCATGTTACCAAACTACCATAACTAGATTCACAGTTAATAAAGCTATGTTATAAGAAAGCAATAAAACCTTTATTTTCACCGGTGTCACCTCATACTAAAAATTTTACCCAAAAATTGATTTGGTAACATATTACTGTAAAGCACTCTATATAATATAAAGAATTGTCGCAATACAGTAATTTTGGTGCTCTGTTGTGAAATTATGCCAGAATCGAAGTAAGCCTAAATTTGATCATAATTTCATCTACTCTAAAAGCATCCTCAGGTTTGAATTAGTGGGTATGGAGCCCAAAATGAAGTTTCTAACAAAAACGATTAAGAAGTTATAGGTGTTTTTGTTTATTTTCATAATGGTTCATGAAATTCTACCGAAGGACCACCTAGAAATTAACTGTTTTCAAAAATATTTTACAGAAAAGGTTTTCCATACAAATTACACCTTTTGAACACAGGTAAAAAGAAAATAAAAATTTTGAGGTGAAATAAGCACCCTAACAGAGATGTCTAAATTGGGAAACGTGTTGGGTAAACTAGAGTAAGTCAAACGTATCATAGACGGGGTCTGGGGGCAGAGCCTCCAGTCACAGGAGGCTGTGTGCGATTTTTGGAAAAAAATAACTATTTTAATGTCAACGAATCACATTTCGCACGTGTTTATAGCCATTTTGAAGAACTAGATTTTTAACATTTGAAAGCCAACTGAAAAAAATTGAATTGTTCAATCTTCCTTTTACTTAAAGTACAAGTCCAAAACGTGTTTAAAATCTTGCATTTTCGTGTTAAATTTTGAAAGTGATTTGGCCCTGGTAGGGGAAAGTAACGTACATTGCCTTCAGCAATATTTAAGCAGTAAATAATACCCACTCGAAGATTTGCCTTAGAGATTTTTGTTTTGTCGTAAAAATAACCAGTTGTAAGAGCACATGTACGACTACAAGGGCAAGGCCACCTCAATTCAAATTCAATAATTTGTTCAATGAGCATTTTCCCTACCTTTTTTTGTCAAAAGTATTTTGTCGCATAAAAACTGGCGAGGTGGAGGTGAGTTGTTATTGAAAAATGATACAATAGATGGTTAAGCCTATACTAACGATGTTATTGCTCGGGCGGGATTTACATTGCGCGGGACCCCTGGCACTGTGGGGATTTTCGCAATATCTTTCGGCCAAATATACGTGAAGACCAAACAAAGTCTTACCATTTGAGCACGGAGCCCCTGAGACTGTACCATGTGGTAAATCCATCGCTGGTTATTGCATTACCTTTATAAAAAGGTTAGATAGGGCCTGAGGTGGCAACTTTTACGACAAAAAGTCGCAATATTTTCTAGGTTATACATTTAAATTGCTTGGCAAAATTTGAATTGAAGGGGCCCGTGCCCCTGGTTGTAAATATTATTGTTAATTACTGTTGTGCGCGAAAAAAAGGAAGCCCCTCTAGCCCATGGCTAAGCTTATGCCCACCACAGCATCGGTCTTTGACAAATTATAAAACAGTGTTGTCCATTTTTACCCAAACATGATTTACAATACCTGATATAGTGATTGTTTTTGTTATTAAAGCAATCTTCAAGTGGTTGTGATTCGTAAAGTAAGTCAACATGTGATGTGTTAAATTTCGAAGCAGTGTTCTTCTGTTCAACCGGTCATTCCCCACTTGGCAGTTCCACCATTCCCCACCAGTGGGGAATTCCCTACTGGTAAGGAACCACTGGTTTAGCAACTCCTGGTTACGTGCTGAATCAGACCTAGAGCTTTTGATCTTTCATTCTTTGTCCCATAAAAAGTCTCTCTTTTCAAAAATTTCTGATGACGTCATTGCATGTGATTTACGGTTTTACCCTCCCCCAATCCAAAATCCTGGCTACTCCTATGCATTTAACCATGTGCAATATGCATACCAGATACCGGCTGTTGCATCTTAGTATTGTTGACGCACCTTCACGAGCTGTTGCTTACAAGTTGTAAGCTTAAATTAATTGTATTTAAATTGTAGGGGGGACGCGTCACCCCCCCATCGAGAGTTAGGCGTCCTCCCACTGAGAGTTGAGCGCTGGAAGACCACAGGAAAAACAGCCAGCCAGGACTAAAAGATCCTACAAATTTCCTGCCGAAAATGGTCGCAAATTGCGGAGCAGACCTTTCTTTTTTTGGTCTTGACCTGATTTCGGGTAAAAATGACTTCAATTTCCGGCGAAGACCTTTTTCTTGTTTTTGGTCTTCAATCAATTTCGGCGACAGAAATACATCATTTCCGCTAAACTTCTTGTAAAGTTGGTCAAGGCTTCAAAAGCGTCTCCCCATGCAAAATTTTACAATTTAAGTAATGCTTACAACATTGCATAGAAGCAAAGCAGCAAAATATACGTTGCATTGCTTCCAGTCTAAAATTTCTTTGGTATGGAAGCATGGAATGGAATATGGAAGAAAATTTTAGTATGGAATGGAATATGGAATGGAAGATTTTTAGTATGGAATGGACGAAAATTGCCGGTATGGAATATGGAAAAATCGTCTTCCATTCCATTCCTTACCATGCCCTGTCGACAACACAAGTCAAATAAAATAGCTTATAAAGTAAACTTGCCTGTTTTTTTTTACACAAAATACGATTAGCTGTTTCATACTGAGCAGGGATGTGAAAGCGGAAACTGGAAGTGGTTAGATTTTTGTGGAAGCGGAAGCAATTTGATGAAAGAGACTGGAAACGGAAGTGAACTCGGAAGCGACTAATTCTATACGGAGCTGGAAGGGGAAGCAAAAAATTCCAAAGGTGAGGAAGCGGAAGCGAACTCGGAAGCATAAAACTTCAAGAGGAGCATAAAGCGAAAGCATTTAAAATTTGACTGCTTCCACTTCCCTGGATTAAAGAAACGAAGTCTGAAACCCGAGAAATTTTTGATAATTTTTTGGTTGAAGTTTTGCAGTTGAAGTCAAGTCAAGTTTATTTTACCAAACGTTAAAAGTACGCAGGAAGGAATCAGTGAAAAGACCATTCGGTCATCTTAGTCAACTGCACCTATAGCAATACTTAACTGTAATAGGCATAAACTTAAACTTGGCAATAAATTATAATACAAAATAACGCAATCCCGCAAAAATTACGCTAGTCGATATCCATCGTCTTTTCCAGCAGGCAGCACCCGTTTACAAAGAATGGGAAAAGAGTAACTCGACTGACAATAATCAAACTGGCAAATGCGTTGTACAAACACTATATTATGAAAAACATAAAGCACTTAAAAATTTATAATGAATCGCTGAACCAAATTATTCTTGAATCAGGGACAAGTTTCAGAGCAAAATCCATGACAAAAAGTAATGTTTTTATTGCCGACCATCTCCCTCAAAAACTCTACGAGCAAAAAATAAATCTCATGACTAGATTTAAAGAGGCTCGGATTGCTGGAGATCGAACCCGATGGAGAATTTCTAACGGCTTGTACTGCCT
The DNA here is from genome assembly GCA_963965965.1 of Trididemnum nubilum. Taxonomy (NCBI): domain Eukaryota; kingdom Metazoa; phylum Chordata; class Ascidiacea; order Aplousobranchia; family Didemnidae; genus Trididemnum; species Trididemnum nubilum. The sequence goes on along the minus strand of OZ014472.1, from coordinate 29,886,683 downwards.
ATTCATTAATGACAAAAAAGTTGATCTTTAGTCCTCGTTTTAATTTTTCTCATTATTTCGGCAAGTCTGTAAGCCCGTCTCAAGATAATTTTTTTTGCACAGTGTTCTTTTAATGTTTGGCAGGGAGAGCAGAAGGCTTGATTTTATGCTTCGCGGAATGTAAGTCGTTGATATAATAGCTAAGACTATAGGCATCTTGCTAAGCATTTAACTATCAAATTCAAAAACTATAATGGTAGCTTGGAACAACCATTCTATTGATACTCTCTATTTCTATGTTAGCCTTCCCGACCTTTAATCTATATTTGCTGTTTTTTTGCAACCCTCCACGCTATCACTTTATCACATAATAATAGCTCCTTCAAATTACTGATACCTGGATTAATCCTTAAAGTGCTTAGAATTAAAAATTTCTGGTTAACCAATTTGATTCCATATTAAGCATATACCATTAGTAAATGGCTTCCGCTTTCCTTGACCACCTGTATTACACTATAGTGTACTCTAAAACTGGTTTTGGGCCTCTCAGATATGGTTCTACAGTTCGACATCTATGGTTCTACTGCTCTATTCTTTAGGCCTACCACGTGATATTTTCTTTTCTTATTTCGTGAACCGACCGGAGGCGAGGATGGTAAATGGTCAAATTGAAATATTATTTGTATGTACGTGTTTTTGTTACTTGATTATTCATTATTATTGTTAATTGGTCTTCGTCTCAAAAACTCAATAATTACATCGTAACAATTTTTGTCGAAAACCTGTGGCTGCAGGAGCACAAGTGGATTTCATCACCTGCGAATTGATCCAATAATTTCCAGTTTACCACCATGGCACTTGCTAACTCGGCTGTTTGAGAATTACAAGATTTCCTCTGCCCGACTCAAGCAGCCACTCATCTTTTTCGCAACCAGGATACACTAACTGACAACTTGTTTAACAACTAAACTCATAAAATTTAAAATTGTGAATATATCGATAATAGCTTCAAATTCTTGAATACAGAATCCAAAGGTACATTGATTTTGCTTCACATAAACGTTCGTTCTTTGCACAAAAATTTGACTTGTTGCACGAATTTATTGAATCCTTGGATTTTTTCCGCATGTGATATGCCTGTACGAAACCCGTATTAAAAAGGATCCCCTCCGTAGTATCGAATTAACCAACTACATATTTGTTCACACTAACAGCAAATCCAATGCAGGTGGAGTTGCAATTTATATTCGCAATAATCTTAACCATGAAATTTCTCAAAACCAACACGTATTAGGGCTATTCCATTATATTTAAAAAAAAAATTGAGCATTTTTATACCCAACCTCTGGAAAAGAGTCAATTAACTATTTTATAGATAAAGGCTGGCGTACTGATCAACCTGCAAAAAAAATTTTCTAATCGGCCCAGTGGTTGCTGAGACTTTAAAAGTCACCACTAGATGGCAGACGCGAGTATGAAAAATTTTTAATTTAGATTTTACGAGTTTTACTTAAGGTATCGACTTGAATTTTGTGTCTAAATACATGTTTTTGGGGACAAGGAGTCAAAATTTCAAGTTATTTTTATAATAATTTCTCAGGAAAGTCTGTTATTTGAATTTTTTTTAATTTTGGGGGCTAAGTTGAGGCCCGAAAATGGGAATGAAAGATTGCACAAAATAAAAAAAACAAATATGCCTTAAAGTCTTGACAGCAAACATTTTTATTACTTTTTCGTTTTTCCATGACAATTGTGGTCTTGATCACCTATGGTGTATTTCTTGAAACAAGCTTCCGAAAATTCATACTTTGTTTTCAAATTTTGAATTTATTGCTTGCTCTGTATGAATACAAATATTGATTGTTTTAAAACAGTTACAGTTGTTTCATAATTATGTAACAAAAATATGGCTGGTCTATGTTTCAGAATCAAGAACTTTACCTTATCGAGCAATAATCAGAGATCATTCTTTCCAGTGCTTCATTATGAGTTAGTTGCCATGAATGATTTTCATTTGATTATATTTCACCAAATGATACGAATTAGTGACTGTTTGCGCAAATTATGTTATATATGAAATGCTAACTAAAATTAATCAGAGTTATTTTGATCATTCTCACCAATTTCGCATGCATTATTTTAGAGCTTGCCTGCAAAATATTTTAATTTTTTGCTTAATTTTAGAGCAAAATGTTCAATTTTTTGACCATTTATTCAAAATTTACGCAATAATTATCGAATAACTGAAAAAAAATTAGAAAACCTAGACTGTTAGTGGTATTAATTTAAAAAAAAGGTCAATTAAAGTTTGCATTTCAATGTTATAAGGATTAACTTTTTTAATTGTGCTCATTATGAAAAAGATTTAGGGTACAACAAAGAAATTATTAAAAAATACCATATTATCAAACATCTGAATTGCTTCCTCACGTAGATCAATACTCATGTATTAGGTAATTTTGAGTATGCTTAGTTGTGCTGTTTTTTCCCAGGACCTTGATATTCTTTTGTGCATGTGATTTCAATTGTCATTTAACTTTATCAAATCAAAAACAAAGTTTTCTTTATACTCGTTGTATTACGCTGAAGCATGTAAGGAGTTAGCGGGGGCCCATCTCCGTGTCATTGCGCCCTTGCAACACTGCTCTTTTCGAAGAAATGTTGCAGCAGTAGCGAGCTGTTGGCGGCCACACTGTCTGATTTGACTGGCCCGAGATTTGACCTCCCGCTTCAGAGACGAACGCGTTATCGCTCGACCAACTGGCCGGTCACTTAAGTTCATTCCAAGTGAAATTGCAATTCTACTATAAATAAATTTGCAATGCTAATTTCGTATTCTTTCAAATGACATACAGTAGCAGTGATTTGGAGATGAACCCACGTGTATAATATTTTATCATTTGCATCAACACATTTGCTCGTTTTTGTTTAATCGTTTTGCTTGCTTCGGGCCTGAAGGCTTTCTACGCGGAAGCTTTGGGAAGAGCCAACAAAATGGCGACTACTTAACACAAGCAATGCGAAAAAGTTGTCTTCCCACAGGACTTGAACCTGCAGCCTTTGGATTACTGGTCCACTGCTCTACCACTTGAGCTAGAGAAGACTTCTCCTCGCATGCTTAATTTTGGCTATTTAAACCCCGCAACGTGCTTGTTCTATGAGTTTAACATCATAACTGACTTATATTATATCATAATTATTATATCAAAAACATCACAATTGACTTATTATTAAAATCATTGAACAAGCACGTTGCGGGGTTTAAATAGCCAAAATTAAGCATGCGAGGAGAAGTCTTCTCTAGCTCAAGTGGTAGAGCAGTGAACCGGTAATCCAAAGGCTGCAGGTTCAAGTACTGTGGGAAGACAACTTTTTCGCATTGCTTGCTTTAAGTAGTCGCCGTTTTGGTGGCTCTTCCCAAGGCTTCCGCGCTGGTAGCCTTCGGGCCAGAAGCACGCAAAACGATTAAACATTTAAACTCTGGCCTGCAAACGTCAAAAACATCAGAACTGACTTATTATTAAAATATTTGCTCATAATATTTTTGAGCTAAATTAGTTAAAATGTATACACAGGATGTTTCAAAAAAACATACCGGTATATTATACAAATAATATCAGTATATTGGTATGTTACTTTTAAAACACCCTGTATAAAGATTTTGCAATGACTTAAATTGTATTTTATAGCAAAAATGCACTAAACACCATTGCAACAATGACATTAATCTTGTGATTGACTAGCCTTTATCGCAGGAGTCAGCAAGACCAACTTAATGCTATGTATAATTTGTGGCCAAAACGTCAACTAATGTTCGATACATGTTACATGCAGCTGTATTGTTATTTGCTCAGCTGCATTGTATAAAAACTAAAATACTCAAAATTTGTCTTTTTTCATATCCATACTCTCATTTCACTTACATGAAAAAATTTTTATGTGCTGTTTTTATGGCATTATCTTGGTAGCTGAATAGTCCGGTTGTGATATAACAACAAAACAAATTGTTCTGTTTACACACATTGCTAATCAATTGTTATCATAAATTCTGTATCAAAATGAAAGAACAACTTTTATGCTACCCTAAAATATTTTTGTTTCAAAATTTTATTCAATCCTTCATCCCCAATTTTTGACCCCGATTTACCCCCTAAAAACCTAAAAAACTCTCAAAACACAATTTTATAGCAACATTAGCCTTAATTAAACCCCAAATTTAGATTCTCCACCCCCCAAAACATATAATTTGATACAAAAACGAACTTTCTGCTATAAGTAAGGGCCTCAAAATTATTTTTTGTATTTTTACGTACTCTCATCTGACATCTAGTGGTGATTTTCGATATCTAATTAACGGACAGTCCGATTTCCAAAAAATATTTTTTATGTAGCTTGTGTCATCTTATATAGATGATCTATAAGCATTTTATATAAATTTTCCGACCTAGGGTATTTGGCATTTGTTGAAATATAATGGAATAGCCCATTAACCACTTCTAAATCGTTGTGGATTACTATCACTGAAAATCTTTTGTCTTAGTCAGAGGGAGTAATATATCGGCACCCTTCTTCAAGCGACGTTGAAGCATTTATCGAAGACTTGTCAATTTGCTTGAAAGAATTAAATAATAGTAATTCAAATTTTTATGTTTTAGGAGATTTAAATATCAATACATCTACAATCGAACGAACCCCTGTCGTTAAAAGATTCCTAAACGTGTTGCTGTCATTTGGCGTCCTCCCATTGATAACTAAACCTACAAGAGTATCTGATAGCTCGGCAACAATTATTCATCATACATTAACCAATGAATAGGCTTATGAACATTCTATTATTCCGAGTATGATTGAAACAAATGAAATTAGTGACCACTACCAGATATTGTGTCAAGTCAATTTAACACAGACTCGAAAAAAGTGGATAGCACTGTCACTTTTTATAGAGATATATCAAAATTTGATTCCAATCAATTTAATGACGAGATCCATTCTTCTTTAAATGATTTTTTTATCCAGTTACCCTTGCTAACTAAAGACAATTTTAACGAAACATTCAACAGATTTAACCATTTGATTTCACGAGTAATTGACAAGAATGCTCCTTTAAAAAAAAATTTCTCGGAAGCAGAAAAAACTACCGGTACACAAAAACCTTGGCTAAGTCATAAAATGTTAAACGCAATTGAAGACAAACGTAAAATGTACAAAATTCATGTTTTAATGGAAATTCGGCACAGAAAGAATTATACAAGCACTTTTCGAACAAATTAACTAAAATGAAAACCCGAGAAAAAGAAATTATTTCGAAAGTGAACTGCAAAATCATAGTAGAAATCCTAAAAAACTTGGGAAATTCTTAAGTCGCTTCTACCAAACAAGCCCTTTCAAAATATGTAGATTGGTCAACCTTGCGATCCAGCTGATTTACTTCAAAAAGCTAATCAATTCAATGAGTTCTTCTGCTCAATCGGCAAAGAATTAGCGAAAAAAAGCTTCTTTTAATCATCAGATTAAATACTCCTCGTATTTAAGAAATAGTATTTCATACTCTATGAATCTGGAACCACCCACCATAAATGAAGTTATCAACTGCAGTGGTTCCCTCAACGTAAACAAGGCTGTTGGTCATGATAATATTCCTGCTTATTTCTTAAAAATTGTTGCTCCTACCTTAGCTTCCCACCTAAGGTTTTTTTTGATTTCATCTTTACTCATGAAATCTTTCCCGACATTTGTAAAATTGCCAAAATTGTTCCAATTCATAAGAAGGGAGAAAAGGAAAACTCAAACAATTTCAGACTTTTATCAGTTTTAAATTGTTTCTCAAAAATATTGGAAAAAAAGGTACAGCAATGCATTCTCTTTTTTTTAAATAAGTACAAAATCTAGACCCCAGAGCAATACGGTTTTCAAAAAAATCTTTCAACTATACATGCAGTGCTAAATCTCATAACAGCAACTTATGACAATATAAAAGATATCACTTACACGATAATACTCTTCCTCGATCTAACCAAGGCATTTGAAACAGTCTGTCATCAAATTCTCTTAGCTAAATTAGAACATTACGGCATCATGGTCCGTGTCTGCAAGTGTTAAACTCTTTCTTAAAAAGAAAGCAATTCGTCTCACTAGATGATGTCAATTCAGAGTTACAGTCCAATACTTTTGGAGTACCTCAGGGATTGTTGCTTGGTCCTTTACTTTTTCTAATCTATGCTAATGATTTGCCTAACGCTGTTTTGGATGCTCCCACCCTTTTTGCTGATGACAACACCTGTCTAATGCTAAAACATTCAAATTCCTCTACTCTCCAAACTTATCTCAATCATCAAGCTTCTTGCTTAATTGACTGGTGCAAATCCAATAAATGCCGTGTTCTTTTAATCCCTCCTAAATTGAATAAAACTAGCACTGACTTCGTTGTAAAACTTGATGACACCTTCATCAAGGCCGAAGACTGTGTTAAGTATTTAGGCATCCTAATTGACTCGAATCTAAATTTCCGTTTTTACCTAGAAGAAATTGAAAATAAACTTTCTAAATCTCTGGGAATACTCTATAAATTGAAACCAATCCTTCCACAAAATGCCCTTCTGAAATTATATTATTGTATGGTGTTTTCTTATTTATTTTATGGTCTAGTTGTTTGGGAATCAACTTTTCCTTCTTATCTAAAAACATTAAACTCAATACAAAATCAAGCTGTTAAACTAATTGGTGGGGGCAATTACATAGATAGAGCAACACCTTATTATTCAAAATTAAACGTTTTGAAACTTTCAGACTTATATCAACTTAAAACTGCAAAATTTGTTTATAGGTTTATGCACAACACCCTTGTAATTACAATTACAATTACAATTCCTCAATCTTTCTCTGACTTTTATGTTAAGGTTAGAGATATCTCTGGTCGTACAACAAGATCTTTGGGCAACCGTTATAGTCTTTATATTTCTCGATGTAACACAAACAGATTACAACGGAGTATCAAATATCAAGGAGTAAAAATACAGAACTCTATACCCCTTAAAATTCAAAACCTCCCATTCTTTATTTTAAAAAAAATACAAAACTCATTTAATGCAAACGTATGAACAAAAATAATTTACTTTAAGTAATATTTATACTTACCAGTTTGTTAGTTTTCCTGGTTGTGAATCAGTTTGAATTATTTGTTGATATGTTATTCTTAAGCAAAAGGAGTGGTGCTTGACTCGATGACCGAGGAGGTCCCTTTGCAGCTTCCCAGTCCCCATTCGCTTCTTTATACAGTAACTTACAAGATTGTGTTTTCTTTTTTTGACTTGCGTATTTTATTGCGAATGGTGACCAAAATAAATACTTACTTACTTACTGAGCTCAACGTAATTTGGGTTCGCAGCTACTTTGAAAAGTCAACACGTGATCAAAAAGATTGAGTTGCAAGACAAGCCTACACACAAAAACCATTTCAGTACAGTTCAAGTGCAGTTAGTAGTGTGCAACAAGGTAATGGGCAAGTTGGCAGCATGTGAAATATTGTTGTAGCTTACTTTTGGCTTTAACAATAGTTATCTGCGTGACTACAACGATAGCAGCCCATCTCAAGTCTGATGGCCTATTTTGTAGTAATTTAAGCAAGACAACAGTTGGGAAGAAACGGCAGAGTGGAATGTTGTAACGCGTATATAAAATTTGAAATAAAATTGTAGGTTTGATTTTCATCATTTTCTTTGGTAAAGTGCATAAGACTTTGCCATTGAATTGTGGGTATTAGTTTTCCATAACAAATGCGATTGTGATCATGCGGTATTAGTTTTCGATAATAAACTCGGCTACGATTACACGGCATCAATTTCTGATGGCAAACATCGTTTCAATTAAGCAATGTTGATTCACGATTGAAAACATCAAATGTGCTGCTGATTTCTGATAACAAGCATGTAACACTTCTTTCCTGATCTGATGACTATCACATTGATAAAAGTCGAAAGCAGCTCTATTCGCATCAGTTCTTGAAGGTTGAAAATTCCGCAACTACTCACATACTAAATTGTAGGACAACTTTGTGTCACGGTAATTACTGACTGTAACTAATTCTGACTTATTGTAGGCAATTTACATAGCCAAAACTGTTTTTTCTTGCAATATCATTATCCAACATGTTTGATGTCTTTCCACTGACACAAAATGAAGTTCCACCAGTAACATTTTATGCTACTATTAATTTGGTTACTACTTCATTATTTCTGAAAAACAAATATTTACTTGAAAGTTTAATTCAAAGTTGTTTTTTTAGGTTAGATCAACAGGATCAAGCTGAAATTGGCAAGGTCATTTGAACAAAATTAGCGTATCACGAAACGTACTGTTTATTTTTTCAACCAAAATCTGGAATTTAAGTCAAAACAAAATACCGCGATATTTTAAATTTATTTGGTAAGCAATGAAAAAGAAGTAAAGTTGTTGCGTTTCCATAGTCACCCAAAGAGGTAGCAACACAACATCATTAGGCTTTTGATATAGCAGGGTTTTTCACCGCTGGGCAGTCCTTTTACACCTGCTTGGAGAAGTATAACAGAGAAGTAAAAGCTAATTTTTAATAGGAGCAAAATAGCTTGTCGTGGGCATCCTTAGAAAAGAAAGCAATGCAAGACAGTGGCGTCACTAGGGGGGGCGGCCTGCCCCGGGTGACACCATTTCTTGATGTAAACCACAATATCAAAAATTTCACTGAATTTCCAGCCAAAACTCCTCTAATTTGCAATGAAGATCTTGTTTTGGTTTCCATCCGCATTTGGACATAATTTTCACCTAAGTCGGTCACGGCTGCGGAAGCGTCACATGATAATTGGTGACACCACAAAATCCCCCTGCCGGAGTCACGACATAATCCCACATAGGGTGCCACCATTCTTAGCAACCCCACTGACGCAAGACATCCATTTGAATGTAAAACGCAGAGTGAACTGTTTTGCACATCGCATAGTTGTCCTTGACATCAACCATAGACTGATCAGGTCTTGATATGAAGCTATGGTAGCATATTCAAAACATATAGAACAAAAAAAACAACAAAAAACGAAGAAACAAATAACACCTAGCATCTGATGGTGCTTGATGACCAGAGAATAAATATTCCCAATAATAAAATAAAAGTAACAACACCACATACCTAATCATACTCCTTAGTATAACTAACTTCAAAAATTTTAAAATATACCACACATATGCTCACTTTTTAAAATATCATTTTCTGTGAAGTGCTTGCTGCACATGAACACTTTGTGACTTTTAATTACCATATGTATTTAAGAATAACTTAAATCTTTTTCTACCAAAATATTGCCAAAAAGTCAGGTGCGTCTTATACACGAATATCTTATATATGCATCATACGCGATTGAAAATTTTTCTAAAGTACATCTCTGCTATCACTTTCTACATATTCGCCTTTTTCACAATTGATCGCGTTAGTTATTGCCTCCAATGCAAGTCACGTTATGCTTTCTATGCTATCGTTTTTCTCACGATTGATTGCGTTAGTTACTGCCTATCCATGTGAGTCACGTTGCATCAGTGCAATCACTTGTGTGCATGAATGCACAATTTGCACATGTATGTTGCAGCTGTGTGCTTGTTTTTCGATGGCATTTTGCACCTATTTGAGGACATTAACAGCAGTGATGACTTTGATGGGTTTTGATTTTTTGTTATGTGATTGCAATAAATGTTTTAAAAAATTTTCTACTGTTCTTAAAGGCGGTGAATCATCCAACCAATTCCAGTGGTTTACAATAGCTAAAATTGAATTATAATTTTCGATATTTTTTGTTTTAATTTTGGGACTGCGGTTGCAAAGATATTCAACAAATACAAAAAGATGTCCCCCTGAAAAAAGTTTTTGGAAACTCTGAGTTTTGTTCTACCCGCCAAAACCACAGTAGGCCTAATAGTTTAGAGAACTGTGGTAGGCCAAATAGTTTAGAGATAGTTTATTAGTTTAGGCCTAATTAGGCCTAACTATCTCTAAACTATTAGCCCTAATAGTTTAGAGATAGTTAGGCCTAATAGTTTAATAAGATTACAGTAGGCCTAATAGTTTAGATAACTGTGGTTTTGGCGGGAAGATCAAAACTCAGAGTTTCCAAAAACTTTTTTCGGGGGGACATCTTTTTGTATTTGTTGAAAATCTTTGCAAACGCAGTCCCAAAATCAAAACAAAAAATATCAAAAATCATAGTTCAATTTTAGCTCTTGTAAACCACCGGAATTGGCTGGATGATTCACCGCCTTTAATATCAAATAAGGAGGTACGACTTATACTTGAATAAATTTGGTATTTTTTAGAACCTTGGTTGTGAGAACGAATTAAATGCAAGAGCTTAATAGTATCCTCCCCCCATAGAGAATAAAACGGCACGGAAGGATTGTCATTTGCTCCTATTCTATCTGGAATGCAACAGCAACGTTTTGGTTTTTGACTCATTTCAAATCTACCTAGTTTCCCTGGTAAGTCGACAAAAAGCAAAAGGAATAGAAAATATCTACGTCAAACTTGTGAATGAAAATGCAATATGTAAATGCTAGCTACAATGGTCCAATTGGTCAACTACTGCAACTATACTGAAAATTTAAATTGCTGAAAATTTATAGTGTCAAACATCAGTTTGACCACTTACCACTTGAAAAATAAAGAACAAAAGTAAATGAAACAACAACAAACGAATGATCTACCAATACAAAACTAGGATTTATTTTTTAAAAATTGACCTGGGGGCACATGACAGAAATTTCCTCGTTCGCTTTAATAACGAGTCTTTTTTTAAAAGGCGCTAACGAACGAAATACTCGCTAAACGAAAGAGGTCATTTTTGCACATGTATGTAAAGCCTTGCATAATCCGTTACGTCATTTTTTCTCGCTAAGTTGCTTCGAGCGATTGCGGAAAGCAGTTCGAGTAAAAAAACGTCACATTTTCCTTGCCAACTTAACGAGGATCTTAAAGCACTCTTTAAGCGTATGAGAAATCTTTTTGGTTTAGAAATTCAATGGCGAAATGTTGAAAACTCCTAACTCATGCGAATTTTTGCTAAAAATTAATTGAAATCGTCGCCATGTTTGCTATTAGACTGCTAAAAAAAAAACGAATTCCATTGAGAACCATTTGCTGTTTCGATTGATAAAGAAATGCTAAAAGTAGTGCAAGTTGACTAAAATAGTAACACACTCCTTTTATAAGAACGATTTTCTAAAACACGAGGCTCTTTTTTGCTCAAAATTTAAGAACAAATTAAAAACACTGCCTGCCTCGGCAGCAAAACAAACAAAAAAAAAATTCAAACTAATCAAAGAAACTAAAATTCGTGCTGATTCAAGACGATAAAATTTCAGTGATTTTCTTGTATTTGCAAGCAAAATTGCAACTATTCAAGGTTATAAAGCTCTGTTGCTCTGCGCAAGCAATTGAGAAATTTTTTCGGTTGTTGTTCAACTTGAAAAAAGCTTGCTTTTTTGCTTTTGCAATTTTACGATGCTGCAGAAGCAAGAAAAAAGCGCTTCACTAAAGCAGACAGAGCAATAGGAATCAAACAGTGTTTCAAACATGCCCGCTGAAATTGACATCGATGCTCTCAAAATTTTTACAAAATCAAGAACAAATGAGACTGAATATCGGAAAAAAATTAAAAACAGCCAGTCTAAACTCAAGATTTACCGGTTCTAAAAAGGAAGTGTACTTCGACTTGCTCACTTTTGAAAAATTTTGAAACCTCAAGACCTAAAGTTACTGTTAACATATGAGCTTACCCACCAACAACCTCAAGGGCGCTTTACTTCATTTAAAAAATTATAGTATGGAAAAAGTTTTACATATTTTACATTGATCCAAAAATGTAATTAAATTCTGTCGTTCATTTACTAATTGTTATCAGTTGAAGAATTTGCTTGCGTAGAATAATCACGCATAGCTTAAAGTATCTTTTTCCATAACAATGTAGTACATACAATACGCTTGAACGCATTATTTTGAAGTAGAAATGCATCTGACGTCACAATGGGGTATTTATTACGTACTAACAAAAGTTACAAACATCTCGCAAAGAAATTCGAGCGAGCCGTTTTAGCGTGTGTTGGGCGAGACGGCTCAGAAATGGCAGTTAGTCTACGAAGATTTTTTGCTCGTTAGCGCTTTTTAGCGAGCGAGAATGGCCTTTACGAGCTCGCTAGCACGTTCTGTCATGTCGCCCCTGTTTCGTAGCGTTACTGTATCTTGTTTAATTAATACAATCTAGTCATGAATTCATGACCTATCTAAAAATAGCGTATGGTTTAATATTAATGAAAATCTAACTACTATATAACCAATCATCACTTTATTTGTTTTAGTATTTTGGCCTTTCGTAGTTCACTGATACCTCTCAATCAACTCAGCGACTGATTGTGTTTTAGATTTTTGATTTAAAATTATTACTGTAATTAATCAAATTACCTAGGCCACTTGATGCAGCACTTTGTCCCATCGTGGATTGGTCCAGCAGTATGTTTAATAAGCTGCTATTAAGCATTACAAGATTGGTAGGCCTACCACTAAGACCACCGTACCACAGTACCGTACTAAAACATTTCTACAAAGTTTTTTACAAATCTACCCGTACATACAGAACCCTCTGCAACCTACCGGTACTAGAATGTACGATAGCCTACTTATTTTTCACACTAACTCATCATATTTATTGTGACGCTTGGAGGCCTATTACTTTACCCTAATACTTCAGACCTATAATAGCAAATATTATTACAGAAAACTGTAATTAAATGTTATTTACGAAATAGACTACCACTGTCTGGTACAGTCGGCTACCAATGCTACTAATTTCTTTAACTTCTAAACATCTTTACAACTTAAAGTTTTGTTTGACAGACCACTAATAATAGGTCTAACAAAAGCAAGCTCAACTTTAAATCTGTCTAAATCGCTTAACCCAGTTTATTTTCGTCTTTTAGTAAACGTGACACTGCTTACTCCCGTTTGATTGCATTGTATTCGCGGTATTTTTTGCAAAACATCCCGCTTACCGCTAGAAGAGCCAGACAAACAATCAAAATTTTATAGGAAAAAAGTCAAATTCGCACAGTGAATGATATCTTGCTAATTGTTGGATCCATGCTGTGATAACCAGAGGTGGAGTCCTCGAGGACGTCCTTGGCCTCGAGGACGTCCTCGAGGACACATTTTGAAGTCCTTGGCCTTGGCCTCGAGGCCTCAAGTCCTCGAATTGGCCTGTCCTCGGCTCGAGGACAGCACTACTTTTTGGAATGTTAAAATTTTGTGGAGCGCTTGAAAAATTTTTTGGAAAACGTTTTTTAGTGGAGATCGCTTGAAAAATTTTTGTGAAGACCTTTTATTTTTGGAGATCGAAGACCTTTTTTTTTTGTTTTTGTGAAGACCTTTTTTTTTTTTTTTTTTTTGGAGAGCACTTGCGCTTTGTGTCCTTGGTCCTTGGCCTTGGCCTCGAGCATTCCTGTCCTTGGCCTCGAGAGTGTCTGTCCTCGGAAAGGCTGTCCTTGGCCTCGAGCCTTGTGTCCTCGACTCCACCTCTGGTGATAACGATATCGCGCCAGTGAATCGTGGTCAAAACAAGATAAAATCGGCGCAATTGAACTAGTTTCCAGTCTACTAATAAAAGAGTATATGGTCTAATCATGAATCCTACTATTATAAGATACCATGCACTGTGCGAATTTGCTTTTTTTCTTATGCAATTTTGACTGTTTGTCTGGCTACTCTTGCAATAAGCGGGATATTTTACCAAAACAGCCGCGAAAAAAATGCAATCAAATGAAATTAAGCAGAGTAGGCCTTACTAAAAGGCTAATGTAGACTGGGTTAAACGATTTCGACAGATTTAAAGTTGAATTTGTTTTGGCTAGATCTATTAGTGGTCTGCAAGGATGGCAGTACGGTACGTTCAGAATTTGCGTACTACATACCTCGCACCATGAACCGCACCGCACCCAGCACTTAAATTGTAGGGCGGACGCGTCCCTCCATCGATATTTAGCGTCCCCCATCGAAATTTAGCGTCCTCCCATCGAGATTTCAGCGTTGGTTGATCAGACGAAAAAGTGCCAGTCAGTACGAATAAATCCCACAAATTCCGGCCGAATATAGTCCCAAAGTGCGGTGGAGACCTTTTTTATTTCTTTTTGGTCTTCATTCGATTTAGAGAACAAAACCCTTCAATTTCCGTTGAGGACCTTTTTTTTTTATTTGGTTTTCACTCAATTTAGGGGACAGAATTTGAACTTGAATCATAATTTTCATTAAATTGCATTCGCATTTCGAATGCGTTTGGTCAAGGTTGCAAAAGCGTCCTCCATTGAAAATTTTACAATTTAAGTACTGACCATACTGTACTTCAGTTCAATTTTTGAAGCGTTCCATACCAACGTACCGTACCTGTTCCATTACAAAAAAGGCGTACCGTGCTTCTTAGCAAAAAATGAGGCGTACCGTATTTACGTATCGCACCATACTGCCATCTTTGTTTTTAACTACTCTCAACTTTAACTGACTTTGAAATCACTAGCCTATAAATCAGCGATCTCAATTCACACCTTTAGCGACGGCTTCATCTGTCTTTTGCCTTGCATACCAAAAGCCGGTGCAATGTGCGAAAAGTCCGGGATTTTAAACCACTACGTATTCAGCTAAAGTGTCGCAGTTGTTTCTGTTCAAATTTTTCTTCTTTGCATGATATGCCCCGACAGTCCTAGGCTCCTAGCATCTATAGGCAATAGTTATGAAATCACATTTGGCCATACTTGTGACTGTGACTTGTGACATCATGATACAATTGTAAGGACAAATAAAGAGGTTATAATGATTACTTGAGAATAGCCTCGACTACGTGCACCTGAGGTGGAGTCCTCGAGGACGCCCTTGGCTTCGAGGACGTTCCCTAGGACACATTTTGAAGTCCTTGGCCTTAATTCAAAGGTCAGGTCCTTGATCTTGGCCTCGAAGCCTCAAATCCTCAAAAATTGCCCTGTCCTCGGCTCGAGGAAAGCACTACTGTTTGAATCGTTAAAATTTTGTTGAAAAACGCCAGAAACCTCGCGGAAAAATTGCGAAGACTTTTTTTGTTTTCCTCGTTTGGAGATCGCCTGAATCAAAATTTTAAAGACCTTTTCTTTTTTCTTGAAGAACACTTGCGCCTGTGCCCTTGGTCCTTGGCTTTGACTTCGAGCATTCCTGTCCTTGGCCTCGAGAGGGTCTGTCCTTGGCCTCGGATTTTTTCGTGTCCTTGGCCTCGAGCCTTGTGCCCTTGACTCCGCCTCTGATGTGCACGTCGGGTATGGTCGCATGAATCTTTATTAACGGCCGCAGGTTGCACATAAAACGTTTAGTAGGCAAATTCAAACAGCGTACAAACGTACCGCCCAAGTACCATTACAATAAAGGCATACCGTTCCTATACCATTACAAAAAAGGCGTACCGTACCGGCGTACCGTACTTCTAAGCAAAAGTTGAAGTGTACAGTACCGTACCATAATGCCATTCTTGGTAGTCTGTCAAACAAAACTTTAAGTTGTGAGCATGTATAAAAGCTAGAGAAATTAATAACATAAGTAGCCGACTGTACCTAACTAAGGTAATCTACTTCGGAAATAACATTTAATTAAAGTTTTCTATTATAATATTTGATACCAAAGTGCTGAAGTATTAATATAGAGTAATAGGCTTCACAGCAGCGAGTACCACAATAAATATAATGAGTTATTGTAGAAAATAAGTAGGCTATCTTACATCCTAGTACCGGTAGGTTGAGTATTTATATACCGTTACCCATAGGTGGGCACAAGTCCGTTAATCCATTAATAACGAAGCTAACTTTTTCATTTGCTCGTTAATCCGTTAAAAAGTTTTTTCATGTTAACGGACTAAATTAACTTCCGTGAAGTTCTGTTAACTTACGTTAAGGTTTTTATCGTTAATATCTTGCACCATTTATTTATCGTATCGGTACAAACCAACTTGCACTGGTGACACTTGTTGCGTATTTGCACGAGTTTTATAGAAGAAAGCGAAGAAAGGAACTCTTATTTGTGGCAAATAATAACTTGCAGCCTCATAAGTCTAATTATCACTGTTCACAATTTCCAATCGCAGCTTCGTTAGTGTATTTCAACTTAATTTTACCTTGAAATTAGATTAGACTTCAAAATGTAACTTCCAAAACACAAGAAGACCACCACAGCAATAAATATTTCCTTACAATCAGCTCAACAGCGTCAATACGTGTTCTAGAAGCTAGTGAATAAAAAGAAATGTAAACTATACACAAAATATTAACGAATTAACGGACTTTATTAACTTCCGTTAATTAAAGCTGAAAATAACGGATTAACATTAACGGAGGTGTAAAGTTTGTAAACAGACTAGTGGTTAACGAAGCTAACGTTTTGCATTAAAATTTCGTGAGAACTTGCCAAATTCTCAAAAGTTTAGGGGACCTACACAAAGTGGTCGCTCACAAGGCAGTCAACGATAAATTATCAGGTTTGTCAAAAATCAGCTCCATATTTTAATGCAATCACAAACACGAAAAAATTGTCTACACTGGTACAAATCCATAGATCACACAGTTGCATTAATTTGCCCACCTATGCCGTTACCTACTTAGCACTATAATGGCCGGATGAAACTTCCGATATTTAAGGGTAATTTTTGTTGATTTAAAGTAGTGACAACTGGCAATCTAATACGGTTTTATGCAGGCCAGAATTTAGCTTTTTGAACTGTTGAAGTAAGAATTTACACTTCTAGACTAGGAACAAGTTTGTTTATTATTGTAAATGCAAAGATGACCAAAAGTTTTTGCTGTAGAGCAACGACTAGAATTATCATAATAAAAATTTAAGTATACACCATACGCCAGTAGGAAATAAAAAGCCTTTTTCCCCTTGAAAATTCAGTGTCTATTCTGCCTATAATACTAGACTAGATAACTTCCCATGGCTTTCAGGTTTTGTGCAGCAGTTTCATTTTAAAATTCATTCTTTAGACTAGCCTACGCTGTAAATACATTATTGGTATGATGCTTTGTATAATGCAAAATGGTAGCTTAAGAACTTTTATGTTGTTTGACTTGTTTCAGAAGCCTAATTGGAAAACCTGCCTGTAAGGCAATATCCTTTCAGTTGATTCCAACCTTGCTGTAACAGTACAGGATAGAGCCCATCTGGCCTTGGAGCTTTGAATGGTTGAAATTGGTTAATAGCTGTTTCCATACGCTCGAATGAACATATGTTTGCAATCATTTCAGTGTCTTCAGGTTTCATGAATGGATTATCCGCTAAACCGTTCCTGGTTGCAAGATTTTCTGTCTGCTGGCTACCCGGTGATGAGATATCGAGCAGATAGTTTAAAGTTTCTAGAGAAGACTTAGTGAATTCTCCGTTGTGTTTAATTACGTTGCTGCCATGCACCGTTTCATTGCTTCGAATAATCTTAACCAGCCGAGCCGTTGGTGTTTGACTATTCCTGCTCTCTACAAAGCTATGCCATGAATTCTGCTTTGCTCTTCTGATAGTTTTTTTGAAGTAGAATAAGGCGAGCTTTTGAGCCTCCCAATCTTCTTCTTGTTTTGTTTTCATGGCTTTTTTCCAAGCTCGGCGAGCCTCTCTTCGAAGGCTTGCTAGCTCAGAATTCCACCAAATGTTATCTTTCTTACGAAGCAACTTTTGCATAGTGCAAGCAGCTTCATATGATTTAGTTATTGCTGAATGAACCTACTTTGCCAGCACATCAATGTCTTCTTTTGAAGAAGGTACTGGTACTGATGGTAAAATTCGTTGATCTAATTTTTATTCGAGTTCGTCTACGTACTTGTTCCAGCACGTGCGACGAACATTTCGAAACATTTTAGCCTGTTTTTGGATTCTGCTTTTAACCTGGAACCTAATATACATGTGATCCGAGAATGACAGCACGTTGCTAACATGCCAGACAACTACTCGGTCACACGCACACCGGTTAACGAAGGTAAAGTCTAGAACCTCTATACGCGTTTTAGGTCTGAATGTTGGTTTATTACCCACATTACAGAAATTCAGGTCTGCATTAACGCAATACGCTAGCAGATCCTCTGCTTGAAGGTTTATATCGGAGGATCCCCATATAGTGTAATGAACATTTACATCGGTTCCTACAATAGTAGGGATTTGTTCATTTTTGAATTATGTACGAAAACGCCAAAAAACTCGCGGAAAATTTGCGATGACGTTTTTTGTTTTCCTCTTTTGGAGATCGCCTGAAAAGATTTTTTTGAACACCTTTTTTTTGAGATCGCCTGAAAAAAAATTTTGAACACCTTTTTTCTTTGGAGAACACTTACGCCTGTGTCCTTGGCCTCGAGTGGGTCTGTCCTCGGTAGGGCTGGCCTTGGCCTCGGACGTTTTTTGTGTCCTTGGCGTCGAGCCTTATGTCCTCTACTCCACCTCTGTTACTAATAAAATCAACATGCAACACCCTCAGATTTCAGAGGTGGAGTCTTCAAGGACTAGTCTAGTCAGAAAATGCGTTTACGGTGCCGAAAAAAATTTTTTTTTTCATGCATATAGCGATGTCCAGTATAGTCTGAAGTTTTCGGCTAGGGTGGTCCTCACCCCAAAATTCCGGTCCATTGACGTCATAATGACGTCATTTTTACAAAAGTTTGCAAGTTTTTATTTATCTGGTGACTTCTACTTATTCGACTGCTGTGCTGCTTGCGGTTGGAGCAGATGCGTGAAATTGCTCTCAAGTTACAAGTGAGAGTTGGGCAAGACTCAGATATATTGATGACGTCATATTGTTGATGACGTCATAATCTACACTCTCAAATATCGCAAAAATTGTGAAAAATGGTCATATTGAGTGAACATCAACTCTTATAATTATCGTTCTAATTGGTGTAGAAACTTCAAAATACATTTTAGGAATACCCAGGTACTAGGGCACATGCAGCATGATTTTCGTTTGTTTTCAAAAACATCTTCGTAAAAAAATATAATTTTAATTTAAGCTACCTATCTTGCTAAAATCGCTCGTTTTAAGCTGTTTGCTACCATTAGACATGATAAAACAAAATTGATTGTTTTGTTTTCAGCCCGAGCCTTTGTAGAAATTGATTAGTTAATTGAAAGCATGTCAGGGTTACTGATGACGTTATCAATGATGACGTCATATTGTCAAAAAAACGCTTTTACAGTTACAGTAATACCATCAAACACTGAAATATGAAAACTCATGCTCGATTGTAATAATAATATACTGCTTAACTCCATTGTAAGTTGGAAGAAGTGAAAATCATTACATGACCCGAGATGCCATCATTTGATGATGTCATAATTTGAAGAAGTCATGTTGTACCGTAATTATAGCAATCCGTTGCTAAATACGAAGCAAGAGGGTAGACCACTATAATTGCAAGGAAAACCTTCAAACGAAAGCTGATGATCTTTGTTGCTTGATGTTTACATTAGCCTGTCATCATCCTCCTCTTCAATGTAATCTTCAAATTGTTCCACTTCAGTAAACTCTTTCTCAGCACTTTGTACGCCCTCAAGAATGTCAACCAAACTACTGGGTAGAATGGGTCCAATCTGCCATATCGGTTCCATTACCTGATTTGGGCTTTTCGTCCAACCTTGCTTATCATCCCAAGGATTGGGAGACTCAATGATCGGGATATGAGCGCGTTTATAAAATGCTAGCCGGTGATTTACCCGGTATATATGGGGAATCAAATTGCTAACACACGGTGGAAGTCTGGACAAATCAAATTTATCATTAGACAATAAATTTGAATTGTCACCGGCCATCTTTCTCAACAGTTTGCTTCGAAGCAGATTTAACGATTCCAATTGATGATCTCCGTATATCAGATAAGTGAATGATTCGAGCGTTTTACAAACTTCGCTCGAAACTTCCCAATCATCACCAAGTTTTCTTAAAACAATTTTTTACATTTAAACAATTATAGGGCAATTGATAATTTGGATTAACTACTTAACTGTATTAGGCTCATTTGGTGCCAAGCTTTGGTCTGGAGATAGGAATTCTGTGTTTTCATTTGCATCATAACTTACAGTATGTGCATTGCGATTTACTGTTTTGGCAAACAAATGAATAAGCTTCAAAGTTATACCTGAAAGCTTCTTGATGGCATGGATTTTTCAATATTTTGAGTGGCCCTAATTTGCCATTTCCTTTAAAAGAACTCGTGACGTCCTCGCCAGTGAACACGTAAAATCCTGTAAGCATGGAGCAATACTTTTCTCCCATCTTTCTTGCCAAAAA
Source organism: Trididemnum nubilum (assembly GCA_963965965.1). Lineage (NCBI taxonomy): Eukaryota > Metazoa > Chordata > Ascidiacea > Aplousobranchia > Didemnidae > Trididemnum > Trididemnum nubilum. Next base: position 29,866,374 of record OZ014472.1, on the reverse strand, counting down.
CGAGACGTTGATTTTTTGCCGATTTTTTCCATAGCCAATGTCCACGATTATTGTAAGTGAATATCTGTGTGCATGTAAAAGCAAAATCATCAAAATATCTGTGTCAGGTGTTCTAATTACGACAGATGCACAACCGAGCGTTTGAATGTAGTTCAAATAGAGGACAACTCTTGTGTCTGTCTCTTCTTGGTTTGAATAATATTCAAAAATTTCGTTGACTTCAACCTGTAACAAAAGTTGTTCATCAAGCCATTTCGTAATCAGTTACTGAATCACAAAGGGTACTATTCCTAAGTTAAGAAAATTTAACTCGAGCAAAACTTATTTTATCACCGTAGGGTGTAATGCAGAAATACTGTAGATATGCTCTGCATTGTTTGTGAGTAGTGCATTCAAATTTTGTGATAAATCTCGTATCCCAAAAGTAAAAGTAGCTTCAGTATGCCTGCTACTAAACTTGCCGTACTATACTGTAAGAAGATTGTGCCACGTTGGCGAGTTATTGAAAGTATAGGATGAAGTTGAAGCATCATGGCTCACCTTGCCATTAATTGGCGAAAGAGAATACTACTTTCCGTCAACCACAAGCATTGCAGAGTCGCATTGGTTTATCCGAGAGTATGCATCATCACTGCTCCACACTTTTAAAAGTAATCTGCACAATTGCTGCTTGTTTTCGTCGTTGCACAAAAACAATTTGAAGTCGTTAGGTTTTTTGGTGTCTGGTCCAGGAACCAAATGTTTAGGTGAAACTCCTCTGCGTATTCTTTCTTGTGCCTTAATTGAAAATTGGTTGTAGCACTCTGTTGAAAAGATAAACTTTTTGTGCTTGATCATGGCATCTAGTAATCGCAAAGCAATTCCCTTAAAGGTTGGTGAAATATCTACCATGCTGTGGAACATCGCATTTCCGTCTTGAATAAAAAAAACGTCATTCGCATACTCAGTTGTGGTCTCGGTGTCAATTAGTTGCTTTGCAAGATAGTTTTTCATCACAGCTTTGTTTGTTTTGTTGAAATATCCGTCCGCAGTTCCTAGACTGTAAGGAACTGGAGTTAATGGATATCGCATCAGCTCATTAAGATCAAGTGAAGAGCGTTTCAACATTTGGGATTTAACCAGTAGCTTGAAGGCCAAATCTTCTTGCTCTTTGTATTGTATTGCCTAAAAAAGTATAGATATTGTGAAAAATGATGGCAACACTTCGTATTTGTATCATATTTTAATTGAAAATACCGGTAGCAATGAAAAACATATAAGCAGGATGCAGATTCCTCCAAACACTTATAGTAATCATCGCAAGGAACGGTGTGCGGATTCATCCAAAAACTTTACGCATTAGTGCTGTCTTGTAACAGGAGGATAAATATGCCGCTACAACAACAACAATATCATAACAAGTCAAATATCTCCGCATTACCTTTCCTTGTGAAGATATCAACTTGACCGTTTTGTTGCAGCTGTCCATCGTTTTTAGCTTATTCCTTTTGATCGGGTCAAAAAAGGAAGTGCTTGATGATCCGTTCGCCATTCTTTGAGCAATAAAAGCCATTTTTGCTTCCTTTCCAACGTCTTCAGCTCCAAGAACATCTCTAGCAACATCTTCCGGCACTGGTGCTCCCGAAGCCAGCGAATACAGTCGTGTCTTATCAATAATATTGAAAGGGTTCGTAAAACCTTGAATGGCAGATATGACGCTTTGCACTGCTGTTTCCGATCGCAAAATTTCTGGACGTCCCAGATCTCGGTGTTTTACAGCAAGTGGACGGTCAGGATCGTCATTCAGATCAAGAATATCTAGTAAGCATTCAAAGCATTGCACTCTCATCGAAGTTGTTCTACACCATCTTCTGTACGTTTCACACTTATTGAACAATCCAAAAAATCCACCTGTAAAGTTAAAAAAATATACAGTAGCGTAATGTTTTGGCCAATGTACGAGTCCTCGAACGTCATACTGTACTTTCGCACAATTTATTCAGTCGCTTTTCTAACCTTTTGATTTCTCAAACTTCATGAAGGTTTCTTCCATCGTTTTATCAACTGCGCACAAGGAAGCAGGAATTAACGATCGTGCAACAGCAATACCTCCATTTTGAAGCAATTCCTTTGCCCCAGGGTGAGACAAATCTATATTGGTTAGAAAAGCATCATACCATGTTAGATACCTGTGAAAAAATAAATTGTAAGCATTTTCTTCTATTTTTCTTTAATACCACTTGTATTTCCAACGCAAGTAATTATGCAAATGATATTTTACAACATGATTTCCAATTTTTACAATATGGAGTTTATGCTTTACAAAAATTACCGTATGACTAAAGGTATACCGAAACATAGTTTTAATACTGCAGTATTAAAAATCAGTCCCACAACTAATTAAAAACTGTATCAACGTATTTTAATATAATAACCTTGAATAATTTGGAGCATCATAGGAAAAAAACAGTGGTGCCATCTCGCAGTTACATTTATGAAACAAGGCCAAATTGTTTGTTTTTATTGAATAGAGCATCAATAATATCAGTCTTGCATGGTCAATAAATTGCATCCAATATTGGGCAGTTATTCCAAGCTTTCCATTCCTAACTTCATTTTCGTATCTTATCCATTTATCCAGGAGATCTTTGAAAGCACTATCATCCAGTAACATAGTAATATTTTGGCCAGATATATGATCGATAAACGTTTGCAAATTTGATGAGCCGAAATTGATTGATTCTTCTTCGAAAAACTTTTCAAGAAACAGTCGCTCCAATCCTTCAGCAACACATTTAACACAAAATAAAGCTTTTGCATAAGCTTTTCCTCTGAGTACGGCGTCAAGTCTTCCATTAGTCACAAGTCCAGATTCTACTAAAATCTCCGCGTATCCTGAACCACTGCATTTGCGGTTAGTAAGGATGCCCAAGTAGTTCATTACAGTGTGAAATGATCCAGGAGAAACAACGAGGTTTTGGTATAAATCAGAATAATGCCAAATTAAAGGGAGTGCTTTCATACGTCCTCCGAGATCGAAAGTGGATAGCACATATTTTTGTCCTACTTTGTTGGTAGCCAATTCTGATCGTTTCAGAAGCTCACGAATTGTTGCATAGCTGGTAAATGGATGATCGATGGGAACAAAATATTCAATTGTTGACTTTCTTTCTGGTTTTATACCTGTAGCAGAAGTAAATCCACTAAAACCTAGAACTGATTGTTCATGTTCGCCTCCTCCTAATATTCGAGCAAATATCCAAGTGCGATAACGTTTCAAAGCTAGATCGTACTCCTCCACATCATTAGCAACAGGCGGGAGGAAAGATGCCTCTTTTGGAAACGAAGAATCTTTGCGGGTAGCAATGTGAACTGGCTGCAAATCATCAGTATTGCTATCTAGTAACAAATCGAGGCTGCTTGTTTGTGGATTGCTCTCTCTTGATGACTGTGTTTTGTCAGCGACGTAGTCACTTTTTACTTCTTGTATCATTATGCCACCTGTACTATTGACTATGCTGTTACCATGAATGTTAGTCAACATCTTGTTTAAATTGTCCCACTCCACATGAAATACGGAATTCCTTTCACCGACGAGAATATTGGGGGTAATGTGCGTGGAGTTGTTTGCAAGAGAAGCGTCAAGAGCAATTTCAAACTCCAAACAAAAATTGTAACTCTCGCAGTGTCCCAGGCGGTTTATAATCATTATCAATTGCTTGCTCCTGTAGAGATGCCTAAGAGTTGTCGCCAGAAGTACGTGCTTTGGAAACCGCCATTTTCCTTTGGTTGCCGCGCGACTCACATCCTGAAAGTTGGTGAATTTAGTATCAGTTTAATACACGTTAATAATGCATGCTTAGAAACAACAAAAAACACAGAGCATAATTATTGATTGACAATATATTTATAATAATTTTTGATTGACATATTTCCACTCATTCTTGTCGTGAATTATCTGTATACAAGTTACTGTGCAGTATGTTGGGATATAATCGCACAAATATATACTGTAATATACGTACAAGCTATGGCGGTATAACGAAGTAGAGAGCAATTTCAAAAAAGCCGCCACATCCTCATATGTATGGTACACACAGAGCCTGGTTACACATTAAAAGCAAATAACCCTGTTATTATTAACTTGTTTTACATTACTTTTCTTACTTGACATATGGATGCTACCAACTCAGAGTTGTTTGCGTCATCATTATCTGCACCATTGATCAAGATATTGAAAAGCTGTAGCATCTCATCAGAAACAGAATCGCGCAAATTCTCCGATTCTAAATCAGCTACTGTTGGAGGCCAAGGGAGGGGCGTACATTTGGCATGTTCAGAAGCAATAAAATCATGAAGTGATGCAGCAGCTTTTTTCGGATTACATCCATTTGCATAGCCATAGTTATATGATGCTACAACGACATCTTCTACCGATAATTTGGCGTTATAGATAATGTAGTCAATTATGCAGCCGGATTTATTTATTTGAGAAAAGCCCAAAAAGGTTCGCAGTCTGCAATTATCCAATTTATATTTAAGTTTTTTACTGAGCAAACTAGCATTGACACAGCCATACTTCTCCAGTTCCGAAACATACAGGATTCTTAATTCAGATAACGTGGTAACGTGTTTTTCTTCAACGACAACTTTCGACAACATATCAATTACAGCACCAAATGCATGGTTGTGTGCAGAGTCAGTGTCAGATTGAGAGCATGAGGGACTCTCAACCGATTTATCTTCAGTTTTTAAGTAATTTATGTATTTTAAACCAAATTCTTTAAAACAACTTTTGTGATACATGGCCCGTTTAGCAAAAAGATCTTCTCCTCTAACTTTACGTACAAGCCTGTTAAGGTTCATCTTTATTGCTCGGGGTTCGATCTCTCGCCAACTTTCTTCTTTCACTTTCTTATTCTTTTTCAATACAGGAAATGTTTGACAATTTTCTGTTCTCCCTTTAACTTTTCTTTGCATCTTATCACAAAAAATACATTCCGCAGGAAACAAGTTTAGAGAACCAAGAGGTGCAGATTTTCCTGGAGAGCAAGCTGCTTTTGCTGTTGAGGAAAATTTGCTAAGTTGTACCTTAGATCTTTTTGCATTCTTGTTGAAGCTTTTGTAACCTTCTGAGTGATAGCCAATTGAATCTAAGTCTAATCCATCAACAGTTTCAGGAATAGTTTTGAAAATTGTTTCTAATTTTCTTGCGAATGAAATGCTGTTGGCCTGTTTCATTTTATTGCTGCATATGCTCAATAAATAGTCTAATTTTTCTTGAGGGTTGCCTTTCACATTACTGAGCGGAACAAACTTATTGGTTTCGGAGTACTTTATATTGCTTTCGTGAATAATGCACTTTTGTTCTGTTTCTCTCTTCTTTCGCTTCGATGATGGCTCCAACATCGTATAAACTTAGTATCCCAACAAAAATCGCACTATAAATCGCCTCTTTACTATATGCTTTATTATACACTATTACTTACTGTATAGTCTACTTCAAAACACTAAAAAATAATGAAAATCTACAGTAAGCTCTCGTTTACCAAAGTATAAGTCTACATTGGGTTCAATCACTGTACTTCTTCGTTCACAAATTTCGATGAGCGAAAATCACAACTTCCTTTATATGAGCCACAACTATTCTCTAAACACCCGTTGTTATCATTCTAAACAACTATAATTTTCAACGCTATATGACTGCAGAAAGAGTGCAGATTATCTCAGTAAACGCAATTTCAAAGGGATTGAACACTCACTGCAAGATACCTACTTGCTGGAAGGCGACCGACTTTCTTAGTGTATGCGTCGTTACGAAATATTGCATCACTAAAATTGCGTAAAGACTTTATGAATGAGTTCCATTATTTTATTTCAGTATTTGATGGTTTTGCAATAACTATAAAAGCGTTTTTTTGACAATATGACATCATCAAATGATGACATCTGGGGCCATATAATGATTTTCACTTCTTCCTACTTACAATGGAGTTAAGCAGTATATTATTATTACAATCGAGCATGAGTTTTCATATTTCAGTGTTTGATGGTATTACTGTAACTGTAAAAGCGTTTTTTTGACAATATGACGTCATCATTGATAACGTCATCAGTAACCCTGACATGCTTTCAATTAACTAATCAATTTCTACAAAGGCTCGGGCTGAAAACAAAACAATCAATTTTGTTTTATCATGTCTAATGGTAGCAAACAGCTTAAAACGAGCGATTTTAGCAAGATAGGTAGCTTAAATTAAAATTATATTTTTTTACGAAGATGTTTTTGAAAACAAACGAAAATCATGCTGCATGTGCCCTAGTACCTGGGTATTCCTAAAATGTATTTTGAAGTTTCTACACCAATTAGAACGATAATTATAAGAGTTGATGTTCACTCAATATGACCATTTTTCACAATTTTTGCGATATTTGAGAGTGTAGATTATGACGTCATCAACAATATGACGTCATCAATATATCTGAGTCTTGCCCAACTCTCACTTGTAACTTGAGAGCAATTTCACGCATCTGCTCCAACCGCAAGCAGCACAGCAGTCGAATAAGTAGAAGTCACCAGATAAATAAAAACTTGCAAACTTTTGTAAAAATGACGTCATTATGACGTCAATGGACCGGAATTTTGGGGTGAGGACCACCCTAGCCGAAAACTTCAGACTATACTGGACATCGCTATATGCATGAAAAAAATATATATTTTCGGCACCGTAAACGCATTTTCTGTCTAGACTAAACGTCCTTGGCCTCGAGGACACATTTTGAAGTTCTTGGCCTTGGCCTCGAAGGTCAGGTCCTTGGCCTCGAAGCCTCAAGTCCTTGAAAATTGCCTTGTCCTCGGCTCGAGGAGAGCACTATTTTTTGAATCATTAAAATTTTGTTGGAAAACGCCAAAAACCTCGTGGAAAATTTGAGAAGACCTTTTTTTTTTACCTCTTTTGGAGATCGCCCCCCAAATTTTTTTGATGACCTTTTTTTTGGAGAACACTTGCGCCTGTGTCCTCGGCCTTGACCTCGAACATTCTAGTCCTTGGCCTCGAGAGGGTCTGTTCTCGGGAGGGCTGTCCTTGGCCTCGGATTTTTTTCTGTCTTTGGCCTTGGCCTCGAGCCTTGTGTTCTCGACTCCACCTCTGTCAGACTTCTCATTTCCAAGCAATTTACTCAAACGTTACGTTGTACCTGCAGACTCAAAACCGCGATTTGGAACCACATTGAGCTCCATGATTTCCCGCTAAATCCTGTCCGCAAGACTTGTGTTATTTTTTGACTTTGACCTGATCCGCAGTTTAAAAGATCCGGAACCGATCAGGATCCAACAAGAAGAGATCCAGATCCGATCCAGGTCCTACACCTTTTAAATTTTGAGAACCAGATCCGATCAGGAACCGCCAGTATGCAACGTCACTTTGTACATTTTAACGCATATTTTGATAAACATCAACAATCAACCTTTTTACATGAGGCTTTGCAGTAGTGTTCATAAAAAATCAAAACCATTTCGTCATAAAAGATATCACGGTTGTTATGAATACTTTTATAAGGAAATACTATTCGAGATGCAAGCTTGAAAGTATCACGAATAATATTGCAGCAAAATGTATGAGTTTGAAAGTAATTAGCAAAATCAGATCCGGATCCAATCCGGATTCGCATCTTCTAATGAAACTGGCAGTGGCGGATCCAGAAAATTTTGGTGGGGGGGGATTTGAAGCACAAAACCTCAAAAATTCGGATGTCTTCACCAAAATTGAGAGTGATTTTTTGGCCGAAGTCGGAAATTCAACGGTTTTTTTCGCCCAAATTCAGGTGGTCTCCAAAAAAAAAAAAAAAAAAAAGGTCTTCACCAAAATTGAGAGTGATTTTTCGACCGAAATCGCAAATTCAAACGTTTTTTTCGCCCAAATTCAGGTGGTCTCCAAAAAAAAAAAAAAAAAAAAAAGGTCTTCACCAAAATTGAGACTGATTTTTCGCCGGATTCGTTACGTTTAGGTCGGTGGGGGGGGATGCATCCCGAAATGGAGCCGAATTATTCGAAACAGAGGCTGATTTTTCGGCCAAAATCGTTACTTTTAGGCTGGTGGGGGGGGATGCATCCCCCCCATCCCCCCCCTAAATCCACCACTGGAAACTGGATCCGGATCCGAAAAAAACCAGTAAGATCCGTATCCGTTGCCACCTCTGGTTTCTAGTCTGACGGTCTGAACATACAAAATTGTGAAAAATAATATCGTTTTAACCGATTGCTGCGTTTAGACTAAAATAAAACTTAAACTTTGTTCTATCACTGAACATCATACGCACACATGTAAACTATTCAGCCAATCAAATCGCGTTTTTATCCAGCTTCCTAAACATTGCTATAAGCAATGCTCAGGTTTGCGAAAAATTATTCATTGTGCCGTGGCTCGCAAATCCCTACAGAGCATGCATTTGGTTTATTTCGACAAATAAAAAAAAGTAAAGCATAACTTAAACTGCGAAAAGACTTGAGTGAATTAGGCATTCTAAAAATCATGCATATCAGTGTTTTCCGATTAATTTTGCGTAGGTGGTACTAAACTATCGCTGTTATAAAGCACCAGAATACACAAATAAAAACAAATGAATCGAGAAGTCAGCTGAGAAAGCAAAACTTGATTTGCAAAAAGAATTGAGAGAACTAGATATTCCAAAATTATGCATATCAATGTTTTTAAATTAATTTTGTTATGGTGCTACTAAACCACCAGAACGCACAAACAATAATAAATTAATTAAGCAGAGGCAGATCTAGAAATTTTTGGGGGGGTCCGCTCAGGATTATAGCGTGTTAGCAAACGTTTTTGTAGTATTTTCTGTTTCGGTTTAACATCTGTAGAAGCAACAAACCACCATGTATTACTCCGAAATAAAATTTTGTGTACTGGCTGTTAGTTTAGCCTGGCGCGTAGTTAGAAATCTGCAACATGGAGCTATTTCGGGGTTCTGGTTGCAAAGCCCCCAACCGCCGGAGACAAGGGTCAGGGGGCGGAGATATTGCAATTTTTTGCGAAAATGACTTAATTTTGCGCATATTTTAGAAAAAATTTATAGTTTTGAAACGTGGCATAGAAATTTACTTTGAAAAAACATGATTAAACTGGTTTCGTAAATCGGCTATGAGGGCGGTGGCTGATTGTAAAATTTCACCCTTTTTATTACAAGCCGGTAAATCATAAACTAGAAAAATATCACAAGATTTACTGTAGCCTGATTCGTTTGCATTAAAAAAAAGATAATTTTGGAGATGTTTATCCCCCACCCAATAACCATCCTCAATGAGTATTTTACTGATTAGGTGTGGAGAAGAAATGGATGTTGCTCCAGTTATGGCGATGAATTTTATGCGTTACGAGTTTTTCTTATATTTCTCTGGTTTGAATTGAGAGGTTCGCACCCCTGTATCAGCCATTGTTGAGAAGTCAGTTGAGAGGGAAATGACAAAACATTTCTGCAAAACTAATTTTTAGCAAATATTTAAGCTGCATTTAAAGAAATAGAAGAATTCTTTTTTAAATTTTAGCATTTTTTAACATTAGTAAGTTTGGCCTAAAATAGCTCTTAGCTAGCTGCTCCCAAACTAAGAATTGTATGAAGCGGAGTCAAAAATAAATGAACCACCCCATGAGTTACACCGCATGTCAGTCATGATAGCCTACCAACAAAATATAGCAGCCTAGTACAGCTGCTGTTTGAAGGAATATCACCTCTTGTCAGCTAGGCTAGCTAAGCAGGCTTATTAAATCTCGAATGACTGCTGAGCCACATTTTAGAAACTTACAACAATGAGCGTAGTCGACCCATTAAACAACCAAAAATAAAAGTAGTTGGATCCCATGGACCCCCTCCCCATCTAGAGATAATTAACTGGTAGGCTACAAAATCGACGGGCCAGCACATCCGCTAGATTTTGATGTCAATATTTATAAGTTAAATTGCGAGTATAACGCGTGTTGTATTCCAATTATTGGGCCTATTTCAACCCCTCAAGAGTATCTGCTGCTTGAGAGAGAGTAAGAATTATACAGTTAAGGTTTGAAGCGGTTTTAAGGTTTATAAGACCGATTTAATTCAAAGTAATTTCAAAGTTTGCTATATGGAGCGCAGCAGATGCTAATCGGGAAGCGGACTCAAAAAAACTCGACTTCGTTTTAAATTGAACCCGAACTCAAATTCAAATGCGAGAAGTATATTGGTCAAGTTCGAAAAAACTCTCACTGCAGCATTGTAATTCAGTGCTCGCAATGCACATAATCGCTCATAGCTGCTCTATTTTCTTTTGTCGCGAACTTTTTCATTAAACCTAACAATTTTTTTCCTTGCATGTCAAGTTATTCTTGCCAAAATATCAAGTATTTGTTGAGAAAAAATTTGTGCTCTCGCAGCACTTTCAGGCCTATGCAAGTTTCTTTTCTTTTTTGTCAAAGTCGAAGCAATCTTGCAGAGTGAAACCACTATAAACCATTTCTTTGTAGTGAAAGTTATTGTGACAAAAGAAAAAAAAATAAAACCAAAATTGGTGGACCGCTATGATGTTCTCTGTATAGGCTGCATAAGATTAGCGTGATGGGAAAGTAAACATTTACTAGAATTTACGAATTAGAAAATACGTCGCCTAATAGAAAAAACAAAATAAATATTTCAAAAAAGATATTATTCTGCATAATGTTAGAAAGTCATAACAAAAAATTGGTAGATTTCCGTTCGTGAAGTCGCTGACATTCAAAAGCTAGCTAGATTTTAGAAAATACGAGTATGCTCAGATTATATAATATTTACACAAATCTGTGGACGAATGAACGTCTGCACACTGCTACTGAAGCACTGGTCAAACCAAAGACTATAAAAGATTTGGTATTTACAGCTCCCCGGCTTGACGTTCAGCAATTATTTTGGTCGGTCGTTCAAGCAGGTTACGCGAGTGAGTCGGTTGATTGTAAAAATTTAAAACATTCGTCGTTACCGCACCAATAAATCACGGAGGTGTATTAAAAAGATACTGCTCGAAATCGCTTTATTGAAGAAATTAGAACCCAAACCCTGCCCCACTAATAGATTTAATTCGTTTGAAAAGGCCCTCCTTCCCAATCGAAATGCCACAAATGATAAAAATGTGTTAAAAAACCTATTACTTCTTCAGTTTCAGTTTCTTTTAGCATCTTCGGGTATAACAGTACACGCGTACAACAGTAATCAACAATAATATTGACAACCAGGGGGCCCGGGGCCCCTCAATTCAATTTTTGCCAACCAATTTAAATGTATAAACCGGGTGAAATTAAGGGTTTTGTCCTAATAGTTGCAACCTTAGGCCCTCATCTAACCAGGGACGCCGAGAGCCAAACGTGGGCCCGGGGCCAGCCCAAATATGACGGATTTTCGGTTTTGTGAACTCCAAACCAGACGGAGAAAATGTCGCATTTTTGTCCGAATTATGATGTGATCTCCAATAAAAAAAAAGGTCTTCACCGAAATTCTAACAGTTTTTGCAGTCGAAAATAGTTGATCTCAAAAAAAAAAATCTTCAGGCCTCGCAAGCTGATTTCTCAGTGTCATTTCGATGAGCCCTCTGCTGGGCCGCTGAAGCCCATGGACCCCCTAAAGTCCATGGGCCCCGGGGTCATTGTACCCCCTGCCCCCCTCTCTCGGTGACCCTGGATCTAACCTTTTTATGAACGAAACACAATGACCAGCGCCGGATTTACCATATGGCACAGTGCCAGGAGCCCCGCACTCAGATGGTAAAAGTGTTTTTGGTCTTCACCTGTATTTGGCTGGAAGATGTAGCAATAATCTCCAAAGTACTCGGGGCCCCGAAATATAAATCCGGCCCGCAAATATAGTTGTAGGCATAACTATTTATTGTAGCACTTTTTTATAACTATTCACCTCCACATCGCCAGTTCTTACACGAAAAATACTTTAAAAAAAAATTAGCTGGGGGAAATGCTCATTAAACCAATTATTGAATTTGAATTGAGGGAGCCTGGGCCCCATAATTGTACATGTAATCCTGTAACTGGTTAATTTCATGACATAACAAAAATCTCTAAGGAAAATCGTCGAGTGGATTATTATTTTCTGCTAAAATATTGCAGGAGGCAGTGCATCTTACTTCCCCCTATCTGGGCCTAATCACTTACAAAATTTAACCCCAAAATGCAGGATTTTAAATGTTTTTTGGACTTAAATTGCAAGTAAAAGAAGGATTACATAAAACCACCAAGGGAACCAGAAGTGCACCAGATATATCACATGTGCAATTCCTGTGGTGTTGTGATCGTCGACATGCTTGTTGACCGACGTTGTTTTCTCCTGTTTATTTGAATCGCTGTGGTTTCCCGCCGGAGATGTGATATCTCTTGTACCCTTGTGGTTCCGCTGGTGGTTTTATGTAGTTCTTGATAGTCTACTTATGGTCTCTACGACTTAATGTTCAGAGGTGGAGTCGAGGACACAAGGCTCGAGGCCAAGGCCAAGGACACAAAAAAAATCCGAGGCCAAGGACAAGGACAGCCTTTCCGAGGACAGACACTCTCGAGGCCAAGGACAGGAATGCTCGAGGCCAAGGACACAAGCGCAAGTGCTCTCCAAAAAAAAAAAGGTCTTCACAAAAATTTTTCAGGCGATCTCCACAAAAAAACGTTTTCCAAAAAATTTTTCAGGCGCTCCACAAAATTTTAACAACTCAAAAAAATAGTGCTGTCCTCGAGCCGAGGACAGGCTAATTTTCGAGGACTTGAGGCCTCGAGGCCAAGGCCAAGGACTTCAAAATTTGTCCTCGAGGACTCCACCTCTGTTAATGTTTTTTTGACAAGGAACACTCGCTTGGCGTGACGCCTATGCATAATTTTGGTTTGCAAGCTCTGTTCTTCGTCGCTGCATTGCTTAATTTGGTTTTCTCGTTGATGCCCCTGGCTATTTTGTTCTTCCGCCTGATGAGTCCCTTGAGCAAGGACGAAACCGGTCGCAGATGCTCTCTTGCGCAATTCTTGTCGTGTTGTGATCATCGACATGCTTGTTGACCGACGTTGTTTTCTCTTTTTCAAAAGTAGCACTGAACAATTTAGTTTTTTCAATTGGCTTTCCAATGTTAAAAATCTAGTTCTTTCAAATGGCTCTGAACACGTGCGAAACGTGATCCAATGGCACTAAAATAGCTTTTTTTCCAAAAAGTTACAAAAAAACTACAAAGCGGCTGGGGGCTTTGCCCCTAGACCCCCGTTTGTTATGCGTTTGAGTTACACTAGTTTACTCAACAAAAGTATCCCAGGTTAAGCATTTGCACTTTTTAACTATTGGTTTTATCCTTCTCCCTTAAACAAAATCCTGTTTAATTGCCAAACCAGGCCACGGCTTCTGGTCTTCCATTCTACGACACGTTTTTCCCATAAAAAAGTCCCGTTTCGAAAATTTTTGATGACGTCATTGCATGTGATTTGTGGTTTGGGCCCCCCAATCAAAAATCCTGGCTACGCTTATGAAATGCTCAAGCGCTTATTTTTCTTACTTCAGCTGCGATATTACGCGCTTACTGCAGAAGTTTTTGGCGCTTTCATCGACACTTTATCACACTTTCTAGCATTTCATAGACGAAGTGTTGTTTTTTCTGCAACGTCTTAAAGGGGCATTGAAGTCTAATTTTTGAATTTTAACACCAAATTTATAAAAAATAATTGATTAGCAACGTCTTTTCATTATTTGAGGTTAAATAGCTTCAAGGGAAAAGATTTTGAAATAAGGGAAAAATTTTTGCAGAGGCAACACTACATCACATTTGCATAAGCGATTTCAAAACCAACTTTGCCAAATTTTAGGTCTGGGAGTGACGATGTGCCTTTGGCAGGTTTTCTGCTGTGGCTTCAGTACTTAGATGAGTTTTTAAAAGTATAATTCATTTTAGTAGTTTAAATTTGCATCTTTTAGCACAAGCATATTTGATTTAGTGCACTTAGAAGAAAAAATAAAAAGTAGGCCTATTTTTGGCCTAGTTGTTCTTTGTAATTATTAAGGTAAACCAACCTGTATAAATTGCTGTAGATTATAGGCCTACTAGACTTTACTGTTTTTTATAATTTCTTAATAGGCTAGGCTTACATACCGTAAGTAATGATTAATGTCAGCTAGCGTGTAATAGCCCTAGTAACAGTAACAGCGACACCAAACGTAGACAAATTTTTTAAAAAGTGAAAGAAATTGTACGAAATAAGGGAAAATATAAATGCAATAATCTTTTGATGTACTAATCGTAGAATTTTGAAGTTTGAGCTCAAAAATTACTTTAAAAATACTAATTTTATTTCAAATGTAATAAATCAATAAAACTTAGGTTTTAATGCCCCTTTAATGGTTGATGATGTTACAAAACTATGTAGTTACAAAGCACCAAAAATACACTATAATATAATACTAGTTATATTAATAAGCGACAAAGCGACTTTGAACATTGCTACTCGAAATATATTCTTTTTTAAATGAGAACCAGTAAATTTTGAGTTGAGGTTGGCTGTTTTTAATTTTTTGCAAATTTTCAACCTCATTTTTCTTAAATTTTGCTGCTTTTGCAACACTGTTAAATGGAAAAAGCGAATTTTTTTCAATTTGAACGATAGACGAAAATTTTCTTTGATTGCGCCAAGCGCAACAGCAATTTGTAATTTCAGAATCGTTGCGATTTTGTTTGCAAATACTGGAAAATCACTAAAATTTCATCGTTTTGAGCAGGGTGTCGAACCGAACCTGAACCCGAACCGTAAACCCAAATGAACCGTTTCATTTTGGTGAACCCGAACCGAACCTGAACCAGCAAAATTTTACTTCAGTGAACCTGAACCTAACCTGAACCCTCAAAATTGTGCTCAAGTGAACCCAAACCGAACTTGAACCCATTACAAAACTAAGAATATATTTTTCCATATCCGGATGCCTCTGGCGCTGGTACACGCACAATAAGAGCAGTGGTGATCATCAAAAGGATCAGCAATTTCTCCTTTTTTTTTCTGGACTAAACGAGCAACGACAGTTAAATTTTAAGTCAATGAACCCGAACCGAACCTGAACCAGTAATATTTTACTTGAGTGAACCTGAACCAAACCTGAACCTCGAAAATGGTGCTCAAGTGAACCCGAACCCGAACCGTTATTTGAAACGGTTCGACACCCTGGTTTTGAGTCAGTACAAAATTTAGTTCTTTTGGATTTGAAGTTTATTCTTTTTCATTTGTTCTTCTTAATTTTGCTGCTTTCTAAAATTGGCAAATTTCTAAATTTAGCATTATTCTAAATTTGTTCTGAAATTTTGAATAAAAATGAACTTCGTGCTCTAATGAAATTGTTCTTATAAAAAAGGATGTAATGCGTCATACATTAAGTGGTAAAACTTTGATAAGTCTGGTCAAATGTAATCACTATTCAGTGTTGCCGTCCTAAACAAATAAGTGGGTAGGCTCTATCCAGCAGTATCTACCAGAGTGAGTGGTTTTGTTGCGTCCAAAGTGAAACGGTATTTTCCAAAATTTTGTTGCAAGTTGCTGACGATTTTAGACAAAGACCAGGGACCACATACCATGGTCTTCGGAAAAACACGAACATTCGTGTTTCGTGAAATTGGCATGCTATGGTCTTCGTTACGAATAAAATTTCCGAATCTTCGTTTCGAAGATTTTCATTTTTTCTGAATATTTGTAAATGTTTCACGAACAAAAAAATCTTTGGCCGAAAGTTTTTTCGTTCGGCGGAAGATTTTTTTCGGAATATTGACGAGTTTTGGAATTTTTATCCGAAAACTTTTTTCTTCGGCCGAAGATTTCGTTGTTCGGTGCCAACATTTTCTGTTCGTACTAACCAGAGGTGGATTCGAGCACACAAGGCTCGAGGCCAAGGACACAAAAAAATTTCAAGGCCAAGGACAGCCTTTTCGAGGACAGGCACTATCGAGGCCAAGGGCAGGAATACTCGAGGCCAGGCTTGTAGCCAGAAATTCGCAATGGGGGGCTGATTGGGGGATCTGGGGACGGAGCCCCCAGCGCTCGAAAATTTTACATTTCTTTGCAAAAATAACTTCATTTTAGGGCTATTTTGATTAAAAAATAATGATTTTAAAACGTGGCTTAGAAATTGGCAATGCAAACAAGATTACACTGGTGGCATAAATTGGGCTATTTGGGAGGTGGCTAATGGTAAAATGTTAGTTCTCTTGTTTAGATGCTGGTAAATTATAAAATCGAATAGTTCAGTAAAACTCACACAGAGTAATCTATTTCGTATACAGTTTATAGAGAAAAATAATTAAGGGGGGGGGGGGGGCTAATGAAAAGAGATTTGAGAGAAATGATTGGTAATTAACAAAAACTGAATAGCCCCCCCCCTCTATACCTTAGTTTATAGTATATTTGTTGATGACACCTATGTTCAGCATTTTTACACTTGCGATCAAATTTGATTGCTTATTTCTTACCATTTTTTAAAGTTTTCATTTATTTGTTGGTTTTATTTTTGACAAATTAGCCCCACCCCCTGAACATATGTTTCAAAAGATGCTTTAAATCACTATTTAGTCCACTCCCGTGCATAAAACAGTCTCAAAAGTGCTAAAACTGTAGTGTTTTTCCCACTACATTTTGGTTGACATGTCAATGGGGGGGGAGGCTATAGCCCTCTCGGCCTACGCTACTGGCTAAAAACGTGGTATTTTCCTAATTCTGCATTTTGGTCGGCAGTTCATTAGCCTCCCTAAATAAACGTTTCAAACTATGCTTTGAAGCATTTTTTAGTCTAATCCAGTGCAAAAGACAGTCTTAGAAATGCTAAAAACGTGGTATTTTCCTTATTCTGCATTTTGGTCGGCAGGTCAATGGGGGGGGCTATAGCCCCCCGCCCCCCCTGGTTACGCTACTGCTCGAGGCCAAGGATCAAGGACACAAGCGCAAGTGCTCTCAAAAAAAAGGTCTTTACGAACATTTTTCAGGGGATCTCAAACAAAATGGTCTTCACAAAAATTTTTCAGGCAATCTACAGAAAAAAACGCCTTCCAAAAAATTTTTCAACCGCTCCACAAAATTTTAACGATTCAAAAAATAGTGCTGTCCTCGAGCCAAGGACAGGCCAATTTTCGAGGACTTGAGGCTTCGAGGCCAAGGCCAAGGTCTTCAAAATGCGTCCTCGAGGCCAAGGACGTTCTCGAGGACTCCACCTCTGGTACTAACATTTTTTCTTTCGGAAAAAAAAAGAAAATGGCTCAAAATGTTTGTGAATTAGCCCAAATCTTTGGATAAATTCACGTATGCTCTAGACCACCCGTTAAATTTTCCGAAGATTTTTTTGCTGGCAATTACACTTGTTTCGCAGGTTGTTGATAGGTAATCAAGGAAAAAGAGCGTGCTACACATTGTTGCTTGCTTCGTCATGGCTTTATTGTACGAATTTATGAATGAGGAGAGAAATTTTGGATTGAAGAAAACCCAATAGTTTATTAGAGGGCGAAACTAATCAAGAGTTTGCAGAATTTACCGCTTTGCATGGACCACCACCCGTCTTTGATAGCTCTTTATTGTAAAAGTCAGTCTTTTTTTTCTCATGAATTTCTTCAAATCGAACCAATTCAGTTTAATTTTTTCTACTGAAAATGAATCGTCTTCTGTACAATCGATAGAATCAGCAATCCACTTCCATTTTTGATCCACTATGTCTTTTGTCTTGCAGGCGGAAAGCGGAGATGGTAGATAGTCATAATCAGGGCCTGCGAGAGGAGGGTTCAGGGAGTACATCGTACCCGGGCCTAGGGGGCCCGGGCTCAAGGGGCCCGGAAGAGTTCAGGTTTCCGCGTTGAGTTTTGGTATCGCACCATAACACCGTAATCAAACTTGCCAACAGCAAAAATATCAGTCAGCCAATTCAGTACTAGTGATTGGTCGCTATTTTTGCTACACAGCCTTTAGGACATCCAATAGTGGCCGATTTGATTAAAAAAAAACAGGAAAATGTATCAAAAATTATACACTTGCACCAAAATTAACGTTTTGTTACGTTTCTCTGACTTTAAGAGCCCTAATTCTACGCTATAACAATGTACGAGGGCCCACATTTCCACAGATCCAAAAGCATTTCAACCTCAGAGAGCGGAGTCAAAGTTGACATACTATACTACTATCATTAAGTAACTCACTCTGTCTGTATGAGTTTAATAGGTATTTGGGTTTGTGAAGTCTATGATTGCAGATGACTTCTTAAAACTTATATCAGTAAAATATTTGGATTTGTAGTATTAAAGTCATTATATTGTATAATATTGAGTCAATGTCATCATCCCCCACTTCATATACTTTCTTTCATGTAAGTCACGTTTTCAGCTTGTCAATTTAATCAAGTTTGGTACTGGGATGTTGATCAAATGCTGTATTTTACTCTCGAGAAACACAAAAAGGGCTAAACCTTCTGGGGCTCAGCCCCGGACCTCACTGGGGGAGCTCACAGCACTCCCCCAGACCCCCTAGCTGGATTTAAACCAATTTTATGTGTAGTTGTGTTTTTCATAGGTCCTAACTGTACGCGAATATTGCTATCCCCTCACTTTTAAATAAAGATCTACAACCATCGGACAAAAAATGGTTTAACGGCATGGGCCCCGATAAGGCTTGGGGGGCCCAATAAGATTTGGGGGCCCGGTATCGACCTTCGTACCCCCTGAAAAATTTTCTCTCTGAGGCCCTGGTCATAATTTTGACCTACTGAAGGTGGATTTCATCCACTTTTCTTTCGCGTTTGTACTTTTTTTCTTCTCCATGAAAACTATGTTTTTTTTCGTACGCGTTTTTATATGTCGTTGTTCGCATTAACCAGACGGTCAAATGCTGGACAAAAGTTTTCCGAAAAAACTTTGTAAAGCTCTATTTTGAAATACAAAATTTTTATCAGTATGTAGCAGTCTACTTAGTGCGGAAATGGACATATAAAAATGCGACAATACTTGGAAAAGAAGCAAAAACCTAAAAAACCTATAAAAAGAAGCAAAACTTAAAAAAAAAAACGGACGGAAAACGAATACTGTGTAAATTCGCTTTAAGCTCACAAGATTCACTTCTTAAATTAAAGCTGCGAGTCATTTTTTATTTAATTTGCGTAAATAACTTGACGACAAAAAATTTTGAAACAGCCAAGTTTAAGTTTAGCCATTTTAACCAAAATGTAACACGTGCACAAAGCGGATGACGTGACAATTATTTGTTGTTTATTGTCAATAATTTTCAATTGTTTAACGATTGTTACATATTGAATGACGTTTTTCATTCGAGTTTGAACGCAAAAGTTAAGCAAATTGCTTTTACAAACACGAAAACTATGAGTTTTTGTTCGGAATTTATTGAAGAACTTTTTAGGAAGATTTGTGAAGCCACAACTTTGTTTTGGAAACTAAATAATGAATATTCAAATACGCAGATTTTTTAGTTGTTACATTTTTTTCAAGGAAATGTCGATCTTGCAGAAAATAAATTTAGAAATTTAATTCTAACTTTTAAAAAATGTTTGTTAAAATCTATTCCAAATAAAAATTTGAAACCCGAATTACTTCCGAAACACGAACATTCGTGTTTTTCCGAAGACCATAGTATGTGGTCCCAGGGGCAGGAAGCACATGCTATCCTCTTCGTACGAACAAAAATCTCGCAAAACTGACGTAGAAAAATATCTGCGAAGATTTGGTATGCTATGCTTTCTTCGTGCGAATAAATTCAGAAATATTCGAACAACCATTTTTTGTTTTCTGAAAATCTTCGTTAATGTAGGCAAAATCTTTGTTATGTTCCGCGAGTGGTCTGGACCAGTCGCAAAAATTTGCGAAGATATTTTGAAGCTCAATTTACCTATGAAAAGTCTAGAAAATTGTAAAGATGAATGCATCTTTGTGTTTTAGCTGCAAAACAACAACTTTACAATAGTTTTATGCAGTAGTTTTATTTAATTCAGGCATGTGTGTTGAGCAGGGTCGTATTTAAAGAAGGCATCTAGGGGCGCGGGGCACAAACTTGTTTAAGGGCCCCAGCATGATGCTGTTAAATTTGTAAATTTCGACTGTGGTAGGTTCAAAAAATAGTGTATGTGCTTTTAGTCAAAATTACACAAGCGTGTAATGTTCAAATTTTTCGCTACAGACCGAGGAATAAGGCTATTCGTGTACATAACACGCTGGAGTCTGAGATACAAACCCCAGCCATAGAAATTTTTTTGTAGTTTTCAAAAAACGATTGGCCATTTTTGACATTAGCAACAAAAAAATGAACCTTTTTTGACTTGATACAAAGTTGTGGAACTGCGGTGGGTTTACTATTACAGTAGGCTATAATAAAGCATTTCAAGAATATTTAACATTGCTTGAAAACTGTCGTTATTCTAACCACCAACATAACTCAAAAAACTTTTGGAAAAAAGCTACAGCAACATACCGCTTCAGAAGTAAAAAAAAAAACAGAATATGAATCATGTGGCTTTCAAGCAGAAATAAAAGTAATGTTTTCATATAACTGCTGTTTATAGCACGGACTATAGAACGTATAACTTAGCAGTATTGCACTGTTGCTCTAACGGTTCGAGGTGTAGTGCTGTGCGTTGACTTGTATCACATCAAACTGCTGTGCAATTAACGAAATATAGGGAATAACCTTTTCCAAAAACATTGCCCCTTAATACGACTCTAGTATTTAGAAAGGAACTAGGATGCAATCAATTGTGAAAATTTTCGTGAAAGTTAAAAATTATTGCAAGACAATACGAATTATACTTTATAGTAAGAATATGAACAAAATACTCTTAACCAAAACAACTTACAAAAAAAACTTTTAAACGCTGTTGCTGCTATGCTTAGTTAAAATTATAAAATGAAAAAAAATTATTGTACCGGCCAAGTTATCGTACCAATCAAAAATACATAATATTTCAAACGGATTGATGAAAATAAAGTATTTTAATTTTCTATGAACACGTTATAATAACTGTATTTTTGATCAAAATTGCAACGACCAAAAAGTCTAATATCTATTGTTCTTGATCTACTACTATGCATTGTTTAGCAATAGTTTTTCATTGACTATTTAATTTTTGTATGCTTACGCAAAACTCACGGTAAGTTTTATTCGTGTTTGATAAAAAATCTTCTAATATTTCAAGTAGCATTAAACACAGTACTACATCACTATCATTTTGCTCAACTTTTTTGAAATGTGCGAATACGAACAGAGCATAGCATACCAAGTACGAATGTTCGTGTTCGCATTCGTATTCATCGATTTGCGAAAATTTTTGGGAATTTCACGAACAAAAACTGCGAATGCGTACAAACAAAAAATACAAAGATTTTGTTCGTACAAAGAGCATAGCATGTGTCCCTAGGTTTTAGCCAAACTTTCGTTGCATTTTTGCGTAATCTAAAATAGGAACCAACGAGAATTAGTAATATGTTATGGATAGAATAATAGCAAGGCAAAAGATAAGCCTACTCTGGCAAAAAAAAGTTGGCTGGCCAAGCCTCGGTTTACCCTCGACGGCAGCACTAAATGTATTGATGGCGGAGGGTAAGTAGCAGTAACAAAGGCGAAAATTTTTTTTGTCAGAAGCTTAGAGCAGCCAAAATTAATCGTCAAATTTACGGATAACAGCATTAACCCCAATGCGCATTAGCTAAATTTAAGCGCATTAGATAGCTATCAACAGGTTATTTATTAGGTGGGTAAGTTTTAGGTTAACTGTTGGCCTAATCATTATTTGCTTTAATAGTGATCTTCTAAATGAGTTACAAACAACTTACTGTAGGTTCATACATTTGCCTAAACTTTTATGAGAGATCCAGGAAGAACATTTTTTATTCTTAGTGAAGACTTGGTTTGTGGATCTTTTTCGTGCTGTTTCGCTAAAATACCATCAAGTTGCTGTACTTAGAAATATGATATTGTTGTTCCTGAAGATCTACAGCAGTATCAGCGCGCAGTTACAGTTTAACCAAACATCAGTACCAGTGGCGGATCTCGAAAATTTTGGTGGGGGGATGATAAAATTTATGAGCACAAATTGTGTATAATCTCAAAATTTTGCATGTTTATGATTAATGTTCTTGACCTCGCGCAAACTTGTTGGGGATATTTTTGATCCGTCCCATCCCAAAAACGTTACCAGTATATAAAATATTTTTTTGGGATTTAACCAATGACATAAAACTAGTTTCATGTCATTGATTTAACCAATTCAATTCAAATTAATAACATAAAACGCTCTTTTCGTCTTTCCTGCGTCAAAAATCGTATTTATTAAACTTTCGCTAGCATAACCGTCTGCATCTACACAGAACAGGCGCGTTGCCAGAAATTCGCAATGAGGGAGCTGCTTTGGGGGTCTGGGGGCAGAGCCCCCAGCGATCGAAAATTTTGCATCTTTTTTGCAAAAATAACTAAATTTTAGGGCTATTTTGATAAAAAATATTGCTTTTAAAACGTGGCATAGCAATTGGCAGTGCAATCATGATTAAACCGGTTGCATAAATGGGCTATGTGAGAAGTGGCTAGTGGTAAAATTTTTTCTTGCTTACATGCTGGTAGATCATAAAATCCTATAGTTTAATAAAACTCACACGGAGTAATCTATTTCGACTATATTTTATCGAGAAAAATAATTGGAGGGGGGCTCATGGAAAGATATTTGAGAGAGGTGATTAGTAATTAACCAATACTGAATAGATCCCCCCCTGTTCGTGAGTTTATAATATTTTTGTTGATAAAAACTATGTTAAGCATTTGCAATGAGCTATATTAAATTTGTTTGCTTATTTTTGGCCATTTTTCAAAGTTTTTATTGATTTGTGAGTTTTATTTTTGACAAATTAGCCCTCCTGAATATATGGTTCAAAAGATACTTTAAATCACGTTTTAGTCCATTCTGGTCCAAAAACCAGTCTCAGAAGTGCTAAAAACGTGGTGTTTTTCTTATTCTGCATTTTGTTCGACAGGCCAATGGGTGGGGGGGTGGAAGCCCCCCTCGCCCTCCCTTGGCTGCGCTACTCACACAGAATGAGTAAAAACTATCTGCATCGGACTTTGATATTTCTATTGTCAAAAGTTAATTTTGTTCAAGTGTTCATTCAGCATACCGTAACTAACAATGTAATAAAACTACATTCCAGAAGACATTTTACTTGATGTTCTATCAAATCGACACACTTTTTATGCGAAACCGCACAACTGTATTGCGCAGTCGCGTAGCCAGAAATTCGCAATTGGGGGGCTGTATTGGGGGGTGGTGGAGCATCCAGCCGCCGGAAGCCAATGGGGGTTTGGGGCAAAGCCCCCAGCGCTCGAAAATTTTACATTTCTTTGCAAAAATAACTTCATTTTAGGGCTATTTTGATTAAAAAATAATGATTTTAAAACGTGGCTTAGAAATTGGCAATGCAAACAAAATTAAACTGGTGGCATAAATGGGCTATTTAGGAGGTGGCTAATGGTAAAATGTTAGTTCTCTTGTTTAGATGCTGGTAAATTATAAAATCGAATAGTTCAATAAAACTCACACAGAGTAATCTATTTCGTATACAGTTTATAGAGAAAAATAATTAAGGGGGGGGGGGGGGGCTAATGAAAAGAGATTTGAGAGAAATGATTGGTAATTAACAAATACTGAATAGCCCCCCCCCCCTATTCCTTAGTTTATAGTATATTTGTTGATGACACCTATGTTCAGCATTTTTACACTTGCGATCAAATTTGATTGCTTATTTCTTTCCATTTATCAAAGTTTTCATTTATTTGTTGGTTTTATTTTTGCCAAATTAGCCCCCCCCCAGGACATATGTTTCACAAGATGTTTTAAATCACTATCTAGTCCACTCCAGTGCATAAAACAGTCTCCAAAGTGCTAAAAACGTAGTGTTTTTCCCATTCTGCATTTTGGTAGGCATATCAATAAAGGGGCTATAGCCCCCCCCCCCCCCCGCCCCTGGCTACGCTACTGGTATTGCGTGTGGTTTGAGCGAAAATGCGCCATAATTGAACTCCTGTTGTGTTATGCCTTTATCGTTGAAAAGTGCGAGTTGTGAATTTTGCTAGTTTGGCGCTTTCAAATCAATCGGACCTGTAAAAAACTAATTTCTGCTTTGTAAAAAGTTCACTGTAAAAATAACTTTTTCCTTCCCCCGCCCTACCCCACCCCCCAATGGCTTCAGAAATTATATCGCAGTCACCCGGCCTATCGAGTATTCACTGATTGCTTTTTTTTTAAGTTTAATATTATGCATATGCAAGTCGTGTTTAGGCTGGTGGGGGGGATGCAGCCCCCATCCCCCCCCTAAATCCGCCACTGATCAGTACGTTGCAAGCAATTTGATTCTAAACTGCATTTACTTCACCTCACGTCATTTTTTGCAATGCTTTTTTTTATTTGCTTCACAAAATTAGCACAATACAGTTGCACTGGGCAGTTTCTTATTTGAGACGTTGTTTGCAACGCTATGGCTACTGTAGGTTTAGCTTAGTTTAGTTTATTATTATTCGACGATGCACGTATATAAAAAAGATAAAACACACACAGAATAAATAAATAGTTGTAAGGTCTGGGCCACCGAAAAACCTTTCGGTTTTCTGTGTCAAGATCCCCCTCTTTCTTTCTTCAGTACTTAACACATACCAGTTCAAAAAGGCCGAAAATTTTTGCTGAAATATGATTAACAGAAAAGTACGATTTAATTTCAGTAATTACTTGAACAATATTTTGAAATTAACCGAACATGCTTTTTTAGGGACTTGTACAAAAAAATTGTTGGTTAACTTTTGACAATCCTTCATTTTGCCGCAATATGTTGCTGTACATATTTAGGCTATTTTCAGTTTTCACGCAACAAACTTAGTTTTCGTACTGCTCAAGCAAAATTTGAAAATGCTAACGTTTTTATTCTTTAATTCCTCGTTGATTTTGTCCCTCATTTTGGTTCCTCCAAAAGTTAAAGAATTTAGCAAACAAGCGTGCGATATTAGGATTTGCGGAATAAGTAATGACAGAAGATTTGAGCCATTTTCAAAGCCGTCCAGTAAAACGAACGTAACTCGATCGCATTTTGCAACGACTAGAACATTGCGTGATACCGTAGACTCGGTCAGAAGACTCAGGTCAATAAATCATGGTCATTGTGACATCACAATATCGTGTTTAGTCGTAGAACAACAGCGCTGATCATTTCGACGAAACTTCTGGTCCGTACTTCACCATGTCACAACCCCCTTAAACGAATGCCAATTAAATTCTACTTCGTGCTTTTACTTGGAGATGAAATAAATACGTCTTGTCTTGCCAGCATTAAAGGGAGCGAAATCCAAAATAAAACGTGCTCCTTCTAAATTGTGTTTTTGCTGTACTTGCGATCAGTGGTGGATCCAGAAAATTTTGGTGGGGGGGGATTTGAAGCACAAAACTTCAAAAATTCGGATGTCTTCACCAAAATTGAGAGTGATTTTTCGGCCGAAATCGGAAATTCAAACGTTTTTTTCGCCCAAATTCAGGTGGTCTTCAAAAAAAAAAAAAAAAAAAAAAAAGAAAGGTCTTCACCAAAATTGAGAGTGATTTTTCGGCCGAAATCGCAAATTCAAACGTTTTTTTCGCCCAAATTCAGGTGGTCTCCAAAAAAAAAAAAAAAAAAAAAAAAAAAGAAAGGGTCTTCACCAAAATTGAGACTGATTTTTCGCGGGATTAGTTACGTTTAGGTCGGTGGGGGGGATGCATCCCGAAATGGAGCCGAATTATTCGAAACAGAGGCTGATTTTTCGGCCAAAATCGTTACTTTTAGGCTGGTGGGGGGGGATGCATCCCCCCCATCCCCCCCCTAAATCCGCCACTGCTTGCAATGTATTTGTGTTTGCTCGGCAATAAAAAGTTATAACTACTACTTTTACAGCAAAGAGACACTGAACGTTGATTTAACTCGTTTATTCTATGTCAAGCAAAATTTTAATTTTTTTTTCAATATATTGCGATTAATTTAGGAATTCTGTTATTTAAAAAATAATTTTTGAATCACCGATCCGTGATTGCTCATGTTGCCATGGTTTGGACTCTAGTTTGAACGTTTTCTAGTAGGCCTATCACTATGGTTCCAAAACCACCATTAGCAGCCTACTACTGCTAGCAGATTTTACGCTACTATAGCCCAAGCCTAATTACAACATGCAACGACTAACATAAATTATCGATAGACTATGCTAGCCTACCAGCATAGGCCTATGCTTTGTTTCTTCTTAAGCACAACAAATCGTATAACCAATAAGTGTAATTTTATGTCTAAAAAGCAATTTACCTCATCTTTTGCCTAGTAGTGCTCTGATATTTTCATTTTATTGTATAGTGGAAACCCTCGCTTTTAGGGTGACTGCTCGACTTGAAGACTCTAAACCGGTCACTTCGCAGCTTCCTTGTTGTCTTTTAAATATTTTACTTGGTGTGTTTTATTGATTATTGATGTGAGCAGCAAAAACAAAATAAATCGTTCGTTTGTTCACCAAAGTCACAGCAGAAACCGGGTAGAAACCCATCCTCCACCAAAATATACAACCTGACAAAGCCCGTTTGAAACTACTAAACCAAATTTGATGCTGTCATGTTGCCACAGCCGAATTTTTCCCGTAAGTCTAAATCTTTCCCGTTAAACCTATTTAACATCAAACAATGGATAAACGGGACAAATGTTGGTAAACTAAGTTAAATCAATTATCTTTTACATATCTAGAGTTAAAACTTAAAAATTAGACTTCATTGCCCAATTAAAGGATAATGTGAAGCCTCAACCGTATGTGGTAGACATGTGGCAGCTTGACTCGAAGACCGAAACTCTCTTGGCCTTCGCTGTTTCCTGGCCAAGACAACTTAGTGATTAAGACGTAAATATTACATTTCTAATATCGCAGGAGAGTGCATTATGCTGGCTTGTTCTTAGCTGTTCAACTTGCAGTAATAGTGGAGAGTACCTGTAAGTTGTATACTGTTGACTTGCCGTAATATTTGTGGTGCTCGAAAAACAATCGTTTAATTTTACATGATGTCAGCAGGACCTGAGAAAAAAGCAGTGATCAAAAATGCCGACATGGCTGAAGAAACGCAAAATGACGCAATTGATACAGCTTTGCAGGTTTGTTTTTTTTTTGCAATACCAGTAAAATTTACTTGGGATCGGCGTTATTTAGAATCACTTATTTAGAATACAAGTGTTTTTGTGAAGTAAAACCTCACTGGCCACTTCCTTTTGCAAAAGCAGGCTTTTTTGTTTTACAACCTGTCTACCGTACCTACTAATTGGCATTTACAAAAATTTGTACGTTTTTCTGTTTAGAGCAAAACACAACGCGCAAAGCTCAAATTGGTGTAGTGCATTTGCATTCTATCTAAAGGGGGTACTTGTCACCAAATATTTTTCAACGAAGGGCAATATTTCCCTCCTGTATGCGACACCGCCGGGATAAAAATAAGCACAGCCAAAACTGAGGTGCTTTATCTTTCAAGAAACCCTGATCAGTGCGTGTTGCGAGTGAATAGAGCGACATTGAAGCAGGTTGAAAAGTTCATGTATCTTAGGGTTGCATTCACGAGTTATGAAAGGTAAGACGAAGAAGACACCAGAATTGGCAAGGCTAGTGCAGTATTGTGAGCTTTGCGCTGTTCGGTTGTCACGAAACGAGAATGTTTGAAAAAAAGCAAAGCTCTCAATTTTCAAAACAGTTTTTGTCCCCGTTCTCACCTATGGTTATGAATCTTGTGTAATGACCGAAAGAGTGCGATCACAAGTGCAAGCGTCCGAAATGAGGTTTATACGAAAAATCGAAGGAATTGCACTATTTAACAAGGTGCGTAGCTCTGAGATTCGAAAATCTCTTAACATCGAGCCGTTACTTCTCCGAATTAAAAGATTTCAGCTTAGATGGTTAGGCCAATTAGGCAGAATGCCTTAGGAAATACCCCAAACAAGCTTTATTTGCCAAAGCAAATGGGAAAAGACCAATTGGTAGCCCAATTACGTTGAGATTCTTGGGTGAAATTGCTTGGGACTCCACCCAAGTAAAATGATGTAGTTGATGGAAGACGGGGAAATGTGGCGGCTTAATTTCGAGTTGCTTCCCCGCAATCCTCATGGAAAAGCAGGCAATGAAGGAGTTTTTCAATATGATCAAGTGTGAAAGTGATAATTAAAATTAAATTTCAAAATGATGAACGAGTCTGCGAAAGAGGTAATTAACAGCGGCGGCAAATTATTTGCTTTAAATGGGACGCTGAATCGCTGCCGCTACTCCGTTAAAAATCACAGCGGCGCTACTGCTATCGAAAAAGTAGCGCCGTTGCTGAATAGTACCGCTGTGCCTATCACTGCCTCGCTCCAACCCTCGGTTAGGGTTAAAGTTTGGGTTAGGTTTAGCGTTGGGATTAGGGCTATAAGATATGAATTTTTGTAATCTTATGTAACGTAACAGTAGCCTACGTTCAATCAACCCCAAAATTATGCTAAAATATTTATCTTTTGTATTATTATCTAGGTATCAAAAACAATAAGCTTCCTACCTTAGCCTGTATTTTTTTTGAAGGTTCTCGGGGGTGACACTCCCAAACTACAGTACGTTACAGAATTTGTCTCTTACATATCTACTGATTTAAAAAAAATTGCGCTTCAGCTTAAGCCCTTCAAAAAATTGATTTTTGTGGGATCCATGTTGGGTGGTTTTTCAAAGGGATGGCACCAGTGCTGGGCACCGCAAATTTATACTCTATTCCACAACCGCAAACTCCGCAAAATAGCAATGGGTGGTCTGCAACCGCAAATTTGCGGTACGTTTGCGGTAAGTTTTTGCACTTCTGCTAACGCAAATGACTTTTTACTTCTGCAAACTTGAACGGCAAACTTTGCTGTCATTTTTTTCTGGTTTGATAAATAGAAGAGACCTATAGCAGTATAGCAATCAGAGGTGGAGTCGAGGACACAAGGCTCGAGGCCAAGGACACAAAAAAAATCCGAGGCCAAGGCCAAGGACAGCCTTTCCGAGGACAGACACTCTCGAGGCCAAGGACAGGAATGCTCGAGGCCAAGGCCAAGGACCAAGGACACAAAGCGCAAGTGCTCTCCAAAAAAAAAAAAAAAAAAAAGGTCTTCACAAAAATTTTTCAAGCGATCTCCACAAAAAAGCGCTTTCCAAAAAATTTTTCAACCGCTCCATAAAATTTTAACTTTCCAAAAAATAGTGCTGTCCTCGAGCCGAGGACAGGCCAATTTTCGAGGACTTGAGGCCTCGAGGCCAAGGCCAAGGACTTGACCTTCGAGGCCAAGGCCAAGGACTTCAAAATCTGTCCTCGAGGACGTCCTCGAGGACTCCACCTCTGATAGCAATGCTTCATATTATCCAAGTAGGATATAGACCTGTAATAAACATCAGTAAGTTTCCTTCGATTCATTTAATAACCTGTTTTTGTAAGTGATAATATACATATACATGTCAGCAGCTTTGGACGAGTGAAAATGTACGCCGGTTTGTTTAAACAAAACTGCGACCAGAGTTAAATTACGCGTGCGACTCTGGTGGCTGGAGTAGAGACTTGGTAAAGAGTAACCTCACCAGCCAGTCACTTTTGTCGCTCGTTCCAACTTCTAATTGCAGTATGTTCGTTGAGTAGAAAATACTTAGATGATTTGCATACTTGTACGGTACCTGCAACATAGGATAAATAAAGATGCACAAATCTTTAATGGGTCGCGGGTAGTAAAAACTCGAGACGCACGAACTTAAGTTTTTGTGTTCTTAAAAATGATACTTTACAGGCTTGTAGGCTGCTATTTACTGCTTGAGTGATGGAAAGGGGGGTGGTTCGTTGTCGATGTCACTTCTTGCTCCTTTTATCACGCATGGCAATTTGCAGATCACAATTAAAATAACTAAGTTCAAACACTTAACGTTTTTTTTTGCTACTGTACTGGTGCAAAAATGTTTTAAATTTTTTTGAAAGGTGTGCATATAGAGGTAAACTTTTGCATTGATGAAAATGTGCTAGGCGTAAAAAGAACAAGCCAAAAGTTTGGTTTCTTTGTTTATTTTATTTCCGTTGCAACTTGCAATACAGTCCTGATTAATGGTTACATGAAATTCTAACGCTTGAACTTCTAGTCAAACTTTGAATAAGAGCAGTCTTTAAAAACTTTCAAATTGTATACAATATAATTACGGTGCAGACACTAGCGGACCGAAGGGGGAGGCCATTGTGCCATGGCCTGCCCCTCAGACCCTAAAAATGAAAAAAGATAAACCAAAACCAAGCAGTTTTAAGAGGATGTACGTTATTACGGCGTAAATGCAAAACTAATCGATCATTAGTTTGGTTTGTCTTCTTTCTTTACAAATGACCTAGCTTTTAATTCCGTAGTGCTTTGAAGCACTTTCATATTTTTACGATTTTATTCTTCTAATAAGCCTCGTAAAAGCATATTACTAAAACTTACTTTCAGAATGCACAAAAACGCGTATTTTGGGTGTAATTTTGCAAAATTTTTTCGCGACATGCCCTCAGATCACTCACAATAGTCTTGCCTTAGACACTCGCTATAAAGTTGATTTGTGACGTCACAGTGTGACAAAACTTTGGGCCCCCTCGGAAAGCATCCGCGCACGCCACTGGGTGCAGATATTGATTTTGATTAAAAACTCGCTCTTATTTTAAATTCTGTTTCTATTCGTCGCTGAGCAGCCAGCACCTAAAGTAATTGCAAAAATATTGGGTTTTAAGTCTAGGTTATCGGTATGTAACGCAGGTTCAATTAATGGTCACTGTTAAATCAGAAATTTATATGTTTCGACAGTGGCCAGTTTGTTGGTGGTGCCAAAAATCTACGAGATCAATGTGTCGCAGTAGCAATTTATTCGCCAAAAATTTGTCAATATGGCTAACTTAGCTCGTAAATTTTGGAAAAATTTTGGGGTAACGCCGCCAACTGCTCAGAAATTTACGTCATTTCTTAAATAAAAAAATAGGCTAAGCATTTTGACGCATCAGTTGCATAATACACAAACTTTGGAAAATCAGAAATGCATAGTTGCATTAAGTACACATCACCAAATATCACAAGATTTTTCAGGATACAGAAATTTTTTCCGTGTTCCAAAGGGGCAGCATTAATAATTTCCAGAATTCTTTGAAAATTTCTTAAACGGCAATGCATGTAGTCCAAAGCACGCATTCTAGAAACACGATTAATGAAATTAAAAACAAATAGAATACAAAGATAAAACTAAGATTGAAAATGTTGGTAGGCCTGCAGCCTATTTATTTACTAGACGTGCTGCTGGCAGGGCATGGTATGGAATAGAATGGAAGACGGATTTTTCCTATTCCGGACTGGCAATTTTTTTTCATTTCATTTCCATTCCATACTAAATTTTCTTCTGTATTCCATTTCATACTTCCGCATACCAAGGTAAGTTTAGACCGGAAGCAACGCGTAATTTGCGTTGTACTTTTGCAACGCTAAGCATGCCTTTGCAAGTAGTCGTTCGCGAAAGTAAGCAGCATGGTACGATGCATCTCATCCCATATTTGGAAGCACTATCGCAATGAGTTATCAAAAAAATTCATTCAGCATGAAAATATTATCAACTTAATCAACAGACAATAGGTTGATGGGTATGCTTTGGGTTTAATGATTACAAGTTTGAATCACACAAACTATGAAATTTTGCATAGCCAAACTGCCTAAAATATTCTACAAAAGTACCGAAAAAAAGTTTAAACGCAAAAAAACAACGGCAAAGGATTAAGCTCATTCAAGGATAGAAAAGTAAATAGAAATTTTTGTTATAGTGGAAGAAAAAGTTTTGTCACTTGGCAAGTTTAATGCCTCTGCTACGGAGGGCCAGGGAGGCCTTATTCTCCACCTTGGTTTACTAAAATACGTTCTTTTGGAACATCATGTAAGGCCTAGAAAACCGACAAAGATGCAAAAAATAATAATAACATTCAATTCTACGTACTTGATTAAAGTTACCTACATTAGCAGTATATTAAAGTTAATAAATACCAAAAGTCTAGTGGTTCAAGTTTCAAACACCAAATTTAACATCCAAAGTTTACCCCTTTGAACCTAATCAGTTATAGGTCATCAAGTACCAATTACGCTAATCATATTAATTTCAAAACCATGCACGTTTACATCGTATTCAATTCAAAGTATTCTAAGCCCGAAGCCAGTGTTTCTCAAACTATGAGTCGGGATGCACAACGGGCCGCTAAGCGTTTACGGATTTAGTGGCGGAACTACAAGGGCAAAGAGAGCTTCAGTCCCCCCCCAGCCAACTCACTCAAAGAATATAACCCTAAAATGCACGCGTTTAAAACGTGTTTCTGAATTGACTTGCGGATAAAGTAAGGGCTGAATGGGCTAAGCAATTTAACTTTTCTACTGGCTTCTGAATACGTGCGAAAGATGATTCGAATGACGTTTAAAGAGTTTTTTTTTGAAAAATCAAAAAATCGCCCAGCGACAGGGGCTTCACCCCTAGACCTCCGTTTAAAGGAGATAACTGAGTTGCAGCACTTTTCTCAGCTCGCCACCCAATCGAGGCATTTTTCAAACAAAAAACTTTAGCTTCCAAGCCCCATCCTTAAGCAAGATCTTGGTTGCACGCCTGTTTATGAGAGTGTCGTAGAGTAGAAATGTGAACCAAGAAAATCGTTTATCTCTTTTTTTAAAAGGCCAGCTGTTTTTGTTTTTTTAGAGTACACTCAAGGTTGTTTGGGTCGCAGTCACGGCTGCGGATAAACTTTTCAAGTGATTATAGGCCGGAAACAAAAGGAACTAAGAAATGCTACCGGACTTACATTTGAAATTGCGCATAATTTGCAGGGGTACAAGATCAGGTTTAATGTACAAAAGTTCAGTCTACTTTTGTGCCTCTCACTTCGTCTGCTCTGGCAACGGCACTAGACAAATTGTCATCCTCAAAACATAAATTAAGCCAGTCAGCGTCAATGCAGTTGCAAATTGCAATGAACATTATGTATGATCTGATGATGCAATGCCTACACTGTTTGCGCAATGTTCATGAACGAATTACCCTATTAATTTGTCGACAGATGATTAGCTCCTAAACGCTTGCTAATGTTTTTAGTTAATCACTATCCGTATATATTTTTCTGTAAATGCAATGAGCGAAATCTAGTATGGAATTGGTATGGAAGCATGGAAGATTATCTTCCATTCCATTCTTGAAATCTTCCATTCCATTCCATTCTGGCATCTTCCATATTCCATACCGAAATTTCCATTCCATTCCATACTATGCCCTAGCTGCTGGGCATGTCATCAAAGTCGTCTTGTGCCACCCTTTGCCACTTCAAAAAGTTTAGGCTTCCCTTCAGAAAAAACAAGCCGTTTAATGTTCTTGACGTTAAGCCAACTCATTTTGCTGCAAGAGCAGCAGCATCCAAGAAAAATAATCGTTCCACTGCAGAGGAACTCGGTAAGGGGATGATGTACTTAATAAATACATCCGGGAGAACAAACTCAGGGTTCCCAAGAGCTTTTTGGAGGGATATTTTTTCGCATTCGTTGAACGTCTTTGTAACCGCAAACCCAAAATGAGAACAAACAGTTTCAAAGCTTATATTTCAATTTTACTAATGTAAGCTACCGGAGCTTGTTGGATGCTTCAACTCCTTTAAAGTAAACTTATGTCGATGCATTCAAAACATATTTTTTTGGAAATTGCAAAGAAACGATCCCAGCGATGTTGTTGATTTGCGGATTTGCGGTAGATTTCAATTTTTTTACCGCAAATGTTTGCGGTAAGAAATCAGTTCGCAAATCCGCAAACCAAAACCTTGAGTCCGCAGTTTGCGGATTTTCGTATTAGCGGACCGATTTGCGGAAGTACCCAGCAATGGATGGCACTGAAAAACTTTTAGAAACAAAACTGTGTTTATAGGCACAATCAAACCTTTGATTAACAGCCCAAGACATACTGTTTCGGAATCGACATTTGTTTTTCATTCCTCTTCAGTATAGCTAGGACTACAGGTATGAACATGAGCGAGGGAAAGGTAAAGAATCGCAAATTAACCAGATCATGAAACAATTTTTTTTTCCCAAAAATATAAAGTAATCGCAATATTACAAGAGATAATTCTAATAGTTCAACTCCAAATAATTTCCAATAGCATGCCTTAGACAGCTGTTTTGCCCAATCTCAGGGCTCATCACTAACGCTAGCAAGGCCAAAAGGACAAATATCACCAGTAATAAAAATCTTCGAAATATGTATTTTTACAAATTTATTAATCAATGAATAAATCTTTACCGATGAGGTGTATAATACATATATCTTTACCCATCATTCAGTTAATTTTAGCCAAAATAAGTTAATCTTAACTGAAAAATCTTTACGCAATCAAGCTAAAGCTGTAAATTAAATCTTTATCGAATGAAACTATTGCTATAAATCAAATCTTTACCGACTAAAGTACAAATCTTACCTTCAGAAGAACAAGGCTAGTTAGCTCTACAAGGCTTGTTAGCTCTCTACTCTTCTCATAGCTCGCCTTAAATGGCTACGTCTCCAGTAGGCTGAAAGGCTTGAAACTAGTGCCAAAATTCAGACTAGAGCTAAACTAGGCTAACAAGCTTTAGAAATGAAACGCTATCAATACCCTCTGCTCTCCTCGTAGCTCGCCTAAAATGCCTACGTCTCTAACAGGGCTGAAACGGCTCTAAACTAGAACAAGTGACTCGCAGTAGTATGTACAGTGACTCAACAAGGACAGTTTATTAAGAACAATGTACTGAGAAAATTAATAATAAACTATACACAGTATACAGAGTCTTATAGGCACAATCAAATCTTTGATTAACAACCTAAGACATGCTGTTTTGGAATCGACATTCGTCTTTCATTCCTCGTCAGCATAGCTAGGACTACAGGTATGAACATCGTAGAAAGGTTTGATTGTGCCTATAAGACCCTGTATACTGTCTATAGCTTATTATTAATTTTCTCAGTACATTGTTTTCAATAAAATTGTTTTTGTAGCTCAACAACTTCAAACAAAAATAAGATTTTGGTGTTTTGCTGTAGAGGAGATGAAAAGCGGATAAGATTTTATGAGAAAAACAAAAAAAAGAGAAAACTGATTATGGCCAGAAGTGGGTGGGGTGGTTACTCTTAATTTTGCTCTACTTTTAGAAGCGTAAGTCTTGTTTGAATACGATTGTCTTTTTTCGCCAAACTTTTGGGTTGGTTTTTGGTCCCTAAAACCAAAGTCATGTGATCTATTACCTCAAAATTTGGTACAAACATAAATCTTATTAATCTCAAGCTGCTGTCGGAAATAGTTAAACCTTATCGTTCTTTTGCACCAGCTAAAACTTTACACAGTGGCCAAGTGAAAACAAAAAACATGAGTCGTCGTTCTAACAAAATAAAACGACGTCATGAGATGTTTAGATAACGTAATCAATTTGACTGAATTGCCATCTGCCTCAATTATAACATAAAATCAGCTTGTGATCAAATTCAAATCCAAAAGAATTTCTAAAAGTAGGAAAATAAATGATGACGTCATTTTCCCGGTCTCTGTCTTGGTCTCAGACTTTACGATCTCGGTCTCGAAAAATGCCGGTCTCGGCCTCCGTTTTGGCCTAGGATAATTTTTGCATCTCGGTCTTAGTGTCGGACGAGTTAGTCTCGTTCGATGAGTTAGTCTAGAGTTAGACAAGTTAGTACAGCCCAGGTACACGTTTATATTTCGCTTATTTTTGTACGAATAATCTTTAATAGTGGTTATATTTTGAATCCTCACACGCTAAATGATTTTGGGTAATTAGCTAGCAACCCAAAGACGTATTCTGAACCCGAAAGAGGAAAGTAGTCATGTGAATCTTTTAGCCACTCTGAAATGTAAGTACATATACCAAAATGTAAGAATACGCCTCAACACCCCCAAATTACATTATTTTAATGATCAAAAATGTTTGTAATTACTAATTAATCCGAAAGTTTTCAAAGTTGTGCGTCAGAGGGTCGCAATTGTGCCATGAAAATTTCCGAAGTATATCAGCTACTTCACTGCCCGAGAGTGAACACTGAACAGTCATTTCTTCGCATGCTTGCTTTGATTAAAAAAACTCTTTAAATCATAAACGCGTCACCGCGACAGTAACAGAAAACAGGCAATGAACTATGTTAGTCTCGTCTCCATCACTTGAGATTGTCGTAGATTATGAACAAACTATTAATTTCTAAAAGCATTAAAGGTGGGCTGTAATGGCGGTGAAAAAATATTTCAAAATAGCGTTAATTACTTTTTAACCCCGCAGCATTAGCATGTCTCTAAAAACCCATTCGTTTTCAAAAAATCGCTAATTCAATGTTCCATTGTCTTGGTGATTATGACGACAATGAGCCTCTACATTTTTGGCGGGTGTTCAGTTTGGCTGGGTTTTGCCATAAAAGCGAGAAAGTGTTCAGAAAAAAAGTGAATATAGAAGCAGAAAATAGCTTGCGCGATCGGTCATATTGCTGGTGAGTACTATCAGATCAAGTACGTGTAAACAACATCGTTTTCACGATTGTAGGCAGTACTGGTATAGTTTTTTGGGGGTGGCAAACGATAAGCCTATATTGGCAGCTTATGCTTACTAGCATTATCTACCTAGTACCGTATAGCCTACTGCTTAGGCGAGTCAGATCACAATCAAAATAGGCTATGTATGTGTGACAGAAAATAAGACCCGCAAAAGGTAGAATCTGCAATTTGAAATTACATAAGCATACTTAGTGCAAGCTTATAGGCTTTTGGACTCAACCTGAGACCAATAAATGCCCTAGTAGTCCCTGTGTTACCATGCTTTAGCACTAGGTCTGAGATTCACTGTTTACACGCAGTTGGTATTACGTACAGAGAAATTCCTTTCCTATTTTCATTTTTCATTCTATGTTTGAAGTAGGCCAAGTTTCACGACACATTACTGTACAATTGTTATGTAAGCTAAGTCAATTGCAGTAGGCTTGCAAACCTTAATAATTTATAGATTTATTACGATGCTAATTTCTATAGCCAACTAATATTTATCTTATTCTGTAGTAAGTTGCTGTGAGCAAAATTTTCACTTACCGGTTTATGCTAACAAAAATTTGATTGTTTAGAAAAACTAAACGGAAAGAACAGCAGAAATTTTTGTTCCTCAATCTGCAATAACATGCAGTTGTGGCGATAGCACTCATTGCCGCTTACATAAATTGCACCATTGTTTCTAAACTACAGTGCACCAATCAAATTTGCCATTCTTTTTATCACTGTGACGCTCTTGATAAAGGCGGTTGGTATATAGTGCTGGAGCGAGCCAGCCGTTGATACGCAGACAGTTAGAGAGACAAAATTCGTATCTTAGTGTTTCTTACGAATAAAATAAGTGCTTTTAGCAAATCGGTCTGCTCGACCTTTCTCTAGAATACCGTCGAACCGCTAAACTGGTGACCCCGACGTTGAAGCACAGCAGAGATAATGCAGAGCAGCTTAATCAGAAGATCGAACACAAAGAATCGAAAAGATCTGGTGATAGCTACTGGGCTAGCCTTGCAAGACGAGGATAGTACAAACAGACAAACCAGGCGATGACTGCTTTCTTCAAGCAACTGACAGGAAGTAGGCCGTTACCCAACGCGTACGCAACCATTATGGGAAAGGAGCGAATCCCTCCGCGTGTGGCATCAACCAACCCTACAGTTGACGGCGTTTTCGGTATGCTCCCATTATTGTCTCCAGATGATTTCGTTTTGAGGTCAAGTTACACCGGAATAGGCACGAGCGGGGTTATATTACCGAAATTTTGGGATGGGGACGCTGACCTTTTTTTTACCATTGAGACGATTTTAGAGTTTTAGAGATTTTAGAGTTAGGGGATTTTTACCCATTCTCTCCAGTGCATGCCTCGCACACCACATCATTTCCCAAACATTAGGGATAACATGCCACAACCACTTTCTCCCGACGTTCACCAGTTGCGAGAGACTCCTCGCCGCCTCGCTCTTCCACTTCTGTGAGACTCCGATCGTTTTTTCCTTTACCGTCGAGTTCTGGACATTCGCGTTGCTGGAGCCAACGAAGGCGGCCAGTTTGGGGTGATTGCCCACTGCATTCCTCGACACCCGCACCTAGCCTAAATTCACGCCCTTCGACACTACCTCCCCAATCATCTATCTGTCACATTTACCGAAAATTTGGCGATCAAACCAGAAATTGCGCAGGCAACTGTAATTGGAGAGTTATCAATCGGAATGCATTTCGCAACCCCGATGGTTCACACATCATCATCATCACTGGGGAAACTCAACCATGGATCGTCCGTGACCCCAATACTAACATTGCATTTATCATCGAAACCAGAAGCCGAGATTCTATAATACCAAGCCAGCAATCAGCAGATGACCCAAGAACTTCCGGCTATCTTTCTGCTGCCAATGGTAGTCAAATAGCCACTTACGAAAGGATTACTCTGCGCGTGACTTTGGGGATTGCCCGCTGAATTTTCTTGGCATTTTCTTAAGGCAGCTACTTCCCAAGCCATTATTGGATTGGACTTTTTGGAGCACTTCCAAATTTCGCTGAGCCTACACGGACGCTTGATGACTCTTCCAGAGAAGTATGAGGAGACAAGTACGCCGAGAGACACCAAACGCTTCAACACTTCAGGACAGTAGGCCCTCCCATTTGCTCCAAAGTTCGCCGCTTTAGCTCTAAGAAACTGGACAATTCGAAACTGGAGCTTCAAAAGTTACTCGATCTTGGAGTTATTGAACCAACTGAGTCTGCATATGCATCCCAAGTGCACTTGGTACCGGCGAATTTCACATCAACGGTGATTTTCGTTTGTTGAATTCTTTTTGACAGATTTTATCGGGATGTTAGCAGGATCAACTATCTTCAAGACTCTGGATCTTTACAAGTCATATCATCAGATCCGAATTGCTTCAGAAGACGTTCACAAGACCGCTATGATCACCCCTCTTGGAAACTACGCTTTCAAACGCTTGGCTATGGATCTTAAATCAGCTGGTAGCAACTTTTTCCGATTTATGCATGAACTGCTACGGGGGTGTCCAATACATCGTCTACATCAATGATATAATGATCTTTTCTGAGTTCGTGGAAGATCGTTGGCAGCATCTTTCAGAGGTTTTCAACCGATTAAATAATTTCGGCCTCATATTGAACAAAGACAAATGCGTTTTCACTGCTAGGGATGTGGATTTTCTGGGACACAGGGTTGACTCCCAAAGTGTACGCCCATTGGAGACCAAAGTTTCCGCCATCGTTCTACAGAAGTGAACGCTCTTTTCAAAGGATTTCAAAGGATAGATCTGGAACTTCTGGCCGGGAACAACTTCAGGACCTTAAAGTGCTTGAGCTTTGCCGCTCTAACACAACACCGCTTTGCCTCAAACAACGCACCGTACCAGACCCCATTTCTCCTTTTGCTACTTGACACTTCTCTGTCCATTCCCAGAGTCATTGGATCACACAATCTCAGGAAACACGTTTTCGACGCTGTACAGTGTACACTCTTTTTCTCACCCGGGAATAAGAGCTTCGAGACACCTGATCAGCGAACGTTTCGTCTGGGAAGGGATGCAAAAGGATATAGCTGAATACACGAGAGCCTGTGTCCCATGTCAACAGTCCAAAATCCATCGCCACAACTCTTCCCCGCTGCAATCGTTTCTACAACCAGACTCACGATTTTCAGCAATACAGTGTGACTTGGTGGGTCCCCTTCCCGAAAGCTGTAGCTGCGCTTATCTACTCACCATAATAGACCGATTTACCAGTCACCTCGAATGTATCCCTCTCAGCAAAATAACTGCCAAAGCGTGTGCCAACGCTTTAGTCCTCTACTGGGTGGCCCGATTTGGGTGTCCACTAGTCATGACATGTGATAGGGGCGTCCAGTTTACCAGTTACCTTTGGGCAGAGCTGTCCAAATTTCTTGGCTGTAAACTAGTCTACAGCACATCCTTCCACCCTGCGGGCAATGGGTTTTTGGAATGCCAGCATGAAACGATGAAGGCCGCTCTCAAAGCTCAAGAAAACCCTCGCGATTGGTTTTCCAATTTGGGGTTTGTGTTTGTAGGCATACGTTCCACTCCCAAATCTGACTTTGAGGTTTCCTCTGCACAGCTTTGCTTGGAAACTTCTTTACGATTACCAGGGCAATTCTTGATCCCTTTTCCGAGACTCCTCAACCCGAATACTGCGCTCAACTTTGCTAGTTTATGTCGACCTTCAA
Source organism: Trididemnum nubilum (assembly GCA_963965965.1). Taxonomy (NCBI): domain Eukaryota; kingdom Metazoa; phylum Chordata; class Ascidiacea; order Aplousobranchia; family Didemnidae; genus Trididemnum; species Trididemnum nubilum. Next base: position 29,826,032 of record OZ014472.1, on the reverse strand, counting down.
AGTTCCACCCCCTCACCATCATGGCACACCACGTTCATATGTTGATAAAGCACTCCAGACCTGCACACACATCTTTGTCAAGAACGACACCACCTGCTCCTCGTTTGATGGAGCTTACAAAAGCCTATACAGGGTGCTGAACAAAGAGGAAAAATTTTCACACTTGATTTGTTCACTCGCCGAGATGTTGTTTCCAGTGACCGACTTCGAGCTGCTCATTTTCTCACACCCGACAGTGAGCCCGAAACACAGCATCCCGTTGAAGGACTTCTCAAGCACTTCTTATACCGCCATCCCAGCCAGAAGCTTCTTCCCTCTCTTACAATGAGCTACTCAAGTCTATCATGCAAACTCGTGATGGACGTATAATTCACAAACCGAAGTGCTATGTACACTTTCTTCTTCCCACATTCTAGAAGAGCGGTCCTCACCACCACCGTGTCTCACCGTGGAAAGAACAGTGAGATCGCCCATTGCAGAGCAGGCTGTGTCGTATAAAACGACTTTAAATTGCACAGCCCTTCTTACGTTACTCCTTTTTTTCACACCACGTCTAATGCATAAAATGCTAAAACGTCTAAATCAGACGTAAATGCATTTGAGTTTTCGGCAGCTCTTTATGATGTGGAGCAATTTTAGGGGTTAATTTTGATCAGTTTGCTTGCATGGAGGGGCGATGTTTGCCTGGCCAGCAGTATCGCCGGCAACAGATGTTTTGAAAATCACGTTTTGTTTCACAGCACGTGCACAAAGCGCAGGAGCTCGAGATCCTAGTCGCATTTGCTTGTCTCTTCGGTAGCTCAGAGGGATCATACCTCCACACTTCAATTGCACGACACAATACATTTTCACATCGCCTAAGTATTTCAAAGCTAGGGCACTCACATTGCTAGACACACATCGCAGATATCACGCTTGCATCATGCAAACGTACACGTTTTTCTTTCCAAGCCTCGGCTTGAGTGTTTGTTCCCGCCGGGAACTGATGTTGCTTGTTGTTGCTAAAAGTCTGTTTCATCATTAATTTATTGATAGTTTTTTTTTATTTGTTTTATGTATGTATTTTTGTTTGCTAAACTTGTTGTTATAAAAGTCCGCGATTATGATAGTGAGGTGCTTGTTAACTTTTGTTTGCTCAATCTTCTTCGAAGGTTTGAAAATTTCAGCCTCGAACTTATATAGCCCTTGTCTCGCTGGACACTGAATTCGGCCTTTTGAGGTGGGACCTGAGTTTTTTTTCGATCGGTTTTTCACAGGGATTGCGGCTCCCTGTTTTGTATACTGGAGGACTTTCACGTCCTGCTCTCGGACCTTGCTCTGCGCCTAGCAGCGCGTAGAGAGTCCCTCACCGCTCGCTCCTGGAATAGATTTGTTGGACATTGTTCGACAATCCCCTTTGACATTCCAGCACTGGACGCTTTTGTGTACTGAACATTGAATGGTCTTGCGTTCCAGCACTGCATATATTTGAACTTTGATTTATATACGTTTCCCATCGCTGCGCGGAACGGCATGCTAAACCGTGCTGAACCAACTGAACTGTCAGTTTGTGAAGATCTTTTATTACTGAAGACCTTTTTGCCATTTTTAGCTACAGCATTTTGTTTTCCACATCGCACGCTCCAGCCGCCAGCTTCTCCAGCACCTCCATGCAAAAGCTAACTGCCTAGCCCCTGCTGGCTCCGCCGCCATCCCCGTCCATCTTCACCCACGCCCGAGCGTTGTAGTTGAGGCCTACTCGTTCCTCAGACCTGTGCTACACTACTGCATCACTCCTATCACACTTTTTTTCATTCTCGTCTAAAACGCGTATGCTTCCAGTCCTTCGCATTTGGTCCACGCGCATTTTGGAGGGGGGCCCTCTAGCGATAGCACTCATTGCCGCTTCCATAAATTGCACCATTGTTTCTAAACTACAGCTCACCAACAAAATTTGCCATTCTTTTTATTACTGCGACGCTCTTGACGTAACAATGATATACAACGAGGTTGGTAACTTGGTATATAAGGCTGGAGGAAGCCGGTTGTTTCTACTCAGTATCTTAGTGTTTCTTACGAATAAAATACGTGGTCTTAACAAATCGGTCTGCTCGACCTTTCACTAGAATACCGTAGAACCGCTAAAAACAGTCCTGCACAGCCGTGGCCTACTAAACGTTATACAAAGCTTAAGTTTAGGCTGGTTGACAATTTTTTCTACATTGTATTAAGCTTTGCAAAAATAGCTTTGAATAAATAGTTTATGAAAAATTTGATCAGGTACACATTCTGTTCATTATTGTTTAACAAAATGTTTTAAAGATTTCAGATTTGTTATATTACCTAAGTTTTTTTGTGTTTTATCTAACGTACATGTACATTTGTTTTATGTCCTTGACTGTTGTCTGGTTAATTGAACATTGAATCAAGATTAAGTCATAAACTGTGTACACTGGCACGGAACAAAAGATGACTTAAAATAATACCAAGTAGTCTTGGTTCATGGTACAGCCAAAATACATCATGCAGATATGTTTCAGGATGGAAGACATGCCAGTGTGCAGGATTAGTTAATTAATTTCTCGATTAGTAATCGGTAATCGGTACTACATTCTTTGCTTTTCTCTTATCGATTATCGCAGATGCTTTGCTTTCATTTTGTTCTACCGATTATCGCCTTTTCTATGCTTTTTGCTTACATGTTATATAGATAGATAGATATAATTCGGATAAACACAATCACTTGTGAAAATTGAAATGTAGCAGGAAGCTGCGAAGGACCTACCGGCCATCGATTTCGAGCAGCCACCTCAAAATTTTAAATCAATTACTAAGGTTTGCTGTTTTAATGTAGAATAGTTAAAATTTATTTTCGTTGAAAACGTTATTCACCCCTGTGATTTAATTTAATTAATAACTCGTTTTAGTGCTTAAAATATTTTCAATTATATTTGGAGAGTAAATATTTTTTGTACTTTACTTTGAATCGATTAGAGGGTAAATGTTTTATGCCTTGTGGCACCGAGTTCCATGTCTTGACTCCCTGATAATTAAAACTTTTTTGTAATTTTTGACATTTGTATCTGGGCTGGTAAAGATTTAATTCGGATGATGCTAAACGAGTACTTCGTGTGTATCGCTTTGACCGGTGCAAAGAATGTAGAAAGACTTTTTGATAATTTTTTACGAGTGTGCTTATGCATTAGTTTAGCTACTTCGTATGAATACAAATCATTAAGCTTTAGAATTTGTAGCTTCAAATAGAAAGGTGTAAAGTGATCATGCCATTGGGCTCCAGAAATTAGTTTAACAGCTTTATTTTAAGGGGTTGCTAATCTTTTTAAGTGTTTGTCAAAAGCATTTCCCCAAACAGTGATTCCGTAGAACAAATGAAAGTGAATCATTGAATGGTGTAAATTACGTAGTGCTGATTTAGGTAGAAAATGACGTAGTTTGCAAAGGGTTCCTAGTGATCTAGATATTTTTGTGGCCAGCGCATTAATGTGTTCTTCGAAGTTCAATTTATTATCAGTTGTAATACCAAGATATTTTACTGTGTCATTAATGTTTATTGTTGAGTCGTTGAAATATATTGAAGTATTTGATATGGAAAGAATATTTTTAGGAGGTAATATTAAGCAGTGTGATTTTTCGGGGTTTACTGTTGTTTTGTTGGCTGTAGTCCATTTGTGTACTATAGTTAGTTCTTGATTCATTTTTACACTCAAGATAGAAGGGGTAACCGCGTTGATGTTCAAGCAAGTATCGTTGGCAAATAATCTTGGGTTTGAATTTAGAGCATTAGGAATATCGTTTATATAAATTAGAAATAAAAGAGGACCTAGATTACTTCCCTGTGGCACACCAAATTTGTTGATTAATATATCAGATGACGAGCTATGGTGAGAAACATATTGAAAGCGATCTGACAAAAATGCTTTGAGAAGTTTGTTTGCGACTCCACGAATTCCATAGTGCTCTAGTTTATGAAGAAGCATTAAATGCGAGACGGTATCAAACGCCTTTTTGAAGTCCAACAGTATTAAGCCGGTGTATTCTTTGCTGTTTATATGTTCATAGGCTGTCGTTAACACATCTAGTATGGCTTGAGAGGTTGACTTACTAGCTTGAAATCCGTATTGTGTTTTAGCAAGGATTGACAGTTTTTCAAAAAAAGATGACAATCGTTTGTGAATTAATTTCTCGATTATTTTGGAAAAACAAGTTAAGATAGAAATTGGTCGATAATTTGTTAAATTATTGGGTTTCCCGGTTTTAAACAATGGAATGATTTTGGCTTTTTTACAACTCTGCGGAAATATTCCCCGTCTAAAAGCATTGTCTATAAAGTAACACAAAGCTGGTGCTAAAATATCCGATCCAATACGTAAATAATACGATGATATGTTGTCATGCCCTACAGATTTGCGTAAATTCAAAGAGTTTATTAAATTTTTCACTTCGTTTACCCGTGGCGGTTCCATAAATATTGACGATCTTTTTTTGTTGCGTAGATATAGTTTGTACGTTTCAGCATTGTCAGATTTAAATTTGGCCGCTCGATTTTCTCCAATGTGAGAAAAGTATTAGTTAAATTCTTCCAACATTGATTGTTTTTTGGTTATTTCCTTTTCGTTTACGCGTATTGAAGTGGGCAAATTTGATGATTTCGGAGATTGTCCGGGCAGTAACGTCCGAAGCATCCCCATGTTTTTCGCGAATTACTCTTCTTTCTTTCAAGCTCGTTTGCGTATAAAATTTTTTTTTTTTGTTATTGCTTTAAGTTTTGTTAATTTGTTAGCAAAGGTTTTGTACTCCCATTTCATCGCTTCATTGCTAGATTATCGATTGGTAGAATCTTTATACTTTGCTTTTGTTCTTGTTGTGTCTGCCTTGATAGTTTTTCCTCTCACAAGTTTCATTTAATGGTCAATACAGCAAATATTCTAGTGCATTCTAATAAAAAATAGAATAAAATTTTTTGCTCGCATTTTGGCATCGATTACTACTAATCTTTGCTTTTTGGTTCCGATATCTTTCCTATTAGTGTCTTTTATGGTCTTTGCTTTTTGTTTCTAATATCGACTACCGACAATTCTTTGCTTTTTGAGTGAATTATCGACATCGATTCGTCTTTGCTTTTAAACAGCATCTACTTCCAACCCTGCCAGTGTGTCACTTTTATATCAAAATGGACTACTATATGTTCTACTTTTATGTCAAGAAAAATATGCTAATCTTGAGATGGAAGTTGCTTCTTGCATGCACTTTTGGTGCTTCGCGTGGATAGGCAGAAATCAATAATTTTGCACTGATGACTAATTAGGCCCACAATATCAAAGGAATGTTGCTCAATCTTACATCCACCTTTAACCTTAGTAAGTATGATTTACAAAATTTTTTATACGTCAATTTAATTCATGATTAATCACATTCTAAATTGAAGAAGTTTCGTCAAAACTACTTATTCGCTTTTGGAATAAAACGCTATACTTCATACTTCACTGAACTAACTTATACTTCTTTTCATTAAGAACACAAGGCTCATTTTTGCCCCAAATTTAAAAACAAATTAAGAACAATGCCAGTCTCAGCAGTCAGCATGAAAAAAAAGAATTTAGACACGGGCTAGAACAATGCATTTGTAGGTAATATGCAGAGTTTTCTTAGGTCTTTTCTACATTGCCATTGTTGATTTGTCAAACAGTAATGATAAAGAATAACAAAGGATAATCTTTAGCCAAGCAAAAATTAATTTCTGTCACTTTATTTTTCATAAAAGGACAAGTGAGGCCGAAAGTTTGTAAAAGCTTAAGAACACTCAGCCTGACCCTTTCAAAAAGTGTAACTCAGAAGTGCATAACACAAGATGTATTACAAGGCATGTTCGTTGGAATACCCTTACACTGTAGTCACTATCATACGTGACTTAGGAGAAGTGCATGCTGGCAACAAATTTCTGGAAAAAAGCAGCAAGCTTTCGGTTAAGGCCTTGTTCATATGTTAGTTTTCAATTAAATTTAACCAAAAACATGCCGAATTTGTGGTGAAAACATTTTTTTGGGGGGGAGGATGGGGCTGGGGCTTTACCTTAACTTGACAGAGAAAAAGTAATAAATTTTCGGCGACGATCTCTTTTTTTTGTTCTTCACATGAATTCGAAGGTAAAAAGCAGCGAGTTTCAAAAGCAAAATCTTTAACAAAGCTTGCCTCTCGAGCTAAAACCTCTAGTTACTCCACATAGTATCATTAAATCAGCATGAAGACTTGCTGCTAAAATTAATATCAGCATTTGTGTACAAACTACTTGTTTTATCGTTTGTTTACAAAACAAAGCCTTTGCATGTTATTAATACTGGTAAATCATTATTATTGTAGATTTCCAAATTTTGTCATACTGGAAGCTACAGTGAACAACAAACATATAACAGCATACACTCTCCGCTCTGCGCTTCCTTTTAAAGTAGGGATAATTTGAAAAATACTGCAAGATACCTTTTTCGATATGTGATGAGATACTCAATAGGGAGTTGCAGGCGCCCCATAAAAACTAAAAACTTGTTTGTTTAACCTGAACTATTTTTTGGTATTGCAGTTTGATCAGTAGATCATGAAGACCAAGTTTCAAAAATTTTCGTCAATATTTACCTTCCCACCAGGCCAATTTTGAGGCCCACTTTTTCAAAAGTTTGCAGTATTTCGCCACTGGAGGGCGATATGCATAATTTTTGTTAGTGGACGTGTTTTTGATAGATGCCCCATGTTATTCTCCACCTTTAAAAAAGAATTGAATAAAATTGAGTCGTCCTGTCAAAAGATATTGCTATTTTATTACATGAAAAAGAAGAAAACAACCTCAGTCAACAGGCATGTCGACTATCACAACACGACAGGAATTGCACAGGTGAACATCCGCGACCGGTTTCGTCCTTGCTCTAGGGACTCATCAGGCAGAAGAACAAAATAGCCAGGGGCATCAACGAGAAAACCAAATCAAGCAATGCGGCGACGGAGAACAGAGCTTGCAAACCACATTATGCATAGGCATCACGCCAAGCGAGTGTTCCTTGTCAAAAGAACATTAAGCCATAGGGACCCCAAGTAGACTGTTAAGAACTACATAAAACCACTGGTACGCTTGTGGTTTCCTTGGTAGTTTTATGTAGTTCTTAACAGTCTACTTGGGGTCCCTATGGCTTAATGTTCTTTTGACAAGGAACACTCGCTTGGCGTGATGCCTGTGCATAATGTCGATTTGCAAGCTCTGTTCTTCGTTGCTGCATTGCTTAATTTGGTTTTCTCGTTGATGCCCCTGGCTATTTTGTTCTTCCGCCTGATGAGTCCCTTGAGCAAGGACGAAACCGGTCGCAGATGCTCTCTTGCGCAATTCCTGTCATGTTGTGATCATCGACATGCCTGTTGACCGACGTTGTTTTCTCTTTTTCATTTGAATCGCTCTGGTTCCCTGCCCGGAGGTGTGATATCTCTGGCGCCTTTGGGGTTCCCTTGGTGGTTTTATGTGGTTATTTTAGTACACTTTTAACAAGCATTGCTGCCACCAAGTGGTGAAAATTAAAGTTGAATAGAACAAATAGTAAGCATTTTAATTTTGAATTTGTGCATACTGTTCACTGCAAAGTTGCAAAATTGTATTCAGATGTTTGATTTTTGGCATTTAATCACTATCGGAGTACTGAGTATATTAAATATTGCGCTGTAATCTAAAATTGTTTGAAATTAACAATATTGCTATAATGTTTATGAGTTGGTCACTACGAGTTATTCGCTTTCGAACATCCATTAATTTGAGCTGACTTTTTTGGATTGCTGATTTGACTATCAAAAAAATATTTTTTTCCTATATTTTAAAGAGCAAAATTTATTCAGCAACAATGCAGAAGCACCACATTAAACAAATTGGAAAGGACGTTTTCCTAGGTTAAGGATTTTTCTAAGATATTCTTCTACAACGTATACACGATTTCGTGGATTTTCTTAGACGTGCGGCAGGTGAAAAAAATCAGTAACGGGCTTGACCCTCCGCTTCCAGCTGAGTCATTACAAACTGGCAGGCTGTACAATGTAAATGGTATCCTTTGCTTGGCGTAACCACCCACAAAATTTTTTGAAGTTATCTTAGGCATCACTGGCTTACAAAAAACCTTGCAAAATCCACCAAATCTTTGTAATAACTTTTCCTCAGCATTTGGAGTCACTTTATGTCAATGGTAAGTTCCTCATCCCACGGGGATAAGGGAAAAAGCTCTGCAGTTAAATTCCAGGTATGTCTGGCCTGTAAAAGCAGACAAGACTAGATAAATTTATTTCATCCCTTGGTAACACCAACGTCATGAATAGAATTTAATCGTCATTTGTTTGAGAAGGCAGCAGGAAAGTTGCTAAAAACCTTATGGTCATTGAGTCAAGCAACCACTCTCTTTATCTGAGAGAAAATTCATGCCAGTATCATGGAAATTTTTAAGTACTTTGTCTGAGAGAATTGCAACATTTTTAACACTTCAAAGTCTGCGACCCGTTGCACACCTTTACATGTACATGTACACAGAGAACTGTCGATAACATGAAAAGAAACATATAAACTGCAGGAGAAAGTTTTTGTAGCAAGATTTGAAGTTTTTGTACTAGAGTACCATAGTATCTGCAGGAATAGAATTCCATATCTTGACTCCCTAACATATAAAAGCACCTCTGTTATCAATTTCGTATAGAAACGAAAAATGTGTAAATTGCTGCAGTCAGCCCACTGCCTCATAGCTTCACTAGAACGATCAATAGCCTTGCAAAAACAATTGTAAAATGAATTTTTAGTTTTGTTGTACGAGGGTCATTCAATAAATAAGATGAATTTTTCAGTGTAAGGACTTATAATTCAGGTAGAAGCTTAATTTTTTTGTTTTTGCTTTTCTTCTTATTCTCATGGATGAAATTTCTTTTGCCGATTAAAATAAAAAGTTTAAGAGTTTTGATAGTAAAAACAAAAATGTCAGATAAAGAAGCATGCTCCAGGATTGAAAAGCGGTCAGTTATCAAATTTTTAGTTGCAGAAAGGTGCAAAGCTGTAGAAATTCATAGGAGAATGTCAATTGTGTATGGTGCCACATATTTCATAAAGAACAAACATAAAGAACGCGGGGGACAAACGTAAAGACCAAACGCAAAAAAGACATAAAGAACAAAAGCAGGGGTCATCAGTCTAAAGGAGTCATCGAGAATCATGGCAATGCAAGGCCTCACACAGCAGCCCAAATGGTGCAGACCATCAGCAACCTGGGCTGGGAACTACTCTCTCATCCCCCTTACAGCCCAGACCTTGCCCCTTGAGACTTTCATCTGTTTGCTGTCTTGAAAGAGTTCACGAGAGGCACCAAGCTTGAAAGTGATGATGATATCAAAAGTGTTGTGAGCGACTGGCTGAGACATCAGTCTATAGATTTTTATGCTGAGGGAATACGGAAGCTTGTGCACAGATGGAAAAAATGTGTGGAATTGAAGGGAGACTATCTTGAAAAAAAAATTAGGCTTCTATCTGAATTATAAGTCCTTAAACTGAAAAATTCACCTTATTCATTGAATGACCCTCGTATAAAAAACAATAAACAAATTTAGCAACTTCAAATTTGAACAATGGAGTACATTTCCAAAATCAGTCAATAATTTTTGAAAAGTACTAAAATTTATTTAAAATTTCGTAAAGAGATGAAATCGATTTCGGTGTCAAAAAAACATCCTCAGTTTCTGAAAAACTAAGTACGTTAGAGAATTAAAAACAAGTGAAAAAACCGCACAAAACCCTGCTTTAAACTTTACTCTATAAAATGAATTCATTGCATAAAAGATTGAAAACAAAAGCGCAGCGCCGTAATGTTCTCTATGTTTCATCATTAATAAACCGTTTTCAGAAAATCGTCATTTTGTACTTCTTTGGTCTGGTTTGATTCTCTGGATTCCCCATCAACAATCACATTAAATTTAAACAAGTTATCAGTTTAAATATGAATTTTATTTTGAATTTGAATTTAAATCAAGTTACATTTGAACAATTGTGAGTAACATGAGTTTCCTGAATTTCAGAAATGAGCACCAACAATGCCTCTTATCCCTTGATTTTAGAGAATCTTATTTTTTGCATACAAGCAGGATACGTAGCTCCCCATATTATTGTACCATACAATAGTAGATGACGTAAAGCATACTCGAGCTTCAAGGAAATGCTTAGTTTAGTTTATTTGGTATTCAACCTGAGTGAGCCACTTTTTGCTGCAGTTTGTGTTCAGTATTTTAGGAACTCATATTGCATGTAAACTAATACATATATATTCCATACTTTACAATAGCAACAAGCACCCAAAACACCAAAAAACTGAGACTGTGGGGTAATTGCTTGCTACATTCATTATCCTTAGTTCAGTCTAGTAAAACGCATACTTCATAAACTACCATCGGTTTTATACCACATTTTATGAATTCACTAAATTACCGATTTTATACCACTTTTGAAATACTGTGATTGTAATTTTATTCAAGAAGCTGCAATAATCCCACCCACCAAAATGTTTTGTAAAAGCAATTTGAATCTTTTGAAACTAAGCATCACCTACTAACTTCACTAAAATACCTATGAATCAGTATTTGCTACTCAATGAATGTTGCATTAAAATGCACTTCTACAGTTTTGAAATGGATAATATGCTCAAATTTAACGTCAAACTGCTTAATAGTTGGTATATTCAGTTTTAACTTCCACCACTTGGTTGCAGCAACGCTTATTAAAAGTGCAATAAAATAGCAATATCTTTGGACAGCATGACTCAATTTTATTCAATTTTTTTCCAAAAGATGGAGAATAGCATGGGGCATCTATCAAAAACACATCCATTAACACAACTCATCTATATCGCCCTACAGTGGGGAAAAATGCAAATTTTGGAAAATTGGACCTCAAAATCGGCTTAATTGGTATAAATTAAGAATGCGTATTGCCTTAATTGACATAAATTAAGGATGCACCCACACTTTTATACATATTAATGCATCAAAAGTTTAAAAAACAACTTTTTAATAAAATGAATTAAATAATCGGCAAACACAAATCATCTTGATAGAAAACGAAAGTTCATGAAAGGATTGCTAGTTGAGAACCATAGCTGGTTGAGCGGTAACGCTTTCGTCCATGGAGCGGGAGCTCTGAGGTTCAAATCTATGGGCCGGTCAAATCGGACACAGTGTTGCAACGGCTCACCACTGCTGCAAATTTTTTCGAAGAAGAGGTATACAGTAGCCAGGGCCCAATGACGCGAGGATGGTACCCCCAAACTCGTAGCACGCTTCGGCGTAATACAGCGAGTATTATGAAATGTTTGACTTTGACGTGTTTAGTTTCAGCTTACATGGGTACACTCGTACGAAAACTGTAGCCTGGGCTTATCAACGCAAAATTTGATGCAATGCAATTACATCCAACCCCAGCCGTTAGAAACTGTTGGCGTCCCAATGCCCACAATAGCTATGCGTAGGATTTCACACACGCACTACTAAACACGGAAACTGTTGAAAAACAGCAATTACGTGGCAGTATAAAATACGTTGAAACCACAAAAGTCAGACCGGGGACTAAAATCCTCCCCTCCTACTTTCCTGTTGACCAAGTACAAAACAAAGAAATGCCTTTTTTCGTGTTCTAGCGCCAGTCTGTTGCAGTGAAATAACTTCCAAGTTATTTAAAGCATTTTTGAAACATATCGACTAAAGTTCGACAAAAATGCGAAAACTTACAAACCTGCTAAGGTTTTGAAAAAAAACTTACAAAAAATAGATCACTGTTGGCAAGATGCTTATTCGAACCATTTTCGACAGTGCACGTTCATTGAAGAGGCAGTAGCGTACGCACGATTTTGAAAAGGGGGGGGGGGGGGGCAGGAACTTCAGAAAATTTGAGAAGAACAAAGATCAGAATGAAAATTGTTTCGCCCAAACTCAATCCGATTTTCTTGTCTAAAATTGGGTGCAGGCCAAAAACAAAGGTCTTCGCCTACTCTTTGTGTGCTCAAAGCTTCTGCCCAACTTACAAAGAGGGGGGAGCCATGCTGCAATTTTGCATACTATTCTATGCTAATTACACTATCCTGGAAACCCAAAGGGGGGCTATGGCCCATTGCCCCCCCCTAAATACGCCCCTGTGAAGAGTAGTACAGTACCTGGTCGGCTATTCTGCATTAAATATCGTTCAATAAACCATGCGCAGTGTTCAACCGCAAACATCGCCTATATTCATTACCGCAGCGGGCATTTATACTACCAATTAAATCACTTTCTTCAAGGTTTTTGAATATTTGTTTATCGTACGTAGTTCCTTATGTTATGCAGTTTATGTCTTCATCATAGTGGGTTTGTGCCAGATTAAAAATGATGTCGTTTATTGTGGACGGTGATAATGGTGTCATCTTCATTTTTATGTATTAACGAATCAGAGAGCACCCTCATTCGAAAAGCCGAGCAATAGTAAAACACATCGATGATGCGTTCAAGTATGAGGTGCAATTCAATTTTTTGAATTGTTTTTTTTTCATTTCTTTAGGATCTCCGCTTGACTGTCTGATGATTGAAGCATTTTCGACCTTTCACCCCTGAAAATTTAAAAACTGATATATGTTTTAAAATATTTTCCCTAATTTAAATATTTAAAACATCGATATAAACGCGAAAGTGTGTAACGAGTAAGCAAGATCCACCTATGCACCATTGCTCCAAGATGACACAGTTTTAAACAAGAAAAATTTTGGGGCAGTGGCAACTGGCTAGCCGTCGAAAACACTCTCCTTATCCCATTCACATCTTCAACCAAAGTGGCTCTCTGACGTCTGCTCCCATGCCTCCTCCCTCTCCGTCTGTACTTTTGTGAATTTTTAGAGAGTCTGTGCTTGCCTATTTAGAGATTGAATTTGCTTATTTTCTACTCCAAATTTAAGTCTATTTACCTGTCTATGTGGTCTCTCTTGACTCCTTCCTCTCCATCGTGTTTCTGCGAATTTTCTTTGGATTTCTGCTGGCCTTCAAGAAATGAACTTGCTGAGTTTCTTGTTTGTCGAACGTCGATGTAGACCTTTGTCCTCTCTCCCCTGTAACTGACTAAAACCAGATAAGATACACTCTGTTGTGTATAAATGCAATATTTTACTTTCGCTTCTCAAATAGTCAAGTTCCTCCAGAAGCATTCCATTATATTTCAACGAATGCCAAATTACCTTAGGTCGGCAAATTTACATAAAATGCTTATAAATCATCTATGTAGGATGGCACAACCTATATAAAAAAAAATTTTGAATTCGGACTGTCCGTAAATGAGATATCAAAAATCACCACTAGATATCAGGCGAGAGTAAGTAAAAATACAAAAATCATTTTTGAGGCCCTTACTATCATCATCATCATCATATTTATTTATTTACCAAGTGACATCATATCACAAGAAAAAAAAACTGCAACTTCCTCTAGGTCTATCACCAAAGCATCGAAATATGCAATTCCTTTAAAACCAAACACACAAAACTTGCAGAGTCAAAGCGATATTTAGTCACTTGGTGAGGAGACAGCGAAGGACCGAAAGGTCATCTAAGTCTACTGCCACCTCACCAAGTTAAGGTTAAAAAAAAAACAGCTTCTAGATTTTCTCAGTCTGCTACTTTCTATGATAAAAAATTTTACGCAAAATTAAAACTTATGACAGAAAGTTAGTTTTTGTGGCAAAATATATGTTTTGGGGGATGAGGAATCTAAATTCGGGGTTTAATTAAGGCTAATTTTGCTATAATATTATGTTTTGATAGTTCTTTTTTTTGGTAAATTGGGGTCAGAAATTGGGGATGAAAGATTCAAAAAAATATGAAACAAAATTATTTTGGGATAGTATAAAGGTTGTTCTTTCTGTTTGGTGAGTAATTTATGATGGCAATTGATTGCAATGTGTGAAAACTGAACAATTTGTTTTGCTGTTATATCACAACCTGACTATTTAACTACCAAGATAATGCAACAAAAACAGCACATGAAAATTTCTTCATTTCAGTAAAATGAAAGTATGGATATGTAAACATGTAAAGAGACAAATTTTGAGTATTTTACTTTTACCATACAATGAAGCTGAGCAAATAACAAATACAGCTGTATGTAGCTCGTGATGAACAATAGTAGACGTTTTGGCCACAAATTAATTATACATAGCATTATGTTGGTCTTGCTAACTAATATTATAAATGCTAGTTAATCACAAGATTGGTGTCATTGCTGCAATGGTGTTTAGGGCATTTTTGCTATAAAATACAATTTTAATCATTGCAAAAGCTTTATAGAGGGTGTTTCAAAAGTAACATACCAATATACTAGTATTATTTCAATAATATATACCGATATGCTTTTTTTGAAACACTTTGTATAGTCAGTGGTGCCGATCTTTGTTGAGCATTGGGGGGAATAATTTCCAATTTTACCCCAATTTTGCCCTTTTTTCAACATTGGGGGAGATGAACCTCGACCACGATTCTGATCAGGTGTGGAAATTCAGTGAAGACCAAAAGAATAATGCAAATAGAACACTTTTTCTCCGCGAATTCAGGTGAAGACCAAAAAAAAAAGGTCTTCTTCAAAAACAGAACACTTTTTCTCCCCGAATTCAGGTGAAGACCAGAAAAAGGTCTTCATCATAAATAGAACACTTTTTCTCCCCGATTTTAGGTGAAGACCAAGAAAAAAAGGGTCTTAAGCAAGAATAGAACACTTTTGCCCCCAAATTTACGCTCAGCTGTATACCCATTCAAATTATTGGGGGGGTGCAGATGTGGACCATTCTCAAACTATTGGGGGGGATACAGCCAAATTATTGGGTGGGATATATCCCCCATTCCCCCCGGGTTTCGGCACCCCTGTGTATAGTGTATATACTTTTTAACTAATTTAGCTCAAAAATATCATGAGCAAATATGTTGATGCAAATGATAAAATATTATACACGTGGGTTCATCTCCAAATCATTGCTACTGTATGTCATTTGAAAGAATTTGAACCTAGCATTGCAAATTTATTTATAGTAGAATTGCAATTTCACTTGGAATGAACTTAAATGACCGGCCAGTTGGTCAAGCGATAACGCGTTCGTCTCTGAAGCGGGAGGTCAAATCTCGGGCCAGTCAAATCAGACAGTGTTGCTGACGGCTTGCCACTGCTGCGACATTTCTTCGAAAAGAGCAATGTTTGCTCGGCGCAATGATGCGGAAATGGGCCCCGCAAACTCGTTACATGCTTCAGCGTAATGCAATGAGTATAAAGAAAACTTTGATTTTGATTTGATAAAGTTAAATGACAATTGAAATCACATGCACAAAGAATATCAAGGTCCGGGAAGAAAACAGCAAACTCAAAATTACTTAATACATGAGCTTAAACCTAAGTGAGGAAGCAATTCAGATGTTTGATAATATGGTATTTTTTAATAATTTCTTTGTTGTAGCCTACATCTTTTTCATAATAAGCACAATTTGAAAAACTTAATACTTATAACATTGAGATGCAAACTTTAATTGACCTTGTTCAATAATCAATACTATTAACAGTCTAGGATTATTAATTTTTTTCAGTTATTTGATAATTATTGCGTAAATTCTTAATGAATGGCCAAAAAATTGAACATTTTGCTCTAAAAATAACGAAAAAAATTAAAATATTTTGCAGGCAAGCTCTAAAATAATGCATGCGAAATTGGTGAAAATGATCAAAATAAATTTGATTGATTTTAGTTAGCACTTTATGTTACCTAATTTGCACAAACAATCTCGAATTGATATCATTTGGTGAAATATAATCAAATGAAAATCATTCATGGCAACTAAACTCATAATGAAGTACTGGTGAGTATGATCCCTGATTATTGCTCAATAAGTCAAATTTCTTGATTCTGATACATAGGCTAGCCGTAATTTTGTTGTATAATTATGAAACAACTGTGTGTTTTGAAACAATCAATATTTGTATTCATACAGAGCAAGCAATAAATTCAAAATTTGAAAAAACAAAGTAGAAATTTTCAGAAGCTTGTTTCAAAAAATACAACATAGGTGATGAAGACTACAATTGTCATGAAAAAACGAAAGCAATGAAAAATGTTTATTATCAAGATTTGGGGGCATATTTGTTTTTTTTATTTTGTACAATTCTTCATTCCTATTTTCGGGCCTCAACTTAGCCCCTAAAATTTAAACAACTTAAAATAACAGATTTTCATGAGAAATTAGCTTAAAAATAACCTGAAATTATGAATCCTTGCCCCCAAAAACATGTATTTAGACACAAAAACCAAGTCGATACCTCTAGTAAAACTCGTAACATCTAAATTTAATTTTTCGTACTCGCATCTGCCCTCCAACGTGACTTTTATTATATCAGCAACCACTGCGCAGATTTGAAAAAAAATTTTGCAGGTTGATCAGTACGCCAGCCTCTATCTATAAAATGGTTGGTTAATTGACTCTTTTCCAGAGATTGGGTATAAAATACTCAATTTTTTTTAAATATAATGGAATAAACCTCCAGTATCTTCATAGAAACTATTCAGTAGTGCTGTTCAAATTTTATAGGAACCGGGTATGTAACGACAGGGACAATGCCAAGTCTCCCTCTATGTGTGGTTGACAGGTGGGCAATTGGTAGCTTGACTCGAAGACCGAAAGGTCCCTTCACTGTCTCTTGGCCAAAGCAACTCGGTGAATAAAACGTAATAAATAATATTCTTTAAATTTAGCAACCGGTTTCGTGGAGAAAATGCAAACAGTAAATATTCAAGCAATTTTGAAAATCTGGTTCTCTAATTCTATTAACTGGTTTGCGCGAACTGGCTGCATAGCTTGTCTTGTTTTGCTCTCAAGGCTGTGAAGTGTGAACAATACTGCCTTTGTTGTCATGACCGTAGCCTTCCTCTAACTCTTTTCTTATCTACATTGGGTCAATTGTAAGAAACACTCTTCCTGCTACATATCTACAGAACATCAGTCATCGTCTTCATAAGAGGTTGCTTCTGAAACTCAATGAAAACCTCTTTTGGCATTTATCTAACTTTGAACTCTGATTACATTAAACTCATGATTAAACTCAATGATACCTTGGGTGTGGCCCAATTGTTAGTCTCTGTTGAGTTCCGCTGCACTCAAAAGAGATCTAGTAGCACTACCACCACCAGCAACTGGCATTACAGTATGCTGTTAAACAAAAAAAATTCATAAAATCTTATGGAGTAAAAGTTTGGAACGATATTCGAACAGAAATAAAAAATAAATCTCTTAATCATTTCAAATTCATTGCAAAAGCTATTTTTTGAACCGATTTTAGTTTTTCCATGTCGTAATATTCTGTGAATATTACACTTTTATACTGTTCACTTTCTGAATCATATTTTTGCGTTTTTCTCTGCTGAGTGGCTACACGGCTTGAAGACCGAAAAGTCCATTTGCAGCCTTCCTTTGCTGCTTGACACCAATGCAGGCGCGTAGCCAGAAATTCGCAATGGGGGGGGGGCTGTTTTGGGGGTCTGGGGGCGGAGCCCCCAGCCGCCGGAGGCCAATGGGGGTCTGGGGGCGAAGCCCCCAGCCGCCGGAGGCTGGGGGTTTGGGGGCAAAGCCCCCAGCCGCCGGAGGCACGGGGGTGTGGGGGCGGGAGCCCCCAGCGATTGAAAATTTTGCATTTTTTTTGCAAAAATAACTTCATTTTAGGGCTATTTTGATTTAAAAATAATGATTTTAAAACGTGGCTTAGAAATTGGCAGTGCAAACAAGATTAAACTGGTGGCATAAATGGGCTATTTGGGAGGTGGCTAATGATAAAATGTTAGTTCTCTTGTTTAGATGCTGGCAAATTATAAAATCGAATAGTTCAATAAAACTCACACGGAGTAATCTATTTCGTATACAGTTTATAGAGAAAAATAATTGGGGGGGGGGGCTAATGAAAAGAAATTTGAGAGAAATGATTGGTAACTAACAAATACTGAATAGCCCCCCCCCTATTCCTTAGTTTATAGTATATTTGTTGATGACACCTATGTTCAGCATTTTTACACTTACGATCAAATTTGATTGCTTATTTCTTACCATTTTTCTAAGTTTTTATTTATTTGTTGGTTTTATTTTTGACAAATTAGCCCCCCCTGAACACATGTTTCAAAAAATGTTTTAAATCACTATTTTTAGTCCACTCCAGTGCATAAAACAATCTCAAAAGTGTTAAAAATGTAGTGTTTTTCCCATTCTGCATTTTGGTCGACATGTCAATGGGGGGGGGGGGGGCTAGGCTATAGCCCCGCGCCCCCCCCTCCGGCTACGCTACTGGCTAAAAACGTGGTATTTTCCTTATTCTGCATTTTGATCGGCAGTCTATTAGCCCCCCCTAAATAAACGTTTCAAACTATGCTTTATAGCATTTTTTAGTCTAATCCAGTGCAAAAGACAGTTTTAGAAATGCTAAAAACGTGATATTTTTCTTATTCTGCATTTTGGTCGGCAGTCCATTAGCCCCCCCCCCCCCAAATAAACGTTTCAAACTATGCTTTAAATCATTTTTTAGTCTAATCTAGTGCAAAAGAGAGTCTTAGAAGTGCTGAAAACGTGGTATTTTCCTTATTCTGCATTTTGGTCGGCAGGTCAATGGGGGGGGCTATAGCCCCCCCCGCCCCCCCCCTGGCTACGCTACTGCACCAATGAAGTGGTCAGTTACGACATCTAAAATATCATCATCATCATCTTTTTGCTCGAGCAATGTTTTCCTTCTAATACTAGAGCCCAGCAGATGTTCTAAACAATCAGTTATTGCAATATTTTTTCTCACTTTGTGGATCTGTTTACTACGCAAAAAATAGTACAAAGTCAAGCAGGGAAGCTGTGAATACCAATTTTTATAGCCTTTGGTCGGGTGAAACCAAAGATATAAAAACTGGTTTTCACAGCTTCCCTGCTTGATGTTCAGCAATTAAAGGGGCAGTGTGAAGCAAGGGTGTAGCCAGGATTTTGGATTGGGGAGGGGCCCAAACCACAAATCACACAGGTGAAGACCCAAAAAAAAGGTCTTCGCAATCCGATTTAAGATTTTTGATTGGGGGTGCCCGAAATTTAGTTGGAGACCAATTTAGGATTGAAGGGGGCCCAAACCACAAATGGAAATGTGGAGTTCGACATCAAAAACCGATGAAAAAAAGGTGTTCACGGGCTGAAGAGTTGAATTTGTTCTAAAAATTAGGTGAAGACCAAAAAAGAAAAAGGTCTTCACGGTCTGAAGTGTAGGTGAAAACCAGCCAAGGTCACAAAATCATCATTGCAGGCATTGCGATTGGGGGGGCCTGGCCCCCCTCCACCCCGGCTACGCCTATGGTGTGAAGTCTCCGCCATGTGTGGTACACAGGTGGGAAGATGGCAGCTTGACTCCAAGACCGAAAGGTCCCTTCGCTGTCTCCTGGCCAAGGCAACTTGGTAAATAAACTGTAATCACAATTACAAAAATAAAAATTCAATTCAATTACCTACCCTGCAGTAGAATTCTTTGTAGTGACCAAGTTGTGATCCAAGTCAAAGTGGCTGCATTTGGGAAGGAAAGTTTGATATGGTGTAAATTGCTGTGACCAACTCTTTGAACGCCATATTTTCACATAAAATCAGAGGCGCCACAAATCTTATGATACTACTTTTAGTCCAATATCTAAACCAAAGCAACATGTAAAAGTTTTCAAACAAAATAAACAGATATCGAAGTTGAAACGCAGAAAACCAACATGCCAATAAAATCACCTTCACATTGTTTTGTGTGAGTAAATTTTGAAGAAAATCTAAACAAAGCATCAAATTAAAAATTGCATTTTGTAAAATGACTTAATTAGAAACAGTTAACTTTTGCCTTTCTACACAATCAAAAAAAAAAAAATTGTCAAGCCATACCATGATAGGTAACTCCCAAAATTAATCTCAGAAATGAAAAGAAACAATTGTAGATTTTTTTTAAATATTTTCTATGCAATCATAACCAGCAGTTAGCTAATTGTGTTAAATAGCATATATCTTCTGCCATCCTTTATTAACAATAAGCGCTTTGAAGATTCAAAATTCTTAACATGCAATAGGCCTAAACGCTTGTTCACAGCAACTTGCTGCCGACAAAGATAGACATTAGCATTAATAAGCTAAAGCTTTTGTAACAAATCTATGAAAGGTGTGCCCTGAGCCTGTTCCTATTGATTACTAGGTCTACTGCGATTGGCTTGGCCTACATTAGAATTGAGGTGTGTTGTGAAACTGAATTCTTGTCACATCCAAGTTCTGCAACTAATGGGCTATCTTTTTAGGGGCTATCTTTTTAGGCTATCTTTTTAGGGAGATCAACTAATGGGCTATCTTTTTACATTTTATTCAAAGCTTCTTTATTGCTTGATCTGGTTTCTGGCAAATTAAAAACAAATTTTACTTTGGCACTTTAGCAGTTGTACCATCTGACCACTGTCGCAAAAGAAAAATGATTAAAACTGATTTTTCCAAGCTTTATAAAGGTTGCAGCATACAAACAATATTAAAAATAAACTAAAATTTGAAAATAAATACGCTCACCTACAGGGGCGTATTTAAGGGGGGCCACTGTGCCATGGATAGGTCGCTAGAATAGTATTAGCATAGAATAGTATGCAAAATTGCGGCATGCCACCCCCCTTCGTAACTTGGGCAGAATATAATAAAATAATAAAGCCACAAGCTTATCGGGCATACACGAAATCAGTCGTAAATTACATACTACTATTTTATTTACTAAAATCGATTTCACCCCAGCGAGGCATCATCTGTTAGCAGAGGTGGAGTCAAGGACACAAGGCTCGAGGCCAAGGACACAAAAAAAACCCAAGGCCAAGGACAGCGTTTCCGAGGACAGACCCTCTCGACGCCAAGGACAGGAATGCTCGAGGCCAAGGACCAAGGACACAGCCACAAGTATTCTCCAAAAAAAGGTCTTCAAATAAGTTCTTCAAGCGATCTCCAAGTCATAGACGTACCCAGGATTTTTGATTGGGGGAGGCCTAAACCACAAATCACATGCACTGACGTCATCAAAAATTTTCAAATGAGGAAGTTTTTGTGGGACAAAGATATCGTAGGATGGAAGATCTGAAATCGATTTCTGTTGGCATTTAACCCAGATTTTGCAAAGGTAGAGGGCTTAAACTAATAGTTGAAAAGTACTAGTATCCAACTTTGGAAACGTGTTGAGAAAGCTAGCGAAACTCAAACGTATCACAGACTGAAGTCTGGGGGCGAAGCCCCCAGCTGCCGGAGGCTTTGGGGGTCTGGGGGCAAAGCCCCCAGCCGTTGGGCGATTTTTTGTAATTTTTTGGAAAAAAAAGCTATTTTAATGTCATTGATTCGCAAGTGTTCACAGCCGTTTCAAAGCACTAAATTTTTGCCATTTGAAAGCCAATTGAAAAAATGAAATTGTTTAATCCTCCTTTTACTAGCAATTTAAGTCCAAAACACGTTTAACATGTTGCATTTTGGAGTTAATTTTTAATTGTAGGTGATTTGGCCCAAGTAGGAGAAAGTAAGCTGCATTGTTCTAGCAACATTTTTGCAGTAAATTATAATCCACACAAAGGTTTTCGAGATTTTTGTTTTGTCATGAAACGAATCAGTTATAGGCATACATGTTTGGCCAGAGGGCCCAGGCCCACATAGTTGAAATTCAATGATTTGTTTAATCAGCATTTTCCATAGCAAATTTCTTTTTAAGTATTTTGTGCGTAAAAACCGGCAAGGTAGAGGTGAATTACTGAATTCTTATCGAAAAATGGTGCAATAGATGGTTACGCCTACTAACCATGTTATTACCGGGCCGAAATTACATTGCGCTGAGCCCCTCGCACTTTGGAGATTTTCGCAACATCTTTCTGCCAAATATAGGTGAAGACCAAAAAAAATCTTACGATTTGAGCGCGGGCCCCCTAACTGGTACTGCTTCTTATGATGGTAAATCCGGCCCTGATGGTAAAAAGGCTAAATGTGGGACTAAGATAGCAACTTTCAGGTCAAAAACTCTCCATTTCTTTCAGGTTATACGTTTAAATTTGGAAGTAAAAATTGAATTGAGGGGGGCCCGGAGCTCGTGGTCTTCAATATTGTTGTTAGTTACTGCTGTAAGCAAAAAATGCTAAAAAAAAAACTGAAACTGAAGAAACAATAGACTTTTGTGTCACATTTTTGTCATTGGTGAAATTTCAATTGGGGGGGCGCCCCCTGGCTACGCTTATGCTCCAATAAACGAAAACAAAAAAGGTATTCGCAAATTTTCCGCAAGGTTTCTGGCGTTTTTCAACAAAATTTCTACTGTTCAAAAAATAGTGCTGTCCTCGAGCCGATGACAGGGCAATTTTCGAGGACTTGAGGCTTCGAGGCCAAGGCCAAGGACTTGACCTTCGAGGCCAAGGCCAAGGACTTCAAAATGTGTCCTCAAGGACTCCACCTCCGTCAGTTAGATCTAAAAACAATCAGCGTATACTTTAAACCCAAAATCATTATAAAACCTAAATAGACTATCACATCAATCAAATTGAAAAGAACATAAAATGGACTCCCATAACAGCGAAATTAAAGAAAATATTCATATCTTGGAAGCCTTTCGTCTGACACTTGTCAAGAAGAATCGTCAGAATGGAGAGCGCAGAAAAATGAGCGGCTATTTATAGGAAAAAGCCGAGCCGTGATAGGCTGGAAAAGGACCAATAATAATAACATTTATTTCAGACTAAAGACAGTCCATATGAAAAATACTCACACATTACACACACACACACACACAAAAAAAAAAAAAAAAAACTCCAAAAAGCAAACAGTTCCAAGGGCACAAATATTTGGCATACAAGCGCTCTTGAAATGATTTAAAATACCCAGAATTGTAAAAAGCGTCAGAATTCATCAAATTCGCAAAGAGGTAATTCTCCGATTGCAGTAATCGCCTGACAAATGAAAACATGTATTTTCGTTGCAAAGCTTCAAAGGTAGTAATACCAAATGAAACCTGTAATTCACGAGCACTAACAAATCGAGGTAAATTATGAAGAATTCGATAAGCATCATTGTAGGCTACTTTGATTCGATTGTATGACGACTTACGAAAGTTATTCCAAAGATGGCAAGCATAAAAAGGCATACAATAACTGCAAAACAACATATTTTTTACTACATAAGAACACTTAGAAAATTTAGCCTTAAGTTTGTTTGCCGCACAGTAACTAGATCTCACTTGACGAAAAATATCTTCATCATCAGACAAGTTTGCAGAAATTTTGACACCAAGATACGTCACACTATCACAAAAATTAATTACCTTTGTTCCCAAAACAATCTTGGGACTCTGAGAAAGAACAAATCCTTTGGATGGAAAAAGAACACCAACTGATTTTTTACAATTAAATGCAATATTATGAGGCATTGCATAACTGCTACATATGTCGACCAAGTCCTGAAGACCACTGAAACTAGGAGATAATAAACAAATATCATCAGCAAAGAAAAGGTGGTTGACTAGAGCATTGCCTACGACACATCCAGATTTAATAGCATTTAAATTTGTTGACAAATCATTGAGATATAGCGCAAACAGGTACGGGCTTAGCACACCTCCTTGTCTTACTCCATTAGAGACACCAAAAAATTCTGAAAAGTGACTACCCCATTTAATGCACAGCATTTGACTCTTATACCAATACAACAATAAGCGAACGAGGCAGAGTGGAATATTACATAAAATCATTTTTTTGAAAAGCATAAAATGGTCTACTCAATCATAAGCCTTAGAGGCATCAAGAAATGTAGCATATACAGGAGTATCATGCTTGTTATAGAAAGAGACCGCTTGTTTCAGTAAAAACACACACATATCAGTACTATGCTTAGATTTGAAACCGAACTGGTGGTCACTAGACATGCACATAGGAGCAATATGAGCGAGGATAACATGCTCAAACAGTTTCGATATTACCGTGGCCAGCGCAATTGGCCTATAATTAGAAGTATCCTGCACATTTCCATTTCGATTTTTTAAAATAGGATTAATTACTGTTTCCAAGCAATTGGAGGGAATAAAACCATGCATAAGGCACATATTGAAATACAAAGATAAGTACACCACAATACAAGGGACAGCAAAACTCAAATGCTCTGCAGAGATATTGTCAATACCAGTAGCACTACTTAAAGGGAGCTTATGAAGCAGTGGGCGAAGCATCGCAACATCACAGTAAAAATCTTTCATATCAGTAAAATTGCAAACTTGATTGATTTTGGACTCAACAAACAATTTTACATTACTATCACCCTTGCAAGAATTCAGTAAATGAGCATAATGTTCTCTCCACATGTCTGCTGTCTGCTGACCGCCAGAGGCACCTCCAACAGTGGTAGGTAACATACTTCTGCCATACAATGAGAAAGCGTCATTAGTGTACAATCTTTAAGCTGTATACGAATTCTTTTTGTCGGCAGAGGGCGGGGTTAGAAGTTTTGATGAAAGTGGCTTCAAGAGCAGATAGATGAAAAGGTGAGCGGCCTTGGGCAAGAATAGAAAATCTGCTGTCATCATAATGTTGAGCGCAGGTAGGATTTTGTAAAAGATGAAGTCCAATGGCTGAATCAGAAGCAAGAGACTGGGTATTAGTCTGGGTGGAAGATTTGCACCGATGAGCAGGAAGTAAGCGTTTTTGGAAAGAAGAGCAAGAACGGATAGATTTGGGGACATGTTGTTTCATTTTGTCCTGCAGCCTTTGGGAAGTACGGCCTACATACCGACTGTCACAGTGGCATGAGAATTGATAAATCACGTTGCTTTTCTATAAAGCAGGCAGTACGTCCTTGTTGGTAGCGGGGAGAAGCTCCTTGGTAGAGTAAACAACACGTGGTTCGACAGCGGAAAAGCACTGTTTGACAGCAGATTTAACTTACTTTTCAAACCGGGTAGAAACAGAACCGAGCCATGGGAGACGTAAATAAACGGGGCATTTTTCGGGTCCAAATTTGGGCAGAGCGTGAAATTGCTTTATCTTCATAGCCATAAACGACTTGATAACGTGCTCGGGGTATCCATTAGTCAGTAGAATGGACTTGATTTTATCTAGTTTCGATGGCAATCTTTCAGGAGAACAGATGGCAAGAGCCCAGTGAGTTAATATCAGGATTAGGTTGGTTTTGCGTTTCCGAGGACTGAAGGAATTCTAGCGTAGATATTGACTGGTGAATGTGGGTTTCCGATAGATGGAAGTAATGAAATTGGAAGGGGATTTTTCAACAAGAACATCCAGAAATGGGAGAGCCAGGTTGGATTCTTTTTCGAAAGTAAAGCGGAGAGAAGGGTGAAGCGAGTTGAGGCTGTCTAAGAAAAGATCGCATTCATCTTCGTTGCTGAATACTACGTAGGTGTCATCCATGTAGCGGTAATACATCTCCGGTTTCGAAGTGGTCTGAAAAAGTTTAGATTCATAGTAGCCAACAAAAATATTATAAAATGCTTTTTCCTATAATTGCCTATAAATATTCCATTATAAAATGCTTTTTTCCTATAAATAGCCGCTCATTTTTCTGCGCTCTCCATTCTGACGATTTTTCTTGACAAGTGTCAGACGAAAAGCTTCAAAGATATGAACATTTTAATCAAGGTAATTCTCAAGTTCTGTACCACCAACCAACTCTTTAAAGAAAATATAATACTATGTATATAGTAAAACCTCTTTTGCAGAGCAAATGTATTGAAAACCTTGTTTTATCTACACCACCTCAACATCACAAAAAAACTATACAAAAAAGTTGTTTAAAATAATAAACCCCTACAAAAAAAAGTTTTTTTTCAATTATAAAATGCGTTGCAAAGCAACCAAAAAAGTAAACATATCTCCAAAACCTTAAAATGTAGAAAACTATGGGGGTCTGGGGGCAAAGACCCCAGCCGCTGGGCGATTTTTGTAAGTTTTTGGAAAAAAAGCTATTTTAATCCTATTGGATCACATTTCGCACGTGTTCACAGCCATTTGAAAGAACTAAACTTATACCATTTGAAAGCCAATTGAAAAAATTAAATTGTTCAATCTCCCTTTTA
This sequence comes from Trididemnum nubilum, assembly GCA_963965965.1. Lineage (NCBI taxonomy): Eukaryota > Metazoa > Chordata > Ascidiacea > Aplousobranchia > Didemnidae > Trididemnum > Trididemnum nubilum. The sequence goes on along the minus strand of OZ014472.1, from coordinate 29,799,887 downwards.
CTTGCAATTAAATTCCAAAACACGTTTAAAATATTGCATTATGGTGTAAAGTTTTAATTGTGATTTGGTTCATGTAGGGGGAAGTAAGGTGCAATGCCTCCTGCAATATTTTAGCAGTAAATAATAGTCCACTCGAAGATTTTCTTTCAAGATTTTTGTTTTGTCATGAAGTTAACCAGTTACAGGAGTACATGTACGCAGGCGCGTAGCCAGGATTTGGAAAAGGGGGGGGGGCTATTTTGAAAGAGTGAGAAGTGTGCAAACGACCTTGACTCGAATTTTCATTGATCTTGAATCAATTTCAGACGGTTTGTCCGAAACTTGAGGCGAAATGTCTCGGAAAGCTCGGAAATTCAAAGCTTTTTTCCGCCCAAAATTAGGTGATCTCCAAAAAAAAAAGGTCTTCGCCAAAATTCAGAGTGATTTTTTGGCCGAAACCCGAAATTCAAAGCTTTTTTCCGCCCAAAATTAGGTGATCTCCAGATCTCCAAAAAAAAAAAAAAAAAAAAAAAAAAAAAAAAGGTCTTCGCCAAAATTGAGGCTGCTATTTCGTGCGATTTCGCAAATTCAGACGTTTGAGGGGGGGCTGTTTTCGAATGGGGGGCTATTTTCCATTTTTCACAGAAAATCGGCCTCAAAAGCACAAAAAGCATGCGATTTTGCATACTTCACAAGCCAATGGGGGGGCTCGAGCCCCCCCCTGGCTACGCTACTGCATGTACGGCCAAGGGGCCCAGGACCCCTTAATTCAAATTCAATAATTTGTTCAATGAATATTTTCCCTAGCTAATTTTTTTAAAAGTATTTTGTGCGTAAAACCTGGCGAGGTGGAGGTGAATCGGTCTAAAAATGGTAAAAGAGGTGGTTACGCTTACTAACCATGTTATTTGCGGGCCGGATTTACTTTGCGCGGGCCCCCTGGCACTTAGGGGCTTTTTGCAACTGGGCCACCCCCATGGCTACGCCAATGATTTTAAGATAAGATCGCACCCTTAAGTTCTTTCATAAAAAAAACATTTAAAGCAAAATTAAAAAAAAACTTTTTTTCCAAAACGTAGAGAACTCGAGTCAAGTCATTTGAAACTTTTTTGAAACGTTCAAGAATTGCATGACATTATTATGACGTGAACATGTGGTCGTCATTATTATTGCTTACTTTTGTACGCGTAAATCCTAAGTAAAAGAAACTGCAATTCCGGTCAACGCAACACAATGGCTATGCTCTTGTTATATTTATCATTGCTAGTATTTCAATTGGGGGTTTGCATTGTCCATAGTCGGGCAAGTTAATGCAAAACGTTAGGTTCGTTAACCACTAGTCCGTTAATAAAGTCCGTTAATTTGTTAACATTTTGCGTGTAATTTACAGTTCGTTTTATTTACTCGCTTCTATAACAGGTATTGACGCTGTTGAGCAGATTAAGGAAATATTTATTGCTATGGTGGTCTTTTTGTGCTTTGGAAGTTACTTTTTTAAGTCTAATCTAATTTCAAGATAGAAATAAGTTCAAATGCACAACGAAGCTGCGATTGGAAAATCTTTGAAAATTGCGAACAGCGATAATTAATAGACCTCTGAGGCTGCAGCTTATTATTTGTCACAAAAAAGAGCTCCTATCTTCGCTTTCTTCTGCAAAAGTCGTGCTAATACGCAACAAGTGCTACCAGTGCAAATTGGTTTGTATTGGTACGATGAATGAATGGTGCAAGATATTAACGATAAAAACCTTTACGGAAGTTAATTTAGTCCGTTAACAGAGCTTAACGGAAGTTAATTTAGTCCGTTATCATGAAAAAACTTTTTAACAGAACAACGAGTTCAGGAAAAAGTTAGCTTTATTATTTACGGATTAACGATTAACGGGCTTGTGCCCACCTATGGCATTACCGCTTGAGTCATAGCATTAAGTTTATAATAAAGTTAAATGAGGGCCTGGGGTTGCAACTTTTTGACAAAACTCTTAGATTTCTCACAGATTTTGCATATAAATTGTTAAAAATTGGAATTAAGGGGTTCCTGGCCATAGACCCTTGGTCTTCTGTCAGGGGCGCTGGGGCTCCTTGGTTGTCAGTTAGAGGCTCCGAGGCCCCCTGGTTGTCGGTTAGGGGCCCCAGGGCCGCGTGGTTGCTAATCAAGGTCCCTGGCGCCCCCTGGTTGTCAGTTAGCGGGCCCCAGAGCCCCCTGGTTGTCAGTTAGAAACCCCGGGGCCCCCTGGTTGTTAGTTAGGGGCCCTGGGGCCCCCTGGTTGTCAGTTCGGGATTCCGGGGCCCCCTAGCTATCAGTTAGGGGTTTCGGGGCCCCCTGGTTGTCGGTTAGGGTTCCCAAGCTTTCTGTTTGTTAATTAGAGGCTCTGGAGCCCCTGATCGTCAGTTGAAAGCCCCGGGGCCCCCTGGTTGTCAGTTAGGGGCCTTAGGGCTCCCTGGTTGTCGGTTAGGGACCCTGGGGCTCTCTGGTTGTTAGTTAGGGGCACTGGGACCCCTGGTTGTCAGTTAGGGGCCCCGAGGCTCCCTGGTCGTCAGTTAGGGGCCCCGGGGTCCCGTGGTTGTCGGTTAGGGGTCTCGGGGACCCCTAGTTGTTAGTTAGGGGCCCCCTGGTTGTTAGTTAGGGGCCCTAGAGCCCCCAGGTTGTCAGTTAGGGGGCCCCGGGGCCCCCTGATTGTTAGTTAATGGCCCCCTGGTTGTTAGTTAGGTGCCCTGGGGCTCCCTTGTTGTCATTAATGTTGTTGCTAATTACTGTTATGTGCGTAATTACTAAAAAAATCTGCAACTAAACATCGCTAGGCTATTTTGTCATAATTTTTTATCATTGGTGGCATTTTATTAGAGGAGCCCGGGGCCCCTGCCCCCCCTAGCTACGCCTATGCTCTTTTCCAATTCCACCTATTTTAGAAAAAAAGTTTGTTTTTTACATTTTAAGGTTGTGGAGATGTGTTTACTTTTTTGGTTGCTTTGCAACGCATTTTATAATTGAAAAAAAAACTTTTTTTTGTAGGGGTTTATTATTTTAAACAACTTTTTTGTATAGTTTTTTTGTGATGTTGAGGTGGTGTAGATAAAACAAGGTTTTCAATACATTTGCTCTGCAAAAGAGGTTTTACTATATACAGTATTATATTTTCTTTAATTTCGCTGTAATTGGAGTCCATTTATGTTTTTTTCAATTTGGTTGATGTAATAGTCTATTTAGGTTTTATGATGATTTTGGTTTTAAAGTATACGCTGATTGTTTTTAGATCTAACTGCTGATGCCCCGCTGGGGTGAAATCGATTTTAGCAAATAAAAGAGTAGTATGTAATTTACGACTGATTTCGTATATGCCCGATAAGCTAGTAGCTATATTATTTTACTCATCCCTAAATGCGAAGTTGTCGGAATTTCTTCTTTCTTCTGCTGTGTGTGATTTTGATCCAAAACATGGTCCCAAACAATAACTTTGGCTTGATTTGAGCACACAAAAGGTTTGAGCACACAAACGGTGGGCGAAGACCTTTTTTTTGACCTTCACCTGATTAAACCGGACTAAATTTGAGTGAAGATTTTTTTTTTTTTTTGGTCTTCACCTGATTTTGAGCAGGAAAACGGATTAATTCTGGGTGGAAAATTTTTCATTTTGGTTTTCAATGTTCTCAAATTTTCTGAATTTCCTGGCCCCCCCGTTTCGAAAATCCTGCGTACGCTACTGCTCACCTAGACATAAGCCTAGCTAATACTGACACTTGGCAGCAAGGCTTGGTAAGGAATGGAAGATGATTTTTCCATATTCCATGCTGGCAATTTTCTTCCATTCCATTCCCATTCATACGAAAAATCTTCCATTCCATACCAAAATTTTCTTCCATATTCCATTCCATACTTCCATACCAAAAAACTTTTTGACTGGAAGCAACGCAACGTATTTTTTGCACCTTTGCAAAGTTGTAAGCAACCACTAGTAAACGTTCGCGTAACAGTACAAAGATGCAACAACCGGTATCTGATATGCACATTGCACATGGTTTGATGCATAGACGTAGCCAGGATTTTGGATTGGTTGGGAGGCCAAACCGCAAATCACGTGCAATGACGTCATCAGAAATTTTCAAAAAGAGAGGACAAAGAATGAAAGATCAGAAGGTGGGGGTCTGGTTTGGCCTGCAACAAAGATTTTGCTAAAAGGGAAGGACTAGAACCGCAAGTTAAAATGTTTTACAAATATATCAAAATTGGGAGACGTGGTGAGCAAATTAGTGCAACTCAAACAAGTCACAGACGAGACGTGGGGGCAAAGCTCCTAGCCGCCAGAGGCTATGGGGGTCTGGGGGAGAAGCCCCCAGCCGCTGGGAGATTTTTTGTAATTTTTGGAAAAAATTAATTAAAATGCCTTTTGGATCACATTTTGCACTTTTTCAGAGCCATTTGAAATAAAATTTTTGAGATTTAAAAGCCAATTGAAAAAATTCCTTCCTTTACTTCAGGTCAAGTCCAAAACACGTTTAAAATCTTGCATTTTGAGGTTAAATTTTGTGATTTGGCTCAGGTTAGGGGAAACAAGGTACATAATAGCCTTGTGCGGGAGATTTTTGTTTCGTCATAAAAATAACCAATTTTAGGAATATATGTACGACCAGGGACCCTGCCACCCTTGATTCACATTCAATAATTTGTTCAATAAGCGTTTCGCTAGCTAGTTTTTTTTTCAAAAGTACAGTGTATTTTGTCGCGTGAAAACTTCGAGGTGGAGGTGGATTGTTATTTAAAGTTGGTAGGTGGTGGAGGTGAATTTTAAAGTTATTTTGAAGTTGTTGCATTAGATGCAATGGATGGTTGCTAATCATGTTATTGTAATATAAAACTAGCTGGGAGACTAAAACATATTGTTGCATAAAAAAGTTATATATAAGAGCCAGTGATTGCACATTTTAGAACAAAAACACTGAATTTCTTCCGGCTTGTACGTTTAAATTGGTTGGCAAAAAATTAAATTGAGGGAGCCCGAGTCGCCTGGTCGTCAATATTAGTAATTGCTGTTATGCGCGTGTACTGTTGCACTCGAAAAATTCTGAAAGAAACTGAAACTGAACAAGCAATAGGCTTTTTGTCATCATTTGTTTCGTTGATAGCAGGGTTGGAAAAATTACTTGTTTTTGCTTTAATTACAATTACAAATACAATTTACAACCTAAAGTTAAGACTTTTTTGGTCTTCACCTATATTTGGCCGAAAAATGTTGCAAAAATCCCCAAAGTACAAGGGGCCCCGTGCAATGTAAATCCCGTCCGAGCAAAAACATGGTTAGTCGGCGTAACCATACATTGTGCCATTTTTCAGCAACAATTAACCTTCACCTTGCCAGTTTCTACACCAAAAAAATCCTTTAAAAAAAAAGCAAAGGAAAATGCCCTTTGAACAAATTATTGAATTTGAGCTGAGTGGACCTGGGCCGTTGGGCCCCCTGGCCATACATGTATTCCTATAAATTGTCATTTTCATGACAAAGCAAAAATCCTAAGGCAAATCTTCGAATGGAATATTATTTACTGCTAAAATATTGCACGAGGCAGTGCACCTTACTTCCCCCTACCTGGACTAAATTACTTTCAAGATTTAACATCAAAATTCAAGATTTTAAACGTGTTTTGAACTTAAATTGCAAGCAAATGAGGGTTGAACAATTCAATTTTTTCAACTGGCTTTCAAGTGTTAAAAATCTAGTTCTTTCATATGGCTTTAAACACCTGCAAGATGTGATCCAATGACATTGACATAGCTTTTTTTTTCCAAAAAGTTACTAAAAATCACCTAGCGGCTGGAGGTTTCCCCCCCCAGACCCCCGTCTGTGATGCGTTTGAGTTACACTAATTTACCCCGCGCGTCTTCCAAACTTAGATATTTTCGCTTTTTAACTTTTCATTCAACCTTCTTCCTTAGCAAAATTCCGCTAAGTGCCAAATTGGGCCACGACTTCTAATTTTCCATTCGACAATATCATTTGCCTCATAAAAATTTTCTCTTTTGGAAAATTTCTGATGACGTCATTACATGTGATTTGTGGTTTGGGCCTCCCTCCCAATCAAAAATCCTGGCTAAGCCTATGTTAGTGCTAGTTATGATTAGAATAGGTGCTAAGTTTAGGTTATGAATGTGATTACCCGATCTCCAAAACTAACTTTAACTATCCCTAATCAACTTTGATGTTCGGTTTGTGTCGTCAATTGCCATTGCAACCGGTGGAAAATATCGATATCGATTTGCAACCGGAGGAAAATTGATATTGTTCAAGCACATTTTGTTATCATCTATCTTGGTGAATAATAAAGTAATTGTAATTGAAAATAGGCAGAAAATTTTTCAATTACAATTACAATTATCGACTTTTGAAAATTTTCAATTACCATTTCAATTACAGCAAAATCGTGTAATTAATTAAATTTTACCAATTACTATTATAATTTTTCCAAGCCTGGTTGATAGCATTTCAATTGGAGGGGGAGGCCGGCCTCCTGGTGACGCCTATGGTTTAAAGATTACCGTACAAGTTTGCCGTCACATCAACTATAAAATTTGGCATAACCAAACTGCTAAAAAACATTTACCATTATAAAAATACCAAGTTTTAACACCATAAAAAATTACAATAAGCTTAAAAACTGAAAATATAAATAAAATTAAGCTAAAACGGGCATGAAGTAGCAAATACGAATTTGACGATGGAAAAATATAAATATATGACGGCAAATTGTCAATCTCAAAAAAAAAGAAGAAGTAAAACCTGTCAAAGTCGTCAACTATAACATCAATGCTGCAAATTGCAATGTACTTGGTATGATGCAATACGTGCTCTGTTTGCGCAATTTACACAACCAAAGTACTGCGATTTGTCGAGAAATAATACGCGTAAATATTGAAGTTGAATAGGCTCACTTCTGTGGCAATATTATTTATCACTACCCGACATCCATTGATTATTTTTTGTAAATACAATGCTAGAAATCTAGCATGGAATTGGTATGGAAGTATGGAAGATTGGATTTCATTCCATTCTTGAAATCTTCCATTCCATTCCATTCTGGCATGGCATATTCCACATTCCATACCGAAATTTCCATTCCATTCCATTTTCAATTCCATTCCAAACCATACCCTGACAAGAGTAGAAGCTAGCTTTTCAAAAGTCACGCAAGTAACCGCTATCAAGCATAACCCTCTATTGCTTTTTTCTCTTACATTTGGTTTGAATACGGCATTTGACAATGCAACGTTGTGACTGGCGTAGTCTAGTGGTTAACGCATTCGCCTTCCAACCATCGTAGTCGGATTCAAATCGCGCTCGGGTTCCAATCGCGCATAGTGAAATTACACAGAGTGGTCTCGGAGTAATAAGAAATTGTAAAGGAGATGCTCGAAGCGTTCTTTTTTTCCTTGAAAACCTTGCATTACAGTTAGGGTTGGAGCAGCGATGCCAGCATACACTACTCTATACATGGACTTGCAACTGATGACGCCACGGTTTTATTAATTGGCGAATACTCGGTAACGCAAATGAGTTTTGTTTTCAAATTTGAAACATTAGTTTCTTGAATTTTTTAACATTTTTTAGTATTTTTTCTCGACAAATATAGACTTTAATAAAATGGTTACAAATATGCGTTTCAAAACATGCATTAAGACACGTTACACTTGACTGCACACCGTAGATTTTCAGTTTGTGTTGAAGTTGTCTGCTTGGAGTTGCCTAGTGTGTTTACATTTTCGGCTGATAAGGCTAGTTAAAACGTCTTTTAAAGTTCTGTGTGTGTTATTTTTTTAAAGATATTGAGCATTTTAACAATTTTGTGAAGGCTAAACTTTTTGTGTGGAAAGAACTATAGGTACAAGTGTAGGCTGTAGGGCTAATAATGTCAGGGTCAAATTGCTGTATTCCTGGGTCCTCTTAAACCTGCAAAACTAAGGGTATTAGAATGCGCTTGTTAATTACAATAAGAAATCAAGGATTTGCCAGAAACAATAAAGAAAAAGATCGTAGAACAGCTTTGACACCTATTATTCTGTCTCTTCGGGACTCCTCCAAAGGTGACAGAATCAAAGAGTTGCTTCACAAAGAAGTGTACGTACCACAAGAACTTTTCTGTGAGTAGGGCCAATTATTTTCTGATGTGGTTTTATTAAATTAGTAATAGACCTATGCCTACTTTAATAACTAGCCTACTGTACTGTAGCTTCTACCAGAACAGTTTGCTGTTTTTCGGTAGTTCTATCGCACAGAATTTTAGCACAGATCATTGTCGTGAATCGTTTCTTGACAGTAGTGTCGTAATCTAATTCTGAAAAAGCTTTTCACGTGTTTAGAGAAATATAGAGTTTATTTGTTCAAACTGGTAGAAAAATGATAATGGTAACAATTGCTTACTGCTATGGGATGAAGAAAAAATAGCAATTTTAGTTGCATATAGACTTACAAAACATATATACGAGGTCTGTTCAAAAAGTTCGTAGACTGTTTGAACTGCGCAGCTCTCATTTGTTCCAGGTGCATTCGCTTGGTGTCGCTAGGTTCACAGAGATCAGCTGATTATGACGCCATTTTCTGATTGCAGATATCTTTATTTTAGTGCTGGTTATGTTCAGTTACGTTAAGGGTAGTTTTTTAGTTCGTCGGATTTTAAGTTTTACAAATTTTTTTCAAAATGAATAACTTGAAAGAGCAACGATTTGCTGTGAAATTTTGTGTCAAGCTGGGAAAATCGACTACGGAAACGTTTGCCATGCTTAACACGGCTTACGGTGATGTTGCCATGAAGCGAGCGACATGTTTCAGGTGGCATAAACGTTTCAAGAATGGTCAGCTGTCTGTTGAAGATGATGAGCGTTCTGGACGTCCTTCCACATCAACTGATGACCCACACATTGATGAAATCAACACGCTGGTGCGAGCGAATCGACGTCTGACTGTAAGAGAGCTTGCTGAAGAATGTGGGATCTCGGTAGGCTCTTGTCACCACATTTTGACGGAAGAATTTAAGATGCATCGCGTTGCTGCAAAATTTGTGCCACGTCTGATGACAAGTGATCAACAAGCTCATCGTGTTCAAGTCTGTCAGGATTTACTTGATTACTCAGAAAATGATAAAGAATTCTTGTCGAAGATCATAACAGGTGATGAGTCATGGGTTTATGGTTATGACGTGGAAACAAAGGTCCAATCTTCACAGTGGACGAACAAAACATCCCCAGACCCAAAAAAGCTTGCCAAGTTCGATCCAAAATCAAGGTGCTGCTCACAGTTTTTTTTTATGCTAGTGGAGTTGTCCACCACGAGTACCTTCCTGAAGGCTCCACAGTGAACCAGACCTACTACATTAAAGTTTTGAAAGTCTGAGTGATGCCATCCGACGAAAAGGCCAGAATTGTGGACGAGTGGTGACTGGTTTTTCCATCATGACAACGCTCCAGCCCATTCAACCCTCAGAACTCGTGAGGTTTTGGCCAAACATTCCATCACTGTTCTTCCCCACCCCCCTTACTCACCTGACCTTGCTCCATGTGATTTATTTTTTTCCCCATGCTCAAAAGACCTTTGAAAGGAAGAAAATTTGAGACCATTACCGAGATTAAGGCAAATGCGACGAAGGAGCTCAAGGGCATTAAAAAAGAAGCGTACCTAGACTGCTTCCGCAAGTGGAAACACCGCTGGTGTAAGTGTGTGCGTTGGGAAGGAGAGCACTTTGAAGGAGACCCAGACCTGTAACTGCTGTAGAAAGTACATTTTGTGTTATAACGTCTGTCTACGAACTTTTTGAACAGACCTCGTATATAGTTTTCACAATGCGATAGCAAGTTCATTAAACACATTAGCACAAAAAAGAAAATGGAAAGTTAACGTGAATACAGGAATTTGTGGTTTGGTTAATTGTTGTAGCCTACCGTTAGTGACCAGGGAATATCGAAGAACCTGAAAGTTTTCGAACTCACCGCTAGTCAGCTAGTCATGATATACCTGTCAACAATGTGGTATAAGTTACAGAAGTGTTTTTATGCAAAATAATGGATAAGATGTACTTGGCTAACTTTTAATCGTTTCATGCTCTAGTAGGGTATTTATAGATATCGCACTGTTGCAAAACCGCTCTGTGGCTTAGTGAATACAGCGTCTGCCTTTGGAGCGGTAAATTCGAAGTTCGACTATGAGTCTGGTCAAACCTAAGACTTGTAAATTGGTATTCACAGCTTCCCTGCCTGACGTTCAGCATTAAAGGGACAGTGTGAAGAACAAGCTGGCATGTTTACTTGTTGTGCTGTTAGGAAGGGCATATAGCGGGATTCCCCCATCTTTGAGTGGTAGGCAGGTGGCAGCTTGACTCGAAGACCGCAAGGTCGCTTCGCTGTCTCCTGGCCGAGGTAACTCAGCAAATAAAATCAATAAACTTCACTATAATATGTGGCCTACTACAGCAGCTATAGGCCTAGTATGCGCAAAAGCAGCTGCTTCAGCGGCCATCGCGAAAATTATTTTGCTCTTTTCGTCAGCAACAGAAAATCTGCGGTGTTGCTCACCACGTGTTGAGAGTGGGAGTTGGCTAGTCAGGCGAAGTACCGGTACCGTTAATTCTCGCTTATGGTGATAGCTCAAACATAGTAATGAAAAGAATGCAAAAGAAATAAGCTTAAGAACGCCAAGAAGTTGGCCGTTTTTTTGTTTCACAAGCAGTAAACAAAGGCCTAACCACATTCTCGTTCGTCTAGTCCCGCAACATTGACTTCAAATTGCATCGTAGAGTTTGCTTTGACCACGGCATCCATAACTTTTATGAGCACCACAGCAGCATCTTTCTGAGGTAGATTGAGTATGCGATAAGCTTCTTCATACATGGATGAGTATTAACCGTAGAAAGTACTTGAATTCGGTTTCCTTCAATAGGACAAGATTAATTCGCTGAGTGATTCCGAGTTGTCTTCCAAAGAATTTTTCAGCAGTTCAATTACAATTTTTTCCAAAAATTCACGAGTCAATTTCACTATTTATTGCAGGTCTTCCGAGGTGATACTGATCTGGTAATTAATACTTTGTTGCTCCTTTTCGTGTGACTTTAGCTCCATAGCAGATATGAAAGTCTTATCGCAATGCGAGATGGAATCCAAAATTTCAAGGTCTGCTGTAATCCAGTCATCGTTCATATAACTTTTTTCTAAAAGCTACCTATATCTACCTAAAATCTACCTATATAGGCTGTAAGAGCTAGTGCTCAGTAGCCTATTGCATGCAAAACTTTCCGAATCTACTACGTGCATTGAAGCATATCGTGTCTGATTACGTCATAATGAGTTGCTAGCCCATATACATAGTAGTCTATGATGCCAGCCTGTGAGATAGCAATTACATGACAGCAGCTTTTTCACTTATGAAAGGGATGTAAAAGCGATGTACCTTTAGTCCTTTATGCTTGATTGCGGCTGCCTGCGTGAGTTTTGAATGACTAACTTCTCGTGTTAGTTTTGTTGCTGCCAAGCAGGGCATGACAAGAAGCTAGCCGATAAAATTTACGTAAGCAACCGCAATCAAGCCTAACGGTACGTCCTTTACAAGCTTTTGATGTTGGCGATGGACTTGAGCATAGTAGGCCTTCTACAGTAGTCTGGTAGTAGCTAGCATTACAAAAAGTAATGCAATGCAATGCAATGCAGTACAGAGTCGACTGAGTGACTGATAGAGAAAGAGTTTATTTTTTATAGTAACAACAGAATAACAGTAGCTTAGCCTTACTTACTACTGTCAATGTATAACTCAAAACTGCTAACTATGTTGCAGCAGTGTTGTAGCACTCACTGTCAGAGGCGAGCTACTTGTATCAGGCAGGCTATTTAACAGTTTAAACAATACTGACAGACGTTTTGTAGCCTATAAAAGTTTTATTACAGCTTAGTTAGAGGGCTAGATAAAGATAAAACCTTTGATTATCTGATTTGGTAAAATTGAGCAGTTTCAGTGTAGTGATTAGGCTATAAAAATTGCTTTTCCACAGCTTGAGTTGCATGTTCCAGATTTGCTTAACCAGCAGTAGAGTAGAGTAATTTGGTAGAATTGGAATAATCAATAAAAATGTATTGCCAATTCTTCATTTGCATGGCCTACTTGTTGTAGTTGAGATTGTAAAAAGTTGTTTCGATGGAGAATCTGCCAAACAGAATGTAAAACCAGGGATATACTTAAAAGGGATGACCGACTACCATTGTTAATTGTTCTCGTCACGCATGAGTAATGTTCAAATTTTTGATCAAATTTCTAATCAAAATGCATTGTTTCTTATGGAGCGAGTTGGAGAAAGATGGATTATTTTTGTTGTATTTTTGCTGGTGGATAGTCTAGGACTCTAACGAACTTGAAAATGGTTTGTTATTAATATTATGTATTTGAAAATGCGTAAAGCGGAATGTTGAAATGAGAATGACAGCATTGGCGAATAGGCTAACCTATCATCTTGCAATAGCATAGCATGGGTTATGAATGGGGGCAGCTGAGAACGTTGATATACTGTCAAAAAAAGGCAAGGGTCATAGTATTTTAACCCTTCCTATCTCGCTCGCTCGCAAAATCGCAAACAAAATGAAGTGGAGGCGTAATTCAGCGCCATTCGAGCCTAAAAATTGGCTAATGCGGTAGACCAATGGGAGAGCATAACAGGGGCAGTTAGTGAGAAGTTATTGCAGTATCTTGGTACTTGGAATCTTTAAGTTGACTGTACATTTAATTGCAGTGAACGCTTCTGTTTGAAGGCGAAGCTCGCTGCAATGCGGTGTTTAAGGCTACTTTGAAATATCATCAACCAGGTACCGGATACAACAGAATCAAAACAAAAAAGTTCAGAATAAGCTAGTTTCAGAATAATCATACGCCTACGGTTTGCGTTCGATTAATTACTCTTGCTGCAAGATGATTTAATAAAATCACGTTTGCATACAAGCTACCAGCAATGCACTCGATTGCAGTGTTTTCTAGGCCGCTCCTATTGCAAGTTCGTACCCAGAAGAAAGGGCCAAGCATGATAACTTGAGCCCTATCTGGAAAAGTTTCACGTTTACAAAAAGTGGATGGTATCAAAATGTTTTGCCTCTTTATCAAAAGTTTAACTTATTGAATCTACAAAATGTACATAAATTTGGGACTTCCAAATTCATACATAATCAAATCAATCAGCGTCTATCTCGAAATTTTAATAATTATTTCACTTTGGCAAAATTCTCGCACAATCGGCAAACTCGTTCTACGGCATCCTTGAATTTAATAATTCCTCTTTACAAAACCAAAAAAACGCAGCAATTAATTAAATATTCCGGTGCGAAAATTTGGAATTCCATTCCCAATAATACTAAAGACCTCTCATATAAAAAGTTTTTTAAAGAAAGCAAAGAAATTCTTTTGAACTCCTTGTGTTAATTTTCTTGTGTCTATATTTTCAAATTATAAAGTAGTGACTTGAAAAATGCTTGTATATTACGCGTATATAATCTTCCAAAAATTATAAGTTATTATCTAAATTATTTTCTAAAAATACTAAATTTTAGTAACTCTTAGCCAGCACATTACTATTGTAGCTCTTGTTTTGTCTTTTCTTTTTTTTTTTTGTCTTTTTTTTTTCTGTATTTTCAGTTTTTGCTTCCTGGTGTTTTTTTTATGTCAGTTCGTTGTAGCTCGAAAAAAGATGCCATATCTTTTGTTATGGTTTTCCAGAGTGGCTGCAGACTCGAAGACCTCGCGGTCCCTTCGCCATCACTCAGGCGCTGCTTCATTAATAATAACACTATTCGTTCTCTCTTTTATCTGTTTTGTTTTTTGTTTATTTAGTGGCGTCAATAAACAAACTTGAACTTGTTATAGTGGTGTTGTGTAGTGACACACCATGTTAGCAATTAATCATGTCTCCGACAATCTTAGAACCAAAATATATCCTACTTTGGCCTAGGACTAGCTTTTTTGATCTCTACCTCATGTTTGAAAATTGGCCCCAAATTTTTGCCGAGGACGGTTTTATTTTTTATCTTCTTAAAAATGTACGAAATTTGTTGAGCCCTGTTTGAACTTTTCTGAGTCCCGTTTGAACGATTAACGCATCTCGCTATGAACCTACCGTCCTACACGGTTTTATCGTACGGCCTGTCCAAACCATGACCACCACTGCAATCATTTTGTAAGTTTGATTTTAGTGTATTTAAAAAATAAATAAAATGGCTTGTGAAATTCAATAAGTGTTGTCAAGCCATTGTTCGTGTCAAACCAGGTTGAACTGCAAATCTATCACATTTAATCTTGCTGAGCTGAGAAGACATTCAAAAACTGAATAAGAGTGGTTTCTAGAACCATCTGGTCTACCGGGCATGACGATCGATACTATAGGTAGGCTAGCCTACTAACTGTTCTTCCGGTAAAAGGCGTACGATTAGCATAACGCTAATTTATTATCTTGACGTTTCGCTCAGCTGAAAACGCCGAGCATCCTCAGAAGTTGAGTTGGAGGAGTGTCGAGCACTCCTCCAATACTAGCACAAACAGTACATACCGCAGATAAGTTAGTACAAAATAAATATCAAAAGAACCGAATAAATTTAATGAGTTATGGATGATTATAACGTCATAATGATCAACTTGCGAGCTAGGGCTAATTCAACTAAACGTAAAAATTCAATTGCTTGACTGTGATGAAACGAGAGAACGTGGCTAAGTCATATATGGTAAAAAAAGAAATTAGCAATAAAACAACATTTACTGAGCACTTTTGGCTAAAGATCGGTACACTGATGGCAATGTTTCACCACCCGAGTGGTTGATAACGTTAGTGTGGGCATTGATAAACCAACTTTCAGCAATTAACCGTCTACGATAACTATTAACATATTTTAAAACAGTGGATTCTTCCCAATTAATACGATGATCAAACAACATTAAATGTTTACATAAAGCGGATTTTTCTGATTCCGCATTTTTGACAGCTCTATTATGTTCTGCTACACGACTTTTTAAATTATACGACATGACAAAACTCTTCGTACACAAATCTACCGCAAACCCACCCACACAGACAGATACCTTCACTTTGATTCTCATCATCCTCAGCACCAGAAACTCGCAGTTACCAAGACACTACATGACAGAACTAACACACACAACACCATCCCAGCAGATGCGCGACACGAAGCCACCCATTTTCTGTCTGTTCTACAACTCAACGGTTTCCCTCTCCGGCACTCCTACCCCATCCCCAAGGTCCAACAACGGAACACAACACAGCATCTTAAGCACTTCACCTTATGTACAAGGTACTTCAGAACGTATCGGTCGTATTCTTAACGAAGCTGGTGTGAAAGTTGCGATGAAGCCGGTTAAAACCATTGGTACATTCTTACCTCACCCAAAGATCCTATTGCAGAGCATGAAAAGAGTCGATTAGTTTATAAGATACCTTGTGCTGATTGTGAGTTTGTGTATGCGGGGCAAACGAAACGGGATTTAAAAAGTCGTGTAGCAGAACATAATAGAGCTGTCAAAAATGCGGAATCAGAAAAATCCGCTTTATGTAAACATTTAATGTTGTTTAATCATCGTATTAATTGGGAAGAATCCACTGTTTTAAAATATGTTAATAGTTATCGTAGACGGTTAATTGCTGAAAGTTGGTTTATCAATGCCCACACTAACGTTATCAACCACTCGGGTGGTGAAACATTGCCATCAGTGTACCGATCTTTAGCCAAAAGTGCTCAGTAAATGTTGTTTTATTGCTAATTTCTTTTTTTACCATATATGACTTAGCCACGTTCTCTCGTTTCATCACAGTCAAGCAATTGAATTTTTACGTTTAGTTGAATTAGCCCTAGCTCGCAAGTTGATCATTATGACGTTATAATCATCCATAACTCATTAAATTTATTCGGTTCTTTTGATATTTATTTTGTACTAACTTATCTGCGGTATGTACTGTTTGTGCTAGTATTAGAGAAGTGCTCGACACTCCTCCAACTCAACTTCTGAGGATGCTCGGCGTTTTCAGCTGAGCGAAACGTCAAGATAATAAATTAGCGTTATGCTAATCGTACGCCTTTTACCGGAAGAACAGTTAGTAGGCTAGCCTACCTATAGTATCTAAGTAGACATTTTATCTGAGACCGATGCAGCTGAATTATCGGTAGGCTTACAGTAACATACTAACAGTAATAAAATGCAGTAATGGCGTTTAGAAATGGTTATATATTACCATTTAAGAATTTAAAATACAGTCTGTGGCTGGGTTACAGTAATTAGCAAAATTAAGCAACTAGTTAAACAATTACAGTATATGTGCGTATAGATTTGAAGCCGATAGATTCACTTCTTGAATGCTTTCTCTCCATAAACTTAGCGTGTCGGCTGTCATGATCAAAGTCAAACGTAAGCTAGGAGGTCCAAAAAATATTCAGAAATCAGAACATACTTTTATTAGCTAAATAATATAAGTTACAGCATTATTTTGAGTTCGTGTTGAAATAAAGAAAATAAGAAGCAACAAAGCGAAATAGCAGCAATTTTTTAATTTTAAAAATATCAGGAAGTATAAGTGTTTAAGCGAAAAAGAAAACCAGGTTATTTAAGGCATTTGACAAACGCTTTGATAGCATGTCGGGTGATCATGATTTTTGCTTCATATTTTCCTGATATTGGCATATGCTCTGCTCTTTGCAAAAGTTCTGATGCTGATCTTTATCTTTACACATATCACTCTTAAATCTTCCAACTTGTAACTTATCTATAGTTGGCAGCTCCGTTGCGTTGTGCAGTCAAGCTGATCAATTACTAAAAAACTTACAATAGTTCTGAAAAAGAAAAAAAAATCGGCAATTGATTGAAGATAATTTTCCAAGAAGTTACAGTATCAGGACCTATCTAGCCTAGCGAACACTGCAATCGAGTGCATTGCTGGTAGCTTGCATGCATAGGCGTAGCCAGGATTTTTGATTGGGAGGGGGCCCAAACCACAAATCACACGCAATGACGTCATCAGAAATTTTCGAAAAAGTAATTTTTTGTGGGGCAAAGATATCGTAGAATGGAAGATCTGAAGCCGTAGCCTCATGGCACTTTGCCAGGATTTTGGTAAAGGGAGAGGGCGAAAACTAATTGTTGAAAAGTGTAAAAGTCTAACTTGGAAGACGTGTTGAGTAAGCTAGTGTACTCAAACGTATCAAAGACGGGGGTCTGGGGGCAAAGCCCCCAGCCGCTGGGCGATTTTTGTAAGTTTTTGGAAAAAAAAGCTATTTAAATCCCATTGGATCACATTTCGCACGAGTTCAGAGCCATTTGAAAGAACTAGATTTTTAACATTTCAAAGCCAATCGAAAAAATTTAGTTGTTCAATCCTCTTTCTGCAATTAAATCCCAAAACACGCTTAGAATCTTGCATTATGGTGTAAAATTTTAATTGTCAGTGATTTGGTCTATAGGGGGAAGTAACGAACATTGCCTCCTGCAATACTTTAGCAGTAAATAATTAAGTTCATAATAACGTTAAACGAGGGCCTGGGGTGGCAACTTTTAGGTCAAAACTCTTAGATTTCTCACAGGTTTTGCATATAAATTGTAAAAATTTGCATTAAGGGGCCCTGGCCCGGGAACCTTGGTTGTCAGTCAGGGGCCCTTGGGCTCCCTGGTTGCCAGTTAAAGGCCCCGTAGCCAGTTAGGGACTCCAGGACCCCTTGGTTGTTGGTCAGGGGCCCTGGGGCTCCTTGGTCGTCAATTAGGAGGGCCCCGGGGGTCGGTTAGGGAGCTCCTGGCCCCCTGGTTGTTGGTTAGAGGCCCCCTGGTTGTTAGTTAGGGCCCTGGGGCTCCCTGGTTGTAAGTTAGGGGCCCCGGGGCCCCCTGGTTGTCAGTTAGGCACTCCGGGGTCCCCTGGTTGTTGGTTAGGAGCCCTGGGGCCCCCTGGTTGTCGGTTAAGGGCTTGGGCCCCCCTGGTTGTCAGTTAAAGGGCCCCCTGGTTGTTGGTTAGGGTCCCTTGGTTGTTAGTTAGGGGCCCTGGGGCCCCTGGTCGTCAGTTATGGGCCCCCTGGTTTTCAGTTAGGGGTTCCGGACCCCTGGTTGTCGGTTAAGGATTCCAGGGCCCCCTAGTTGTTAGTAAGGGCCCCCTGGTTGTTAGTTGGGGGCCCCGGGACTCACTTGTTGTCATTAATATTATTGTTAATTACTGTTATGTGCGTAATTACTGAAAAAAAACTGCAACTAAATATCGCCAGGCTATGTTGTCATAACTTTTTGTCGTTAGTGGTATTTTGATTGGGGGGGGGGCCGGGCCCCCTGGCCCCCCCCCTGGCTACGCCTATGCTTGGATGCAAACGTGATTTTATTAAATCATCTTGCAGTCAAGAGTAATTAATCGAACGCAAACCGTAGGCGTATGATTATTCTGAAACTAGCTTATTCTGAACTTTT
The DNA here is from genome assembly GCA_963965965.1 of Trididemnum nubilum. Lineage (NCBI taxonomy): Eukaryota > Metazoa > Chordata > Ascidiacea > Aplousobranchia > Didemnidae > Trididemnum > Trididemnum nubilum. The sequence continues at coordinate 29,781,462 of OZ014472.1, read as the reverse complement.
TTGTTTTGATTCTGTTGTATCCGGTACCTGGTTGATGATATTTCAAAGTAGCCTTAAACACCGCATTGCAGCGAGCTTCGCCTTCAAACAGAAGCGTTCACTGCAATTAAATGTACAGTCAACTTAAAGATTCCAAGTACCAAGATACTGCAATAACTTCTCACTAACTGCCCCTGTTATGCTCTCCCATTGGTCTACCGCATTAGCCAATTTTTAGGCTCGAATGGCGCTGAATTACGCCTCCACTTCATTTTGTTTGCGATTTTGCGAGCGAGCGAGATAGGAAGGGTTGAAATATCATGACCCCAGTGGCGTAGCCAGGGGGGGAGCGGGGGGGGCTATAGGCCCCCCATTGGCCTGCCGACCAAAATGCAGAATAAGGAAAATACCACCTTTTTAGCATTTCTAAGACTGTCTTTTGCACTGGATTAGACTATTTTGAAACGTTTATTTAAGGGGGGGGGGCTAATGAACTGCCGACCAAAATGCAGAATAAGGAAAATATCATGTTTTTAGCATTTCTAAGACTCTTTTTTGCACTGGATTAGACTAAAAAATGCTTTAAAGCATAGTTTGAAACGTTTATTTAGGGGGTAGGGGGGCTAATAGACTGCCGACCAAAATGCAGAATAGGGAAAATACCACGTTTTTAGCATTTCTAAGACTGTTATTTGCACTGGATTAGACTAAAAAATGCTTTAAAGCATTGTTTGAAACGTTTATTTAGGGGGGGGGGGCTAATGAACTGCCGACCAAAATGCAGAATTAGGAAAATACCACGTTTTTAGCCAGTAGCGTAGCCAGCGTAGCTCAGCTATTAGCCCCCCCCCCATTGACATGTCGACCAAAAAGCAGAATGGGAAAAACACTACATTTTTAGCACTTTGAGACTGTTTTATGCACTGGAGTGGATTAGATAGTGATATAAAACATCTTTTGAAACATATGTCCAGGGGGGGGCTAATTTGGCAAAAATAAAACCAACAAATAAATGAAACCTTTGATAAATGGTAAGAAATAAGCAATCAAATTTGATCGCAAGTGTAAAAATGCTGAACATAGGTGTCATCAACAAATACATAGGTGGGCACAAGTCCGTTAATCGTTAATCCGGTAATAACGAAGCTAACTTTTTCATTAACTCGTTAATCCGTTAAAAAGTTTTTTCATGTTAACGGACTAAATTAACTTCCGTTAAGTTCTGTTAACGGACTAAATTAACTTTCGTTAAGTTCTGTTAACTTCCGTTAAGGTTTTTATCGTTAATTTTTACACCATTCATTTACTGCACCGGTAAAAACCAATTTGCACTGGTAACACTTGCTGCGTATTGGCACGAGTTTTGTAGAAGAGAGCGAAGAAAGGAGATCTTTTTTGTGGCAAATAATAAGCTGCAGCCTCATAGGTCTATTAATTATCGCTGTTCGCGATTTCCTAAGACTTTCCGATCGCAGCTTCGTTGTGCATTTGAACCTATTTTTATCTTGAAATTAGATTAGGCTGTAAAATGTAACTTCCAAAACACAAAACGACCACCATAGCAGTAAATATTTTCTAACAATCAGCTCAACAACATCAATACGTGTTCTAGAAGCGAGTGAATAAAACGAAATGTAAATTACACGCAAAATATTAACGAATTAACGGACTTTATTAACTTCCGTTAATTAAAGCTAAAAATAACGGATTAACGTTAACGGAGGAGTGAAGTTTGTTAACGGACTAGTGGTTAACGAAGCTAACGTTTTGCGTTAACTTGCCCCCCTATGAACAAATATACTATAAACTAAGGAATAGGGGGGGGGCTATTCAGTATTTGTTAATTACCAATCATTACTCTCAAATCTCTTTTCATTAGTCCCCCCCCAATTATTTTTCTCTATAAACTGTATACGAAATAGATTACTCAGTGTGAGTTTTATTGAACTATTCGATTTTATGATTTACCAGCATTTAAACAAGAGAACTACATTTTACCATTAGCCACCTCCCAAATAGCCCTTTTATGCCACCAGTTTAATCTTGTTTGCACTGCCAATTTCTAAGCCCCGTTTTAAAATCATTATTTTTTAATCAAAATATCCCTAAAATAAAGTTATTTTTGCAAAAAAATGCAAAATCTTCGAGCGCTGGGGGCTCCGCCCCCAGACCCCCGTGCCTCCGGCGGCTGGGGGCTGGGGGCTTTTCCCCCAAACCCCCAGCCTCCGGCAGCTGGGGGCTTCGCCCCCAGTCCCCCATTGGCCTCCGTCGGCTGGGGGCTCCGCCCCCAGACCCCCCAAACATCCCCCCATTGGGAATTTCTGGCTACGCGCCTGCATGACGCTTGCCCTTTTTTGACTGCATATCAACGTTCTCAGCTGCCCCCATTCATAACCCATGCTATGCTATTGCAAGATGATAAGTTAGCCTATTCGCCAATGCTGTCATTCTCACTTCAACATTTCGCTTTACGCATTTTCAGATGCATCATATCAATTACAAGCCATTTTCAAGTTCGTTAGAGTCCTAGGCTATCCACCAGCAAAAATACAACAAAAATAATCCATCTTTCTCCAACTCGCTCCATAAGAAAAAATGCATTTTGATCAGAAATTTGATCAAAAATTTGAACATTACTCATGCGTGACGAGAACAATTAACAATGGTAGTCGGCCATCCCTTTTAAGTATATTCCTTGGAAAACCAAATCTTTTTTGAAAATAGTTTATTTAAAATCAATATTGGCTGGGTAGCCATCTTCAGTAGGCTATATTACTAAACTAAGTAAAAATAATGATTGTATTTGAGAAAGATAGTGGTCGAGTGGATAAAGCGTCTACTACTAAAGCGGTAGACTCTGGCCGATTCCGGTCGGGTCAAACCAAATACTATAAAAATTGGTATTCACAGCTCAGAGTTTCCTTGCTTGACGTTCAGCAATTTAAGGGACAGTGTGAAGCTTCCGCTGTGTGTGGTAGACAGGTGGGCAGGTGGCAGCTTGACTCGAAGACTGAAAGGTCCCTTCGCTATCTCCTGGCCAAGGCAACTTGGCAGTAGCGTAGCCAGGGGGGGGGCGGGGGGGGCTATAGCCCCCCCCATTGGCCTGCCGACCAAAATGCAGAATAAGGAAAATACCACGTTTTTAGCACTTCTAAGACTCTCTTTTGCACTGGATCAGACTAAAAAATGATTTAAAGCATAGTTTGAAACGTTTATTTGGGGGGGGGGCTAATAGACTGCCGACCAAAATGCTGAATAGGGAAAATACCACGTTTTTAGCATTTTAAGACTGTCTTTTGCACTGGATTAGACTATTTTGAAACGTTTATTTAAGGGGGGGGGGGCTAATGAACTGCCGACCAAAATGCAGAATAAGGAAAATATCATGTTTTTAGCACTTCTAAGACTATCTTTTGCACTGAATTAGACTAAAAAATGCTTTAAAGCATAGTTTGAAATGTTTATTTAGGGGGGGGCTAATAGACTGCCGACGAAAATGCAGAATAGGGAAAATACCACGTTTTTAGCATTTCTAAGACTGTCTTTTGCACTGGATTAGACTAAAAAAATGCTTTAAAGCATAGTTTGAAATGTTTATTTAGGGGGGGGCTAATGAACTGCCGACCAAAATGCAGAATTAGGAAAATACCACGTTTTTAGCCAGTAGCGTAGCCAGGGGGGGCGGGGGGCTATAGCCCCCCCATTGACATGTCGACCAAAAAGCAGAATGGGAAAACACTACATTTTTAGCACTTTGAGACTGTTTTATGCACTGGAGTGGACTAGATAGTGATTTAAAACATCTTGTGAAACATATGTCCTGGGGGGGGGCTAATTTGGCAAAAATAAAACCAACAAATAAATGAAGCCTTTGATAAATGGAAAGAAATAAGCAATCAAATTTGATCGCAAGTGTAAAAATGCTGAACATAGGTGTCATCAACAAATATACTATAAACTAAGGAATAGGCGGGGGGGGGGGGCTATTTAGTATTTGTTAATTACCAATCATTTCTCTCAAATCTCTTTTCATTAGTCCCCCCCAATTATTTTTTCTATAAACTGTATACGAAATAGATTACTCCGTGTGAGTTTTATTGAAGTATTCGATTTTATAATTTACCAGCATCTAAACAAGAGAACTACATTTTACCATTAGCCACCTCCCAAATAGCCCATTTATGCCAGCAGTTTAATCTTGTTTGCACTGCCAATTTCTAAGCCACGTTTTAAAATCATTATTTTTTAATCAAAATAGCCCTAAAATAAAGTTATTTTTGCAAAAAAATGCAAAATTTTCGAGCGCTGGGGGCTCTGCCCCCAGACCCCCGTGCCTCCGGCGGCTGGGGGCTTTGCCCCCAAACCCCCAGCCTCCGGCAGCTGGGGGCTTCGCCCCCAGACCCCCATTGGCCTCCGGCGGCTGGGGGCTCCGCCCCCAGACCCCCCAAACAGCCCCCCATTGCGAATTTCTGGCTACGCGCCTGCAACTTGGTGAATAAAATGTAATTACAATTGCAATAGCAGTAGTTGCTTTTTAGTATGGCTACCGTACTGAACATGGCTACCCAGCCGAAATCAATTTTACATGCACAGATTATTTTCCAAAAAGATTTGGTTTTACTGATCGGCAGATCCTCTATCAAAACAACATTTTACAATCTGGATTCATTGCATTCTGTTTTTTTTTTGTCTTATATCCTGTCAATATTAGCGGTAGGATTTATGTTAATGGATGATAACAACATTTACTGTACATATAATGAATGCGGAGTTTTTCTTGACAAACAACTCAATTGATACTGTACTAATCAAGAATCCACTATCCAGCAGTGTTATCAAGCTACTAATTAACCTAACAACAGGCATGGAGGTACTATTGTATCTTTCTAGATTTTTTATTATTTTAAATAGTATACGCAATGCAAGTTATGTTTTTTAAAATGGCTTGGCTTTATTATTATTATTTTTTCACCCAAACAAGGATATCCCAAAAGCATCTACAGTATTACTATGATAAAAAATTGATTTATTTCCCAAAAAAATTTAATCAAGTGTTTTATTACTTCTGATTCAACTCAGATGCTTACTCTGAATAACCTTAAATCCAACATAAAACCTACTGTAATCTTAATTTTTAAAAGAGGAAACAAAAAAGAGTGCATAATATTTCTCTATTTTTTACTTTCTTTGATTTTCCATTAAATTAGTCACTCTCAGCCTGATATGGCTCTGCTGTGCTTTTAACCAATTTTGGCATTTAAAGTAGTAGTAGATACGCTTCATTAGCATATTTTAATTTGAAATGAGCAAATTCATCATAAATAACCAATACTTTTTGTAGATTTCATCTTGCATTATGTTGCTCTGCTGAAATCATTAATCTGATGTCATGGTTAGCGTTTGAAGTCCTGTTTGCGTCAAGAAGAATGTTGATCAGCAACCTTTTTCTAAAGTCCAGGTATATTTTTCTTTTTGTATTACAGCAAATAGTATAAATTCTTTTGAGTTAGTATTGTTCTGTTGTGTATGACAAAATTTAGTCCATTAGTATTTGTTCTAACTGTATAGTCATTGTGGAGTTTAAGACATAGTAAATTGTAGAGACACCATACAAAGTTTAAATTCATAACAGAGAATCCAGAGTTATCCTACTTACTTTGTGCCCAACCACAAGTATTGATGTATCAGAATTTCCATCAAGTATTGTACTATGATTTTAAAACATCCCACTATTTTTTATTGAGTGTATTAGCAATCACACTCTACTTGCGTTGATTTGTTGCTAAAAGTATCGTAACAAATTTGCTTGCTACGGGTTAATAAAGAATTAAAAATCATGTGCTTTTTTTCAAAAAGTTAAGGACACAATGAATCATATTTTTATATTTTAAAATATTAGTGCAATTTTGAAAGTTGCTAAATTGGTATTTGTTTTTTTTTGGGGGGGAAATAAATCAATTACACTTTATATTCTAAGAACAATTTATAAAAACATGAGGCTCACTTTTGCTCAAAGTTTAAGAACAATGCCAGCCTCAGCAACGTAAAATAAGATTAAGAACAACCAAACAAGAATAAATTTCACATCAAAAAAGAAACTAAACTTTGTACTGATTCAAAACGATAAAATTTGAGTGATTTTCTGACATTTACAAGCAAAATTGCAACAATTTTGAGAGTATAGAGTGATGTTGTCCACTGCTCTGGCAGCTAAAATGTTTTTTGACACTCGTTCAAATAACAATGCTTGCTTCTTCGCTTTTGCAATTTTACGATGCTGCATAAACAGCAAAAAAAGTGTAACTCAAGCAGACAGAACCGTGAAAGTAAAACAGTTTTACATAATTGATATCGATGCTCTCAAGATTTGAGAACAAATGAGGGTAAAAATTGGCAAAAAATTAAGAACAGCCAGCCTCAACTCAAAATTTACTGGTTCTTATAAAAAAAGTGCATTGAAAAAACTTTTTGAAATAAATATTTAGTGGAGATTTGCTTGGCAAAGTTTTAAGTCAACTCTGTTCTGCACTGTTAGGGTTGATAATTGCATTGTGAATCAAAAGAAACTTTGTAGTATGTTTCATAAAGTTTAAATTAACAATTAATTGTTTAACATTGGTCAAACACTCATTAAATTGCTTTTAATATTTTTGAATGCTGTTCAAGTAAATAGTTTGGAGTTTACCTGTCAGGAATTTGAATTTAAATACTGTAAAAGAAAATAACCATATCGGTCTTTTCACACGAAACGAATTGTCGTTGAAAATTAAATCTAATCAAGAATGCTCCATTCTGAAGTCGAGTTTTGAAGAAGATGCCAACACACTTAAGTTTAGACTTTCTAAAGCTTTCAAAGATATTTGATACTTTTTTTGTAACTTTAGTGCATTTCTTACGCTTACAATGATAATAATTGACTAAATCGTGTTACTAATGAAATCCTACCTGTTGCTTTTCATTGATTACATTTGCCTAAGAGTAATGAGAAATGTGTAAATTATACTTATCAAAATGTTTATTTTGTTTCAGAGCTGAGGTAGTACCGAGCAATATTCTTGCTCTTAATGCTCTTCGACGAATAATTGTCCCAGACCGCACTGACAAGGCGAAGAAGACACGCAGCAAGATTTAGGAAAAAGATGATCTCCACAAGTCAAGAAATTACATCGCTACGAACGAAAAAGAAATTTAGCGTTAAATGTCTGCCAAACTCAAGCCAAAGCGAAAATTTATGGTGCTGGTCATTAGCGCCTAATAGCTTTCAAGTGTTTTTTTTTTGTATAATTAGCTTTTTTAATTTTTCCTCAAATTGGACCTGGATTTAGTTTCACAAGATATTCATAGTTTTTTCAAAGTAGTGTTGGCTGTCGGAAGGTTATTGATTGATGGAAGAGATCATTTAACCTGGAAGTTTTATCCAGGTTTTTTATTAATTTTTGCATAAATCTAACCTAAACTCAAATGCTTACTCAAGCTTCTGAATGACAAGGAGCACTTTGACTTGATTACCGATGAAACGGTTCTTCGGGGTTCTGCTTGCTGATCACCTTAACTGTGTTTCTTCAATGTACAGGGTGTCCATAAAAAGTCTCTCCACAATTTAAAAAAATTATTACAATGTGAAACGAGGAAGTATCGCAACGAGTGTTATTTTATGTTAATCAGTATTTTACAAAGTTTTTATTGACACTAAAATTTATTGTCTCAGATAAAGTTTTGACTTGTTTTACATGAAATTTCCACTTGTTTCATGGTTGAGTTATATAAACCCCGTAAAATTACTACTCCTCAAGAACAAGCGCAATGTGTATTCTTCATTTAGACAAAATCAGATGTTGTCCCAGCGAAACTACTGAACTAAGTATGGAAGAGACCCACCATCACGCCATTCAATTTATTTATGGTAAAAGAAATTTATGGATACAGGGACAGTGTTTGAAGCAGGGAGGAGTAGGCGACCAAGATCATCTGAAGAAAACATCGGGCATGTAAGACAAGCCTTTCATCGTTCTCTTATAAAGTCACTCCGTACTAGTGCCAGACAATTGGAACTACCACGGTCAACAGTACATAACGTTCAGAGGGAAAACGATGAAAGGCTTGTCTTACTCGCTTGATGTTTTCTTTAGAAGTTCTTCGTCGTCCCCTCCTCCCTGCATTGAACGTTGTCCCTGTCTCCACAAATTTCTTGTGCCATAAACGAATTGTGAAATTTTATCTGAAACAATAAATTTTAGTGTCATTAAAACCTTTGTGAAATACTGTTTCACATAAAACAACCCTCTTTGCGCTATCTTTTTGTTTCACTTTGTAATAATTTTTTTTAATTGTAAAGAAACTGTATAAACACCCTGTATTATTATTACTTTTTTGCTTTTGTTTGTTTGATTTTATGTCAATTGTGAATTGGTGAAAATAATATTTCTTCTAATATTAATTTTCAAAAACCTAAATGAAAAATTGCGCGGATACTTCTTTATTATCGTTTTTTTTTCACTTGAAAATTTATAAAATAGTCATTTTGGTTGTAGATTTTCGTCTCTCAATTATTGTACTGTTTAATGATTAATATATTATTCTTTTGCCTCAAAAATGCGACGGTGGCGCACTTTCAGGCGAGTCACTTTGAAGTTTTTCATGTTCAAGTTTTCCGCTTGATTTTTGACGTCTGCCACCAAGCCGAGATAGGTAAAGCACCTTCATTGAAGACGCAACGACGTTATGAGAGCGCGAGTTTAATTCAGACCATGCGACCTGCGTCACTGAAAAAAAAACTACGCTTTAATCTTTTCGGCTGTAACGGATTATTGGAAACGTTTTCTTGAAATGACTATGATTATGTTATCATTTATCAACGCTTCACTATTTCCTTATTGGCTTTTTTGCATTATTTTATCGTTTAAGTAAGTTAAAATATTGTGTAGTGTGTACTGCATTGGAACTGTTTGGCTTTTCAAGTAGTAATCTGACTGTATTACTTGTACGCTTCGCTCGACAACAGTTTAATGTTTGAGTCGATGTTTAGTCCCCATCAATTACAGCATCTAGTTCATGAAAATTCTTGTTTGAATTCTGGTTAGGAGTGGTTTGACCTTTCTTTCTGTCTCTATGCACATTTTTATGTATATATCCGCCACTTTGCGTGTGATTTAGTTAAGATTGTTTACATTGTACTTGGGTATCTTTTATACGAATCCAGTCAATAATAAGACAACCGGCTGCAATACTCATAACCATCGTTTGTGTGCTTATTTAGCATCAGGCTGAGCGATTTTTAAACTAAAATTTTAATCGCTTAGTACGATGTTTGACTCTAAAAATGATATTCACAGCTTTCGCGCTTGACGTCCAGCAATAAAAGCGTATGATGCTTCCACCATGCGTGATATTGTGATAGGCAGGTGACAGCTTGATTTTAAATCACACCGTCTCCTGACCAGAACAGTACTTAATTACAATCTTAAGCTACGCTGTAAAATATCATGAGCACTTAAAAATAATAAAATAATGACATGGAGTTAAGTAGACTGAAAATTATTGAGTTGCTGATTGTAATTTTTGGTTACTAATATTCTGCTTGAGTGAAATATCGAAAAATGTAGAGCTTTTGACGCGCGTTCGGAGTGTTGATTTTTTTGTGATGCAAGTCATCTTGGTGGGTTTTGAAGTAATTAAAGTGAACAATAAAACTAATTTCCTGTATTTTTACGATAGCAATTTTATTTAGTGCAAGAATTAGAGACTGATGTCTAGGTACATTAACTCGAGTCGAGCTTTGTTTGCGATCATTCCATTGCAAAACAGTCAAAATTTTGTAACCCAATCTCTCAGATATTTTTTATATTTGGATATGAGAAAGCCATTCAAATGTGATGCAGATTGAAAAAAATCAATATCCATCGAGCGGTTTATGAGTTATCGTCGTCTCAGTTTTGCTACGTGAGGGCGCTGTTTGGATCTTAAAATTTTAATAGTTTTCAGAAAAGGCTTAATACTTAATGTATCGGGAAAAACAAAATATCAATTCTGATAAATTGAAGGTGAGAAACTCAAAAAGTGCGCTCAGTTTTTTGATAAAAGTTTTTTTAGTTTATTTTTTATTTTTGGCGAAATGCAACAACTTAATATAATAAATGACACAAAGATAAATGATGGATTTGAACCTTGATGCACTTCGCCACAGCTCCCATGAGAAATCCAAGCAGGTGACTTATAAACACTTCTAAAAATAGAGGTGAACATGGGAACTGCGACTAGAAAAATAGAAAAAAAGTGGTCAAAACTTTGATTCAAAATTTTTTAAGTGTCCTATTTCATTTTCGATTATCTCGAAAGGGCAAAAAAATTTATTCTCCAACCAAAGTTAAAATGTTCCAGGATAAGTACTTGATTGATGTGTGTGAATTTGGTAAATGTTTTTTGTTGCATAATTCTGTAACTGCCTTGAAAACATCATGCAAATTATCATTTTTTCCTTCAATGCATTTTATCGTATTTAATTTAGTCAGCATGATGCTGTAAAAGTATACCTAAGTAGCGTGTAGAACTCACATCTGCAACAATGTGACTTGAAACTTGATTAATTGTAATTGATGCTTAAAAGCATTTATGGTTATAGTGATGAGATCCCTTTTTTTTGGAAACGTAAGAATATATAGCTGAGTGATGCCCGACGAACAAACGCAATACGAGCATTTCACTTCTGCAGAATTAGCTCAAGTACCAATATTTAATAAACATGAAAGTCAAACTAAAGTTAGTAATAAGCTATAGACAGTACACAGAGTCTTATAGGCACAATCAAACCTTTGATTAACAGTCTAAGACATACTGTTTTGGAATCGACATTCGTCTTTTATTCCTCGTCAGTATAGCTAGGACTACAGGTATGAACATGAGCGTAGAAAGGCAAAGAATCGCAAATTAACCAGATCATGACACAATTTTTTTTTCCCAAAAATATAAAGTGATCACAATATTACAAGAAATAATTCTAATGGTTCAATGCAAAATAATTTCCAATAGCATGCCCAATCTCAGGGCTCATCAGTAAGGCTAGCAAGAGCAAAAGGTCAAACATCACCAGTGATAAAAATCTTCAAAACAAGCACCTTTACCGATTTATCAATCAATGAATAAATCTTTACCAATTCCGTTTATAATATATAAATCTTTACCCATCACTCAGTCAATTTTAGCCAAAACAGGTAAATCTTAGCTGAAAAATCCTTACCCAATAAAACTAGAGCTATTAATTAAATCTTTACCGAATGAAACTATTGCTATAAATCAAATCTTTACCGATCAAAGTGCAAATCTTACCTTACATCTCTCAGAAGAGCGATAGGCTAGTTAACTCTCTACTCTCCTCATAGCTCGCCTTTAATGGTTACGTCTCCAGTTGGCTGAAAGGCTCAAAACTAGTGCCAAAATTCAGACTAGAGCTAAACTAGGCTAACAAACTTTAGAAATGAAACGCTATCAGTACCCTCTGCTCTCCTCGTAGCTCACCTAAAATGGCTTTTCAGCTAAGATTTACCTATTTTGGCTAAAATTGACTGAGTGATGGGTAAAGATTTATATATTATAAACGTAATCGGTAAAGGTTTATTCATTCATTGATAAATTGATAAAGGTGCTTGTGAAGATTTTTATCACTGGTGATATTTGTCCTTTTGGTCCTGCAAGCCATACTGATGAGCCCTGAGATTGGGCGAAACAGCTGTCTAAGGCATGCTATTGGAAATTATTTTGCATTGAACCATTAGAATTATCTCTTGTAATATTGTGGTTACTTTATATTTTTGGGAAAAAAAAATTGTGTCATGATCTGGTTAATTTGCGATTCTTTGCCTTTCTACGCTCATGTTCATACCTGTAGTCCTAACTATACTGACGAGGAATAAAAGACGAATGTCGATTCCGAAACAGTATGTCTTAGGCTGTTAATCAAAGGTTTGATTGTGCCTGTAAGACTCTGTATAGTGTCTATAGCTTATTATTAATTTTCTCAGTACATTGGTCATTGTCGTTGTTGAGTCACTGTACATACTACTGCGAGTCACTTGTTCTAGTTTAGAGCCGTCTCGGCCCTGTTGGAGACGTAGCCATTTTAGGTGAGCTACGAGGAGAGCAGAGGGTACTGATAGCGTTTCATTTCTAAAGTTTGTTTGCCTAGTTTAGCTCTAGTCTGAATTTTGGCACTAGTTTTGAGCCTTTCAGCCAACTGGAGACGTAACCATTGAAGGCGAGCTATGAGGAGAGTAGAGAGTTAGCTAGCCTATCGTTCTTCTGAGAGATGTAAGGTAAGATTTGCACTTTGATCGGTAAAGATTTGATTTATAGCAATAGTTTCATTCGGTAAAGATTTAATTAATAGCTCTAGTTTTTAATAATAATTTAGTTGTGATGTTTTGACGTTTGCTGGCCAGAGCTTTAATATTTAATCGTTTGCGTGCTATCTGGCCTAAAGGCTACCAGCGCGGAAGCCTAGGAAGAGTCACCAGACTGGTGCCTAGGAAGCCTAGGAAGAGTCACCTAGGAAGAGTCACCAGAAGAGTCTAGGAAGAGTCACCAGACTGGTAGAGCAGACTGGTGACTCTTCCTAGGCTTCCGCGCTGGTGGTCTTTAGGCCAGATAGCACGCAAATGATTAAGTTCTAGTTTTATTGGGTAAGGATTTTTCAGCTAAGATTTACCTGTTTTGGCTAAAATTGACTGAGTGATGGGTAAAGATTTATATATTATAAACGGAATTGGTAAAGATTTATTCATTGATTGATAAATCGGTAAAGGTGCTTGTTTTGAAGATTTTTATCACTGGTGATGTTTGACCTTTTGCTCTTGCTAGCCTTACTGATGAGCCCTGAGATTGGGCATGCTATTGGAAATTATTTTGCATTGAACCATTAGAATTATTTCTTGTAATATTGTGATTACTTTATATTTTTGGGAAAAAAAATTGTGTCATGATCTGGTTAATTTGCGATTCTTTGCCTTTCTACGCTCATGTTCATACCTGTAGTCCTAGCTATACTGACGAGGAATAAAAGACGAATGTCGATTCCGAAACAGTATGTCTTAGACTGTTAATCAAAGGTTTGATTGTGCCTGTAAGACTCTGTGTACTGTCTATAGCTTATTACTAAACTAAAGTTACAGTAGTTTTCGCATTATGCACTGTGCAACAGTTAATCATGAGCAGTAATCACACATACAACATAATACTACACTTTGTGGCTCGTAAGCAACAAAGGGGTTGCGTATTGACCAGTCGAACTTTGAATTAAGTGATAGTTCCTCCTACGAACAGATTGCTTCACTTAAAACAAATTTGTGAAAATTTGTAGAGTTGATTGACGTTACATCATTGAAAAAAATGTTTGCAGAAGAATCACCAAAACGTATTAAACACTAATATAAGTCAAAAGTTTTTATGATATTTGCAACTTCCTTAAAGTTTTATTGATTTCCTAAAACAATGCTCATTCTTCTATTTTAAATAAACTTGATTATCGAGAAGTAAGGTTTGATGCATGGATTTCAATGCAAGCCTAGTGTTGTGATTTATGCCATCAGACAAAAATGCTTGATTGAAAATAATTTTAAAATTGATCAAAGAACAACGGGTGGGAGCAAAAAAATGCTAACAGTTAAAATATATAAATGTTTAAAAGCTGTGAAAGCTATGATTCCCTAATTTTGTGCCTGTCTTGACTAGAAAACTTCACACAATAACTGGAATTGCAACGTTGTAAGTGGAAACGTAAATGAATGCTCTAATCAGCAGCAAAACAGTAAACTTCTGAAACATTTTGAAAAAAGTACTTGATTGTGCCCACCTCAGTCTTGACGAACTGCTTCAAATGTTATTTGTTCAAAACCAAATCACCTTACAAAGTTTATTGTGCGATAGCGGTAGATCATTAATTTCATTGCCTTTTGATTGTGTCCCAAATTATCATGTCGTTATTATCACATTTTCTTTTTTGGAAGAAATGGTCTTTCCTTTGTAAACTTTGTCTAATTGAAACTACAAAACTAATTGCAAAAACTTACCGGTGGATTGATAAAAGGCTTAACCACAATTAAAGAAGACTTATAAATGCTATTTACCAGTCTAATCCGGATTTTGGGAAACTTACTATGGTAATTTTGAGGTTTCTCAGAATGGTATGGCTGTTCATTCTTGCTGTCATTCTGCTTGTTTGGCCAGCGCAATCGCTCTTGGCAAATACATTTTTTAATAATTTTTGTAGTATCATATTTAAACTACTTTTTCAACATTATTTCTTTGCTTATCAATTTTTAATTTTTTTACCTTAAGCAATAAAATTTTCAGCAATTGTGTCCAATTTTCTGGTCAAGATATAGACAAAATTTGAGATTAATAGCTTTTATTTTGTTTCAATACAATTTATACGTTTCAAAAGTTATCTTTTTTTTTTGCTTCAACCAATATATTGGTCTAACTGCTTGCATTATGAAAATGGTAGTATCAAATGTTAGTTTGGTTTAAAAATATTCAATATCATTGAGTACTTCTAAACAAAAGCAAGAATAATAAAGAATGTTTGTTAAATTAATGGTGCAATTGCAAAGTTGATTAAGTTATCATATTAACACAATATGAAAGTTAGAAATAAAAAAGGTACTAGCCATATATAGATTAAAGTGGCTTTCTGCCATTAATGATAGTATTAGCGCAACAGCTTGCACATTATTTTATTACAATAATGCTTATTTCGTGGATGCTAGTAAGCTTCTTGGCTGTTCATATTATTTTGCTGTTTGCATTGATTTTTTTTACTTTTTAGCTAAACAATATTTTGAATTAGACTGTTAACACTGTCATCACACACTTTAAACGGTATGTTATTCACCAGCACAAACAAACTGCCAGCCACATCAGGCACAAAAAATTGTTTTTGGTGAAAACAATTCATAACACTCATAGAAGTTACTTTATAAATGTACAAGTACTGGTTTATGATTGAGTTGATATTTAAAACAAAATTGATTTGCTGTACCTTGACTGGTATTGAAGTAGCGTATAGAAAAAGACAAAAATTTTACATATTTTCGAGGCAAATACAGAAATGCGGAACAAAAAACATTTACCAAATTCACACACATCAAACAGATACTTAATCTGTATTTTTGAGTTTCTCACTCTTCCATTTATCAGCATTGATTTTTTTCTGATACATTAGGTATTAAGCGTTTCATGCAAATTATTAAAATTTTAATCTCCGAACAGCGGCCTCATGTGGCAAAACTGAAACAATGACTCATAAACCGCTCGATAGATTTTGATTTTTGGAATCTGCATTATATTTAGATGGCTTTCACATATCCAAATACAAAGAATATCTGAGAGGGTGGGTTACGCAGAGTGACTGTCTTAATAATGCAATGAAGTTTTCAAGTTTATTAGATAGCACTGCAAAGTCAAGAAAAAGACAACTTTGCCAGTAAACAAACTAAGCAAATATCAACAAGATACTATCGACAAGAACAGCGACAGAGAAGCTACGTAGGGACCGTGAGGTCTTCGAGACAGTAGCCATCTCTGTTCATCTTGAAAAGATGACTTTAAATTCTAAGATAGTCGAGGGTAAGAAGAAGAAAAATATCAGGCAATAAAAGAATCCAAGGTGCTAATGTTAGCTACAATGAATCAAACAGTATGAAGAGAAACAACATCCCTGTCGTCAGCTAAAGCCACAGGAACCATACTACACAAAGCGCATCCACTACGTTTCAGTAAATAAAAGAAGCTAAATAAACTATACAATTAGTTGACTGAGTGCAGAACGACAGAGCTATACTAATCAGATGAATGAAGTAGATATGCTTTGAACATTTTTTTAAAGTTTCGAAATGAGGGTTTTCTTATGTTACTCGGGATAGAATTCCAGATTTCAGCACCAGCGAATTTCATGGATTTTTGGGTTCTTTGCAGTATAAATAACGGCGTCGGTAAGTTTTCGTTGGTGATAGACCTAGTTGAATAAATATTTTTTGACAATGTAAAATAATTAGACAGATTTACAGCAAGATCCTTGCGGCTGTGTCTATGCACGAGTTTGGCCGTTTCATATTGAAATAACAAGGGTGTAGTAAGAACATTTGTTTTTTTAAACAAGAGAAAATCACTATCGTTTCATCCACTACAGGTCACTATTCTCATTGCTTTATTTTGCAATCTCATTAATTTAAGTAGATACGAATGATAGGTGTTACCCCATGCTAATATTCCATAATTAAAATGAGAGTAAATTAAAGCATAATAGAGTTTAAAAAAAGGATCTTGAGGTAGAAAATATTTTAATTTACTTAGAATTCTCACGGATCTAGAAACCTTATTTTCAAGAACTTTGATATGGTCTGAAAAAGTTAACTTTGCGTCTTAAAGTATACCAAGGTACCTTGCTTTGTTTGCTGATTTAATAAGGCCGTACATACATTGAATATCAATATTAACGGAGGGAGAATTGGGCTTTGGAGTAATTATTAATGAGTTCGATTTAGCAGGATTAAGCGTTAGTTTATTAGCACGCACCCACATACTAACTCCGTTGATTTCAGAGGTGAGCGAACTTTTCAATTGCTTTAACGAAGGAGATGTTACCAAAAGGCAGGTTTCATCTGCAAATAACCATGGAGTGGAATCAATGCTGTTGGATATGTCATTAATATATAACAAGAATTGAAATGGATCTAAGGTAGATCCTTGGGCAACCCCAATATTTATAGTACTTGGAGAAGAGTGAGAGTTATCAATACTAACAAATGAAGATCTGTCTTTTAAAAATGATTTAAAAAAAAAAGTCATTAACAATCCCCCTTAACCCATAAAGATCAAGTTTTTGAAGAAGAGTATAATGATCAACAGTGTCAAAGGCTTTCGCTAAGTCGAGTAGAACCAGTCCTGAATATAATTTCTTTTCTATATTATCATAACAAGTAGATAGAATATCTATAATGGCATGAGAAGTAGAGTAGTTTCTTTTGAAATCGTATTAAGTTGGGATAAGGACATTTTCATGATTTAAAAAATCAATTACCTCAGTTCTAGCGCAGGCCAATTTTTCTAAAATTTTTGAGAAACATATTTAGCGGTGCATGCTTATCGATACATGCTTTGAAGACATTAACAAAGTTTTTGAAATTGATTTCGGTTTCATCGATGGTATTCAAAGTAATAGTATCTTAGAATTCAGTCATTAATCTTTGTAATTCAGCATTAACGATGCAGGCTTTAGCGGTGCATGCTTATCGATACACGCTTTGAAGACATTAACAAAGTTTTTGAAATTGATTTCGGTTTCATCGATGGTATTCAAAGTAATAGTATCTTAGAATTCAGTCATTAATCTTTGTAATTCAGCATTAACGTCATCTTTCTTGAAATAACTCATATCTCTGTAATAGATAGGTTGCTCACAATGCTTGTTTTTTTGTTCATATATACTATTTGTTAGTACGCATGCCACTGGATAGTGGTCAGTTATATCGCTTAAGAAAATAATAGGATATGTAATACTTATTGTGTCATTGGTAATTATATGATCTATAAAAGTTTGTGATGTATTGGTGATGCGGATTGGTTTGTCCATTAACAAGTAGGCTCTATTGCTGGCAACCATTTGAGTATAAGTGGACGCATTATTACAACAGTTCATGGGGTTAACATCAATGTTGAGATCACCACAAATATAGTATTTCTGAGTTTGTTTTTTTTTGTAAAAGTTTTTCATTTAGTGCCGAAATAAAATCATTAACATCACCTTTTGGATGACGATAAATGATGCCGAGGTTAAAAATTTCTCGGGAGGATTTTTCAACGATTTGAAGCCAAAGGTCTTCACAGTTGGATTGCAATAAATTTTTACCTAGAACTGTTGCAGAAAAATTTTCAGAGACATAAGCTCCAACGCCGCTAGCGTTTGTATCAGAATCTGCAGTGATAAGTGGAGCATATTCCGGTAAAGACACATTAGTCAAGGGATGGTTTTTAATTTTGTTTCGGATAAACGATTCCTTACTCAGTCCAGTCGGTCATTTCCATCTTATGTCAATAGTTGTATTCGGTGAAAGGTACTAAGAATGACGTTACGTGAACCAGTTTGCTCTATAAAGTGCATTCGTTTTAAAATCACTGCAGCTAGGGTATTGCACTATTGCAGTTATGGTACTAATCATTTAAATGTGCGCATCGCACGAGCGAACTTATTCCCCAAGTTGAAGTTTTGCTGAAAAATCAATTGACTTCCTCTAAACCTAAAACTTTCAAAATAAGTACTCCACTTAAAAATGTACTCCGGATCAAGTGTCTTTAATGTCATTGTTCAGCAAATCAAATAAGCATGCAACGGATACGGCCTACGATACCCTTTCGTTGCGTCATGAAGGATAGTCAGCGAGAACTAGGATAGGTATTTTCGAGTAATAATGGTTTAATAAGCATATTGTAAGACCCATATAAGCGACACACAAATGCATTATTTGTAATCTGTCCATAAACCTTTTAGTTCATAATATAAGACTAGAGTCGCATTGTAAGTGCAAAGTTAAAGCAAAACCTTCTGACTTGAGCGAAAACCGTAAATGCCAATGAAGAGTGATTTTTTTAATAACAAACTTTTTAAAGCAAGATTTAAGGAACTCTCGTCCCATTTTTATAACTTTTTATTTTGCTAAGTAGCGTCTTTCAAGGTTTTATCACCGGTACGATTCTAAATTTTCGCTCAAGTTGGACTTTGGTTGAATCAAGTTGACTTTTGTAATACGGCAAATCACTTGTTGGTAGATGGCAGATCCAAGCTTTTGACATCTAAAAACGTCCACCTGCAAAATGATTTGTACCACACATTCAGCATTGTTCGCAGAAGCAAAATAATGTAATGAAATATACTACAGCACCCCCTACACGCAGAATTATTAACGCCAGGCATGGTCAATGGTATTATTCAATAATCTTCACAAGAGTCCCAAATATACAGTGTATAGAATATGTTCATGTGGGCATGCTGACATTCTTCACTCGGCCGCATGGCACAGTCATTTCATTGTGGAGATTAATCAAACTTTGCGATGATCATCGACGAGCATTAAGAGGAAGAATATTGCTCTGTGTTACCTCAGCTCTGAAACAAAAAATGCATTTTGCTAAAAACGTAATACACACAATTACATTTCTCATTTTAAGGAGATCGCGCAAATGCACAATCAATGATAAAGGAAAATGCCATCTATCTAGTGACAGCAGGCTTTGATCTTATCGAAACAGTTGAAGGTAAATACAAACTGCTTTTGCCAGCGAAAATTTGTTTTTTTTCCGTGAAATATAAACCGCTTCCAATAGTCCGTACGTCAAATATTTTTGAAAGCTTTAGAAAGTCTAAACTTAAGTGTGTTGGCATCTTTTTCAAAACTCGACTTCAGGATGGAGCATTCTTGATTAGATTTAATTTTCAACGACAATTCGTTTCGTGTGAAAAGACCGATATGGTTATTTTCTTTTACAGTATTTAAATTCAAATTCCTGACAGGTAAACTCCAAACTATTTACTTGAACAGCATTCAAAAATATTAAAAGCAATTTAATGAGTGTTTGACCAATGTTAAACAATTAATTGTTAATTTAAACTTTATGAAACATACTACAAAGTTTCTTTTGATTCACAATGCAATTATCAACCCTAACAGTGCAGAACAGAGTTGACTTAAAACTTTGCCAAGCAAATCTCCACTAAATATTTATTTCAAAAAGTTTTTTCAATGCACTTTTTTTATAAGAACCAGTAAATTTTGAGTTGAGGCTGGCTGTTCTTAATTTTTTGCCAATTTTTACCCTCATTTGTTCTCAAATCTTGAGAGCATCGATATCAATTATGTAAAACTGTTTTACTTTCACGGTTCTGTCTGCTTGAGTTAACACTTTTTTTGCTGTTTATGCAGCATCGTAAAATTGCAAAAGCGAAGAAGCAAGCATTGTTATTTGAACGAGTGTCAAAAAACATTTTAGCTGCCAGAGCAGTGGACAACATCACTCTATACTCTCAAAATTGTTGCAATTTTGCTTGTAAATGTCAGAAAATCACTCAAATTTTATCGTTTTGAATCAGTACAAAGTTTAGTTTCTTTTTTGATGTGAAATTTATTCTTGTTTGGTTGTTCTTAATCTTATTTTACGTTGCTGAGGCTGGCATTGTTCTTAAACTTTGAGCAAAAGTGAGCCTCATGTTTTTATAAATTGTTCTTAGAATATAAAGTGTAATTGATTTATTTCCCCCCCAAAAAAAAACAAATACCAATTTAGCAACTTTCAAAATTGCACTAATATTTTAAAATATAAAAATATGATTCATTGTGTCCTTAACTTTTTGAAAAAAAGCACATGATTTTTAATTCTTTATTAACCCGTAGCAAGCAAATTTGTTACGATACTTTTAGCAACAAATCAACGCAAGTAGAGTGTGATTGCTAATACACTCAATAAAAAATAGTGGGATGTTTTAAAATCATAGTACAATACTTAATGGAAATTCTGATACATCAATACTTGTGGTTGGGCACAAAGTAAGTAGGATAACTCTGGATTCTCTGTTATGAATTTAAACTTTGTATGGTGTCTCTACAATTTACTATGTCTTAAACTCCACAATGACTACACAGTTAGAACAAATACTAATGGACTAAATTTTGTCATACACAACAGAACAATACTAACTCAAAAGAATTTATACTATTTGCTGTAATACAAAAAGAAAAATATACCTGGACTTTAGAAAAAGGTTGCTGACCAACATTCTTCTTCTTCTTATGGCAAAACCCCATCAAACTGAACACTAGGGGGGATCGAAAATGACCGATCCCCTCTTTTATTGGAATTTCACCTGAGCCGGGGTCAGGAAAATTGCTACATGATGTAAAAACACTATATTTAAAATTTTACGCATTTTTATTGAGATCTTCAGGTGCCGCCGGAAGTTCAAAATTTGGAAAAGTGCCGAAACTTTACTAAAAAGTTAACTTTTTAAAACCTATTTATTTTTAAGATCCTCCTCGAAATAATTCATAGCCGGGTGTTTATTTTTTAGCTGACATCTTAAACTTAGCATAGAGCTTGAAACATTGTCCGAATGCGATTGGCTTGAGGTGCCGCCACAGCCGCAAACTTGGCAAATTTTCTAGTAAAAATGACGTCATTTCTCATGTACGCTGCCCTCGTTGTTGCATTGACAAGCGCTTTATTCCCGCTTTAATCAGTCAGTAGATTTTCAAGCATTTTCACTTAATAATCCATTGACATTTTCTGTCGCTTACATAAATTTTTAGAGTAAGTTAATGACTTCACTTTTTTATTTCAACTCGTACACTAACAGTTACGAAACCTTGAAATAGTGTAATATATTACAAAAGGCCTATTTACAACAGTAAGTTAACACCGCAGCAATATGACATTTAGTCAATCTCGAATCATTTCTCAAAAACAGCGTATCAAAAAATGCCACAAACGAACAAAGTAGAATAAAATACGAAAATCATTTCTTGGAATAATCCCAATGCAATATTCCTGAGATTTAAAATTCACAGCTAACAATCGATCAAATAATAGTACTCTATTCTCTGGTATTCTAGCCAGCATCATGGTAGCAGTTAAAAAACGTAGTCTTTTTTTGTGTTAAACTTTGGTAACTTCGAACGGGAAGTGAGCAATGCATTTATGTGCCCATCTCTGTTTTCTCTTCCAATCACTTTTTGTGAAGCATCTGTCACCAGTTTTACGGTACGCTCGACAGCTTGTGTGTGAGAAGGTAAAGCTGGAAAGCAAATGAGAGTTTTATTCCTAATATTATTTTCAATTTCGGTATTAGTGAGTTTTTTACATAGAGGAGGTTCAGTAATTTCGTTTTCCTGCCAATTAATCATGTTGACATAGTCCGTACTTTCAAATACCAAATGGGGAAGTTTAAATCGGCGTATACCTTTGTACCCCATCTTCTTTGCTTTTAAAATTCTCCTCCAACCAAGTTCTCTGATGTATGATCTTTCGTCATTGATCATGACAATCAGGATGTTTTCCGGGTGTGCGAAGTATGCATTTCTTTGCACAACAGGCTTGACTGCAGCAAAGATGTCTTCAGATAAATTACAGCAAAGTTTTAGAATCTTTTGCAAGTTTTTGGCGCCGTTTACTGCTTGGGGATTCATCTTAATAATAAACCAACCAGGTGCATAAACAGTTGAGACAAAATGAGCTATAATCTTCAGGGTGTCAGATGGATTTTTGACTGACACATACAGTCTCATTATTCTATTGGCAGTGGTAAGCCAACGAGAATGTGCCATTTTTCCAGGATATAAGTTTGCTAGTCTCTCAGAAATATGGCCTGTTTCCAATGGCCTGTTTCTGATAATCATGGCCTGTTTCTGATAATCTCATAAAGATACTTTTGATCACAACTTAGTTCATCTTTTGCTTCGTCGGACAAACGCGGCATACTTGTTTCAATTGCATCAAAATCACATACAGAATATTTTTCGCATTCTTCAAGTTGCTTGCCTATTTCTCCAGTATATCCACGGGGGCCTGTCGTTTTGCCATCTAACGTTTTTATCAAATGTCGCAATGGCAACTCATTTGCATGCAATTGGCAAATAAACCAATGCAAAGGTCTGCCCAATTTTGTTTCAAGAAGTCGAATTATTCCTCCTTTTGTTCCAGTATTAACAGCTGTCCCATCACAACCAATTGCTTGAATGGAATCAGTAAAACAATCTTTATCTTCAAAAAAGTCCCAAATTGCTTTTGTAATGCATTCAGAGGTACCTTGGGAAACAGAAACATGTCCTAGGTAATTGCTTCCAGGCTCAGACATTAATGTAATATGTTCTTCCATTATGTTTTTTTTTGTGATAAGAGTCTCCTTTCTTTTCATTTATTAACGTTTGATCTTTTCTTCCATCAAAGTAAAGACTTTGGATCTCGGAAGCATTATTTTTTGCAAAAGCGTTTACTTCTTTTCTAATATCATTTTTGCTTCTTCTAATTTTGTTTCTATCTATCACATCCTCGAAAGAGTTGGCAGATATAATGCCGTAGTCCTGAAGCACTGAAGAAGAAATCATCGCGGCAGATCTGTCAGAGACTCCAGTTCTCTCACATGCTAACACTAAATTTAAAAGTCTAGTTCGTTTGGAATTTTGAGGAGACTTGAGAACTGCTTCAAATGATTTACGTTTGTGACCCGTGAGAACAAAATCTGGGTCAGAAGAGTCTTCATCAAAATCAGAGAAACCTTGCACTGTCTCTTTAATAAAATCCGGTAGTTCTTGTCTTCTTTCTACAGTTTTTTGAGCGAAATTAAGATGCCCTTCACGCCGCAAAGAACGTTTTCTCAGTAACTTTATTGCTCTTAAATCACAATTCCCAATATACATTTTGCGATCAGTTCTTTGATCATTCATGAAACCTCTTTCCATAACCGGGATTTTAAACTCCTTAGAACAATTGCAATTTTCCATATCTTTACATTTACATGAAGCAAAATCAAACAGTTCTTTGCTTTCATCTTTAAACTTTTCCAATTTAGTTTGAAAAGCAGCTGAATTTTTCTTGGATTGATAACTTTTCGTAATGCTTCGAAATGTTTGATGGTATTCTTTTACTTTAGCTATCATCCTCTTTTTTGTAACACATGGTATTGAGGCTCGTTTGTAAATTGCTTGGACTTTTTCAGCCACCTCTGACGCAATGACCGACACGGGATGATCTTTCCCATTATTACTTTTCATTTCATTTTTTACAAATAGATAACATTTCATAACTTCGTCATAATTTGGTAATTGATTTTTGCTGAAGTCACGTGGATCACCAAATATCGGACATTTTGAATGCTTTCTAGTATTAACAGGACCCTTCTTTTTATTTTCACTCATTTTCTATATCTCCAAATTATTCATGGCCTTGCCCTTGGTTGACAAAAGTTAATTTTTACTCAAACTATATGTAATAAATACGAACTTGCTTCTCAAACAGCGCAACCTTGTGCTAAAATAACAAACTTCGACCAATATTTGGACCCTTTGCTTCTACGTTATGACGTCATAAAGCGCTTATCAATGCAACAACGAGGGCAGCGTACATGAGAAATGACGTCATTTTTACTAGAAAATTTGCCAAGTTTGCGGCTGTGGCGGCACCTCAAGCCAATCGCATTCGGACAATGTTTCAAGCTCTATGCTAAGTTTAAGATGTCAGCTAAAAAATAAACACCCGGCTATGAATTATTTCGAGGAGGATCTTAAAAATAAATAGGTTTTAAAAAGTTAACTTTTTAGTAAAGTTTCGGCACTTTTCCAAATTTTGAACTTCCGGCGGCACCTGAAGATCTCAATAAAAATGCGTAAAATTTTAAATATAGTGTTTTTACATCATGTAGCAATTTTCCTGACCCCGGCTCAGGTGAAATTCCAATAAAAGAGGGGATCGGTCATTTTCGATCCACCCTACTGAACACCCGCCAAAAAAGTGGAGGCTCATTGTCATCATAATCACTAGGACAATGGAACATTGAATTAGCGATTTTTTGAAAACGAAATGGTTTTTAGAGTCATGCTTATGCTGCTGGGTTCAAAAGTAATTAACGCTATTTTTGAAATATTGTCCAAGTGCCATTACAGGTCTTCTTTCAAATCACGATACAGATAGGGCATTCAATTTGATGTGTTGTAGCAAAACATTTCAAGTAGCGAGTTGGTGATGTGGGGGAGATTTTTTCATGTTTTTCAGTTCAAGTCAAAGTTTCGGTTGTTTTCCACATTGCAAAACAAGGTCTTGAAGAGCAATAGTAACTAAAGCAACTCAATTTTCCACCCTAGTTTTATCGGCAAGGCGTCGGGCAAAAAGGGTTAATAACAATTGCAATGATTTCACCCTCCTCAACTCACCCTCTTGTATTTTACGCTTCATTTGAAAGTGCTACTTTTAGTCTTCCCAAAAACGAAGTCCTTAAGCAGAACTTCAAGCATAGATAATCTTAGAATTGAGTTTGTTTCTGCCCAAAGACGAAGCCCATAAGCAGAACTTCAAGCATAGATAATCTTAGAATTGAGTTTGTTTTTTTCTTTTCAAAAAATCTTAAAAGTTTCTAAACACTGGTCCTTCGTCTTGTACTTCTGGGACCTTGTCCCACAGTTTCGAAAATCATGCAGTCACTGGAAAACGCAATCCAGAAGAGAATCTGTGTGCCGCATGAAATCTTGAGTTTTTTGCTGCGGGTGCCGTTGCCAAAAAAGGTTTGAAAATCTCTAAAGCATTGTGAAATGACGTCGTTGCCCAATCGTCATAAATAATATGATTGTCAATGTCATATGCCAAAAGTTTGTGATGGTACTAAAACACAAATTCAAACAAAAATTTCGCATTACTTTGCAGCAACAACTATAGGCCTAAAATTGAATTTTGATAAACTAAATTTAGTCTTATTTAATGCCCCTTGAATTTAGCCTTGTGCCCCCAACTAAACTTGCTCTGCTGATGGGCGACGGCATTGCTAGAGATTGGTGTATACCAAAATTTTTTTAGAAGCATTTATAAAGAGAATAAAGCTATCATAGTACATTATAGACTAAATTTTTCACCAAAAGGTAGTTAATGCACCTGATTTATAGAATTTTCCAGTCAAAAAAATTAGCTCGAAAAAACATCTTATCAAACCTAAAAAAGCAAAAAAATTAGGTCTCAAAAATAGCTTATCAATCCTAAAAAAGCAATAGGCGAATGTCTGCACTCACCCTCTCATTTAAAATGGATTTAAAAGCATTAGGGGTGTGATTTATCGTGTTTCAAATTGGACACAAGACATTTTGTGAAGCTGAACTATTTTGTTTTTAGGCCATGGAAAAATTCAACATTGAAAAAGACATTGCTGCGTACATCAAGAAGGAATTCGACAAAAAATACAACCCTACCTGGCATTGCATTGTTGGTCGTAATTTTGGAAGTTACGTTACTCACGAAACGCGACATTTTATATATTTCTACTTGGGTCAAGTCGCTATTTTATTATACAAATCAGGTTGAAAAAAGGGCTGTTCTAGTTCCCATATGGATTATGATTTTCCTATTGTCTTGTTATTTGATACTCGGAACAGCTTGTCGAAGACAAGACTGCAACGGTTAAAAAAGTGTCTTTTAAGTAAAACCACCGATGTTATTTTGGTTACTGCTATTTAAATTCTGAGGTTATGGGATGGCTGGATTGCTAAACTTTACGGCATTGACAAGAAAAAATTCCAAAAAGCTTAGTAACAAGTGGACACGAAAGCGTGACAATTGATATTTGGGTCCATTTGTCTTTTTTCTCTTAGTTTTCAAACTTTTAAAACGAATGGAGTTCTCTGCCTTCTTTGACCGAGTTAACCGAAAACAGAAATAGGAAAATATACCTCGCGTAAAATTTTAAAGAGTGACTATTTTACCGAAATGTTTTTGAGTTTAAGAGAATACAACGAAATTAACGAATATTCATCCGCGCAGAACGTTTTTAAGGCGTAAGATTAGAGTTTGGGGTTTTAAAGTAAAGATTTGAGTTTTGTTAGCATAAGGTCAGAATAAACAAAGAAGTAGGTAAAATTACCGGTGAAATAGTCAATGCTGTAGGTCTCGATATCGAGACCAATTTTTTGTAGTCTCGGTTTTGGTTTGAGCTCTTTCGCTCCGATTTCGATCTTTGTCTCGAACCATTTCGGTCTCATAGCTGAAAATTTGTCTCGAGACCGGGAAATTTTTTGGGAGTCAAATAATATAGTTTCGTGGATAGGTTAAATGTGTTCTTGATTAGCTGATATTTCAAATTGCCAGAATCGGGTTTTCAAACAGATTTTCAAATTGCCACAATCTGAGGCAGAAACTGTGATAGACAAATTTGTAGCTATGCGGGTTACTACGACGAATTTGACAAATTTTCACAATTTGATTGACGAATTTTCACAATTTGACCCTGAGGTTTATTTTGCCTGCGTTTTGAATACACTAGAGTTTTTGTGATTATGTGAGCACTCTTTTTTGTTTTTCATACAAAAGCATGTTATTTTATTGGAGAATGTTGATAACAGTGATTATAAACTATACATTTTGTGTCTTTCTTGACAGCAAACAAACCAAACACTTTAAAATCGGTAATTTTACTTTTTTGAAAACTAATGCGGAGTTAGCCACGTTTTCTTTCTGAAGTAACTGCAGATTTTGGCAAAAATTATCTTGTATTTCGATTCAAAGAGTACCGCAGCCTCCCAACAAGACTGTTTGATTTTTTTCAATGACGAATACATTACAAGGGGTTCAAATTTGAGATTTTAAAGGTGGATTACTGAGTAATAGAATGGCCTGACATATTACGTAACCTCAAATCATGCTTCTTACAAATTAAATCCATCAAATCGTTTATTCTCTCGCTGTATTACGCCGAAGCGTGTAACGAGTTGGTGAGACCCATCTCCGCGTCGTTGCGCGCGGACAACACAGCTTCTTTCGAGAAACTGCCAATAGCTTGACACCGTTGCGATATTTCTTCGAAAGGTGCTGTGTTTCTAGGGCACAATGACACGGAACTGGGCCCCGTCAACTCGTTATACGGTTCAGCGTAATACAGCGAGTATAACAAAGATGTGATTTTTTTATTTTGTTTTTTCATAATTTATAAAGTAAATGTAAAATAACCAGTGACGCAAACAGGGGACTAAGGGGTCTTTAGCTCTACTTTTTTTAGCCACATAACTTAGAATATTTAATCCATAAATGCAAGCGTTTAAAAGTGTCTTGGACTTAACATGTAGGCAAACGAGATGCTAAAGCGAATGGGCAATTTGATTCTTTCAAACAGCTTGATAATATTAGCAATATTAAGTTCATTCAAATAGCTCTAAAAACATGCGAAATATAATTCAAATGCGAAAAATTGCTAATTTTTTACGAAAAATTGTAAAAATTGCCTAGCGACTGGGGGCGAACCTCTGTCTATGATACGATTAAGTTGCAGCAGTTTGCTCAGCAAGACGACAAGTTAAAATGTTTTGCGGCCAAAATTTTTTCATTTGGTTTAAGCTTCTTTTTAGCATAAGCTTGGTTGCGCGCCTGAAAATGCCTCTGCTCTCCAATCGAAAATCTCGGCTGCGTCTTAGTAGCTACGCATGTACTGTGCTTCAAATATGCAATGAGATTTTGATAATTTTTTTTTTATTTAAGCCAAGATTTAGTCAATTTTATTGATTGGTAATTCTTGAATAAAACAAAGGTGATCATGCACAGATCTTCGAGTAAGAGGTATTAAGTTTGGTAAAGGCACTCTTCAAAAATTATTTTAGTGAAAATCTACATAAAATAACGTCATGAGATGTTTTGATGACGTAAACACTTCGGCTGAAGCAATTGGTCGTCTGACTCAATTTACGTAACCATATAACCAACTTACGAGCAATTTTGGGCCCCAAAAATTTCTTTTCAAAAAATCAAAAAAACAATGATGACGTCGTTTTTCTGGTCTCGGTCTTGGTCTCGGAAAAATTTTGCGATCTCGGTCTTGGACGAGTCGGTCTCGACCACTGCCCCCGAAATAATCTCCAAAATTTTAATGCAAAGCACACAAGTTAATAGTGCTGGGCTCCGCAATTTTTTTCAAGT
Source organism: Trididemnum nubilum (assembly GCA_963965965.1). Taxonomy (NCBI): domain Eukaryota; kingdom Metazoa; phylum Chordata; class Ascidiacea; order Aplousobranchia; family Didemnidae; genus Trididemnum; species Trididemnum nubilum. Next base: position 29,752,791 of record OZ014472.1, on the reverse strand, counting down.
TTGCAGTCCGCAATTCCGCAACCGCTTATTTCCGCACCGCTTTTTCTTATTGTAAACACTTCCACAATCCGCGATTGTATACATTGCAACACTTCGGCAATTCCTCACTCAAACTTTCATGTATAGAGATCCGCAACGCAATTCAGCAGCTACTTAATTTGTTATAATTTGTTAACTCGTCAACGCAATTTCGAAATTATTACTTTTTGAGTTCATAACGCAATTCAAAATTACAAAACTTGACACTGTTAAATCGATTACAGTAAAACGGCCATATATAAGTTGAAAACTCGCCTTTAGTTGAAAAATAGAAACTTAAGGAAATTATTTCGATTTTATTAAATAGAAATGAAAGTTCAAATCGATTTAAATAATAAGTGGTCGGAAAAACAATGAAGCCAAATCCCAGGAAAAAACAAAAATTTTTTAGTTGAATGCTTGAGTTCAATACATTAAATGAAAAGGATGGCGGTACAGAAAAGCTGGCGGTCAGATGGTCCAACTGGCGGTCAGATGGTCCAGCTGGCAGTCAAACTGGCGGTTTTCTGCAAATAATATAAAAAGATCCAGCAGATAATATTAGATAAGTCTAACACAAAAAAAACACACTTAGCAACCGTTTTGACGACCAAAAAATTGGCTTTCAACTACAGTACAGTGCTGTTGCCAGAGCAACCGAGGTGAGGAGGCACTAGCCGAAAGTGGGCAGGCACTAAAATAAAATGAACTTTTGCACAGAGCAACTGATACTTTGCGGATACAAATTATGCGCTATTTTAACAATTTTGCATTCATGTCTGAAACAAAGAGACGTATAAGACCGGCAGCGTTTCTTAGCTCGTTTTGTATCCGGCTCATATAATTGCTTGAAAAATCTGTCTGTAGTAGTGAATGCGACCAGCAGCACAACCAGGATTTTGCTAAAATGAAGCGGGCTTGAACCAAAAGTAAATTTTTTGGGCACAAAAATTTTCTAAATTAAACCCTGTGCTGAACAAACTGATGCAACTCAAGCGTATCTCAGAGGGGGCCTGGGGGGCAGAGCCTCCAGCCGCTGTGCGATTTTTGTGATTTTCCGGGAAAAATAGCGATTTTAACGTCATTTCAATCACATTTCGCAAGTTTTTGAAGCCATTTAAATAACTACAGTAAATTGCTAAAATTTAGACGTCATTGAAAGAATTAAATTGCCTAGCCCCTTCTACCTCCGCTCCTTATACGCCAGGTCAAGTCCAAAACATGTTTAAAAGCTAGTATTTTGGGGTTAAATCTTTTAAATGATTTGGCTAAAAGGGCTGAAGCCTCTTTAGCCCCTGCAACAAAAAAAATTTGAGTGTGCTCCGAAAAATGAAAACAATTGGTTTTTAAAAAATGTTTTTAAGCATTGTTTCAGTTCGTAATCACTAGCAGAGTACTGGTAACGATTCTGTCGGCTTATATCTCTCTTACGCGGCATATTCGTAAATGCGTGGTAATTAGACGGATTATTGCGTCATATTCATGCACAGCAGTTGGGTTGCCAGCAATTTTGCAAAAAATCGAGAAAACTTTAAACGAGAATTATGATTAAACGTTATTATTCTTTTTTCCATTATTGTCTGTTGTCCTGTCGTTACGTGATATCCAAAACGTATTCTGAGTAAACCGAAATGGGGGGCACAAGCTGTCGTTTGGGAAGCATGGCCCCCCTGCCCCCCCTCCCGTAGCGACGGCACTGCTACAGTAGCCAATTTTGAAGCGGTTTGGTTTGAAGCTAGTGGTCATCTTATACCCCAAAATACACAAAAAATCAGGTGTCAGCTACAGAGCAGTAATGACTGCCAGGGCCTGCGAGATGAGGGTTCAGGGAGTACATCGTACCCGGGCCTAGGGGGGCACGGAAGAGTTCCGGTTTCTGCGTTAAGTTTTGGTATCGCACCATAGCACCGTAATCAAACTTGCCTACAGCAAAAATATCAGTCAGCCTATTCAGTACTAGTAATTGGTCGCTATTTTTGCTGCAGAGCCTTTAGAACATCTAATAGTGGTCGATTTGATTAAAAAAAACAGGAAAATGTATCAAAAATTATACACTTGCACCAAAATTAACGTTTTGTTACGTTTCTCTGACTTTAAGAGCCCTAATTCTACGCTATAACAATGTACGAGGGCCCACATTTCCACAGCGGAGTCAAAGTTGACATACTATACTACTATCATTAAGTAACTCACTCTGTCTGTATGAGTTTAATAGGTATTTGGGTCTATGAAGCTATGGTTGCAGATGACTTCTTAAAACTTTTATCAGTAAAATATTTGGATTTGTAGTATTAAAGTCATTATATTGTATAATATTGAGTCAATGTCATCATCCCCCACTTCATATACTTTCTTTTATGTATATCACGTTTTCTGCTCGTCAATTTTAGCAAGTTTGGTGCTGGAATGTTGATCAAATGTTGTATTTTACCCTGGAGAAACACAAAAAGTGCTAAAGCTTCCGGGGCTCCGCCCCGGACCTCACTGGGGGCTCCCCCAGACCCCCTAGCTGGATTTAAACCAATTTTATGCGTAGTTGTGTTTTTCATAGGTCCTAACTGAATGCGAATATTGCTATCCCCTCACTTTTAAATAAAGATCTACAACCATCGGACAAAAAATGGTTTAACAGCATGGGCCCCGATAAGGCTTGGGGGGGCCAATAAGATTTGGGGGCCTGATATCGACCTTCGTACCCCCTGGAAAATATTCTCTCTGAGGCCCTGATGACTGCAATACTAGTTGTTAGTAAAGTATCAGGTTGTGGCATACTCAATTTTGTACAAGATTTAGTAGGGTTTGCGGGACAGTGCGAGGGAAAAGCAAAAGTATCATAAAAAGTTTGTCATTGTGATATCACATCTCAGAGATCCAAGAGTTACTAATGAGTAATGCCGCTTATGAACATCTAAACATCTAACCTTATGAATTCTTATGAACATATTCAAATCCTTATGAACATCTAACACTCATGCATGTTTAGTTGTAATTGTTTGAAACTTGCACTTAAGATGCTCTGCTGGGTGGGAGCATGAGAAAATTGCTTGTCAATGTATTTCAAGGTGCTGCTGGAAACTGATATCTCCAGCATTGAAAAAAAAAATTAACAATTGAACATAGAACACAAGTAAAACGTACAAAAAATGAACTGAAAAAACTTCTACGCAAAAACGCTCTTACAATAATAATTTCACGACAGAGGGCCCAAGACTATGCTTTACGCTATAACATTTCTTACTGATATTGTTGGGACAATACCAGCATTATTAACAACAATACTCCCTACAAATAGCATAAAACCTTAAAACGTAAAGCTCTTCTCCGAGATTTTGCAAGATTGAAAATTACTTGTTCAGGAGTTGGTGCCATGTTGCGACAAATGTCCAAAAGGGCAAGTCTATTTAAACTCTCTTGCCCCAAGGTGCTCCGCAAATACGTTTTCAACCGCCGCAGTGTAGAGAAAGATCTGTCACTAGTACATGTTGTCACTGGTAAAGTTGCAAGAATTTTTAACAAATTGTAGATGCTTGGAAAAATAACACGATTGCACTTTACCAAACAATGCAGTGGGCCTTTGGCTGCAACTCTTGTTTGTTCAGATGACGATACCAAAGCTTCAGCTCCGCTACCACACCATTAGGATCTTTCTCTATATCTTGAAAATAATACTTAACCAGATTTTTCACATTTTCAAACTGTTGCAGATGGACCTTTACATGCAGTTGCAGCGTTTTTTGGAATGAGCGCGTCAAATCCTTTTACAATTGATTTGTGAGTTTCAAATCTAGATTTTAATTCGCTAATGAAACAATCCAGCAATGGTATGAAAACAGCTATTCGGTAATAACTTTTAACGGTAGCGCATTCCACGTTGCTTTTGTGAATTTGATTTGGAATTAGTCTTGTTTTTTTTCATTTAATATCAATGCTGAAAGCTTTTCTTTGCATTTTTTTGAAAATTTCAGAAAAAAACAACAGAAACATTTTCTCTCATGGTTTCCAACTCTTTCTGAACGTTACCAGATAACTCAATGCAGTCGACTAAGCTGACGGATTTACTTTGTAACGCCTTTGTAAGGTCGCTGCTGTAATAATAAATTTTGTTCAAAGGAAACAGAGCAGCAATGAACTCACTTTGCTGAATTGCAATACGTAACTGCAAGGCTTTTGTACGTGAATCTTTGTCGTCCTACGAGGGAACTTCCTGCGAAGCTTCTATGACAGGCAGATAAAGTTGGCAAAAAACTACTTCGCTGTCAAGCCGCTCGACCCATCTAGAGGCCGACATTTAAACAAGTTTTCTGCGGTGATGAGTATCATTATCTTGATCATCTTCAATAACCTTGCAAAACACTGCTTGTTGTTTTGGAGCATAAAAAAAGAGTTACGCACAGCTGCAAGAGTGCCAATAAAATACATCTCTCTCATAGAATATAAGCTAAAAACAACAAGATTCAAACTATGAGCAGTACAATGCACGTAAATGGCAGTTGGAAACACATCTCGTACGTAGGCTCGCACTTATTTTAGTCTGTCACTCATTACAGCTGTCCATCATATCTTTGGCCTGGCATTCGACTGACGTCAATTCCAAATTTTCGCAGATTAGTAAGAATTGCCCCAGAAAGCTTTTTTCCAGGGAGTCCTTCAACTTCAATAATAATTTCACGACAGAGGGCGATCGGACTATCAGCGACCAATTTTTTTGCAAATTTATTCAAAGCAATGGGATCACTATTTTAAACTTACTAAAGTTCAGTAAAAGTCGGATAATGCCGCGAAGTTCCCAGATATCGCTTGTGATGTCACGTTTTAGTTTACAGTATTCAGATTCTGCGCGGTAGTCGTCAAGTTTTGAAAGAAAGCCTTCCCTAAGAAAACAGCTGAAAGGCAAGTGGCACATCCAACACAAAAATGTCAGGCAGGCATTATCGTGATTGCGACTTCTTTGTGACGTCACAGGCTAATGTAAGTTCGGAAGAAAAGTTAAAGGCGGTGAATCATCCAGCCAATTCCAGTGGTTTACAATAACTAAAATTGAACTATAATTTTTGATATTTTTTGTTTTAATTTTGGGACTGCGGTTGCAAAGATATTCAACAAATACAAAAAGATGTCCCCCCGAAAAAAGTTTTTGAAAACTCTGAGTTTTGTTCTTCCCGCCAAAACCACAGTAGGCCTAATGGTTTAGTGAACTGTGGTTGGCCTAATAGTGTAGAGATAGTTTATTTCAAAATAGTTTAGGCCTAACTATCTCTAAATTATTAGGCCTAATAGTTTAGAGATAGTTAGGCCTAATAGTTTAATAAGATTACAGTAGGCCTAATAGTTTAGATAACTGTGGTTTTGGCGGGAAGATCAAAACTCAGAGTTTCCAAAAACTTTTTTCGGGGGGACATCTTTTTGTATTTGTTGAAAATCTTTGCAAACGCAGCCCCAAAATCAAAACAAAAAATATCAAAAATTATAGTACAATTTTAGCTATTGTAAACCACCGGAATTGGCTGGATGATTCACCGCCTTTAAGTATGAGGAGAAAACTAAAAGAAAATCTTTGCTGAGTAAAGGTTTGTGGTGTAAAGAGCTAAAGCGCATGTGGTGCATAATGGACAAAAATGTCAGGCAGAGAGTTGCAAGACCGCGATGTCTTTGTGACTAAGGTTGGATTATCCGGATATCGATTAACCGGTTAACCAATTAACCGGGAGTTTTTTTTACTATCTGATATCCGTATATAGTTCTGCGGTTAGCGGATAAACGAATATCATTGCTAATGCGTTTTGCCGTGGTTTTACGCCTTGTATCAAGTTTGAACTTTCTTTGCTTTGTGGATTGTGGAGACTGACTCCCTATTTCTTCACATTTTTATTAGCTTATAATATTTGCTTTCAACTGCTCGTACATGAAAAAATGAACTTAACTGTTACATTACAAAAATAAACAAAAAAATTTGATTATTCTAATACAAGACCGCATTCATATAGCGAGGTCAAGTCTGTAAACAGGGGTTGGGAACCTATGGCCAAGGATGGCATTACGGAGCGGTACGTTCAGAGTTTGCTAACTACGTACCTCGCACATTGAACCGTACAGTACCAGCGTACCGTACTTTAGTTCAATTTTTGAAGCGTACCGTTCCAAGGTACCGAACCCGTACTATTACAAAAAGACGTACCGCACCAGCGTACCGTACTTCTTAGCAAAAATTGAGGCGTACTGTAGTTACGTATCGTACCGTACTACCATCCTTGCTTTTAACTACTCGCAACTTAATTGACTTTGAGTTTGAAATCACTAGCCTATAAATTAGCAATCTCAATTCACACATTTAGCGTCGGCTTCAGCTGTCGTTTGCCTCTGCATACAAAAACCGGTGCAATGTGCGAAAAGAGACTGGGATTTTTAAACCACTACGTATTCAGCTAAAGTGTCGCAGTTGTTTCCGTTTAAATTTTTCTTCAATATATGACATGTCACGATAGTCCTAGGCTCGTAGCATCTATAGGCAGTAGTTATGACATCACAATTGGCAATACTTGTAACTTGTGACATCATAATACAATTGTAACGACAAATTAAGAGGCTATAATGATTACTCGAGAATAGCCTAGACTATGTGCACGCCGGGCATGGTCGCACGAATCTTCATTAACGGCCGCACGTTGCACATAAAACGTTTAGTAGACAAATTCAAACTGCGTACCAACGTACGGTTTTTCCACAAGTTAAGCAGTTTTTTGTTGTGGGTTAGAATAACTGGTTTAGCAGAGCCCTTAAATTTATCCGTTAATATCGAGATTAAGCAGCTCTTTTGCAAAAAACTTAATTTTGCCCAAATGTCCGTTTTTAGTCTTTCAAATTTCCGTTCAGCTAGTTTACATTCTCGACCCACTTCACCTAGCTTTTTTTCAACCACAATTCGGTAAATTTCTTTTCTTCCCGTTTGGTATGCTTTAAGATTTGGTGCTTGAAATTATAAGAACTTTGGGCATAAATCAAGATCCAAACAGTTTTCAAAATATTTTGAGTCCAGTCTGAGTTTCACATCTTTTCTCAAAAATGCGAAATTGACTGCCGGAATTCCTCTTTTGCTTGGTATTCCATAATAGACATATACTGGTATGTCAACGCGCCACTTGGTGATTAGGGCCAGAGAACACTTGCAGCTTAACTCCAACTCCGCCAAAAGTGCCATAAGCCAACGCATTTCTTCCGGCCAAACTTGCCAAAATTGTAATTTGGGTGATAGTTCGTTAAAAGTAATTAGAAACTGCCACAATGAATATGAAACCAAAATGCAGGAGGCATTATTGATAAAAAACCTAACACCACGATTGAATTCACAATTATATGCCAACGGTTGCTCTTTTCTTTTGAATGTGTTCTAAAAAATTTTTTTCGGGTGTGTGTTTCTAATTGTACCATATACAGTATGGTTACTTCACAGTGTTGCTTGATTTTTCGCGTAGTTTTCTGACTTGATTTTACTGTGGAAAAGGTATAACGTATACGTCACAATATTAAATATATGAAGTTGTAGTGGTTGTTAACTTGTTGTATTGCAACATTTGTGTTTTGCAGATAATATTTTGATAACCTTTCATTTCTAAATTTTAAAGTTACTGTAAACTGCTTTTTAATTTGCTGAAGAGGGCCATTTAGAAAATGCCCCGAAAACAATCAAAAGAAAAATGCTGTCAGGAATAAAGTTTCTGCTGATATGCGCTTTGTGGTTTAAATATAATTTTAATCATGCAAGTACAAAGTGGGTTAGCGCCAGAGGTGGAGTCCTCGAGGACACATTTTGAAGTCGTTGGCCTTGGCATCGAAGCCTCAAGTTCTCGAAAATTGCCCTGTCCTCGGCTCGAGGGCAGCACTATTTTTTGTACCGTTGAAATTTTGTTGAAAAACGCCAGAAACCTCGCGGAAAATTTTTTAAGATCTCTTTTTGTTTTTTTTAATTGGAGATCACTTGAAAAAAAATGTTTAAGACCTTTTTCGCCTGAAAAATTTTTTGAAGTCTTTTTTGTTTGGAGAACACTTGCGCCTGTGTCCTTGGCCTTGAGCATTCCTGTCCTTGACCTCGAGAGGGTCTGTTCTCGGAAGGGCTATGCTTGGCCTTGGCCTCGAGCCTTGTGTCCTCGACTCCATATAATGCATAAAACACAAGAAATAAATCTACTTTCATAAAACCGTCCCAAAGTGCCTCAAATCATTCAAGTGTTCAGAAACAACTGATACGGCCAAACACCACAAATGCTGAAAAGCAGTCAAAAACAACAAAAACGGTTCAAAAAAGTTTAAAACCGCTCAGAAGTGGAAATAATGACCCAAACACGAAAAACACTTTTTTTGCCTCAAGTCGCCCCAAAATGTTTTAATTCACGTAGGGAGTGCTCAGAAACGACTACTGCGGCCAAACAACACAAATGTTGAAAAAAAATCAAAAGCGTTAAAAAAGTTCAAAATCGCTCATTACCGCTCAGAAGTGGAGAAAATGACCAAACGCCAAAAACAAATTTTGCCGAAAATTGTCCCAAACATTCCAGAAATGACTAATAGGGCCAAACAACACAAATGCTGAAAACAGGTCAAATCCTCAAAAACGGTTCAAAATGGCTCAAAACCGCTCAGAAGTTGATACAATGACCAAAACACAAAAAAAACTTTGTTTTCATAAAATCGTCCAAAATAATTCAAATCACTTATGGAGTGCTCAGAAACGAGTAATACAGCCAAATACACAAATGCTGAAACTGGTCAAATTGTCAAAAACGGTTAAAAATTGCTGAAAACTGCTTGAGAATGGATATAACGACCAAAACACGAAAAAAAATTTTTTTGCCCAAAGTGGTTTCAAAACGCTTCAAATCATTTAGCGAAAGCTCAAAAACGACTGATACGGACAAACAACACAAATGATGAAAACGTCAAAAACGGTTCAAAATTGCCCAAAAAAGCTCAGAAGTGGATATAATGAACAATACACGAAAATTTTTTTGCCTTTAGTTGTCCCAAGAAGTTTTAAATCATCTAAGTTCAGAAACGACTGATACGGCCAAACAACACAAATGCTGAAAAACGGTCAAAATAGTCAAAAATGGTTCAAAATCGCTCAAAGTCACTCAGAACTGGATATAATGACCAAGATACGAAACAATGTTTTTTTGCACAAAGCCATCCCAAATTGCTTCAAATCACCTAGGGAGTGCTCAGAACCGATTAATACGGCCAAACAACGCAAATGTTAAAAAACGGTCAAAAACGTCTAAAACAGTTCAAAATCGCTCAAAACCGCTCAGAAATGGATACAATGAACAAAATACGAAAAAACTTTGGTTTGATCAAAATCGCCCCAAAATGCCTCAAATCACCTAGGGAGTGCTCAAAAGCGACTGATACGGCCAAACAACACAAATGCTTAAAAACGTTTAAAAACGTCAAAAACGTTCCAAAATTGCTCAAAACCGCTCAGAAGGAGATACAATGACCAAGACACGAAAAAAATTTTTTTGCCCCAAATCGTCATAAATGTTTCAAATCTCTTAAAGAGTGCTGAGGAACGATTGATACGGCCAGTAGCGTACGCAGGATTTTAGAAAAGGGGAGGGGGGGCAGAAAATTCAGAAAACTTGAGATTAATGAAGACCAGAATTAAAATTTTCCAGCCCAAAACCAATTTCGCTTTCCTGCCCAAACTAAGGTGAAGACCAAACAAAAAGGTCTTCACTCAAATTCAGTCCGGTTTTTTGCCCAAAATTAGGTGAAGACCGAAAAAAAAAAGGTCTTCACCCAAATTTAGTCCAGTTTTTGGCCAAAAAAACAGGTCTTCGCCCATCGTTTCTGTGCTCAAATCTTCTGCCCAAGTTAAAAAGGGGGGGGGGGGCATGCCACAATTTTGCATACTATTTTAGGCTAATTATTCTATTCTGGCGACCCAAAGGGGGGGGCTATGGCCCAATGGCCCCCCTAAATAGCCCCTGGATACGACCAAACAACAAAAATGTTAAAAAACGGTCAAACACGTCAAAAACGGTTCAAAACTGCTCAAAACCGCTCAGAAGTGGATATAATGACTAGGGCAAGTTTTTATCAACCTAAAAACAAAAAAATTTATCTAAAAATTCAAAAAAATTGACTTTAATTTCCTGAAAATTTTGGACTGAATAAGCGATGTTTTTTGAGGCTTTATATTGAAGCAAGTATTCAACAAACGAAAACACACACAATTTTTCCACGAAACTTGCTACACAAGGCTATTGCTATCGCAAAACAAGTCAAGTCTTGGGACGTAAATAACTCTGCGAGCTAGTAATCACCAGGTAGACGCATTAAAGTGTAAAATCATGTAATGTCGCACATTTTCGGTTCTAAAATTTGTGTCCTTGGCCAAAAGCTTTTTCTACATGGAAAAGCTTCTTTCTATAGAAGCAGATGTGGGCTGAGAATTCTGAAGCATGTGATACACACCAGGTGAAATATCTTGTCTTTCCTTAATTATTATTTCAGAATTTCAGAAATGTCATTGTTTTGAATTCTTTTTTTAATGTTTTGGTTGATGTTACAAGTGTCATTACTAAAGTCAAGTTCTTGGATTGCTTGCACCGCTTCTTTGATGATATATCTCGCACTTTCCATCTTTTCTATAAGCTTAACTAGGCATTCATATCGGTCTTTGATTTTGAGCAGTTGACCAGCCAAACCACTTTTTTGCAAGCTAGTCTTTGCTTAAGTTACCAAAATCTCAGAACCTACAAAACTTTCCACAATTGCTTTCACTTCAGGCAAATTTTTTGCGTAATACAAGGCAGCATTTAACCAGCTTCCCCATCTTGTAGGAACAGGCTGCGTTGGGTAACCAATAGCAGAGAATTTTGCCAGTCTGGTTTTGTTTTTAATTGTTACTGCTTTGATTTTTGCAATTAGCTGATCCACATCTTCACAGTGAGATTTGATTTTTATAGCACAATTGTGCAAAAAATGTGCTACGCACGTCACGTGAAACAGCTTGGGATACAGAGATTTTTGTGTTACACCAGCAGCAATCGCATATTTTGCGGCATCAAACAGTAACAGGCAGAAGAAGCTTCTGTTGATTCCAAGATTTCTAACAGCATCGTCAACTGCTTGAGCAATGATGTTGATATTAGGAGCACATTTTAGAAGTTGACAGTCATACAAGTAACAGACGTGTAGTGTTTCAAGGCTTCCCACAAGAATTTTCAAGTATTGCGTGCCTGACACTGTGCTCTCATCAACAATAAGAAAAATTTGTTTGTCATGAACAGCATTTCGTATTTGCTTTGATTCATCTTCACTTAATTGCAGTGCTGTTCGTCTACAAGTAGTTTCAGATGGCAATCTGTGACCAATGTCACGAAGGAGGTTTTTAATATGCGTATTGTTAAGCTAGCACAAAGGAATATCAGCAGACTAAAATGCCTTGGTTATCTTTTCAACAAAATCGGTGTCACTGCTCGTTAAAAACGTTTGCGAATTGTGGAGGATAAGATCTTCAGATCTGCTGCCTAACGCTTTTTGATGTTTCGACATATTTTGATGAGAATCAACGAGAAAGCGTTTGTTGCAAAAAACCACACAGTTACACAAATTGCAATGTAATTCATTGTTAATACTTAGCATAAATTTGTCAGGGAATTTTTTAACGATGGATTGAATTTTACACGCATAGATAGTTTTAACTTTCGGCATTATTTAAGAATCTAAATCACTATCTAAAGACAAATTTAAATACTTTATTAATTGAAATCGAAATACCTAGGCCAAAAAATTTTAATAAAAGCTTGCAGAACAGTTTGTTTCACCGATCATTAAGGGCATCTACGTGTTTCAATTTTAAATCAGCTCTAACATGTTATCGAGCACTTTTTGAAGTACTGGCACATAAAATTTTTTAATGAGTTACTTTACCGGTTTGACAGTTGAATTCACAGTAAACTATCGCCTGTTTGGCTACATTTGCTCAAAAACCTGAAAAGGAGCTATTTTCCTCTTTCTAAAAAATCAAAGACTAAAAAATGCTTCGTTTATTTAGTTCCGTTTAATAAGTAAACTACATCGATTTGGAATAAAGGTGCCCGTTGCATTTTGCGCTGCGAAAGCCAAAGGTAACAAAAATTGGCAGTTCCAGCATTTAATTACCCTCAAAGTTTTTGTAAGTGAGACCTTTTGCAAACGTATAGCCTTAGTTAGCTTGCAGACTGCACTCGCTTAAATAAACTATAATTCACTTCTTTATTTTGATTTACCATATAGCAGACTAAATAATAAAATGTTAGTCCAAACCAACAACTCAGATGCCTCTTGGTTTCTGAACTAACAACCTAGATGCCTGTCTGCACTACATTGCAATCATTTTTTGCAAAAAACTTGAACCATATTGTTCCTGCTAAACTAGCCACAAGACGCTCGAGTCACAAGCAACTATTCAATTGCAACATACTCGCATGTTTTATTCTCTAATTTTAACTATTGCATCACAATTCTTTGATTGCGACAGATATAGCAATGTGCACTACTACCGTGTAACAAGCAGTTGACATTGCAAAACAAAGTAAAAAACGTGCAAATGAACTTTTAAATTGTCACTTTTTCGCACCAATATTAAAGGGAAATTTTAAATAATGGTGATGATGATGATAACCAGAGGTGGAGTCCTCGAGGGCGTCCTTGGCCTCGAGGACCTCCTCGAGAACAGATTTTGAAGTCATTGGCCTTGGCCTCGAAGGTCAAGTTCTTGGCCTTGGCCTCGAGGCCTCGAGTCCTCGAAAATTGGTCTGTCCTCGGCTCGAGAACAGCACTATTTTTTGAATTGTTAAAATTTTGTGGAGCGCTTGAAAAATTTTTTGGAAAACGTTTTTTTGGGGAGATCGCCTGAAAAAATTTTTGTGAAGACCTTTTTTTTTTTTTGGAGAACACTTGCGCTTGTGTCCTTGGTCCTTGGCCTTGGCCTCGAGCATTTCTGTCCTTGGCCTCGAGAGTGTCTGTCCTTGGAAAGGCTGTCCTTGGCCTTGGCCTCGGATTTTTTTTTGTGTCCTTGGCCTTGGCCTCGAGCCTTGTGTCCTCGACTCCACCTCTGATGATAACTATACAACATTGAATTTATTGACCTATAAAAAAAAAATTGACCTAGCGGGACAAAATTGACTTTTGATTGATCTTTCAAGTTAAAAACACGAAACTTATTCCTTGTATCTATAGTTTTTGCAAAAAAGCACGCCATTCGAGCTTACTACCAAAAATTATTGACTCTATTGAAAAAACTTGCCCGAATAATGACCAAAACATGAAAAAAATTGTTTTTGCCCAAATTTGTCCCAAAATTCTTTAAATCGCCTAGGGAATGCTGCGAAACGACTAATTTACGGCCAAACAACACAAAAACTGAAAAACGGTCAAAAACGTCAAAAACGGTTCAAAATCGCTCAAAACTGTTCAGAAGTGAATATAATGACTGAAACGCGAAAAAAATTTTTCCCAAAATTGTCCCAAAATGTTTCAACTCACCTAGGGAATGCTTAGAAACGACTATTACGGCAAAACAACACAAATACTGAAGTCGCAATGTGTTAAGAAACTTGTCATTGTAATTGTAATTGAAATTGTAATTGAACTACAATAACTTAAACTTGAATAATTGGAATTGGAATTGCTATTGAACATGTAGGTTGTAATTGTATTTGTAATTGTAATTAAAGCAAAAAGGTAATTTTTTCAACTTTGATGTGCGTTATAATGAAATGCTACTAACGAAAGCTTGTATTAGTACATCAGTGATACAATTAACAAAACTTTTCTTGAGAAAGTCACCTTGTTCTGAAAATATGCGAGCGAATATTACGAAAAAGATGTTCTAAGATAAGAAAGAATATTTCTAATCCCTGGCAGGCGGTCTGCTGGGGCAAAAACACATTAGCTGGGCAATTTTTGTGATAAAAATTACATCTAGTAATTCCAAACAATAAACTATACGTTATCAGAAACAAAGTTTCGTGAGAACTTGCCAAATTCTCAAAAGTTTAGGGGACCTACACAAAGTGGTCGCTCACAAGGCAGCCAACGATAAATTATCAGGTTTGTCAAAAATCAGCTCCATATTTTAATGCAATCACAAACACGAAAAAATTGTTTATACTGGTACAAATTTATAGATTATACAGTTGCAAATGAGCTATTGCGACGCGTTTCGACCTTGCTCAACGGTCTCATCAGGCAAAAAACAAACTATGAAAGTCTCCAAAAAGTCAGGTATGCACAGCAATGAAAATTTTTTTTTTTTACAAGCGCATAAGTAATTACATCAAAACCTGCAGTACAACTCCAAATACGGGCAAGTTTGCCGGAGTAAAGAATTGGGCTAAAAAGCACAAATGCAGCATTGCATGTGACCACACAACAGGGCAACTTATAACTCATTTGCAATAGCTCATTTGCATTGCATCTCAGTCGCAATAGCTCATTTGCAACTGTATAATCTATAAATTTGTACCAGTATAAACAATTTTTTCGCGTTTGTGATTGCATTAAAATATGGAGCTGATTTTTGACAAACCTGATAATTTATCGTTGGCTGCCTTGTGAGCGACCACTTTGTGTAGGTCCCCTAAACTTTTGAGAATTTGGCAAGTTCTCACGAAATTTTATTTGATCTTGTCTTTATAAGTCGCCCTGTTGTGTGGTTACATGCATAGATGGGCACAGTACTTTGCAAAAGTACTAGAGTGCATCATTTGCCCCGACCTTAAAGAAATGAACATAACTTTTTTTTGCATGTGAGGTTAACTATAAAAATAAGCCCTGCAAAATTTTACACTGATCGGTTTATGTTTAAACCCCCCACCTGGGCCCTAAAGTTGGACCCATGCAGCAATTTTTAGACAGTTTTGCCGCTAGATGGCACTGTGTTTGAGTCACACTTAAATTGCATGTTTCAAAAGACAGCACTATTTTTAATCTTTCAATCAAAAAAAATTGTCACAATTGAGCTACTGGATAGGGAGAAATAACCAATTTTATGGCCTCCAAGCTCTCTACCGCCACTAGCGGCCAAACTGCAATTTGCAGTTTTTAATCCAAATTTGGCCAATTTGGCACACAAACTTGTATTTTTGAGGATGCCAAATTCATTTTTGTTGTTTGTTTTTTATAGTTTGGTCACTAGATGGCATAAAAACATATTAAACCCTTACGTATGAATTTGCGCAATTTAATAATCACTGCTTTAAGCTTTTGCAAAAAGAAAACTTTGAAAAATATTGCAGACAAAGCACAATTCAATGTTTCAAAGTAAAAGCATTCTTATTTTAAAGATATTACGCAATAGCACATTGGAGTAGCACTGTGATAATGACTAAAATTTAAAGCCCACCCAGTTTTTTAATTGATTAAGTACCACAGCTGGCCCGTTTTGGAAATTCTTTGGTCTGGAATAAGTTTTCGAGAGTTTTCAACAACTTGCAGCACATTTTGATAGCGTTTTTCTTTTCGAGCAGCTCCTTGAAAATCTTGTGCCAGCTTTACGCCTCGCTCTGCTGCATCATTTACAACTTTAATATGATGGATGACCAATTTGGCATCGATAAAGGCTGGATTTTTTTTCCATGTATCAATTGGTTGCTGAAGAAACGACGAACCGAGTTTCAGAATTTTAAAAAGCATCCAAGAGTCATTTCCCACGTAGAAATCTAAATCTCTTGAAAAATCGTCATTCAATTTTGGAAATTTGGTTTTGCCAAAGCCAGAGCCAAATCTATTGTAAAAGCATTCATTTTTTTCAAAATTTAACAATTTCTTTGCCATTGCCAGTTTGGTACTGTCCTTCACATTGTTACGAAAAAAACACAGTAGTACAAGCTCTTCAGTAAGATATCCAATGTGGTTTCCAAAACGTCGTAATGCTTCATTAGCAATCACACTATCTATTGTTTTGTAATCAAACAATGAATTTTAAAAAAGTTGATCATTTTTGGGAGCACTGGATGATACTGGAGCGGTCAGTCACCAAGGAATGTAGCAAAATACAACAAATTTGACAAATCGTTGAATTTTTTCTTGTTGGCCTTTTCCAAAAATCTTTCCTGAAATAAAAACGTCACGATAAATATTTTGTACTTTGTCATAAAAACAAATAATTTTTATTATAATAGTGATGGTTAAGCTGTTGAAGACTTTTTGGTTTATCAAAACTCGCCTTATCTTGATTTTCGCTCAATTTATTACTAAAAATGTTGGTACAGTTTTGCTGATGCACAATGCAGTATAGTAACATTTTATCAACTTTAAAATTTTGTTTTTGAACAAATACCAGTTATACTCTTTGTACTGTGGTCGAATAGTGATTTAAAAGTTTTGAAAATACAATAGCCTAAATTTATGTACTTCAGTAGAATATTACCGTTCAAGTTGTTTGATAGCTTGGACCCAAGCAAGTCCAGTTTAATTGCATATAAAATTTTGGACATCCAACGTGCTTTATGCATGGCTCCAGGTCTGTTGAATGATGCAAAATTTCTTTTTGCAGCAGGATCGCCAAGATAAAGAAGTGTTAACTTTACCAATTCTTTGTAGTCGCCTTTACTAAATGGCTGCTTGAGGTAGTTGTGGCACATTTCAATTGTTTGGTCCTTTTTATCAGTAAGATTGGGTGGAGTAAAACAAAAATCGATGTTTTCACAATTTGTCTCAAAAGTAGAAAAATGCTTTTTGAATCTTTGAAAAATTTGAATTTCTGGACTTTTTGACATTTCGATTTTCAAAACATCCCAGACGTGGCCCAAGACTACTTCTTCCACATGATGACAGCATGCGAACCAAATTAACGGCTTCGAAATTGTATTTTGCAATGCTACACAAACCGCAGTTTGAGCTCCAGTGTTTGAACTATTCGTGTCAAACACCATCCCTGCTAAACTATTTTGACAGTCCCAGATTTTGATCAGCTCATCAGAAGCATCAGCAATAAGGCTACCAGCAAAACTGGAAGATTTGTGACGAATAGCTGGAACACCAAGCAGCTTGGTACCGCCAATGCCAGATAACAGCACTGGTAATCTTTCCACTTTACCAACTCCATCTGATGCCTCCATTAGCTTGCCATCCCAATGTATGTTTGCAACTGCAGGAGGAGTCCAATTTTCAGCAATTTTTTCATTTATATTTTGAATGGCTTCAATTCAATATCGCTCTGTAGAAGCGTAACTTAAAGATAATTTGGATGGATCTCCTTCTGATGTTGCCACAATTTCATGCATTACAGCAGAAATAGCTGATGAAGAAATTTTGTTCCAAAATAATGCCTGAACAACATTCGGTGCTTTTAAGATATCATGAGGAATGTGAACGCCTACTCCAGTTTTCACGGATCTTTTGTGACTACTAGAAACTTGATCAGAAGAAGTAGTTGGACAGAGACTCATTTCGTCATCAGTGCTGGAATCTGTAGTGGTACTGTCACTGAGAACGGCAGCGCTGCAGCTTGCTGACTCATCTTCCCATTTCTTTTTTCGCTTGGATTCTTGGTTTTCTCTTGCCAGTTTTCTTTTTACTCGACTGAATGTAGTATTGTCTTTGCCACTCATTGAAGCTTTTCGGTCAGACATCATGGATTGCAAAAATGCTTTGTCTATTTCATTATCCATCATTTGTAAAACATTTCTAGGCCAAAATTTTATTGTTTTTTCTTTAATCCTTAGTTTAAATTCATCAATTCTTTCTTTTGGTTTTCCTGAGTTTCTCGCAGAGTGACTATTTTCAAAAGATTCTCAAATTCAGCTAACAACTTTTCCACAGCTTTTGCCATTTTTTGTGTGGGAAGAGTAGGTACACCAGCTTTTTGAAAAAATGGAATCACGCAGTCAACAGTTTTTTTTAAAGCATCACGTTTAGAAATTGTGGTTGAGCACTGACGATGAGCTAAATAGCAAAGCAGAACTTGGTGTTCTGTTGGAAGTTTGGATCCTTTAATTTCTTTGTCATCATCAGTTGGAACGGTGCCAAGCAAAAATTTCCTGAAGTTTGAATCACTCATTGTGCAGTACTGTACACAAATATCACGAAATGTAGTCTAATTGATAATGATTTATGTTTTCTGTATCAAAAACAACAGCTCAAGTAAATTTTTTATGCTGTGAGTTGTTTCAAAGTTTCGAAAGTGGTAAAAAACTGCTTTGACAACTATCCCCTCACTTTTCCCTCTATTGGTTTTTCTGAACATTCAATGGAGGTAAAGTGATCCGAAAAAGTGCTTTGGTAAATCCATGAGTGCTGTTTAGGCCTAGCTCATTGATATTTCTAAAAAGTTTAAAGTTTTTTTGAAAATAAGGATTTTACTGTGCTATTATATAAACTCGAATATTGCAGGAAAAAGACTAGCTTCCTGCTAATCACTAAAGAACATTGCCAGTTAGTCGCTCATTGCTGCATTCTCAGATCAGTAACAGTGCAATTCGTCTATATTCTGTTTCAAACGTGAAAAACTTGCATTGGCACCACCAAGTGGCCAAATAAAAAAAAAACAACAAAAATGAATTTGGCATCCTCAAAAATACAAGTTTGTACGCCAAATTGGCCAAAGTTGGATTAAAAACTGCAAATCGGATTTTGGCCGCTAGTGGCGGTAGAGAGCTTGGAGGCCATAAAATCGGTTATATCTCCCTATTCAGTAGCTCAATTGTGACAATTTTTTTTGTTATTGAAAGATTAAAAATAGTGCTGTCTTTTGAAACATACAATTTAAGTGTGACTCAAACACAGTGCCATCTAGCGGCAAAACTGTCTAAAAATTGCTGCATGGGCCCAACTTTAGGGCCCAGGTAGGGGGTTTAAACATAAACCGATCAATGTAAAGATTTGCAGGGCTTATTTTTATAGTTAACCTCACATGCAAAACAAAGTTAGGGTCACGAGTAGAAACTTTTTAATTTCAAGGGGCAAATGATGCAGTCTAAAAAGTACCGCGGTACCGGTACTCGGTACTTTGCTAAAATTAGTACCGCGGTACCGGTACTTTCAAATTAAAAGTACCGCGGTAGTACCGCGGTACTTTTGCGGTACTTTTTTAAAAAATTAAAAGAAAAAAAATTGGACTGATTGATCTCGTTTACGGGATCGTAAATCATCACTTTTAGCAATTTGGTTTGTTTCCGCGACTTGTGCGAACTGAGTAGACCTACAGTTTGTTTCAGAAAAAGTTTGCCGTAGAATAGTAAGCAGTTGCAGTATTAGTATTACTACAATAGTGAGTACAAAGTACTAGCTAGTGATGGAGTAGACTCGATAAAGTATTTACCTTATACGAACTACGGTCACCGAGCTGCGTATTGTACTGGAGTATCTCGTCCCCAGTAATAACCGAACAGCAGTCATCTCTAAAGCATCACGTGCATAAGTTGGCACTGAAGGCTACTCTGACAAATATCAGCTCCCAATTATTGCAAAAGTGACATTCACACAAAACTTAGAAACTGGGGGATAAATTGCACTTTTGGCAAAATATGCTGTTTTGATTTGTTTTTAGTTGATTCGTTGCTGCAGTTACTTTTTGCATTTCTTATTCAAAGCTAGATGGGAGCTTACCAGTTGCCAGCCTATAAACGAACGGCGCATGTTAATGGTGATTTTTAAAAAATTATTTTGTTTTCCCGTAATGAGAACAATTTCAAAATTACAGCATTTTTTGTTGCTGTTGTATAGCATATTTATTCTCTTGTCACAGCACAGCGTTAGACGCGAATTATTGGACAATCCGCACGATTTCATTGTGATAATCGGAGGTGGAGTCGAGGACACAAGGCTCGAGGCCAAGGACACAAAAAAAATCTGAGGCCAAGGACAGCCTTTCCGAGGATAGAACATCTCGAGGCCAAGGACAGGAATGCTCGAGACCAAGGCCAAGGACCAAGGACACAGGCGCAAGTGTTCTCCAAAAAAAAGTCTTCAAAAAAATTTTTCAGGCGATCTCCAATTCATTGGCGTAGCCAGAATTTTTGATTGGGGGAGGCCTAAACCACAAATCACATGAAATGAAGTCATCAAAATTTTTCCAAAGAGGAAGTTTTTGTGGGACAAAGATATCACAGACGGGGGGTCTGAGAGCGAGGACCCCAGCCGCCGGAGGCTTTAGGGGTCTGGGGGCGAAGCCCCCAGCCGTTGGACGATTTTTTGTAATTTTTGGGGAAAAAAAGCTATTTTAATGCCATTGAATCACATTTCGCAAGTGTTCAGAGCCATTTAAAAGCACTAGATTTTTGACATTTGAAAGCCAATTGAAAAAATTAAATTGTTTAGTACTCCTTTTACTTGCAATTTAAGTCCAAAACACGTTTAACATGTTGCATTTTGGAGTTAAATTTAATTGTAAGTGATCTGGTCCAGGTAGGGGAAAGTAAGATGCACTGTCTCACGCAACATTTTAGCAGTAGGTAATAATTCACTCGAAGATTTTCCTTAGAGATTTTTGTTTTGTCATGAAAATAATCAGTTATAGGAGTACATGTTCGGCCAGGGGGCCCAGGCCCCCTCAACTGAAGTTCAATGATTCGTTCAATCAGCATTTTCCATGGCTAATTTTTTAAAAAAGTATTTTGTGCATAAAAACCGGCAAGGTTGGAGGTGAGTTACTGAATTGGTATTGAAAAATGGTAAAATAGATTGTTACGTCAACTAACCATGTTATTGCCGGGCCGGATTTACTTCGCGCTGGGCCTCTGGCACTTTGAAGATTTTTGCAACACCTTTCTGCCAAATGTAGGTAAAGACCAAAAAAAAGTCTTACGATTTTAGCTCGGGGCCCCTAGCCTGTACTCAGGCGCGTAGTCAGAAATTCACAATGGTGGGGCTGTTTTGGGGGTATGGGGGTGGGTCCCCCAGTCGCCGTAGGTTAATGGGGGTTAGGGAGCGAAGTCCCCAGCTGCCGGAGGCTGGGGATCTGGGGGCGGAGCCTCCAGCGTTCGAAAATTTTACATTTTTTTGCAAAATGAACTTAATTTTAGAGCTATTTTAATCTAAAATAATGCTTTTAAAACGTGGCATAGAAATTGGCAGCCCAACATGATTCAACTGATTGCATTAATGGGCTATATGGGAAGTGGCTAATGATGACATTGCAGTTCTCTTGTTTATTTGCTGGTAAATCATAAAATCCTAATATTCAATAAAACTCACACGGAGTAATCTATTTCGTCTATATTTTATAAAGAAAAATAATTGGGGGAAGGGCTGATGGAAAGATATTTGAGAGAAGTGACTGGTAATTAACTAACACTGAATATACCCCTCCCCTTATTTCTGAGTTTATGATATATTTGTAGATAAAACCTATGTTTGGCGTTTTTACATTAGTATCAAATTTGATTATTTATTTTCGGGCATTTTTTCAAAGTTTTCATTGATTTGTGACTTTAATTTTTGATAATTAACCCCCCTGAATATATGTTTCAAATGATGCTTTAAATCACTTTTTAGTCAATTCCAGCGCAAAAAACAGTCTCAGAAGAGCAAAAAACGTGGTGTTTTTCTTATTCTGCATTTTGGTTGACAGGCCAATGGGGGGGGGGCTATAGCCCCCGCCTCCCCCATGGCTACGCTACTGCTGGTTCTGCGTCATATTATGGTAAATCCGGCCCTGGTTAATGCATTACGTTCCCATAAAGGATAGATGGTGGGCCTGAGATAGCAACTTTTAGGACAAAAGCTCTCCGTTCTCTTCAGGTTATAAGTTTAAATTGGCTGGCAAAAATTGAATTGAGGGTGACCCGGCGCCCTGGTCTTCAATATTGTTGATAGTTACTGTGGTAAGCAAAAAATGCTAAAAAGAAACTGAAACTGAAGAAACTATAAGCTTTTTGTCACATTTTTGTCATTGGTGAAATTTCAATTGGAGAGGGGGCGGACCCCCCGCCCCCCTCCCCTTGGCTACGCCTATGCTCCAAGTGAGGAAAACAAAAAAGGTGCTCGCAAATTTTCTGCGAGGTTTCTGGCGTTTTCCAACGAAAGTTCAACTGTTCAAAAAATAGTGCTGTCCTCGAGTCGAGGACAGGGCAATTTTCAAGAACTTGAGGCTTCGAGGCCAAGGCCAAGGACTTCAAAATGTATCTTCGAGGACGTCCTCGAGGCCATGGACGCCCTCGAGGACTCCACCTCTGGTGATAATTATTTCGTGCTTGGAGGAACTTGCACCTGCTTAAGAGTTTCTAGTTTTCCAATGTCCCGTGAATTTCGATTTCTTACCACTAAATTTCTTGCTAGTTCGAAGCCCCAAGCAGAGATAATCATCGTAAAGCGCCCTATCCAAGGACGCAACAACGTAACCAGAGTGTGGGTTGAACCCGATTATGCAATTAAAGTTGTCGCAAAAAAAAGCTTTGGCACTTTTGGTCACGATTTTGGGGGACTCTCAAAAAGATTCTTTTTTGTCTCTTCTGATTATAAAAAAATTAGCTTTTTGGCTAAAGCAGTTAAAATATTTATTTTTCATTATGTTCAATTTCGGGGGTTCTAAAAGAGGTGTAATCATAAAAATTGATTTCTGGGGGTTTAATTTGTGGGGTTTCCGGGGAGGTGGCACCCAAAAATTTCCAGAGACAAAACCGTGTTTTTAACTCGACAATTTTGCACAAAAATTAGATTGCATTGTTTTGCCCTGTAGAACTTATTAGAAGAGCTTACAACGTTTAGGAAGAAAAAACCTCATCGCGGCTGTTAGCCCAGTTTCGAAGTCGGAATTTCAGTTTCTTGGTTTCTGATTTCTGCCGGATTATTCAGTCTTGCGTTTTTTCTCGACGTCTTTTGCGTTTCTGATTACGTAATGCTATATCAACCGACGCTTGACCTTTTTTAGTCTTATTATTTTTTGACTTCCGCTGTTTGGAACAACTGTTTTGAAAAGACCTTGCTGTTGACTACTGTTTGAGATTGGCAACTGTTTCAAAAGCCAATTATTTTTGGGACTCAAAATGGTTGGTAAGTGTGTCTTTTTCGTGTGTTTTTTGTGTTAGGCGTAGGCTCATCTAGTATTATGTATTGGACCTTTTTATTTCTATCTGCAGAAAACCGCCACATCGCCAAGTAGCACTGCCAGTTCGCCAGTTGGAACGCCAGCTTGTTCCCTGGTTCACCTGCTTGTCGGTCTATGCATCTGCCCACCCACTCGTCCGCTCGACTCATCGCACCCAAACAAAGATTTTTGTTTCATCGTGGGACTTGACTTTATAATTTATGAACTTTATTTTTTACGTCTCGGAACCGGACCACTCATTATTTAATTCGATAATAACCTTTATTTTTATTCAATTAAATTCAATCCATCTTTGCTGTTTTTTCTGGTTTTAACTGAAGGCGAGTTTTCAACTGTTACAGCGGCAAAAGCCAAAGTGGGGTTGGAGCAGATGAAACGATTTTTTGAGATTGTTTTTCTGTATGAGTATTATCGGATGAAATACTTTGGGCCGTATTATACACCGTTTGTGAATGAGAACATCTTCTTCGCCAAACGTTCCAGGCATATTTAAAAGCCAAAAGCTAATATAAATGGAGGCCGGCAGTAACGTGCAGTAAACTTTTCTTCATGCAGGCCGGTAGCCCAAAATCTGCAAGAGGGGGGGGCGTTGCGGGGGTCTGGGGGCGGATCCCCCAACCACCGGAGGCAATTGGGGTCTGGGGGCAAGGCCCCCAGCCACTGGAGGCATATGGTGTAGGGGCGGATTCCCCAGCGCTCGAAATTTTTTTATTTTTTTGGCAAAAATAACTTAATTTTAGGCCTATTTTGACAAAAATTAATGCTATTGATACGTGGCATAAAATTAGCAGTGCAAAAAAGTGATTATACCGTACTAGTTGCATAAATGGGTTATGTGGAAGGTAGCTATTGCTAGAATTTCAGTTCTCTTATTTACAAGTTGGTAAATCATAAAATCCTATTGCGGTAGTTTAGTAAACCTCGCAAGAAGTAATCTATTTTGGCTATATTTTATAGTGAAAGATATATATGCATATATATATGGGGGCCAATCGAAGGAAGGTCAAGAGAAGTTGTTAAGCATTTTTCAAAAAGCGATCAAATTTGATTAGCAATTTTCGGCTATTCTTTAAAGTCTTTATTCTTATTTATTAGTTTCATTTTTGACAAATTAGCTCCCTCCCCCCTTCAATAAAGGTTTCAAAATATGCTTTAAATAATTTTTTGAATCTATTCTAGACCAAAAGACAGTATCAAAAGCGCTAACAAGTGGTATTTTTCTTATTCTACAGTTTGGTCGGCAGGCCGATGGGGGGGACTATAGTCCCCCCGCGCCACCCTGGCTACGCTATTGTATTCACACCTGATGTGGTGAGTATTCATTACGTAAGCCGTCTCTTACAATTTTTTCTTTGCGGTTCTACGTTTGTTTTTGCTGGTGCATGAATAGGCTACTGGTAATGCATCATTTTGCCATTGCAAGAAAACTTCAATTTTTCAAGTGGGCCATCAAACTGCAAAGGCTAAGTCCCTGCGGTGGTAATAGCGAGTAAGACCAACAGTTAAACACTAAACTAAGAAAAAAGATTCGTTGTTTATCCGATTTATTCGCAAGCATTTTTACAACGTTTCAAGTTTTTAATTATCTTCTTAAAATCCGTACTAAAAAATAAAACAAAACTAAAGTGCCGGTACCGCCAAAAAATAGCAAAGTACCGCGGCACCGGTGCCACAAAAGTACCGACAGTACCGGTACCAAGAAAGTACCGCAGTACTTTAGTACCGCGGTACTGCCCACGTATGGTCACATGCAATGCTGCATTTGTGCTTTCTTGCCCAATCCTTTACTCTGGCAAACTTGCCCGTATTTGGAGTTGTACTGCAGGTTTTGATGTAATTACTTAAGCGCTTGTAAAAAAAAAAAATTTTTTTTCCATTGCTGTGCTGAATTGACTTTTTGGAGACTTTCATAGTTTGTTTTTGCCTGATGAGACCCTTGTGCAAGGTCGAAACGCGTCGCAATAGCTCATTTGCAACTGTATAATCTATAAATTTGCACCAGTATAAACAATTTTTTCGTGTTTGCGATTGCATTAAAATATGGAGCTGATTTTCAGAGGTGGAGTCCTCGAGGACGTCCTTGGCCTCGAGGACGTTCTCGAGGACACATTTTAAAGTCCTTGGCCTTGGCCTCGAAGGTCAAGTCCTTGGCCTCAAGTCCTCGAAAATTGGTCTGTCCTCGGCTCGAGGACAGCACTGTTTTTTGAATTGTTAAAATTTTGTGGAGCGCTTGAAAAATTTTTTGGAAAACGTGTTTTTGTGGAGATCGCTTGAAAAATTTTTGTGAAGACCTTTTTTTTTTGTTTTTTTTTTCGAGATCGCCTGAAAAATTTTTGTGAAGACCTTTCTTTTTTTTTTTTTCCTGTCCTTGGCCTCGAGAGTGTCTGTCCTCGGGAAGGCTGTCCTTGGCCTTGGCCTCGGATTTTTTTTTGTGTCCTTGGCCTTGGCCTCGAGCCTTGTGTTCTCAACTCCACCTCTGCCGATTTTTGACAAACCTAATAATTTATCAGAAACAACGCTGCATGAAGAATGAAGCGAGTGCGATTTAAAAAATGACTATAATTGTTCGAATGTCTGGAAAGATGTGCGCTGCACTTAATCAATTTTTTACACGACGTCATGAAGATGAAAAGGCGAAGCTCCAGCGAACGTATAGGGCGTTAAAAAAAGATAGATTATTTTTACGTTTTCTGCAATTACGAGCCTTTCAAAGAGAGCCCCCGGGGTTACATACCTTATGTTAAAAATTGCTTGAGGCCATATTTTGGATGAAAATCACCAGCAAGAGAGGAAAGAAGAAACTCCGACGACTTCGCATAAAGGGATCATTAAAACAATATAGCCACAAGCTTATCGAGCACATACGAAATCAGTCTCAAGTTATATATTACTATATTTTATTGTTAAAATTGATTTCACCCCATCGGGGCATCATCAGTTTGGAACAATAACAACGCTAAAGGGCAACAAAACGATAGAGCATTCCTGCTGATTCATTATCAATTTTGGCATAAAGAACTCATGAATCCTCTGCCAAATATTTCAAATTGCTTGGAAGTAATTTTTCTCCAAGAACCTAAAGACCAACAAAAGCTTGATGTTTTGGAAAGTATGTTGTAAATAAATAAACTTGTTGCCGAAATTAATGTCAATAAAACAATTTTACCGAAATATCGCTAATTTTCAGTAGGCCTTATATTTTTCAGGCGTATTTTCGTTACGATATGCAGTTGTGATAAGCTACTCACGCAAAACATACAGTATTTTGCTTGATTCTAAGACAGCTGAAATTGGTTTTGTTACGTCATAGGCTCTTGCTTACTATAATGAGTTGTATTGATGTTGATCAGCTGATTTGTTCGGATGTAGTGAAAAGGAGCTAGTTTGCAACATTCTTTCTACTCGGTGCTCTATAGTTTGCTAGTGAGACAGCGTCAGGTTGTGTTTTTATAAGTTTTAATGGTGAGGCCGGGTTATGTTCTTTAATTTGTCGTGTAATACTGTTCCTTCGTTTAGTTTAGCGGGTTTTCAATTTTAAACCTAAAATAGCCTAAGCCGATTTTTAGTTAGCCAATCTATCACAGTTTTTAGAAATTTATTTGGAAGTTAGTAATTATGGTCTTTTTCTTTCTACTTATGAATTTGCCGACCAAGGTAAGAGTTTTGTTACGTATTCTTTACCAATTCCACCTGTTTTTTAATTTTTTTTTATATTTTAAGGTTTTGGAGTTGTATTTGCTATTTTGGATGCCTAGAAACGTATTTTATAATTAATATATACAAAAATTCACGCATGGATAACATGGTACGTTTCATTATCACGCTCATTATAATTTTTTCTGAATCCACACTCAGATAGGCACGGTCGTGTTTTAGTTTTAGCGACTTAAAAATGTTTGTGTCCGGACACCGAGGGCGTACGCAGGGGGGGGGTTTGGAGGTTCACCCCCCCATAGGTCTGTCGACTAAAATGTACAATAAAGAAAATATCACGTTTTCTGCACTTCTAAACCTGTTTTTTTTGCAATGACATGAAATCCAACCTGATTTAAAGCCACTTTTGAAACATTTAGAGTTTCTTGGGGATGGAGGGTAGTTTGTCAAAGATAAATCTTATAAATCTGTAACAACCTCAAAAAATTGCCAAAATTAGCAAATTTAACCGCTAAAATGCTTAGCATTGGCTTCATCAAAAATATGGAAATGGGGTTTCAGTATTAGTTAATTAATCACTATTAGTTAATTAATTAATCCACTCAAATGTCACTCCATTAGCCTCCCTATCCCAACTGTCTCACTCTATAAAATACAGAATATAAATGCTCGAGAGTTTTTTCAAATTATGATTTTATGATTTACCGGCTTGTAAAATGGAGGACTGAAATGTTACCATTAGCCACCGTCCACGTAGCTCACTTATGCGCATAGGCGTACGCAGGGGGATGGGGGTTTCAACTACCCTCCCTATTGATCCGACGTATATCATTCCAAATATCGTCTGATTGCGAAAAGCAAAAAAAGCTCCTTCTTTACTCTCATCAGAGGTGGAGTCGAAAACACAAGGCTCGAGGCCAAGGCCAAGGACCCAAAAAAAATCCGAGGTCAAGACCAAGGACAGCCCTCGAATGACAGACCCTCTCGAGGCCAAGGACAGTAATGCTCGAGACCAAGGCGAAGGACCAAGGACACAGGCGCAAGTGTTCTTCAAAAAAAAAGGTTTTCAAACAATTTTTTCCGGCGAACTCGAAAAAAAGATGTTCAAAACATGTTTTCATGCGATCCACAAAATTTTAACAATTCAAAAAATAGTGCTGTCCTCGAGCCGAGGACAGGGCAATTTTCGAGGACTTGAGGCTTCGAGGCCAAGGCCAAGGACTTCAAAATGTGTCCTCGAGGCCAAGGACGTCCTTAAGGACTCTACCTCTGATTCTCATATTAATACGAAATATTCAACTATAGTAATTTTTTTTCTTTTATATTGCAACATTGTAAGTGACTAAGTGTAATCTTGAAAATCTGGAATGTCGTGTTATGAGTCAGAGTAACTTTGCACTGTTTAAAATTATATGCGTTTTCGTAGCTTTTGTTTTGAGCAATTTTTTCTTGATCGTTTAGTTGCAAACCATATGATGTCATAAATAATATTTACTATGTTGTTGTGATTATTCAAATATATACTTAACACTTTCACTCCTAACTTTGAAATAACTCGTCGATTATAAAAGCAACGATTTTGCGGAGCGTGAAAATATCGCTTGTAAATTGCTTTAGCGAGTATTATGAAAAACTGCCGCTGTGAAAGTGTTAAATGAGTTACGAGTTTGTTTGGGTCTTAGATTATTTCGAAAAAGTTTGAAGAGATTAAGCGAAGACTATGCAAGTGAAAGTGAAAAGAGTCTAACAGTTTAGTTTGATGTATTGGATAAAATTACATGTAGTTGGCATTTATTAAATTACGGAGGTTAGCAGTAGGCCTATGCTGTTAATGGTATGGTTAGGTTCTAGAGCAAAAATGGTGCAGGACAGCATAGGCGTAGCCAGGGGGGGGCCCAGGAAGCCCGGGCCCCCCCCAATTGAAATACCAACAATGATATAAAATTATGATAACATACCCTAGCGATGTTTAGTTGCAATTACAGACGACAGGAGAGCCCAGGGGCCCCTGACTAACATCCAGGGGACCCCTAAGTAATAACCAGGGGGCCCTTAACCGACAACCAGGGGGCCCTGGGGCCCCTAACTAACAACCAGGGGCCCCGGCGCCCCTAAGAGAAAAACGGGGGCCCCGGAGCCTCTAACTGACAAACAGGGGGCCCCTAATTGACAACCAGGGGCCCCCAGAGCCTTTAACTAACAACCAGGGGGCCCCATGGCACCTAACGGAGGATCAGGGGGCCCTTAACCGACAACCAGGGGGCCCCGGGCCCTAACTAACGACCAGGGGGCAGGGGCCCATAACTAGAAACCAGGGGGCCCAGGGCCCCTAACCGACAACCAGGGGGCTCCGGGGCCCCTAACTAACAACCAGGGGGCCCCAAGGCCCCTAACTAACAACCAGAGGACTCCGAGGCCCCAACCGACAACCAGGGAGGCCTTAACTGACAAACAGGAGGCCCTGGGGCCCCTAATTGACCACCAGGGACCCCCGGGGCCTTAACTAACAACCAGGGGGCCCGGGACCCCTAACTGACGACCAGAGGGTCCTGGGGCCCCTAACTGATAACCAAGGGTCCCGGGCCAGGAGCCCCGTAATTCAAATTTTTAACAATACATACGCAAAATCTGTAAAAAATCGAAAAGTTTTGTGCTAAAAGTTGGGACCTGAAAAAATCAAACAATGCATAATCCCAGGTCCTCGTTTAACGTTATTATGAACTTAATGCTATAACACAGGCGGTAATGCAAACCCCTAACTCAAATACTACCAATGACACATATAATAAGAGCATAGCCAGTATGTTGTCCTTGTCCGGAATTGCAGTTTCTTTAATTTAGGATATACGAGTGCAAAAGCAAGTAATAATAATGACAACCACCTGTCACGTCAAAATAATGTCAAGCAATTCCTGGAGGTTTCAAAAACCTGTCAAGTGAATTGACTTGAGTCCTCCACGTTTAAGAAAAAAAAGTTTGTTTAATTTTGCTTTTAATGTTTTTTTTTTATGAAAGAACTTAAGGGCGCGATCTTATCTCAAAATCATAGGCGTAGCCAGGGGAGTGGCCCAGGGGGCCCGGAGCCCCTCAATTGAAATGCTACCAATGACAAAAATTTGACAAAAAAAAACTTGTTTCTTCATTTTCAGTTTCTTTTAGCATCTTTGCGTACAACAGTACACGCGTACAACAGTAATTAACAATGAATTACACTGACGACCAAGGGGCCCGGCGTACCCCCTAATTCAATTTTTTCCAACCAATTTAAACGTACGTATAACCAGGGTGAAATCAAGGATTTTGTCCAAAAGTTGCTATCTCAGGCCCTTATCTTAACTTTTTATGAACGTAATGCAATAACCAGCGCCGTATTTGCCATGTGGCTAAGTGCCAGGGACCGGCCCTCAGACGGTAAGACTTTTTTTGGTCTTCACTTATACATTGGTAAGACTTGTATTTGCCAGGAAGATGTTGCAAAAATTCCCTATATTGCAGGAGGCAATGCGCAATGTAAATCCAGCCCGGGAATAGCATGTTTAGTAAGCGTAACTTTCTACTGTACCAACGATTCACCTCGCCAGTTTTTACGCGAAAAAATACTTTTAAAAAAATAGTTACGGAAAATGCTCATTGAACAAATTATTGAAATTGAATTGAGGGATCCTGGGCCCCCTGGCCGTACATGTAATCCTGTAACTGGTTAATTTCATGACAAAACAAAAATCTTGAAGGAAAATCCTCGATTGGATTATTATTTACTGCTAAACTATTGCAGGAGGCAATGTGCCTTACTTCCCCCTACATGGACCAAATCACCCACAATTAAAATTTTACACTATAATGCAAGATTTTAAACGTGTTTTGGAATTTAATTGCAAGTAAAAGGAAGATTGAACAATTAAAATTTTTTGATTGACTTTTTAATGTTAAAAATCTAGTTCTTTCAAATGGCTGTGAACACGTGCGAAATGTGATTCAATGAAATTAAAATAATTTTTTTTTTCCAAAAACGTACAAAAATCGCCCATCGGCTGGGGGCTTTGTCCCCAGACCCCCATAGCCACCGGCAACTGGGGGCTTCGCCCCCAGACCCCCGTCTGTGGTACGTTTGAGTACACTAGCTTACTCAACACGTCTCCTAAGTTAGACATTTGCATTTTCTAACAATTAGTTTTCGCCCTCTCCCTTTACCAAAATCCTGGGTAAGTGCCAACAGACTACAGCTTCAGATCTTCCATTCTACGATATCTTTGCCACACAAAAAAACTTCCTTTTTTGAAAATTTCTGATGACGTCATTGCATGTGATTTGTGGTTTGGGCCCTCCCTAATCAAAAATCCTGGCTACGCCTATGCAGGACAGCCTTAAGCTCAGGCTTAACTCAGCTAGTTTAGCGACTTTAGCGTACCGTACTTCTTAAATACAAATACGACAACTTTCTCGTTTCTTCAGATGTCTAAAAACAGAAGTCGATCATCTGATAAAACAATTTTTGACTATTTTATAAAGAAAATCGCATTAATTAGCAAAGCTTCAAACCTGAACGCAACAACATTAGATAATGATATTGCACATCTTACGGAAGGTGTTGACAGTGATCAACCTTGTAACCAAGCAGAGAAAGTTACTGACGTATATCGGGGTGAATTAGTAATTGATGATTATATCCGTGGTAATGATGAGAATGAAAAAAGATATTGATTGTAATCAGTTTGAAAAAGATTTGATTGTGATCAGAATGAAGAAGATGTTAGTCGTATTCAGGATGAAGAAAGTATTGATGGTAATCTGGAAAAAGAAACTACTGAATATGATCGGATGCGGAACAAAGGTGATCAAATTATACCACCTGTTGACTTGATTGCTGGTGACCAGCGAAGAGGTGTTATGAACTTTAGCCAACATGATGTTGCTGCGACCTGCTTGTCAGATCCTGATCAATCTACTGAATCTAGTGCTTTTCAACCTAACGACTTTTTCTCCAGCTGCTCAAGAGATGTGGTGTCTAGCACAGATATTCATTTTTGCCTTTAAGCTTCACTATCAGATGAGCAAAAATACAGCATTCTTAAGAAGCTATGGATACCGGTAGAAAACTTCGCTTTTCCTGCAAGTGCGTCGCGTAATCTGCGCTTTCAGCATCGCTGGTTTAAGCCGTTTAAATGGCTTGCATACTCACAGGTCGAACTCAGAGCTTTTTGTTAATATTGTGTGCTGTTTGGGAACCATTAAGGAACAGGAAGAGGAATGCAAGCGTTGGGTTCCCTTTATACCAAAAAATTTGACAAATGGATAAAGGTCCTAAAGAAATTTAAAGAGCATGAATTATCACAATATCATAGGAATAGCTTGATGTTTGCTGAAGGTTTGAAAAATGTGATGGAATGCTGACAGGAATCCGTGTACTCTCAGCTTAACGTAGCTGCTAAGCAGAATGCGATTGATATATAATCGTAGACGATTAATTCCTATAATTGAAGCAATAATACTTTGTGGGCGTCAAGGGTTGGCTTTGAGAGGCCATGCCGATGCAAAGCCGTTCAACATTAAAGAGCTAGTTGCTAATGAAGGTAATTTCAGAGCTCTAGTGCGATTTCGAATTAAGGACAACAAAGAATTACAAGATTTATTTTTGAACGCTCCCAAAAATGCTCAAAATCTTAATCCAAGAATACAGAAAGAAATCATTGCCACTTGCAGTGATCTTTTTCTTTCAAACTTGATAAAAGATATCGCTCGGTCAGAATATTTCAGTACTCGCAGACAAAACTGCAGGTATTGCTTGCAATGAACAGCTATTTCTTTGCATTCGACGTGTTGATTTTGATAATTGCTTGCAAAAACCTTTTTTTGCAATTTATTGAAGTTGAAGGACTCCCTGGAAAAAAGCTGAAGAGCACAAGCTAAATTATTAGACGTTCTTTCTGGTGATATTATGCAAAAGGCCAAAAAAAGAAGTTACAATTTTTTTAGCTATTGGTGACAGATTATTTGCAATTTGCCGAGCAGCTAACGCTAAACCGTTATGACATTGGCTAGAAAATATTCGAAATATAATGTACCCCAGCAGTTTGTGGAAATGCTGCTACTTCAGAACAAGCCATGGCCAGTAAGATATACAAAAATGAGCTATGTTTTTCTTACCCAGTGCAGAGTGTGGTAAATCTAAGTTGTAAAAAAACTTTTCAATGCGGCAAGATTTTAGCATGTACAAAAATCTGAAATCTGCGCCACTCCTACTCTTAAGCTGATTAAAATGATGTTAAAATGCCAGGCAGCGTGAGCCTCTTTCCATAGGTGGGCAAGTTAATGCAAAGCGTTAGCTACGTTAACCACTAATTCGTTAACTAACTTTACACATCCGTTAAAGTTAATCCATTATTTTCAGCTTTAATTAACGGAAGTTAGTAAAGTCCGTTAATTCGTTAATATTATGCGGGTAATTTACATTTCTTTTTATTCACTCCCTTTTAGAACACGTATTGACGCTGTTGAGCTGATTGCTGTGCCGTCGCTATGGGGGGCCGTGCCCCCCCCCTAACGGTTGCTTGTGCCCCCCATTTTGGTTTACTCAAAATACGTTTTTGGAACGTCACATAATGACAAAACAACAGACAAAGATGTAAAAAAGGAATAATTACGTTTAAACATAATTCTCCTTTGACGTTTTCTCTATTCTTTGCGAAATTGCTAACTGCAGTACATAAATCCGACGCAGTAACCCGTCTTATTAACACGCCTTTACGGATGTGTCGCGGAAGAGAGATGTGAGCCTGCAGAATCGTTAGCGGTACTTAGTGATTATGACATGAATCAATACGTAAAAACACTTTTCAAAGACCAGTTGTTTTGATATATAGAGCACACGTTAGGTTTTGAGGTCGCAGTCAGTGGCGCAACCAGGGTGAA
Source organism: Trididemnum nubilum (assembly GCA_963965965.1). NCBI lineage: Eukaryota > Metazoa > Chordata > Ascidiacea > Aplousobranchia > Didemnidae > Trididemnum > Trididemnum nubilum. The sequence goes on along the minus strand of OZ014472.1, from coordinate 29,719,178 downwards.
GGGGCTTAAGCCCCTTAGCCAAGTTACTTAGAAAATTTAACATCAAAATACGAGCGTTTAAACGAACTTTAAACTTGACCCGAAGTAAGGAAGGGAAGGGGCTAAGCAATTTAATTTTTTGAAATGACTTCTAAATTTTAGCAAGTTAGTTATTCATATGGCTTCAAAAAGTGTGATATGTAATTAAAATGGCGTTAAAATTGCTATTTTTTACTGCAAAATCACAAAAATTGCCCAGCGGCTGGGAGCTCCGCTCTTAGGCCCCTGTCCACAGTCACTAAATATTTAGAGACTATGCCCCGTCTGCGAGTAAATATTTAGAGACTAAATATTTAGAGACTATACTTAGTAAGTATTTAGAGACCCACTAAATATTTAGAGACTATGCCCCGACTATACTTGAGCTGCATCAATTCGTTCAACACGGGGGATAAATCAGGCAATTTTGGAGCAAAAAAAAACAACTTTTGGTTCACACCTTCTTAGCAAAATCATGGTTGTACGTCTGCTAGCATTCACTGCTACAGATAGATTTTTCAACTTTATTATGGGCCAAAGATGAAACGAGCTAAGAAACGCTGCTGGCCTTGTTCTAAAATTGCGCATATTTGTAGCTGTACAAGATCTGATTATTAGTTTTTAAACCCAAAAAGTTCAGTTTATTTTAGTGCCCCCCCCCGATGCCCCCTCACTTCGTTTGCTCTGGCGACGGCACTGGCTGATTGTAAGGAAATATTTATTGCTATGGTGGTCTTTTTGTGTTTCGGAAGTTACATTTTACAGTCTAATCTAATTTCAAGATAAAAATAAGTTCAAATGCACTAACGAAGCTGCGATCCAAAAATCTCTGAAAATTGCTAACAACGATAATTAATAGACTTATCAGGCTGCAGCCTATTATTAACCACAAAAAAAGAGCTCCTTTCTTCGCTCTCTTTCATAAAACTCTTGCTAATATGCAACAAGTGTTACCAGTGCAAACTGGTTTGTACCGGAATGATGAATGAATGATGCATGATATTAACGATAAAAACCTAAACGGAAGTTAACAGAACTTAACGGAAGTTAATTTAGCTCGTTAACATGAAAAAACTTTTTAACGAATTAACAACCTATGCCTCTTCCACATGCATACTTTATTAGAATCTAATTACGCAATTTTAACGTATATTTTGCACTTTTTTTGCGTTGTGCCGTGGCCTAAAGAGGGGAGGGGGCATGGCACAATGCCTCTTCCCCTAAACACGCCCCTGGATGTGCATGTCTTAATGGTCACAGCATATTAGTCACAGCTTGAAACCATTCAACAAGTGTTTTCAAAAGGTGTGGTTTGTTAATATTGTTTTTTCATAAAAAGTTTTATTTATGATAAAATATATGTGTATTTCGGTTGTGGCTTTGATTTCTTTTAGTAGCCAGAAAGGAGAATTTGACCGGTTTTTCAACCGGCTTGACCGGCCGGCAGTGGCGGATTTAGGGGGGGGGATGCATCCCCCCCCACCAGCCTAAAAGTTACAATTTTGGCCGAAAAATCAGCCCTTATTTTGAATAATTCGGCTCCATTTCGGGATGCATCCCCCCCCACCGACCTAAACGTAACAACGAATCCGGCCGAAAAATCAGTCTCAATTTTGGTGAAGACCTTTTTTTTTTTTTTTTTTTTTTTGGAGACTACCTGATTTTGGGCGAAAAAAACGTTTGAATTTCCGATTTCGGCCGAAAAATCAGTCTCAGTTTTGGTGAAGACATCCGAATTTTTGAGGTTTTGGCTTCAAATCCCCCCCCACCAAAATTTTCTGGATCCGCCACTGCCGGCCGGTCGAAGAATCTCGACCCGACCGGTTTCCATCTCTGAATTCAATAGTCTGCAATAAACTTTTTTTGGATTAAAGAAGAAAAAATTATCGTGAATTTTTTTTAATTGATTTTATTTTACGACATGTGAAGACAGATAGAAACCGGTAGAAACATAACTGAAACTGTGAGTGGAGCACAGTCATTCATTGATTGATAGTGATACCAGTGTTCTGTCACAGCATTAGTAGGTTAGACTGCAGCTTAATTTAATTCCAATTTAATTTACTTGCTACACTTTAGAAAACCTGCTGCCTGCCTAGACAAAGTTTATCATGCAATTCCTGAATTCCACCATGTTTGTTTTCAGTTTTACTGATTTATTCACCGTGTTGCCTTGACCAGGAAACCCCAGAGTGATATCAGGGTCGTTGAGGCAAGCTGCCACCTCTCTACCACACAAAAGATGCAGAATGTCAAGCAGGAAGATGTCAATACAGTTTGCAGTAGGCTATCTATTTTTAAGTCTTTGGCTTGACTGGACCAGATTTGAACCCAAATTTTCAGCCTGATATATTGATGCTCTAACCACTAGGCTATACAATCTTGTCGGCATATTTATCAGTTCAATCCCAGGCTCTCAAACTGCAAGACACTGTTCTCAAGAACAGAGAAACTAAACATTTCATCAGTTTATTACTCAATGATGAAGTTTTACTGCTACAGTGCTACTCAGCAGAGGTGGAGTCCTTGAGGACGTCCTTGGTCTCGAGGACACATTTTGAAGTCCTTGGCCTCGAAGCCTCAAGTCCTCGAAAAAAGCCCCTCTTCGGCTCGAGGATAGAAGTATTTTTTGAATTGTTAAAATTTTGTAGTTCGCCAGAAAAAAATTTTGAAGACCTTTGTTTTTGGAGATCGCCTAACTTTGGACTGTAAAACCGACTTAATCTGCGTGAAAACCGATCAAAATCTGGGATAAGATCGTTTGATGTAGTTTCCAGCCTCTGAATTAGCCTTCCCCATTGCAAATTTTTGGCTATGCACCTGCCAGGATCTCATATCTCCACTTATCAATAAATTTCTGCAATTGCCTAATCCTCCAGTCCTACAAAACAGCAAAACGGGAATGGATCTTTCACCCTAATTACGAACAGCCCGATTGTAAATGCACCCTAACCTAGTAACTCGACTCATGATTTCAGGAAAACTGACGATTCGTTTGCATTTTATTGGTGTTAAAATGGTAAGGTTAACCTATAATGTTGCAGGCTAACTATTCGGTAAAGCTTTGGTTCTTAGTCCTGATTAAGAAGTCGATGTCTACCAGTACTTGATTAGAAAAAATGCAATCGTTTTCAAAAGCACCTGAACGCAGTCAAGCGTGGAATTTAAAGAAAGAAAGAACCAATAGAGCAGTGGTTCTCAACCTTTTTGACCCAAGGACTATTCTCAAGCTCGTCTATATAACCGCGGACTCAAGCCATATTAATAAAAAATAGGTTTTTGATTTCTATCCAAGAGGAAAACCTCTTGGCGAAGGGTGTCGAAATCCAAACAGTGCGAGGCGCAAACTAAGAGGAAAACCAAGCAAGCACTGTATTTCACAAAATAAGAGAACTTAATACGGTATCAACGAAAAAAAGCAAGCACTGTTTTTCACTCAAAACACACTCAATGAGAGCCTTGTCCTTGAACTTGCTTGACAAGTTTATCGAATTCCGGAATTATGGTTGCCAATGCACATCTGATGTCATCTTCTGGTTGAAGTCTATTGCGATACTTCGTTTTGATCATCGTCAGTGTTGAAAAGCCAGATTCACACAGGTATGTGGTTGGAAATGGCAAAAGAGCCGTTGCAGCTTGCTTGCAAAGATCTGAAAGACTAGGCTCCATTGACTGCACATTTGCCCAAAATTGAGTCAAAGAAGCGTTTTTAAACTTGTCTTTCCACATCTGTCGACTTTGCAATTCAAGCAACTGTTCAGCAATGCAGTCCATATCTGAATGAACTTCTAGCGCTGACGCCTGAAAAGGATTCCGAACCCAATTAAAGATTCTGCAATAATCGTTGGAAGGAATATAACGATCCAATTCAGAAAGAACTGTGTTGAGGTGCTCAAGAAAGATGGGAAGAATGACGCCCAAATTGATATCATTCTCTTCCACGAATAAGTTCAATCCTGGGAAAGCAGCTAACCTCCCACTTTTCATTCGATGGATCCACAGCTTTATTTTACCTTTGAATGCATCAATACTTTCCAAAACATCAAAAAATAGTTTCTCTTTTCCTTGCATAGAACTTTTCAGTTGGTTTACATGGCTGAAAACATCGGCCAAAAATAGCAACTTCGCAATCCATTCATCATTACGAAAGCGATCAGCAAGTTTATGCTTTTGCTCTTTTAAAAAAGCATGAGTTTCATCTCTAAGAGTTACCACTCTTTCAAGCACCTTACCTCGTGACAACCAACGAACAGTTGAATGGAATAGAAGCCCACTGAGTTCCGCTCCCATTTCATCACACAAAGCACGAAATAAGCGAGTGTTCAAAGGACGAGATTTAATATAATTCACCACAGAAACAACCTCCTTGAAAACTATGGCAAGATTTTTTTGTATTTCTTTTGTTGCCAGATTCTCTCTGTGGAGAAGACAATGAACAACTGAAATGTTATTGTTTTTCTTTTTCACGAAACTCATGAAGCCTTTCTTACTTCCCATCATGGCTGGAGCACCATCAGCACTAACAGACACGCAATTAGACCACTCCAGCTGATGTTCTTCAAAGAAGAAATCCACTTTCTTGAATATTTCTTCTCCTGTGGTATTTTTAGCAAGTGGACGGCAAAACAAAAACTGTTCTACGAAATCATTTATGTCAAAATATCGCACAAACACCATGAGCTGTGCGTCACTTCCGATATCTGTTGTCTCATCCAGTTGCAAACTAAATCTTTCACAGCGTTTTATGGCTACGATTGTTTGTTGCAGAACATTTCTTGAAAGTTCTGTGATACGCCGCTTCATGGTGTCGTTTGACAAAGGAACCATTTTCAATTTGTTAGCAACAGCATCACCACACATTATCCTGGCCATTTCAACAGATGCTGGTTTAATCAAATTTTCTCCAGCTGTGTGAGGTGCTTTTGCACGAGCGATTTTCCATGCAACCGCAAAAGAAGCACGCACTGCATGACTGTGAGAATATGTTATTCCTCCCCAAGCATTTGGGCGATCAATGCGACTTCGCTTCACCTGATGCTCTTTTTCTTTAAACACTTCAAGAGATTTGTTAACAAAATTTCCATGGTTTGATTCTAGGTGCCGACGAAGTTTTGCTTCATTTAAAGAGCTGTGAGCTAAGACTGTTAAGCACAACACACACTGCGGCCTCACTTCGCCATTTACCTCAATCGAAGTAAATCCAAGCTTCAAGTATTCATGACTATATGTAAAAATTTGCTTTCTTTTAGCCATTTTAAGTAACTACACTAATCAATGTCTGAAAGAAAATCAGTGGTACTTTTAAGACTAACTAATTCTATTCAAACTTCGCGAGCTTTCGTGGGTATGATGCACACTTCCTCAGGCAAAACAGCATAGTACAAAAACGAATTGACTAGCACAAAGTACGGTAAGTTAACCCTGTAACTTACCGTACTTTGATGCTTGAGGAGCAAATGAATGTTGTGCTACTACACTGATCTACACACTCAGGCTGATAAGGAAACCGCATTAAATATCTATGCTATGACATCACAAAGATAGAGTTGGTGAAACAGGAGTATTTTACGTTTTATTTATAATACAATATAAACTGACTACTAGCAAAAGCAACTGTGCTCGCGGATTCATCCAGGACCTTCCGCGGAATCATTTGAGTCCGCGGATTCGGGGTTGAGAAACACTGCAATAGAGAATAGCCTGACTGCGCGTTTACGAATGATTGACTGCAGATGCCCACAGTCAACGTGCAGTCAACACTGCGTCTCAAATTTTGAAACTACTTTGTACTTTTATCAAATAATAAGTACTTAAGTAGCGTTACTTCAGACTAAAAGTACTTAAGTAAAAGTAGTTAAGAAAAAACTACTCAAAAAAGTACTCGTTACCGAAAAAAACTACTCAAGTAATCTACTCAAGTAAAAGTACTTCGTAATTTTGCACCACTGTCTAAACCTCATTTGGTCAAACAATTAAATTGTCTTCTTGTTTTTTATCTGTTATGGAGCACAAGCTCTGAAGCAAAATCTCCACTACGTAAAAGTGAATGCTGGTATCGCAAACCATCATTCCGTTACCGTTCCAATATCTTATAACAGATAATATTATTATGCAAAATATTCTGTTACTAGACTACAGTATTCCAAAGTTCTACTATCTCATTACTATAAATATTGTCATTACGTTACTGTTCCAATGTAGCAGTGCCGCAACTAGAACCCTGTTCTAAGGGGGGCAAAATTTTATTTTGAGGGGGCCAAAATTTTTGGGATGGTCCCAAAATTTTTAGGATGGTCTACTTTTCGCCAAGGTTTCTGTTGATCTCAAAAAAAAAAAGGTCATCTCGCTAAATTGTTCTGCTTATTTCCTAGTTTTCTGTTGCTTCCCCCCCCAAAAAAAAACAAAAAAAGCCACCCTTAACAGCCGCAAGGGAAAGGGGACTTTGGGTGGGCATGCTGGAATTTTAAGGGGGGGAATTTTTGTTTAGGGGGGTGCCGCCCCCTTTTTCCCCCGTATTTGCGGCCCTGCAATATAGTAGGGTTGCCAGTGATCTTCAGACCAAGCACGAATCCAACAATCCTACAATTAGATAATTGTAGGATCCATGGACAAAGCGACCTTGTCGCAAAGTGATTTAAGATTAATTAATCATTGACAAAACATGGGGTGTTTGCGAAACGATCCATTCTCAGATTCTTGGCATGTCTACTAACTACTAATGGGCTACCCAACTGTAGTATTTTTTTAGGCTATTGCTGTTAAATAAATTTTACGTGCTTACCATATGTCATGTGGCTTGTGCAAGAGAAATCCAATACGTCAAAGAACAAAATTTTTGCACCAATTTGGCGTAGATAATTCAAAAATAACTTTGCTGCTGAGCGAAAGCCCCTCAACAATTTAAATTAGAGTACGGATAGTGGGAAACTTTCTAATTTACTTGTGCATACCCTAGGAATGAAGACGTGTAAATGAACAAAAAAAATCTAATATTGAACTTTTTTTAGTAACTGTGCTAGGTAACTGAATGTACGGTATATTCACATAGTCTTGACTAGCTGTTGCAATTTATGATGAGAGCAACTAGAGCCATTGCTGTGTTGCATGACGATGATTATTCCAGCTCTGATCATGATATTACCATTAATGCTGCTATGTTACAACTTCATCTGATCTCAAAAATAAAGAAACTGACTGTTGTGAACTTAGGAAGCTCTCTGTTCACGTTGTTTTATAATAAGGTATGGTTGAAAGTGTTTGTCTTTGGCTAAGTTTTTGAGTTGAATCTGATCAATTAATTACTTAATTAAAAACACTTGTAAACATTTGATTAACAACAAAATTGTAACATTCGACGTGCTAAAATGCATGGCTTTGGAAAGATTTAACGAAGCATTTAGGAACACCAGAACCTTAAATGTGCAGGCCTTGCTGTGGTCCTGCGGATTTTAGTGTTACTGTTCCAGCATTGGGTAATGGCTGTGGGTGCTTAGTGATTTGTAGCAAACTGACATCAGAAATCAGTTGATCAAATTATAAAAATGTGCACCTGGCCTTACAGACTCAGCAAATTGTATTTTAACTTTTGTCATTGTTTTTTGTGCTTGTCGAAAAGATCAGCAAGAAATGCTGGGCATATGCAAAGACACTAAACTGATATGCAATAAAACGGTATTCAGGTCAAAAAAATTTTTGCTCGGTTTTCTCTCAAAAAAGTTTGACAGATTTGAAAACTAACTTCATTTCAGCTTTCGACAACCTTCCGTTTTCAAGATATGATAATGTAGACTTCCCTGCAAAATGCTTTTCCCATTAGAAATTTTGCCAGGGTTGCCAATTTCAAATAAAATTTCAAAAAGTTAGTGCATGTTTCTAATTCTCAATAAGTCTTTTCGACAGTGTTCTTGGCAAAACAAAGTAAAGGGTCAGAATTGTAAATTAGCTGCTTTTCAAGTAAATGTACGTCAACGTTTCAAAAGTAAATCTTCTGTCACCATATTGAAAAAATGGCGACACTGAAGTCAGAGGAAAGTTATTGTCCTGAAAATGGCAAGAGGTAGAAAGTACAAATTTGGTGAGAATGCATTGTAGGCTTTTCCCAAACTTTTGGTCAAAAGTGAAAAACTGAAGTAGAATGCTTTTTTAAGTTCTTGGTTGGTGTAATTACATTGGATATCATTGCAGCATTGCATTTTCTAAATTTTGTGTTATAGAACTTCTCGAAATTATTTTCCATCAAATTAAGAAAATACGAGTCGTATTGAAATTTTTCAAAGCAGCTTCCAGCATTGCAATCTGATACTCCTTTGACTTGTGCATAACAGTAGGCCTACCGAAATTGTGGCAAGGCCACTGCCATCAGGTACACCGAGATATTTTTTAGTTTCTCGATAGTGTCTGGCATTATTTTATTTGATGAATGGTGCGATAAAATTAAAATCAATATAACACTTATGAAATTTTGCCCATTGCCACTTAAAGCCTCTTGCCAAAGGGTGACAGTAACTTGAAAATAATCCGGTGTAAATCTAGAAAAAGCTGATAAAAACTAAATCTAAAAGTATTCAGTCTTTCATAGCCCTAATTTTGTTTAGAAGCCTCTTGCCAAAGGATGACAGTAGAGAGAGCTCATTTTTTTGAACTAAAACACAAATCAGAATTTACTGAAATAGTTAAGACAAAAAAATATAAGAAAGTACAAACCGGTTGCTGCATTTAATGTGAGACAGTAACTCCAAAAGAATCTGATGTAATTCTTTAAAAAATCCTATGTAAACTAAATCTAAAAGTTTCCACCGTTGATTTTGTTCAAGTTAGTTGCTGTTGTATAGAAACTTTATTAATATGCAATGTTTTTCATTAACATGCTCTGATGAACCTTTAATAATATGCCTAGTCGTTCTATTGTAGACAGTGCCTTTTTGAATAAACGCTACCGGTACTACAGCTAGAAGTTCAATAAGCAAAGCTTTTTGAATCGGTTAATTATATTTTCGCACTTTGCGTCAATTTAACTGTGTTATATAAGTTTCTACTTCAATACAAAGACGACCTTTCGGGTATCAGACTCAGTCATCAGCGATTGTTTGGCGACAGAACCACATCTGCGCAAGTGCGCAATGCTGCTCAGTCTACAGGTAGTTTCGTATTCTTTCAATTTGGAGTGTCAGCATATTATGGTAGTTAACCGTGTCGCCCGATCTTAATTTCGCTTGAAATTAGTCTAAACTTGCAAACTTTGAATCAAGATATAGTCAAACCATGGTTTTATGGATTAATGCGAAAATGCAATTGTCTTTTTATTAGAAAAAGTCCCTTATTCGAAAAGACACAAATGTTACTTACTTTACTTGTAGATGCGCACGTTTCAGTTAAAATTACTTTTTTGTCCAAGCAGCCTATGTGAAAATTTTAACTAGAGGAATTTTGGTTAAAATTACTTGTTTTGCCCGCATGTATCTTATATTCATTAAACCCGTCCTAGAGTAACGAGAGGAAAAAATGGTGTTGCGCGAAATTGAGTTTGGGTGTCAGGATGTTTGATAGCATCAGAGCCCCTTGATGAGTTGTCTCACATCAGGTTGGTCGCCCCAGGATGTGGCGTATAAAAAACCAGACACTCTGTATCAACTGGAGACACAGTATTTTTGCGCGGTCGAGTTGGGAGAAACTGCGGTTATGTGGTTATGTAAAATAGTAACCAGTCGATTTTTGCTGCGGCAGCTGAGAAATATTTTAGCAGTTGTTAAGCTGGCTTTGATAAACATTCTGTTTAAATCAATTGAACTTTAATCCAATCCAACGAAACAGTGAATTTTTTTACAATGCAGTATCTTGAAATCTCAATATTATTGAAAACTTTGAGGGCACTGAGCACCAAAGCAGTTCTGAACAATTTTTTCATTGAAAGCAGATACTAGCGGCTCTGTTTTGTTCTTTTTTTATTCTCAGCGGTGTTTTGTCAATGAACTTGGTATTACCAGAGACACTTTCATATGCACCATTGTTATGAATTACTGAGTACTATAAAAAGATGACTACAGAAATGTTTACATTAATTTGCAGAAGTTTTACTTTTAAGCTATCCTATTGTTATTACGTATGATATTCTTTTTAATTAAATATTATTTTTTTACAGTTCCGACAACCTCCTAAGCTGCTATCGTCGCGCTTCATCAAACTCAAGTCCGTCATCTGAACGGCCGCCTCAGTCCCACATTGCACAAAAATCTGCTCGGAATTTTAGTTGGCGAATTTTACGTCTGTAGTTTTTCTTGCTTTTATCTTACTGCCTGTATCTTTGCAATAGACTTTTATTACTGATGAGAATGGCTTTATCAATTTGTTTACCCAACATGTTGGGCATTCGATTTTGAGCTTTCACTGCATTATACACCAGCAAGTGTTATCTGCAGAAATTGCTTTTAAATCACTGCAGGAGATCATGAATGTAGTAACAAAATTAATTAACTTAGTATCTGCTTGTGCATTAAACAAACAAAAATTTCAACAACTGCTCAGCGAAATGGATTCAATGCATGGTGGCTTGCTGATGTACAATAATGTGCGATGGCTAAGTCGAGGAAAGGTTCTGCAACAATTTCTTGAATGCTTGGATGAAATTATACTTTTTTTAACAACCAAAAAAATTCTTGAAAAGTATAAAGAATTGTCAGATGGCCAATGGACTTTAAAATTAATGTTTTTTACTGATTTGTGCTTACATGTGAACAAATTTAACTCTGGCTTGCAAGGTCGCAACAAAACCATTATTACTATGTTTGATTTAATCAAAGCATTCGCAGCAAAACTAGAAGTTTTCTATAGAGATGTTGATTCGAAAACCTTCAAGTATTTCAAAAATACAAAAGAATATTTTTCACAACTTGAATCTAATGACCATCCTGAACAAAAACTACATCAGTTGATAAGAGTGTTTTGTGAAGTTATTCAAGGGTTAATCGACAAATTTGCTTCTAAATTTACACAATTTTGGGAATTCGCTGAAACAACACAGTTTATTTTGCATCCAGACTCAACATCACTAGAAACACTTAATTTAGAAAGCTTGAAGTGGCTAGATGTGGAAGATATGGAAATGCAGTTAATTGACTTTATGGAATCTTTAATATCTGTATGGAAACAAAAGTTCATTGATTTGAGAAGTGACTTGGAATTAATAGAGAATGATCGAGCACACGGTGTAATCACATGTAATGCAGAAGAAGAAGTACTGAAAACATGGAATACCATTCCAGGTACTTTCAATTATCTTAAAAGATTAGCAATTGCTATTTTATCAATTTTTTCATCAACATATTGTTGTGAATCGCTGTTTTCGCAAATGAACTTGATCAAAAACAATTTAAGAAGTCGTATGATTGATGATTCTTCATCTGCGTGCAATGCTTAAAGTGACAGAGTATAAACCAGATATAAAACGCTTAGCATCCAAAGTACAGCCTCAAAAATCTCAATGACATATTGCGCTTTATGGTTAGAAATGCATTGTAGGCAATAATTTGTATAGTGTACGTTTTGCTCTAGTTTTGTTCAATGTAACTGGCACAGATAAACTTGCTACACATTATTTAATATTTTGGCACGTTTGCAAAAAAAGGTTCGCCAACCCTGGCCTAGAGGATGAAACACGAAATCATCATGTAGGCAATTGCAAGCTTTACCAAGATATTCGTGTTAAATATTTTTAAATGACCAAAACCACTGTTCACAATGTGGTAACGAAATGTAACATCAATAAACTGGCCACGTACTTAAAGGAAGCTGGAAAGCTTTCTGAGTTCGACCAGTAACCAAACAAAACAACAATAACATACAGCTACAGTTGCAATGGGCCCAAATGAGGCCTACGCAATGTGTAGGTGAACTTTACCTAACGGAAGCATATTTGCTTGCACCGCTGCTCATTAATAACAATAATAGTAAATTTTTTCTGCCGATCTCCAATTGCGGAAAACAAAAAAGGTCTTCGCAAATTTTTCGCGAGGTTTCTTGCGTTTTCCAACAAGATTTCAACGGTATAAAAAATAGTGCTGTCCTCGAGCCGAGGACAGGGCAATTTTCGAGAACTTGAGGCTTTGAGGCCAAGGACTTCAAAATGTGTCCTCGAGGCTTAGGACGTCCTCGAGGACTCCACCTCTGCTTTTTACTATCACCATGAGTAGGCCTGGTGGCTTTTATCCAAAATGTGAATATACAGTATTTGATTGTAATTTTCAATTGCTTTTAAGTTTAAACATTAAACTGCTTGCAACATTACTTACTACTTGTCGTTATGTTGAATTAATTTGTGATGAAGTAAGAAATGAAAATTGATGATGCATCAATGTGCAAGACTAGAATTTCTCGGAAAAAAATTCAACTAGCCTTTCACAAATAGGAATAAGTTGCAAGGCTAATGCGAATGGATCCAGAATAAACGCTCAGATAAGTAGCTACTGGTACAGAAAGACAGTTAAAAGCTAACAAAATGTTTTTGAGTTACATTCAATCCAACGCCAAGCAGCTAAACTGTCGATAAGTACTCCACAAGCAAATACGGTAAATAACCGAATCTCGAAGCGTTTTGTTAACGAATAAATACAAATAGGTACCTAACCGACGTAATCTCAAAGCCATTCGTTTACAAATGAATACCGATACCTAACCGAACAAAATCTCAAAGAATTCTGTTTGCAAATGAATGCGATATAATTGAACATTATTTCAGGACTCGTACTGTCATAGGCTGACTTTCTAATAGAGTTTGTCATCTCTTGCTGAATTCTATCTTGACTTTCGATGAAAGAGCTAAAATAATGCAAAAATTGCTTTATTTTTTTGCTGAAGCATAACGCATGTAATAAAACATATTTCAGCAATTAACGCAGCAATCCATTGCACAATTAGCAAAAATTCTTTTGTATAATTGATGGTGAATCCAGCGTTAATTAGAATTGAATTTACTACTAATGGTATCATAAGATGACAGTAGACTACTAACATCTGCACAAGGTTATACCCTACAACGACGATACTGCCACAACAACTTTTCCTGAAAAACAAAAATCACAATGAATAACAATTATGGTGGCCTGTGCTATGCATACCGATAGTCTAAGTCAACAACATAAGTCCAATATCAGATATGATGGGAGATGGATGTGATGCGAGCTTTTCAGAACTTCTGTTAAACTAGTAAACACCTTGCGCAAGAACGATTTTGATAATAAATTGCTTCTCACTTTTTACGTCTTCGCAATGAAACACCGATTGCAAGAATAGACTAGTGCAAATTTTTGGTGGAAAGGCCAAAACAAAGCTTTAGTAGACTAATATCACAATACTTTTTTTCAAAAATAACCAATTTTCTAAATCTTTGGCTTTATCAACTTTTTCAAATTCTACTTCATTTGTCGCCTACACATCCATACTTTCTTTATATTTAACTTTATTTCGATGACTAGCCTAGACTCTGTCTGCTTCCATTTACTTTCTACGCAGTCACATGCTTAGCTGGAAGAATTCGCAAGTTTCATTCATGCGTGACATGACGTAACACAGCCTTGTGTTCTCTCTGTGGTTACAGTCAGTGTAGTCTAGTCAAAAAACGCGTTTACGGGCCCCGGAAAGTTTTTTTTTTACCTATATATTGCGATGCTCAGAATAGTCTGAAGTTTCCAGTTAGGGTTGTCCCCACGCCACTTTTCCTGCCCATTTACGTCATAATGACGTCATTTTCGCAAAAGTTGACTAAATTTCTTAGCTTTGTTGACTTTTACTTTGTTCATTCTCACTTCTCTTGCGGTTGGACCTGAATTTCCAAACTAGGATCACTCCATGAGTGGGATATGGGCAACCTTCGAATGTACTTATGACGCCATACAATTATGACATCACAATGCAGGAACAAAAATGTTTGCACAATTGTAAAAAATTACTATTTTGAGTGATTGTCAGCTCCAATAACTTTTGTTATGTTTAATACAGAGCCTTGATATTGCTATTGAAAAAAGTGCATGCATTTTAGAAGATCCTGTATGAATTTGGTGTAATTTGATCAACATTTTTGTACAATAAATTACACTGAAAATATGATACCCATTTCGCAATATTGATTGTATTTCAGCGTTTTGCTTGTCATCCAAGACTAAGTTTGTTTCAATAACTATATTCGCTTCCATACTTCACTTTTTTTTTCAAAATCAGAAAATTTTAGAAGTATTATACAGGTGAAAAAGTTATGACGTCATATTGATGACGTCATATGATAGTAAATAATCACAAAAACGGCCCCAAGTTTGTGCTGGTGTCATAGATAAGATGATATCAAGCTTTTCACGGACCGCACAAATGAGAGCAAACACAGTGATGACGTCATCATTTATGACGTCATACTTTCGAAAATATTTCTTTTTGCAATTAATTATTACACAAATACTATACAATTTATTTGATTTTATAAAATTTTGATTGTGCAAGTGATGACGTAGCATTTAAATAAAACATTTTATAAGTTACACAAGTAATAAATAATATAACCCCAATAATTTAATTTTTTCATCACAAAGACAAGTAGCTTGACCATCAGTTCAATGAGAAATCAGCATCCTCCTTCTCCTCAATACAATCATCGAAATCATCTAATTCAATTAACATTTCCCGCTGACGTTCTTGTTCTACGCTAACTACGATGTTTACCAAAGCGCCTATGGAAGAATGGGTGCTCTTTGCCAACTCGGTTCCAAAAGGTTATTTTGGTTTTTGAGCCAACCTTGCTTGCAGTCAAAAGGATTTGGTGCTTCCATGAATGGTTTATCAGCTTTTTTATAAAAGGCAAGGCGATGATTTACTATGTAGGCCTATATGTGAGGAAGCAAATTACTAAAGCACGGTGAAAGTCTTGCCAAATCCATTTTAGAATTGAGTTAGATCGTCTCCGACCATTTTTGTTATCATTTTGCTTCGCAAAAAATTAAAGTGATTGAGTTTTATTGTCTCCATACATTGACCAAGTAAATGATTCCTGGTCTTTAAATAATTGGTCTGAAACTTCCCATTCACTGCCAAGTTTTCTGCGAAACAATATTTTTTGAGGTAAGGAATTTGTCTAAATGTCTGCTCATTATAACGCTTATTCTAGTAGTGTTGCCATATGGCAACAGAGTTAGAAAATTTAAAAAAATATTTTTTGACCATGTTTTTTGAATTTCAATAACTTTTAAGTGCTCTACCTTTATTGTAGTTGAATGTCTATTTACAGTATAAAATAATTGTTCGTATCAATTCAAGTTTTGTCTCCAGCACAAAAACAAGTTTGAAGAAATTTTTAAAATATGGCTTGATCACTCAGGTTAAATTTTTTATATTTAGTTTCTTTTCGAAAATCATTCTTTGTCGTTTGTTTCATTGTAAGAGCATGAATGGCCCAAAACACAAGTTATAGTATAAAATGGAATGGGGGGGAGGGGGCAATAAATTGGAGCACAGACTTAGCCAGAATTTCTGATTGGAGGGGGACAAACTACAAATCATATGCAATGACGTCATCAGAATTTTTCGACGGAGGAACTTTTTGTGGGAAAAAGATATCGTAAAATGGAAGATTAGAAGCCATGGCCTGGTTTGGCATTCAACAAGAACTTTGCTAAAGCAAGAAAGCTTAAATCAAAGTTAAAAAATGAAAATGTCTGAATTGGCAGACGTGTCCAGTAAACTAGTGCAACTCAAACGTATCACAAGCGGGGGTCTGGGGGCTAAGCCGCTGAGCAATTTTTTGCAATTCTTTGGAAAAATAAGCTATTTTAATGCCTTTGGATCACATTTCGCACGTGCTCAGAGCCATTTGAAAGAACTAGATTTTTAATATTTGAAAGCCAATTGAAAAAATTAAATTGTTCAATCCTGCTTTTACTTACAATTTAAGTCCAAAACACGTTCAAAACCTTGCATTTCGAGGTTAAATTTTTTGATTTGACCCAGGTAGGCAAAGTAAAGTACATTGCTCATGCAATATTTAAGCAGTAAATAATAATCCACTGTAAGATTTTCCTCAGAAATTTTTTGTTTTATCACAAAAATAACCAGTTGTAGGAGTACAAGTACAACCAGGAGGCCCAGGTCCCTCAATCCAAATTCATTAACTTGTTCAATGAGCATTTCTCCAGCGGATTTACCATATGGCACAGTACCAGGAGCCCAGCGCTCAGATGGTAAGACTTTTTTTGTTCTTAGCCTATATTTTGCAGGAAGATGTTGCCAAAATCTCCAGACTGCTAGGGCCTCTCGCACAATGTAAATCCGGCGCGGGCGATAACATGGTTAGCAAGCATTACCATCAACTCTACCATTTTTCAATAGGAACAATTTACCTCCACCTCGCCAGTTTTTTTACTCGACTAAATACTTTCATCTGAAAAAAAATCAGCTGGGAGAAATGCTCATTGAACAAGTTAATGAATTTGGATTGAGGGACCTGGGCCTCCTGGTTGTACTTGTACTCCTACAACTGGTTATTTTTGTGATAAAACAAAAAATTTCTGAGGAAAATCTTACAGTGGATTATTATTTACTGCTTAAATATTGCATGAGCAATGTACTTTACTTTGCCTACCTGGGTCAAATCAAAAAATTTAACCTCGAAATGCAAGGTTTTGAACGTGTTTTGGACTTAAATTGTAAGTAAAAGCAGGATTGAACAATTTAATTTTTTCAATTGGCTTTCAAATATTAAAAATCTAGTTCTTTCAAATGGCTCTGAGCACGTGCGAAATGTGATCCAAAGGCATTAAAATAGCTTATTTTTCCAAAGAATTGCAAAAAATTGCTCAGCGGCTTAGCCCCCAGACCCCCGCTTGTGATACGTTTGAGTTGCACTAGTTTACTGGACACGTCTGCCAATTCAGACATTTTCATTTTTTAACTTTGATTTAAGCTTTCTTGCTTTAGCAAAGTTCTTGTTGAATGCCAAACCAGGCCATGGCTTCTAATCTTCCATTTTACGATATCTTTTTCCCACAAAAAGTTCCTCCGTCGAAAAATTCTGATGACGTCATTGCATATGATTTGTAGTTTGTCCCCCTCCAATCAGAAATTCTGGCTAAGTCTGTGCTCCAATTTATTGCCCCCTCCCCCCCATTCCATTTTATACTATAACTTGTGTTTTGGGCCATTCATGCTCTTACAATGAAACAAACGACAAAGAATGATTTTCGAAAAGAAACTAAATATAAAAAATTTAACCTGAGTGATCAAGCCATATTTTAAAAATTTCTTCAAACTTGTTTTTGTGCTGGAGACAAAACTTGAATTGATACGAACAATTATTTTATACTGTAAATAGACATTCAACTACAATAAAGGTAGAGCACTTAAAAGTTATTGAAATTCAAAAAACATGGTCAAAAAATATTTTTTTAAATTTTCTAACTCTGTTGCCATATGGCAACACTACTAGAATAAGCGTTATAATGAGCAGACATTTAGACAAATTCCTTACCTCAAAAAATATTGTTTCGCAGAAAACTTGGCAGTGAATGGGAAGTTTCAGACCAATTATTTAAAGACCAGGAATCATTTACTTGGTCAATGTATGGAGACAATAAAACTCAATCACTTTAATTTTTTGCGAAGCAAAATGATAACAAAAATGGTCGGAGACGATCTAACTCAATTCTAAAATGGATTTGGCAAGACTTTCACCGTGCTTTAGTAATTTGCTTCCTCACATATAGGCCTACATAGTAAATCATCGCCTTGCCTTTTATAAAAAAGCTGATAAACCATTCATGGAAGCACCAAATCCTTTTGACTGCAAGCAAGGTTGGCTCAAAAACCAAAATAACCTTTTGGAACCGAGTTGGCAAAGAGCACCCATTCTTCCATAGGCGCTTTGGTAAACATCGTAGTTAGCGTAGAACAAGAACGTCAGCGGGAAATGTTAATTGAATTAGATGATTTCGATGATTGTATTGAGGAGAAGGAGGATGCTGATTTCTCATTGAACTGATGGTCAAGCTACTTGTCTTTGTGATGAAAAAATTAAATTATTGGGGTTATATTATTTATTACTTGTGTAACTTATAAAATGTTTTATTTAAATGCTACGTCATCACTTGCACAATCAAAATTTTATAAAATCAAATAAATTGTATAGTATTTGTGTAATAATTAATTGCAAAAAGAAATATTTTCGAAAGTATGACGTCATAAATGATGACGTCATCACTGTGTTTGCTCTCATTTGTGCGGTCCGTGAAAAGCTTGATATCATCTTATCTATGACACCAGCACAAACTTGGGGCCGTTTTTGTGATTATTTACTATCATATGACGTCATCAATATGACGTCATAACTTTTTCACCTGTATAATACTTCTAAAATTTTCTGATTTTGAAAAAAAAAGTGAAGTATGGAAGCGAATATAGTTATTGAAACAAACTTAGTCTTGGATGACAAGCAAAACGCTGAAATACAATCAATATTGCGAAATGGGTATCATATTTTCAGTGTAATTTATTGTACAAAAATGTTGATCAAATTACACCAAATTCATACAGGATCTTCTAAAATGCATGCACTTTTTTCAATAGCAATATCAAGGCTCTGTATTAAACATAACAAAAGTTATTGGAGCTGACAATCACTCAAAATAGTAATTTTTTACAATTGTGCAAACATTTTTGTTCCTGCATTGTGATGTCATAATTGTATGGCGTCATAAGTACATTCGAAGGTTGCCCATATCCCACTCATGGAGTGATCCTAGTTTGGAAATTCAGGTCCAACCGCAAGAGAAGTGAGAATGAACAAAGTAAAAGTCAACAAAGCTAAGAAATTTAGTCAACTTTTGCGAAAATGACGTCATTATGACGTAAATGGGCAGGAAAAGTGGCGTGGGGACAACCCTAACTGGAAACTTCAGACTATTCTGAGCATCGCAATATATAGGTAAAAAAAAAACTTTCCGGGGCCCGTAAACGCGTTTTTTGACTAGACTATTGCAAATTCATAAAAAATTCGAAAGCTAGGAAGAGGTGAATTATCTTTTTTAAGCCATGTATTTTGAAAAAAATAGGCCTAGGTGCTGGTACTGTACTCTAAAACTATAAAATGTATGTGAATACTTTTTTAGGTTAGGCCTTTTAAGCTTTTTCAAATTACTCCAAGTGGAAACGGTTTCTCATTTCTTGCACAGCAGGTTGTAGGCTAACTGGCTAAAAGTTTCTATTCAGATAGATAGCGGTAGGCCTAGTTTGTAGTTTGTAGTTTATTGGTAGTTTTAGCGTGAAGTTAATAAGCAGTAATATACGTAAGAAATTGTTTAATGAGTAAGAGACAACAACGCTATGGAAGTAGCGGAAGAGCGACGCTCATCTAGTCTGCTGCCACCATTGAGTTATGAAACTTTTGACACATTTTTTTAAGCAAAAAAACAACAAAACACACACATGCGACTAATATTTACAGCTACAGCACATACAAACCTGTACATACGATAAATATTTTCAAAAAAACACACATACAACTGAACACACATGTTGAAATATACGTACAAAGCTGTAGATATGCAAAATGCAAATATTTGAGATAATTAAAAATTCAAAAAGTTTAAAAAATTTTTCGGTTTGAACTAGTCATTAGGGGTAATGAGATAAATTGCTAGTTTTGATATTTATGAATTAGATAATTCTTGTAGTATTTAACAAATTTATGATATGGATATTGTTTTATATCAACCGGAATCGCATTCTAAAGTTTTGTGCCACGGAACGTAATGAACGTTTGCCTGCTGTAGTGTTAACAGAAGGGAGAAAATAACACTTGGATGAGCTACTTCGAGTATTATAGAAGTGGATTTCATTAACTGGAGTGAAGTAATTTTCTGTAATGAATAAATTAGGCACCTTGAATTTGTGATAGCGGTACGTGAACTTTGCCAATTCTAATCTAGCGATGTCTGAGACTTTCACCATCTTTTCGGCATGATAAACTTGATCTAATCTTACATAGTCGTTCCATTTAATACCAGACATAAGTATTAAGATTTTGTTTTGTTGTTTTTGTAAGGGTTCCATTATTGTTTTGCTGGAGTTGCCCCAACACAAGACTCCATATTGTAAGCAGCATTGCGCAAAGCAGTTGTAAACTAATTTTAAATGTCTACCTGAAACATAATTTCGAAGTTTTGCTATAATGCCAGCAGCTTGAGACATTTTTTTGGAAACATGTTCAAAATGTGTTTTCCACTTCAGATCATCATCAAATATAATACCAAGATATTTGTAAGAATAGCAGTTGCTGATTGGAACTTTGTTTATCGTTACTTCAAAATTTGATTTAGCATTTTTGTCGTGTGAGATTATCATAAATTTGGTTTTTGTGTAGTTAGGAGTTAATTTGTTAGATTTGAGCCAATTGTCAATGTTAACTAATTCATCATTTACTCTTTTATTAAGGGTGCATAAATTTTTGTCAAACATAAATAAGGCAGTATCATCTGCATAGAGTCTGGTGTGAAAAGTAGTAGTGGAAGGAAGGTCATTTATGTAAAGTGAAAACAGCAAAGGTCCAAGGGTAGATCCTTGCGGAACTCCACATTTAATTAATTGTGCGGAAGATATGTCTTCTCCGATTTGTACATATTGTGATCGATTATGTAAATAACTTTTTAACAAATCTCCAAAACTTCCTCTCAGGCCAAATTTGTGCAGTTTTTTTAAAAGTATGTCATGATCAACTGAGTCAAATGCCTTGGACAAGTCTAAAAGTATTAAGCAAGTGTGGAGCTTTTGATCTTTTTGTGCCTGTAACTGGGTGTATACATCACATGCAGCATGTACCGTAGAGTAGTTATTTCTAAAGCCAAACTGTTTATCACTTAAAAGGTTAAATTTAGCCAAGTATTTGTCAAGTCTATTGTATATTAACCTTTCGAAAATTTTTGAAAACGAGGATAAAAATGATATTGGCCTGTAATTCGTACTGATATGTTTAATTCCACCTTTATGTATTGGGGTTACTTTAGCTTGTTTTAAGCATGTAGGATAGACTCCTGTGGTAACACACTTATTGAAGATTAAGGCTAGAAGTGCTGCTATCGGTTCACTGGCTAATTTAATGAAATATATTGGTATACCATCATGACCAACTGCTTTTTTTTGATTTAAGAAATAAATTTCACGCCACACATTATATGAAGTGATTGGTTCAAAGAAAAATGTCTTTTCACAAGATGAAACAGTTGTCAGAGGTTTTGCCCTACTGTAATTTGAGATTTTTGATGCTATAATCGGGCCAATACTTACAAAAAAATTGTTTAGCTCATTACAAATTGCTTTTGAATCGGTTAGCACTGTACCATTGTCTGTCACAAGCTTGTCAATGACATGGGTCTTTTTTTGATTTTTTTCAAATATTTTGTTAATAATTTTCCATTGCTGTGATACGTTGTTTCTCGATTCTAGCAACAAGGACATGAAATAATTTTGCTTAGCAATACGCTTAACTGGAGTCAACTTGTTGGAATACTGCTTAAATTGAGTGATCAAATCTGAGTTGTTGCGTTTATAACATTGATTGAACAATCTATTTTTAGTTTTTATTGATTTCAAGATTCCTTTTGCTATCCAAGGTTTAAGGGCTAGTTTTCGTTCTTTTCGCGAGTTTAGTCTTAACGGTGCATGCATATCAGTTATCTGTTTAAAAGAGGATATAAAATTGTTCATTGCTTCGTCAAAATCATCATTATCATTAAAACTGAAAATTTCTACCATATCAAATATGCCCCTTACAAATTTATCTTTGTCAAACTTTTTTAAGTCTCGAACTAACTTTTTGATTGATCGTAGTTTATGTTGAGGTTTGACCAAAACACTACAAAATATTGGCAAATGATCTGAAATGTCATATATTAAAACTCTTCCATGTACTTCATTTTGTAACATGTTTGTGTACATGTGATCTATTAAAGTTGCAGAACTGTCGCTAATTCTAGTTGGTATGTTAATAATATTGTAGCAAGTTACTGAGTATAACTTATTAAGGTAGTTTGATATAGTTGGTTTATGGTTAGCAGAGAGGATATCGATGTTTATATCGCCACAAATTATATAGTTTCTTTTTTCGTAAGATAATTGATTTAGGAGTTTGCAGTATTGGTCCTGAAAAGTTGTGAAATTATTTTGGGAATGACGATAAATTACACCTAATATTAATCCTTTAGCTTTTTTATCTAATGAAATTTCAACAAAAAGATTTTCAGAGTCAGGTGAGATAAATGATAATTCTGGTTTTCTGATGTGGTTTAATTTCTGACTTACATACAAGGCAACTCCACCAGCATTAGATTTAGAGTTTACATTTAGCAAATGGTATCCTTGTATGTTAGCCTGTCCCAAGTTACTGTCATCATTCAGTTTATTTTCAGATATAGCAATTACATCTGGGGATTTATTCAAATCATAAAGTAGTTCTTCTATTTTTTGTTTGTTTTTAATGATAGATCTGACATTGAAATGAATTACAGATATTCCCAAATCATTATAAGTATCATAATGCCTGTTTAGCCAATCTACTGATCTATATTTAGAATTTACATTGATTAAGTTTAAATTAGAATCCAAAGCTTGAAGGCAGTCAAGCTTATTAAGTTGTTTCATTACATCAGTTTTGGTTGAAAACATATTTTGCAACTCGAAGTTATTAAGAGATTGGAAAGGAAACATTGACATCAAACACTGATAGCAAAAATATACTATGTTAAGCTTACCTTTATCCTGCAAGTTTGAGCATTTAAAACATATCTGCATTTTGCATTTACAACATGTTACGGGAAGTCTTCTTTTTTCTATAAAGCTTTTACATATATTACAGTATAAACCAGCCATTAGAAAGAATACAGTAATCTTTTAAGTGAACTAGTTTTATACATTACTACTACACAATCAAGCGTACATCATCTCGATTGTTGTCACCAGGAATATAAATTAAATGAAGTTTATTAGTTCAATTGGTGGGGCAGAAAACTTATTTGCCAATGTTTCGATAGGCTATGCTCAAGGCATGTACTACCTATCTTCGTCAGGGCTAGAATGCAAAGTTGAAAAACAAGCATACGATAGATGCGAAAAATTACGTCACAAGTGAATCATACGTTAACGCAAAAATTATAACAAATTGGAAGCGAAAAACTGACAGATTGGCGGAGCGTGAAAAAACAATAATATTACGTCATGTGGTTTGAAGTAGAGTTGCCGAATAAATGCTAGGGAACTTGTCATTTTGCTTATCATTCATAGTGTTGGGAATTTGGTTAATGAAATACGACTCGATAAAACAGCGTTTTGTGAAGTCAAGTTCGAAATCTAGAATTTTAGCGTTGGTCCAATTCATGGAATGTTTGTTGTCAAAAACATGCTTAGTTAGTGCTGACTTATCGAATCGTAGATGCCGAATGTCTGCTAAGTGTTCTTTTTTGCGGATGGAAAAACTGCGTTTTGTTTCGCCAATGTATGAGAAGTCGCAATCATGGCAGGGAATTTGATATACTGCTCCTTGTCGCATATTAGGGTCCACTGAGTCTTTGTGATGAGCGAGTTTCTTGCCAATGGTGTTGCACGGTTTTAATACGGTTTTAACATTATGGTTAGACAAACAACGCCGTATTTTTTCTGTCAATCCGGGGTAGTATGGTATAATGGCAAAGCCTTTGAATTGTTGTTCTTGAGCATAGCCTATCGAAACGTTGGCAAAAGAGTTTTCTGCCCCACCAGTTGAACTAATAAACTTCATTTAATTTACTGTATATTCCTGGTTACAACAATTGGGATGTTCAAGATTCTGAAAGAACAGTTTGGTTCTGGTGTACTCAGAACAGCAAGAAAGTACATCAAGTCAGGAAAATGCATAGCGAGACACCGTAGCCACTTGTACTTCAACCATGAGTGCATAACGCAGAAAGTGTTACCAACAAGTTTACAAATCAAGTCTCCCATCAACAGCACAGAAGGCAAAACCTTAGCCAGAAAGTTTGGTTTTCAATACTTAAAATTGCGAATTCAAAATTTTCATCAACGTATCAGATTTTGCGAAGCCAAATGTAGCGAACTTTTAGTTAAATTAAGCACCAACCTACCCCACGAGTTATTATACGATTTAATCGATCACCTTTTCATTGCGAAATAGAAAATTGCGAAATATAGGCTTACCACGAAATGACACGTGGTAAATCTAACAACTCAAGTTGCAGCTTCAATGAAGAGGATAGGGAACTATTGCAGAATATAAATAAAACAATGAAGACTTAAAAGAAGAAATCAAATCATTACGTGATGAGCTCAACAAAAGTAAGAAAGATCTAAAAATGACTCAAAGTGAAAATCAAAGACTAAAACAAGCTCTAAACCTAACCAACTTTAAACTTGATGAATTAGAGCAATATGGCAGAAGAGAAAACATACGCATTCACAATATTTCCGAATCTGAAAATGAAAATGACGATGGTGCAGATGTCCTATTTAAAGTAGCTGACGCCCTTAAAATTGAACTTGACGAACGTGACATACAACGTGTTCATAGAATTGGAGCAAAGAAAACCTCAAAAAATGCAAAACCACGCCCCGTTATTGCACGTTTTGTTTCTTTTCAAAAACGAAACCAATTTTTGTTTGAAAAAAGCAAGCTTAAAGGAAGTCGATATTTAAGCAATGCATTTATTACTGAAGATTTGACTCCTCTACGATCTAAACTGCTTAATTACATTAAATATGAATGCAATGATGAATTTGTGCTATGCCATTCATATAACGGCAAAATACGCATGAAAAAATCATCGATGAAAGCAGGTTTGCCACTAGACAAGAATGGTAAGGACCAAGGGACAGGAAAATGGCTTACTGTATCATCAATTGATGATCTATTCAAGTATAATGTCGACATTGATTTTGAAAAACTGAACTATTTGCCTCTAAAATACAACAATAATTTGGCTACTGATCAGTCTGATAGCGAGAGTGATAGTAAGGCTATTTAATAATATACATAATATTTTAATTGCGTGTAATTTTTTTGTCAGATATTGATATTACTCAACATAAAATGACTTCCTCATCTATCGAATTTGTTTGCAAAACTTGTTCTAATTTTGGTGTACTAAATGATAGCATTGTATGTGTCAATTGCCGATTACGTAATCATGTGACCTGTTCTACGCAAATTGATCAATTCCCAGATTTAGTCGCTCGATTTAAATGCAATGCTTGTTACAGTATCGAAGGTTACTTGGGGTCAACTCGGCATTGTTTTAGTGCTGCCTCTAACATTTCAAACACTGCTCATGATAATGCATCAATTACAAGCCTCATCGATAATGAATACCAAGACGTGCTATTTAACGAATGTAAATATTTTACCACTTACTCCCTAAATAATGCGCTTCGCTATCGACTTGATGACGTTTTAATAGTTCACTTTAATATTAGAAGTTTGCAAAAAAATATTGATAAAATGTCACAATATCTCAGTGAGCTTGAAAAACAACCGGAAATAATAGCTCTAACTGAAACTAAATTGAAAGAAAATTATATCAGTGGTAATATTGAGCTACCAGGTTATAAATTCATTCATGTGAATAGTTCGACGCTCGCTGGAGGTGTAGGGTTTTACATCAAAGAAAAAATCAAGTTTTCGATTCTCGAAGAATTTTCAATTAATGTAGATGCTGTAGAGAACATGTGGATAAGAATCGAGACAAAAAAAAAGCCTTTAGTACTGGGAGTTGTATACAGACATCCTGTTAGCACCGTGGAGCATATTAACTTATTTTCCGCTCAACTAACTAACACGTTTCATAAACTTAATCTTCAAAAACTTGAGTATTACGCAGTCGGTGATTTTAATGTTGACCTGCTTCAATTAGAACAAAAACATCACGTAAGAATGTATGCTGATAGTTTAATAGGTTGCTCAGTAAAATGCACAATAAACAAACCAACTAGGATAACAGATTGTAGTGAGACTCTTTTAGACCACGTTTACACCAACAACCCAAACAACAAGTATTTATCTGGTATAACTCTCAGCGCAGATTTATCAGATCACCTTGGTACTTTCATTACTGTACCTACAAAAAAATTAGATATCATCCACAAGGAACCCATGTTAATTCGAGACATGTCTAAATTTGATACTAAATTTTTTCTAGGAGATTTAAGTGCTGCGCTGGATATGTTGTATTTTAATGAGAAAGTTTGTGTAAATGAAAACTTTGAAAAATTTGTCTCAGTGTTTACCGAGACAATAAATAACCATGCACCTATGAGAAGAGCCAGTAGAAAAGAAAAGAAAATTAAATCAAAACCTTGGCTGTCATCGAGTTTATTAAAATCTATTCGTAAAAAAAATCAATTGTTTCAAAAATACTTAAAAACCAAAAATAGTTTAGTGAGCTCTGAATACAAAGCGTATCGTAATACATTAAATCGAACTATAAATGGTGCCAAACGAATGCATTATCATGAGTTGTTGAAAGATAACAAAGGTGATAGCAATAAAATATGGAAAATTGTGAACAAACTGGCAAGTATTAAAACAAAAGCTCGAGTTGACCCCAGTGAGCTGATAACCGAAAACGGAAAAATCCTTACCAACTCTGATGAAATTGCGGAAAGTTTGAATGAGCACTTTGTTAATATCGGTCCCAAGATGGCAGAGTCAATATCCTCGGCTGATCTTGATGGCATATCATATACAAAATCATTTACCAGTACAAAAATAAACAACTCATTCTTCTTAGCACCATCTACTACCAATGAAATTATAAACATTATAGATTCTCTTTCTGCTAAAAAGGCAACTAGATCTAAGGATGTAGAGACAAAATTCCTTAAATTAAGCAAAGTAATTATTGCACCAATACTTAGCAAACTTTTTAATATGTGCTTTAAATCTGGTGTATTTCCTAATTGTTTAAAAGTTGCTGAGGTTGTTCCCATATTCAAAAAAGGAGATCAATCAAAAGCAACTAACTATAGACCAATATCGCTATTGTCTCAATTTGATAAAATATTGGAAAAAATTATTTACCATCGTTTAATACATTTTTTGGAAAAATATCATCTTCTAAATAAAACTCAATTCGGGTTAAGACAAAATTCATCCACAATACATGCAATTAGTAAAATATACGACCAACTACTTCAAAATATTGATAAAGATTTATATACTTGTTGCATATTTCTTGATTTATCTAAAGCCTTCGATACTGTTAATCATACTATATTACTTGAAAAACTATATCGCTCATTTGGCATTAGAGGTGTTGCTCATGAACTCTTTCGGAGTTATTTAACAGATAGACTTCAATGTACTGTTGTTTCTAATTCTGTTTCATGTAATAGACCAGTTAGGTGTGGGATTCCACAAGGATCATGTTTAGGGCCTTTATTGTTTTTGTTATACGTAAATGATCTTCCCAATATATCTCAATTCCATACAACTCTATTTGCTGACGACACACTTTTGATGCTTGCTGATAAAAATTTAGAAACACTTGAAACAAAGGTAAATGAGCAAATTCGACATGTTGATTATTGGCTTTGCAAAAACAAATTGTCTTTAAATTATTCAAAAACGAATTATCTGTTGATACATAAACAACCAAAAAAAAAACGGTGCATGAAAACTTCGTGATCCATCTAAATGACAAAACATTGAAACGTTCCTCTACGGTTAAATATTTAGGCTTGTTTATAGATGACACTTTAAACTGGTCTTCCCATGTTAATTACTTATCTCATCAGCTTGCTCGTTTTTCTGGAGTTTTTTACAGGTTGCGCAATTACGTAAACAAAGAAACTCTTTGCATGCTTTATTATAGCCTTGTATACAGCAGAATTCAATACGGCATTATTGTATGGGGGACAGCTGACAAAACTCGTATAGAATGTCTACGAGTAAGACTAAATAGAATTCTAAGGATAATTTTATCATGTGGTATTGAAACCCCAACTACAAAATTATACAGCGCCTTACAATTTTTAAAAATTGATGAAATATACGAATTTGAACTTTACAAATTTATGTATCAATTACATCATGGTAAATTGCCCGAAGTATTTTACAATTCGTTTACAAATATTAACTCTATACATGTTCACGATACAAGATTCAGAGATTCCGCTACGTATTTTCTACCTCGTGTTAATAAAAATTTTTGCAAAAACCAACTTTCATACAGAGGGAACAAATTATGGAGTGAATTGAACAGTAACTATAAAAGTATGCATTGGGTTTCTTCTAAAAATAAATTCAAAAAAAATCTTCTAAATCGTTATTAACTATTATTTGTTGTTGTTTTTTTTTCTCGTCGATTTATTTATTTTCTTTTGATTTATTAATGTTCTAGATTAACTGTTGACTGCATCTACATCAGGGAGCATCTTGACTTGATAACCTAACGGTTTTTTCGGTGCTTCCTG
Organism: Trididemnum nubilum; assembly: GCA_963965965.1. NCBI lineage: Eukaryota > Metazoa > Chordata > Ascidiacea > Aplousobranchia > Didemnidae > Trididemnum > Trididemnum nubilum. The sequence continues at coordinate 29,690,684 of OZ014472.1, read as the reverse complement.
CCATTATGCACATTTAGTTTATTGTTTATTCATTCGTGCTTTATGTTTGTGATAATTGGCAAAATAAATACTTACCTACCTACCTTTTGGCAATTCAGAACAAACTAATGAAGGCAAACAAACGCAAGCATGACGTTCATGTAAATTCACTGATCAGTGCCATGGAACAAGCTCCGCCGCAAACAAGATTGCTCCACAATGAAATTAAAAAGAAATGGGTTGTAAATTTATCCGGAACAAAATTGAGTGAAGCGCAAACACATGTACTTCAACTTGGATTAAACTTTGCCGCAGCCCCTACTCAGATTCCTACACACCGCATCCTAGCGGCCGTAGAAAAGAGCCTTACAAAATTCACTGTTGGAGAAGCCAACCATGTAAGAAGCAAGGTAATTGGCGTTATCAAAAACCGCAGCCCCCCCAAATCCACTTTAAGCTCAGAAGAAATTAAAGCATTAAAAGAACTACGCAATGATCATAATTTAGTGATTTCAAAAGCCGATAAAGGCAACACAACAGTTGTTATGGACAAAACCGACTATGACAAGCGGCTGCTTACTATGTTAGAAGATAATACCACACACCAACAACTACAAAAAGACCTTACCCCCAACACTGAAAAAACTGTCAACAAGTTCGTCTCCCAGTTGGTTGCCGACAATAAAATCACAAAAATTCAAAGCTATCGACTTAAAAGCTCCAACGGACGAGCACCCGTGTTTTACGGTCTCCCAAAACTGCACAAAGAAAAAACCCCGCTGCGGCCCATCGTATCTTTTACTGGCTCTCCGACCTACAATTTGTCAAAAGACCTGGCACGAATTCTTAGTGAGTTGACAAGAAAAAGCGACCACCATGTCCGAAATTCGAAAGACTTCGCAAAATTTATCACATCTATTACCATTAACGATGATGAACAAATGGTGTCTTTTGATGTTGTCTCCCTTTTCACGAAAATACCCACAGGATTGGCCGTCAAAATCGCAAAAAGCCGGCTAGAAGCTTTGGACAATTCGGAAGAAAACACTTCTTGGTCAGTGGAGGATATTTGAAAAGGCCTTCAAATTTGCTTAAATGCTACCAACTTAACCTTTCGAGGAAAACACTACAAACAAATTTTTGGCACGGCAATGGGCTCCCCCGTTTCCACTGTGATCGCCAACCTAATCATGGAAGATGTTGAAAAAAGAGCCCTGTCCACATTCCAATCGCCACCAAAAATCTGGAAACGCTATGTAGATGACACCTTCGTCATAATCCACAAAAACTCGGTTGAAGATTTTTTGGATCATTTAAATACGATTGAAATCAAATTCACAATCGAAAAAGAAGCCGACCACATACTTCCTTTTTTAGACACATTGGTCCGACGAAATCAACATGGCAAAGTCTCCACATCAGTCTACCGAAAACCAACCAACAGCAACCGATATTTAAACTTTCGTTCTGACCATCCTTTGGAACACAAACAATCCGTTGTACGATCACTAATTGACCGGGCCACTGCTCTTTGCTCTACCACGAAAAACCGTCAAGATGAAATCAAGCTCGTAAAAGACACTTTAAAATTGAACTTGTACCCAAACACGACCCTCATCAAGAAACCTCCAAACCGCACAGAACAACAATTCAAAGGCTTTGCCATTATACCATACTACCCCGGATTGACAGAAAAAATACGGCGTTGTTTGTCTAACCATAATGTTAAAACCGTATTAAAACCGTGCAACACTATTGGCAAGAAACTCGCTCATCACAAAGACTCAGTGGACCCTAATATGCGACAAGGAGCAGTATATCAAATTCCCTGCCATGATTGCGACTTCTCATACATTGGCGAAACAAAACGCAGTTTTTCCATCCGCAAAAAAGAACACTTAGCAGACATTCGGCATCTACGATTCGATAAGTCAGCACTAACTAAGCATGTTTTTGACAACAAACATTCCATGAATTGGACCAACGCTAAAATTCTAGATTTCGAACTTGACTTCACAAAACGCTGTTTTATCGAGTCGTATTTCATTAACCAAATTCCCAACACTATGAATGATAAGCAAAATGACAAGTTTCCTAGCATTTATTCGGCAACTCTACTTCAAACCACATGACGTAATATTATTGTTTTTTCACGCTCCGCCAATCTGTCAGTTTTTCGCTTCCAATTTGTTATAATTTTTGCGTTAACGTATGATTCACTTGTGACGTAATTTTTCGCATCTATCGTATGCTTGTTTTTCAACTTTGCATTCTAGCCCTGACGAAGATAGGTAGTACATGCCTTGAGCATAGCCTATCGAAACATTGGCAAAAAAGTTTTCTGCCCCACCAGTTGAACTAATAAACTTCATTTAAGCGCAGATCATGTTCGTTTTTGATCAAAACTGCTTCGGTTTCCTCAGCTTTTCTCACAAATATATTGCCATTAACAGTCAAAAAAAATTTGTAGTTATTCGTTTTTGATTGCTGCTTTGCCTTCCAGAATAATTTTTTCCGAGTAGGGGTTAGATTTTCATTGATGAAGATTTTGCTTGTGCCTTCAACCGAAAAGTTCTTCAGATCAGCATTGCGAAGTAGTTTCCTATTGCGATAAACTTGGTTGCGAACATCTCTACTTAAGAAACGCACTATTATTGAATGAGGTGGTGGTGTCTCCGTTTCAATACCATTTTCAGTGCCTGCTGTGCGTTTAGGTTTAACAGCAAGTCTGTGGGACGTTGATATCTGATCAGCGGAGAGTTCCACATTGACCAGTTTGGCAATTTCTTCCATAATTTTGTTAGTATTTTCACCGTCTTTTATTGGGATCCCTGAGATTTCTAAATTTAGCCTCCGGCCGTACTGCTCAATCGCGTCCACCTTCTCTTCTTCTTTATCACCCCGAGCTTCCAATTTCATAGATTGACTTTTTAATTTCATAATTTCTTGTTCTTGCAGTTTGTTTACTTTTTTCAAGTCTTCACATTCAGTCACTAAATCATCGTATTTAGCAGAATTAAATTCTTGACTACTTCTTAGTTCTTCAATTTTTGCTTTTAGTGCTGTGATTTGTGCCAGATGTTCGGATTCCCATATTTTCATTGCATCAGCTGCAAGTTTTTTTATTGAATTTTCATTCACAAGTTTTAGTTCATCGACGTGCTTGACTGCACCCTTACTTTTTCTACTCATGCTGATGCTATTTTTTATGACGCAATAGAGCAAATTAACAATAACAGATTAAGCACTAAATAGTCCTAATAGCCTTATTCAATTGCTTAGGCCTATCAACTTATTCAATATATCCTTATTCAATTAAAATTTTGTATCTTATTCAAATAGAATCGACCCCAGTGGAGGTATTAGACTTTAAGTACCGGTAATCTAACATGTAAGCACTGTTTGGGAACACTAACAGGAGGATAAATATGTACTACAACTTGAACTAGGCCTACATAAACACGGAGTTTAAATGTGCATTGATGAGTGGCTAGACTGCAGAGTTCAGATTAGGCAGTGGCTATTTTGTCTCCACAGGCAAAATAGTCCCATGTTATTTTGACTTTAGTGTCAAAATTGTCCCAAATATGAAATGCCACTGTATTTTGCTTTTACAGCCAAAATATTTGATAGCCCTACTGTAAGTAAATACTACCAGTATTTTGCCATTTCAAACTTTGTTCTGGTCGTTAATTTGGGCCTAATGGTAATACTGTACTTTGGTCATTTGGGATTATTTTGCTTCTGGAGGCAAGATAGCATTAAGGACTATTTTGCCTCCTGAGTAGAGAGGCAAAATAGACACTATATTATGATGAATAGATGATGATTATTGTTACAAAGCTTCAATAGCCAAATTATTGTTGCTAGTTGCAAACAGAGGTGAAGTCGATGATTGTAGGAATGGTCAAGGACCAAGGACTCAACTTTTTAAAATTATTTTGGGCAAATTTTTCATACCACTGGCCAACAGAAAAATTTAAGCATATAAGGTAAAAGCAGATTAAGGGTACTTTGGAAGCGCTAAACCCAAAAATGAAGTCAGTTTTGCCAAATTGGATCTAGTTTTTGACCTATTTTATGATTTTAGGTGTTTTTTCCCAGAAAATTGGATTTTTGCCACTAGAGGGCGCTGTATAGCCGACATGCTTCAGTGAGTGATTTTAAAAATGTCACTTTTCATTCTGCATCAGTTAAAAAAATTTGGTGCAATAGAGTGATTGGGGCCTGAGTAATTAGTATTTTTATGATTTTTGGGGCGAAATTCCGCCACCAAGTGGTGAAAACATAATTTGCATTATCTCAAGAAGAATGTGACCAATTCGAATGAAATTTGTGTCCGTTTCAATGTTTTCGTGGGTGAGGAATTTGTTTCCGCTCTCAGTTTGATAGATTTTTGAGACCAGTGGGCGTTAATTGCACTTTTATGTCATTTGAAGCTACTTGACAAGCTCAATGATGATGCCTACAACCATATGTTGTTTTGCAGCATCACGAGAGTGGTTACATTGTCTTTTGGAAAAGTGCAAAAGTATTACTTAGAAACTCTTGTGCCCTTGAGACATACGAGCATCAAGCAGCCCTTTTAACTGATATCATGTGAGAAGTGAAGGCTTGGTCTTGGATCAATTTGCGAATTTGTGGTCCATCTTAAATTCCTGCTTTCATTTTTTCCATGCTGAGACCAGGAAACTTTTTGACAATATAATTAAAGCAATCACCATGTTTATCCAGAGCCTTCACAAATTGTTTCATCAGACTCAACTTTATGTGCAGTGGAGGTAAGATAATGTGGTCCCGACTAACTAGCGTCTCATTTATGATATTTTTATCACCCACAGCAAGATCTTCTCGCGGCGGCCAATCCTTCCTTACCCAATGCTGTGTACTTGCTCGACTGTCCCAGTAACAGATAAAACAAGGATACTTAGTGTACCCTCCTTGCTGTTGCATCAAAAAATTAACCATCTTAAAGTCCACACATAATGCCCAGTTATGCTCATTGTAGACCAATTTGTTCAAAACCATCTTTACATTCAGATAGTGTTCTTTGACAACCACTGAGTGTCCGATCGGAACGCATGCAAACTTGTTACCTTTATGAAGTAACACACATTTTAAACTGCGTTTGGAGCTGTCAATGAACAATTTCCATTTATCTGAATTTCATTTTGAAAGACCCTTTTCTGCAAGAAAGCCTGGGATGTTGTTACAAAATACAAATTCATCTTCCATAGTAAAAAACGAAGCAGAAATTCATCCCAGTTGCGATAGAATGTAATTTTAGTCCCCGAATCCAGTACACCATGTTCACCAAGACAAGATGCTAAAAGTTCAGACGACTCTTTGGAAAGATTAAGATCACGCACCAGGTCATTCAGTTGGCCTTGACTAAAAGGTTTAGGGTTTGTGCTAAGCGAAGATGCTGCAGCAGCCATGCTGGTAGAGCTATAGTTACTATAGCTGCTATTACTATCATCCAGGCGCGTAGCCAGAAATTCGCAATGGGGGGGGGGGCTGTTTTGGGGGTCTGGGGGCGGAACCCCCAGCGCTCGAAAATTTTGCGTTTTTTTGCAAAATAACTTCATTTTAGGGCTATTTTGATAAAAAAATAATGCTTTTAAAAACGTGGCTTAGAAATTGGCAGTGCAAACATGATTAAACTGGTTGCATAAATGGGCTATTTGGGAGGTGGCTAATGGTAAAATGTTAGTCCTCTTGTTTCGATGCTGGTAAATTATAAAATCTAATAGTTCAATAAAACTCACACGGAGTAATCTATTTCGTATATAGTTTATCGAGAAAAATAATTGGGGGGAGGGGGCTAATGAAAAGAGATTTGAGAGAAATGATCGGAAATTAACTAATACTGAATAGCCCCCCCCCCCCCTATTCCTCAGTTTATAGTATGTTTGTTGATGACACCTATGTTTAGCATTTTTACACTTGTGATCAAATTTGACTGCTTATTTCTTACCATTTTTCGAAGTTTTCATTTATTTGTTAGTTTTATTTTTGACAAATTAGCCCCCCCCTGAGCATATGTTTCAAAAGATGTTTTAAATCACTATTTAGTCCACTCCAGTGCAAAAAACAGTCTCAAAAGTGCTAAAAACGTGGTGTTTTTTACCATTCTGCATTTTGGTCGACATGCCAATGGGGGGGGGGCTATAGCCCCCCCCCCCCGCCCCCCCCCCCTAACTACGCTACTGCTATCTTCCATTGCTTCCAGCAGTGCTTCATCTGCCATGAGATCAGGTAAGAACGTGAAAACAGGAACTGGAACTTCAGTGCAATGTGGTACTGGTTGTCGTGCAGACTCTATATCAGGATAGTACCAATCTTTCTTCTTGCGCTGATTCCATCCAGTCATATCTACCACGCAAAAATAACAATCTTCGTGGTGATTTTTGGGTTCCCGCCATACCATACGAACCCCAAATCGCATGGAAGTAGCTTAACCGTGGGTCCAACGGCGCAGCGTTTCTGTGCATTGCTTGTATACCTTATGAGGTGCCCAAGACTTGTCTTGGTCTCCTAACTTTATGCCAAAGTAGGCTTTGTATGCCCTTTTGGTGAAATCTCTCTCGTTGAAGCGGTACTTTGCCAGCATATATTCCCCACAAATGTAGCAAAACACATTTGGATGGTTTCGACATTGCCTTCGTTTGGAACTCATTTCTACTGCTTTCTCACGAACAAAATCTGTTCTCTTATTAAAAATACTTAAGCTAAATTATGCTGTAAAGAAAAAGTGCTCGTTAACCTGCTTGTCCAATTGACTGCAGTACAGAAACCTATTCTCCATTATATTTGTAAAATTCTACCATAAAATTCTATTCCTTACCAGCATCACTTTTTGCTTTTTCAATAGACAATGTAACCACTCTTATGATGCTGCAAAACAAGATATGGTTGTAGGCATCATCATTGAGCTTGTCAAGTAGCTTCAAATGACATAAAAGTGCAATTAACGCCCACTGGTCTCAAAAATCTATCAAACTGAGAGCGGAAACGAATTCCTCATCCCCAAAAGCATAGAAAGGGGCACAAATTTCATTCAAATTGATCACATACTTCTTGAGATAATGCAAATTATGTTTTCACCACTTGGTGGCGGAATTTCGCATCCAAAATCATAAAAATACTAATTACTCAGGCCCCAATCACTCTATTACGCCAAATTTTTTTAACTGATGCAGAATGAAAAGTGACATTTTTAAAAATCACTCACTGAAGCATGTCGGCTATACAGCGCCCTCTAGTGGCAAAAACATAATTTTTAGGGAGAATAACGTCGCAAATCATAAATAGGTCAAAAACTAGATCCAATTTGGCAAAACTGACATCATTTTTGCTTTCAGCATCCCCAAATCACCCTAAAAAGGCTCTAACATGTCGTGCCTTTTGAAAAAAGTTTTGTTTTGTTGGCCTGTGTAATTTTTAAATGCAAAAAGTGTTTAAGATATTGCATTTCGTTAAGTTTTTCATGATAATTTGAAAATACTATAGAATAGTACAGTAGTTTTAAAAAATAATCATGAATGTCATTTTGAAGTTTTACACATTAGCAGCTGATGTTGATTATTTACCGTGCCGTAGCAGTATTCTGGCAATGAAGCAAGGCCATAAACCGTAATGAATGGGATACACTAATACAGCTAAATTTAAAATTATTACCATATGAACTCAGAAATTGTCAATTTTAATGCCTTAATCCCTTCTTTTTTAGTAGTTTTCTAAACACAAAACATCTTGTTTGGCTAAACGATTTGTTTTAATGAAATTTTTAAAAATATTGTTATCTAATAAGTATTGCAAATGCTTTAAATTTATGTTTTTAAAATGAATTGAAATACTGTACTGGGTAAATTTGTAAGCTCAAGTTTTTGTCATTATGACCCTATCACTATGTCATTATCATTATCACTATGACTCTCATTGCTAAGAAAATACAGTGTTTTGTTTCTGACTTGAAAAGTTGGATGAATGCAAATTTTTTATTACTGAATGAGCAGAAAACCAATTTTGTTGAGTTTGTGCCATCTCGAAATGTGAATAGGGTCATATCTGCAATTAACTTTTTTGAAACTGAGCCATTGTCTCCTTGTGTGTCAATTAAAACTTTAGGCTTTTGATAACAAGCTTAATTTATCAGACCATTTCAATAAAGTGGTGTCTATATGTTACAGTAATCTCAGAAATTTGGGTAAAATTGCATCCAAACTATCGGAAAAGCTTAAAATTCAACTTGTTCATTCTATGACTTTGTGCCATCTGGACTATTGTAATGCTTTGTTTTATGGACTGCCAGACTGTATGTTGCGTAGACTTACCAAAGTGTTGTATGCTGCTGTGCGCTATATTTTTAGCTTTAAGTATTCTCAACGACGCTATCATACTCGTATGTTACCATTTTTGAAGAAACTTCATTTTTTATCTATAAAGTACCGTATTAATTTTAAAATTGTATTGCTGGTTTTTAAGTGGTTTAAGCATTGTGCTCCTGGTTACCTTCAAGAGTTAATTGCCCTGCATAAGCCATCTGCTGCTTATGATTTTCGTAGAACCTGCGATCTGCTTTTGCTGGAAAAAACTAGCCGATTAAACTACAAAAAATCTGAATCAATTATCTCACATGCTTCAGTTACTGTTTGAAATGATTTGCCTCTTGATATTCGGGAAAGTAGCAGCATTTCATCGTTCAAAACTAAATTGAAAACACACTATTTTAATATGGTCTTTATCGTTGTGCCTGATATTGATTAGTTTGCTTTAACACTGTACTGTCGTCATGATCTTTTAACAAGCCCGATTTTTGCTTTTTGTATGTGTTAGTTTTTTGCTTTTTCACCTGCTTTAGTAACAAGTGCCCCTTAGTCAGATGTTAGCAGATGTTAGCTTCTTGCTATCTTATCTCAAGGGGTTGATAAATTGCTTTATTATTTTTATTATTATTATTACAAAAAAGCGGATTTCTTGGGCAAGGGCAAAGTCCTCATTCCCCATGTTGAATAATATTGGTGCTTTTATTTTTATTTTTGGAAAAACTACCAATTTTTGTGACTTTAAAAAGGAATAAACATGTAGATTTTCAAAGCAATTTGAAAAGAAAATACCCTAAATGCTAAGTTAGAAAAACTTCAGTTTTCCCACAATTTCCCTACTCTAATTTTACACCAATCTTTTCTTTACGTTTCATTGTATGTAATGTTTTTCTCATACAGGCTGTCAAGTGTGTGATTATTTCTTTTTTTTCATTATTTTTTTTTTCAATTTCATTATTTGGGACCCATTGTCATTATTTCATTATTTTTTAAACCATCTACTGATATTTTTTGGGTTCACTTGATAAATTGCAGTCATTTTTTATTTTTATTGCAGTCATTTTTTTATTTTTCTTGCAGTCATTTTTTATGTTCAGCAGTCATTTATTATGTTCAGCAGTCATTTTTTTTTTTTTTAATTCAACGACTTGACAGCCTGTCTCATATCTAATGCCTATCAATAAATGATGGGAAACGTTTAGGCTGCCAAAAGACACTTTGTTAAATTTAACATGAGGTATTTAATTTCAAAAAATATCCTGAGGATATCAGCTAGGTTATATTTAGAAGGTAGGTGTTCGAGACATTAGTTCCGGCCCCACTTTCAAAGGGTCCGCTTTGCCTATTCAACGTATAATGACGGTGTGTAAAATTTTTATCAGGTGCAGCACACAATCGCACATCTCTCCAGGTATTCGAACAATTATTACATCATTGTTGTATTCAACTTCACACCTAATTTTTTAATAATTTCGCAAGCAGCATTTTTAAAAATCCAATAGTTTGTTATTTGGGATTCCTAGCGACGATTTTTAACAAATAAACAAACTGTTTAGTGCAGTGGTGGGCAGTGACGAATTACTTAAGTAACGAATTACTGTAATGAATTGCTTTTTTAGTAATTTTTACGTTAATAACACTACTTTTTTAAAAAAGTAATTTTTGTGGTAATTTTGTACTTTTTAGAGGTGTCAAAATTACTAATTACAAATTACTTTTTGAGTGTTACTTTTAGACAAGGTGCAGATCACAAACAAGCGTTTGCAGTTGCAACAACGCGCTGTGTATCCGTTCGCAATCAAGTTGAAATTGTAACAACATGTTTATGATGACTTCGTCGTTCTGGTACTAGCGATGAGTAACACTTGATTGGCTGCTTATGTTAGATTTCTAACCAATAAAAACAAATTGTGTCCGAAAATGATGCATGGTCATGCCATTAGCTGCATACCTTTCCGTGCGTCAAAAAAAGCGATGAATCGGATAGATTAGTTTAAGTGTAAGCAGCACAAGCGCAATAGCATTAGAAAAGTCATGAACAAGTTTTATAGTTCCGCAGTTATATTTTGTTGTTGGTTTGCTTAAGTATAATACAAATGAGTAGTACACTGCTTTTATTTACGAAAGTTTTTTTTTTTTGGTTAATACTAACAGATTAGGTGCTGTTAAACGTACAGTAGTGCAGATAAAAAAAGTCAATCATGTTAATAATGGGAATCGAGCTGACGATATCGATAATCTAGACTTTCTAGAGCAGGCCTGCACAACATACGGCCCAGCAAAGCCTTTTCTAATACAGTATTTCAGTCATTGCAGTGTAGTCATTGGAACGACCGACGCTCGCGTCGCGTGTTCCTTTGTTTTTACTCGGCCATTTTCCAACTAACGAGTGCGAACTTCCAGACTTTTGCTTATAACTCGAGAACGGTTGGGTTTAGCTACATGAAATTTTGACAGTAGTTTGAGATTAATGAGTTGTATGTTTGTACCAAATTTCGAGGCAATAGGTTACGTGACTTTGGTTTTAGAACCCGAAAACCGCCCCACAAGTTTGGCGTAAAAAGCCGTCTCAGTCAAAAACGGCTGAGTACGGCAAAAAATATTTCATATGGTTGTATGTCTTAAGATACCCTTTCATCCCAACCAACCCACTTTTGGCCGCAATGAGGTTTATTTCTTTTTTTTTCTTCCTAATTTTTGTACGCTCTTCTTCTCCTAAACCACAAAACATCGAAATCTAATTTTTGTGTGAAGTTGTTGAGCTGCAAACGGAATTTTTTCTCCCGAAATTTTTTGGGGCAACTCCACCGGGAACCCCCCCAAAATGGGGCCCAAAAAAATCAATTTTTTAAACGGCTTAAACTAGAGTGCTAGTTTTTTTGATATCAGTAGATATTTAACAGACAAATATTTTGACATAGTTTGGGGGTGCCACCCCTCCGGTGACCCCCCAAATGGACCCCCCAAAATCAAGTTTTTGAATGGCTCAACTTAGGGTGCCAGTTTGTTTTGATATCAGTAGATATTAAACAGACAAATATTTTGGCATACTTTGGGAATGCCACCTCCCCAGGGACCCCCCCAAATGGACCGCCCCAAAAATCAATTTTTAGAACGGCTTAAGTTAGGGTGCCAGTTTGTTTTGATATCAGTAGATATTTAACAGACAAATATTTTGATATAGTTTGTGGGTGCCACCCCCCGGGGACCCCCCAAAAATCAATTTTTTGAATGGCTCAACGTAAGGTGCCAATCTGTTTTAATATCAGCAGATATTTAACTGACAAATATTTTGAGATAGTTTGTGGGTGCCCCCCCCGGGGACCCCCCAAATGGACCACCCACAAAATCAATTTTTTGAATGGCTCAACTTAAGGTGCCAGTCTGTTTTGATATCAGCAGATATTTAACAGACAAATATTTTGACATAGTTTGGGGGTGCCACTCCCCGGAGACCCCCCAAATAGACCACCCAAAAATCAAGTTTTTGAATGGCTCAACTTAGGGTGCCAGTCTGTTTTGATATCAGGAGATATTTAACAGACAATTATTTTGACTCTACTTTTCTGGAGGTTCCATAATCAGATATTTTTGAATAATTGCTGATTTTACGGTAGACAAAAAGTACTTTTGAGCGTCACAGCATTAGCTTTGCGTCGGTCGTTCACTGGGTTTGCTGGCAAACTCCCATCTACAGTAGTTGCAGGATAAAGTTGAAACAACTTTTGTTGCTGTGACATAAACAGTAATATTTCACCTTGACATCACTTTAGGGAAGATTGTATAGAATCTAAATGGCCAAACCTTATACAGCCCTTAAAGATTCATATTTATTGAAGCACTTTCAACGAGTTTTGTCATGAAAATAGTATTTGAACATCAGTTTGACAACGCAATAAAAATTTTTTTAATATTGCTCAACCCAAAAATAGCCGCCATAACATCATAAAGAGCAAAGTTTTGAAATAAATTTGCTTTAAGCAGCTTTCTTTTTAATAAGCAATTACAGTAGAACGGGTCATACAGCAAATTTTAATTGCAAGTTCTCAAGTTCATATTGTGCTGCGCATTTGACAAAAGTTTTGTTATGAAAACGCAATTTGTAAGATAACCACCATGACGTCATTTTTATTGAAAAACAGAGAAAACATCCAATGATATTCCTTTATAAATCGAGTCCAGAGCAGTACGTGGGAAAAAAAATAGGTCAGCCTTTTTAGCAGCTGAAGTTACGAGATGAAGACGATAGCCTATACCGATGGCTTGGTTATTCAAATTTACCGGTTGAGTTAGCCTAATTCAGGCATCAAAATTCTTTGCATTGTGTCGACTCCTCTTCACACTGATGATGAAGTCAGTTGACTTTGAAACACGGGAATGCTCCCGCGATAGGGGGCTCCGCCTCACCTGCATCACTAGGGTTTGAAATGATTACCCATTTCGACGCGGAGACAGCATTAAGGTGTTGTCAAATGAAGTAGGATTGTAAGACATGATCAGAGGTGGAGTCCTCGAGGACGTCCTTGGCCTCGAGGGCACATTTTGAAGTCCTTGGCCTTGGCCTCGAGGCCTCAAGTCCTCGAAAATTGGCCTGTCCTCGGCTCGAGGACAGCACTATTTTTTGAATCGTTAGATTTTGTGGAGCGCTTGAAAAATTATTTGGAAAACGTTTTTTGTGGAGATCGCTTGAAAAATTTTTGTGAAGACCTTCTTTTTTTTTTGTTTTGGAGATCGCCTGAAAAATTTATGTGAAGACCTTTTTTTTTTTGGTGAGCACTTGCGCTTGAGTCCTTGGCCTTGGCCTCGAGCATTCCTGTCCTTGGCCTCGAGAGTGTCTGTCCTCGGAAAGGCTGTCCTTGGCCTTGGCCTCGGATTTTTTTTGTGTCCTTGGCCTCGAGCCTTGTGTCCTCGACTCCACCTCTGGACATGATGTCTTTGTGAACTATTAAATTAGTTCTGCCTATTTCACTTCCGGAATAATTTAACAATGATATTCCATTTTAACAAATTATTGTATTTTATTAGAGTGCTTAAAAAATTGTTTCATCTTTTACTTCCAGCAAATAATCTCTTTAGTAAATTTTTACTTTAAACAACTGCTGTTACTGCGGCAGGACCTACAATAGAGCCGCTATGATGCACATAAGGGTAAAACATTCTAAAATTATTTATGAAGTTTAGAAACTAATTTCGTTTTTCTTTCCGAGAGGTTTCAACTGGTTCTGCTCCATATTCTCAGTTTACAAATGAACTGATATTTGCATTGTCAAAATGGAAACAATTTTTGCTGCAATGATACAGCTTTGAAAATATTGTACCGTAGCTGCCATGAAGTCATGTTCAGCAAAACGTTTAAAAAAGGATCAAAACTTTTGTCATCCTTAAAATGGCGTTGCTGCTAAAACATTTCGATCATATTTTTTCACCTAATGCAACTTGCTCATCTACGCAGGACTGTATTGCAAATTTAAAACAAGAGTTGCCAGGCGCGTAGCCAGGAATTCGCAATGGGGGGGCTGTTTTGGGGGTCTGAGGGCGGAGCCCCCAGCGCTCGAAAATTTTGCTTTTTTTTGCAAAACCAACTAAATTTTAGGGCTATTTTGGTAAAAAAATAATGCTTTTAAAACGTGGCTTAGAAATTGGTAGGGCAAACATGATTAAACTGGTTGCATAAATGGGCTATTTGGGAGGTGGCGAATGGTAAAATTTTAGTTCTTTTATTTAGATGCTGGTAAATTATAAAATCTAATAGCTCAATAAAACTCACACGGAGTAATCTATTTTGTATACAGTTTATAGACAAAAATAATCGGGGGGGGGGGAGGGGCTAATGAAAAGAGATTTGAGAGAAATGATTGGTAATTAACTAATACGGAATAGCCTCCCCCCTATTCTTTAGTTTATAGTATATTTGTTGATGACACCTATGTTTAGTATTTTTACTCTTGCGATCAAATTTGATTGCGTAATTTTGACCAGTTTTCAAAGTTTTTATTTATTTGTTAGTTTTATTTTCAGCAAATTAGCCCCCCCCCCCCTTTGAATATATGTTTAAAAAAATGTTTTAAATCACTATTTAGTCCACTTCAGTACATAAAACAGTCTCAAAAGTGTTAAAAACGTAGTGTTTTTCTTATTCTGCATTTTGGTCGACATGCCAATGGGGGGGCTATATCCCCCCCCGCCGCCCCCCCTGGCTACGCTACTGAGAGTTGGTATGATGGAATAATCGGTAAAACAACCGCCATTCCCTTGTGTTTTTCGAAACTTTTTCAAAAAATGGTACAATGTTACTATGTCGTATTATAGTGTTGTTTTTAAAGCATCTATCACAAAATGAACCATTTAAGATTTCAATCAAATCAACAAACCAAAGTATTAAAAAATCGAAACAATGTGTATTACGGCGATAAAAGTTGTAAAATAGCCGCAATGACGTCATATTTAAGTTCTTAAACAATCATCAAAATTTGCTGGCTCATTTATTCATACAAAAGCACTTAATTTGGACTAGCCTTTAATTTTAACAGCTCCTTATTGCTTTGCAAATTTAAAACATTGAGGTTTGTTGCGGTAATGGACGCCATGACGTCATGCGTAAAAGATTTGTTTCAATCTTTATGATTTTACGATTTGCTTTACAAAGTAGCACTTTAAAATAGTTACATCTTCACCTGATTGAAAAATCAAAATAGATTTTGTGCCGGCGCAACAAACTATGTTATGCAATTTGCCATGATGTCATGTACATAACGCAATGTAAAAACTGATGATATTCACAATTTGCGCATGCGCGTTGAATTATGTACGCACAAAATCTGTATTCTCTTAAACACATCATATGACATCATGTCAGTTAAATGCATTAAACATGAGCAAGCATAACTAATTATTAAAGCTGTTAGCATAAATGACGTCACTATTGAGTTCAAAAATTTCTCAAGTGACAGATGCAACTTAGCTTCTAAATTTCTTAAATCAACTCCAATCATAAAAAAATAAAAATAAAAATAAAAAAAAACACAGCAGCGAAATGAGCAAAGTTATCTATAAGCCATTTGAAGCTGTAATGTATTGAAAACTGTACCGTGCTGACATCGTACGAACGTCAATGCATGGATCCTACAATAACAAGATATCAGGCAAAGCGTTTTGCGTGTTCGTCTGGCTCCCCTAGCGGTAAGCGGGGTATTTAGCAAAAATACTGCGAATACAATGCAATTAAATGGGACTAAGCAGAGTTAAGTTTACTAAAAGACTAAAATAAACTGGGTTAAACAATTTGGACAGATTTAAAGTTGAGTTTACTATTGTTAGACCTATTAGTGGTCTGTCAAACAAAAATTTAAGTTGCGAAGATGCATGGAAGTTAGAGAAATCAGTAGCATAAGTAGACGACTGTACCAAACAAAGGTAGCCTACTTCGTAAATAACATGTAATTACAGCCTTCTGATATAGTCGGTACTTAAACTGTAGGGGGGACGCGTTCCCCCATCGAAAGTTAGCGTCCCCCCATTGAGATTTAGACGTCCACCCATCGAGATTTGAGCGCTGGGTGATGAAACGATCAAGAGCCAGCCAGCACGAATAAATCTTACAAATTCCAGCCGAATATAGTCCCAAATTGCGGTGAAGACCTTTTTTTTGATCCTTACCTGATTTCGGGGAAAAAACACTTCAATTTTTGGAGTAGACCTTTTCTTTTTTGGTCGTCATTCAATTGCGGGGACGGAATTGCATAATCTCCACCGAAGTTTGGTCAAGGCTGCAAAAGCGTCCCCCCATGCAAAATTTTACAATTTAAGTGCTGGATATACATGGTTATTTGCTATCATAGGTCTGAAGTACTAATATAAAATAATAGGCTTCCCAGCAGCCAGTACCACAATACGATGAGTTAGTGTGAAAATAAATAGGCTATTTTATAGCCTAGTTCCGACAGGTTGCAAATATCATCATTGATGATCTGGCAGTCTGTGGTATCGGTTCTCTGTACACGGGTAGTTTGTAAAAAAATTTGTAGAAATGTTTTAGTACGGTGGTCTTAATGGTAGGCCTATTAATCTTGCGTAGGAGCCTACTAATCATAACATACTGTTGGACCAATCCAAGATTGGACAAATGGCTGCATCAGAAATAGCCTATTACCAATGGGTTAGGTAATATGATTAATTACTATAATAATTTCAAATCAAAAATCTAAAACACAATCAGTAGCTCAGTTGATTGACAGGTATCAGTAAACTAGAAAAGGCAAAATACTAATGCAAATAAAGGGATAATTAGTACTGGTAAACAGTAGTTAGGCCTACTTTTTAGGTTTTTATTACTGTTAAACCATAGGCTACTGGCTAGATAGATCATGGATTCATAAATAGATTGAATTAATCAAAAAAGATACTTTACCGCTACGAAACAGTTCAATTTTTTAAAAATAAACCCAGCTTTGTACTGGTAGATTACTTGTTCATTGTTGTTGTTTCATTTACTTTTGTTCTTTATTTTTGAGGTGGTCAGTGGTCGGTTGGTCAATATGATGTTTGATACAATAAATTTTTAACAATTTAAATTTTCAGCATAGCTACAGTAGTTAACCAGTTGGAACATTGCAGCTAGCATTTACATATTGCACTTTCATTTACTAGTTAGTTGTAGATATTTTTTAATCTTTTTGTTTTTGTCAGCTTACAACAGGGAAACAAGGTAGATTTGAAATGAGTCAAAAACCAAAACTCTGCGGTTGCATTCCGGATAGTAGGCTATAGGAGCAAATGACAATTCTTCTGTGTCTTTTTGTTCTGTGCATTGTGGAAAAAAATCCGTGGTTATGACACTGCAAAATGGAGGGAAAATACCATAGGTGGGCACAAGTCCGTTAATCATTAATCCGTTAATAACGAAGCTAACTTTTTCATTAACTCGTTAATCCGTTAAAAAGTTTTTTCACGTTAACGGACTAAATTAACTTCCGTTAAGTTCTGTTAACGGACTAAATTAACTTCCGTTAAAGTTTTTATCGTTAATATCTTGCACTATTCATTTATCGTACCGGTACAAACCAGTTTACACTGGTAACACTTGTTGCGTATTAGCACGAGTTTTACAGAAGAAACCGAAGAAAGGAGCTCTTTTTTGCGGCATATAATAAGCTGCAGCCTTATAGGTCTATTAATATCGCTGTTCACCATTTCCAAAGATTTTCCGATCGCAGCTTCGTTAGTGCGTTTGAACTTATTTTTATCTTGAAATTAGATTAGACCGAAAAACATAACTTCCAAAACACAAAAAGACTACCATAGCAATGAATATTTCCTTACAATCAGCTTAACAGCGTCAATACGTGTTCTAGAAGCGAGTGAATAAAAAGAAATATAAATTACACGCAAAATGTTAACGAATTAACGGACTTTATTAACTTCCGTTAATTATCGCTGAAAATAACGGATTAACGTTAACGGAGGCGTGAGGTTTGTTAACGGACTAGTGGTTAACGAAGCTAACGTTTTCCATTAACTTGCCCAGCTATGGAGAATACTATTGAGCTCTTGTAGGCCTATTTAATTCTTTCCCCTCAAACTAAAAGTTAAAAAAAACTAATTGAAAGTCGCAAAATCTTCATATGCAGAAAGCACTTAACAGAAAATGATATTGTAAAAAGTGAGCATATGTGAGCTATATTTTTAAATTTTAAGTCACTTATACTAAGGCGTATGATTAGGTATGTGGTGTTGTTATTTTCATTTTGTTAATGTGCATATTTATCCCCCTGTCACCTGTCATCAGGCACCCTCAAATGCTAGGTACTATTTTTTTCTTCCTTTTTTTCTTCTATTTGTTTTGAATGCGCTATTATATTTTCATATCAAGACTTGATCAGTCGGTGGTTGATGTCAAGGCCAACAATGCGACATGCAAAACAGTTCACTCTGCTTTTTACATTCAATTCAATGTCTCGCGTTGCTTTCTTTTTGAAAGATGCCCACAGCAAGCTATTTCGTTCCTATTAAAAATTAGCTTTTACTTCTCTCTTATACTTCTTCTCCGAGCAGGTGTAATAGGACTGCCCAGAGGTGAAAAGCTCTGCTATATCAAAAAGCTTAACGATGTCGTTGTTGATTCTAAGCACAGTCTAGGGTGACCAGGCAGACAAACCTTTAAATTCAAGTTTAATCACTATTACAATTTCACACAAATCGGAAGCAAACATCAGATTATTAAGTTGCAATGAGCAGTCAATAATTAGCAGCCAATTAACAGAATGTTCAGGCCGGTACTGGTAGGTTCAGGTAACCCGCAGTAGCAATTCTTCAAGTACACAAGTCGCAGATAGACAATTAAGATACGGATTAAAACAGATAGAAACAGTTAGACATATTAAGCAATTAAACAGTTAACCAAATTAAACAGGTAAACCAGATTAAACAGACAGATTTAAAGAAAGATTTGTAGCCTGCCAAGTAACCTGTATTCAAAACTCATACAGTAAACAGTCACAAAGAAAGGCCAGGGCTAGACAGGCCAAATGCAGTAGCACATAAGTTCAAAATAAACTGCAGTACAGTACTATCTAAACTGCCCTACATGCTAACAAATTACCTCAGCAGCTAACCTACCAAAACAGCTAAAACAGTAACCATGCTACGAAAGAAAACAAGTAAACGCCTTGAAAGCGCCATCATGCGCACAAGCATAATTAGAAAATAGAAAGGGAAAAGTGAAGATGTTGTACTTTACAGTCGTGTTGCTACCTCTTTGGGTGACTATGGAAACGCAACAACTTTATCTCTTTTTCATTGCTTACCAAATAAATTTATAATACTGTGGTATTTTGTTTTGACTTAGGTACCAAATTTTGGTAAAAAAAAACAAAAACAGTATCTTTCTTGATATGCGAAATTTTTCCAAATGACCTTGCTGATTTTATCTTGATCCTGTTGTTCTAAGCTAAAAAAACAACTTTGTGTTAAAATTTTAATTAAATTTATGTTTTTCAGAAATAATAAAATAGTAAGCTATCATTACCAAATTAATAGCAGCATGAAGTATTATGATGAAACTTCATTTGGTGTCAATGGGAAGACATCAAACATGTTGGATAATTGTATTGCAAGAAAAAGCGGTTTTGGCTATGAAGACAGCCTACAGAAAGTCAGAATTAGTTGGTGCTGTAATTACCGTACAAATTTGCTCAACAAACCAGTATGCCAGCGATTGTGGAATTTTCAACCCTCAATATCTGATGCATATAGAGCTGTTTTCGACTTTCATTGATGTAATAGTTATCAGGCCAGGAAAGAAGTGTTAGACGCTCATTATCAAAAATCAACATCACATTTGATGTTTTCGCTTAAAAATTGGCATTGCATAATCAAAACGACGTATTCCATCACAAATTGATATTGCGTAGTCATAACTGAGTTTATTATCAGAAACTAATATCGCATGATCATCATCGCATCTATTATCAAAAACCTTGCTTGCAATCCAGAGGCAAAGTTTTATGAACTCGCCGAGAGAAACTGTTGAAAGTCAAGCTTACAATTTTATTTCAGATTTTATGTTCGCGTTGCAATATTCCACCACTGCTTTTCCTTTCCTACTGTTGTCTTGCTTAAATTACTACCAAACAGGCCATCAGACCTGAGATGGCTACTATGGTTGTAGTCATGCAGATAACTGTAGTTAAAGCCAAAATTAAGCTACAACAATATTTTGCATGCTACCAACTTGCCCATTACCTTGTCGCGCACTATTAATTGCACTTGAACTGTACTAAAATGTTCTTTGTACGTAGGCTTGTCTTGCATCTTGATCGCATGTTGACTTTTCAAAGCAGCTGCGAAACCGATTACACTGAGCTCAGTACAAATGAAACTCAATGCAATTCAAAATCACAGCCACTTAGCACATTTCTTACTGGAAAATGCATCATACACCGTCTGCCGTATTGAATGCATACTGGAAGCGTCGCCATAAATCTAGTCACTTACTTACCGTTTACTAAGTTGTGCCTGAGAGTTCATTGTTTGCTTAGAGTTTGTCTTTTGCTGAATAGCTTCTTGATTTATGATCATTCACATTATCATCAAATTAAAGTTAACAATTTTTTCTAGTTATCAAAATATCAAGTTACTAACTGTGCAGCAACAACTGCAATAAATTACATAAGACAGATTTTCCAAATTGGCTTCTGAAACAAGTCAAACAACATAAAATTTCTTAAGCTACCATTTTGCATTATGTAAGTAGTAATGCATCATACCAATAATGTATTTGCAGCATAAGCTAGTCTAAAAAATGAATTTTAAAATGAAACTGCGGCATGAAGCCTGAAAACCAAGGATGGCAGTACGGTACGGTATGGTGGTACGGTACGCCTCAATTTTTGCTAAGAAGTACGGTATGCCTTTTTTGTAATGGTACGGGTACGCTACGATGGTACGGTAACTTACGCCTTTCTTGTAGTGGTACGGTACGGTACGTTGGTACGCTGTTTGAATTTGCCTACTACACGTTTTATGGGCAACGTGCGCATAGGCGTAGCCAGGATTTTTGATTGGGGGGGCCCAAACCACAAATCATATGCAATGACGTCATCAGAAATTCTCAAAAAAAGGACCTTTTTGTGGGCCGAAGATATCGTAGAATGGAAGATCTGAAGCTGTAGCCTATAGTAAAGGGAGGCTGTAGCCACTTAACCACTTAACTGTAGCCACTTAACCAGGATTTTGGTAAAGGGAGAGGGCGAAAATGAATAGTTAGAAAGAGCAAATGTCTACCATAGGAGACGCATTGAGTAAGCCAGGAGTAAGCTATTGTACTCAAACGTATCACCGACGGGGGTCTGGGGGCGAAGCCCCCAGCCGCTGGGCGATTTTTGTAAGTTTTTGGAAAAAAAACTATTTTAATCCCATTGGATCACATTTCGCACGTGTTCAGAGCCATTTGAAAGAACTAGATTTTTAACATTTGAAAGCCAATCGAAAAAATTTGGCTGTTTAATCCTCCTTTTACTTGCAATTTTAGTCCACAACACGCTTAAAATCTTGCATTATGGTGTAAAACTTTAATTGTAAGTGATTTGGTACGTGTAAGGGAAGTAAGGCACATTGCCACCTGCAATATTTAGCAGTAAATAATAATCTACTCGAAGATTTTTCTTCAAGATTTTTATTTTGTCAAGAAGTTAACCAGTAATAGGAGTACATGTGCGGTCAGGGGGCCCAGGCCCCCTCAGTTGCAATTCAATAATTTGTACAATGACCATTTTCTCTAGATATTTTTTTAAAAGTATTTTGTGCGTAAAAACTGGTGAGGTGGAGGTGAATCGTTATTGAAAAATGGTACAAAAGATGATTACGCTTACTAAACGTGTTATTCCTGGGCTGGATTTACTTTGCGCGGGGCCCCTGGCACTTAGGGGATTTTTGCAACATCTTCCTGCCAAATATAAGTGAAGACCAAAAAAAGTCCTACTATCTGAGCGCTGGGCCCTGGCACTGAGCCATATGGCAAATACGGCGCTGAATATTGCATTACGTTCATAAAAAGTTTAGATGAGGGCCTGAGGTAGCAACTTTTACGACAAAAACCCTTTATTTCACCCTGGTTATATGTTTAAATTATACGTTTAAATTGGTTGGAAAAAATTGAATTAAGGGGGTGCGCCGGGGCCTCTGGTCGTCAATATTATTTATTGTTGATTACTGTTGTACGCGTGTACTGTTGTACACAAAGATGCTAAAAGAAACTGAAAATGAAGAAACAAGGTTTTTTGTTAAATTTTGGTCATTGGTAGCATTTCAATTGAGGGAGCCCAAACCCCCTAGGCCACCCTCCTGGCTACGCCTATGATTTTGAGATAAGATCGCGCCCTTAAAGTTTTCATAAAAAAAATATTTCAAGCAAACCTAAATTAACTTTTTTCCAAAACTTTTTTCCAAAACGTTTGCTCTACCGCCTGTGTTATAGCATTAAGTTCATAATAACGTTAAACGAGGGCCTGGGATTGCAACTTTTAGCACAAAACTCTTAGATTTCTCAGAAGTTTTGCATATAAAGTGTTAAAATTTTGAATTACGGGGCCCCTGGCCCGGACCCTTGGTCATCAGTTAGGGGCCCCAGGGCCCCCTGGTTGTTAGCTAGGGGTCACGGGGCTACCTGGTCGTTAGTTAGGGGCCCCCGTTTGTCGGTTAGGAGGCCCGAGCCCCCTGCTTGTCGGTTTGGGACGCCTGGTCGTTAGTTAGGTGCCGTGGGGCTCTCTGGTTGTCAGTTAGGCGCCCTGGAGCCCCCTAGTTGTTAGTTAGGGACCCCAGGGCCCCCTGGTTGTCAGTTAGGGGCCCTGGGGCCCCTGGTTGTTAGTTAGGGGCCCTGGGGGCCCCTGGTTGTCAATTAGGGGCCCCAGGGCCCCCTGTTTGTCAGTTAGAGGCCCCGGAGACCCCGTTTGTCAGTTAAAGGCCCCGGGGCCCTCTGGTTGTCGGTTAAGGGCCCCGGGTCTCCCTGGTCGTTAGTTAGGGGCCCCCTGATTGTTAGTTAGGGACCGCGGGGCTCCCTTGTCGTCCGTAACTGCAACTAAACATCGCTAGGCTATGTTGTCAAAATTTTTTATCATTGGTGGTATTTTAATTGGGGGGGGCCCGGGCCCCCTGGGCCCCCCCCCTGGCTACGCCTATGAACGTGCGGACGTCAATGAAGATTCGTGCGACCGTCCCCGACGTGCACAGAGTTTACGCTATTCTCAAATAATTATTGTAGCCTCTTAATTTGTCGTTACAATTGTATTATGATGTCACAAGTCACAGTCATTTTTATGGCCAATTGTGATGTCATAAGTAATGCTTCTAGATGCTAGGACCTTAGGACTATCGTAGCAAGTCATATATTAGAGAAAATTTTGAAGGGAAACAAATGCGACACCTTAGCCCAGCGTTTCTCAAACCATGGGTCGCCAAGGTTCTATGAATGGGTAGCTGACACAAGTAGAGCCCTCAGTAGTTTGATTATCTTTATTTCATAGTTAGGCAAACGAATATCCAGCATTGCATGAAAAAGCCTTAAAAATTATAATCCTTTTTCCAAGTTCATACTTATGTGAGATGGGATTTTCTGCTCTGGCATTTATGAAAGACGAATATAGAAACCTTCTGGATGTAGAACACAAGCGTAAGCAGAAGTAGGGGCGGGGGCTATGGCATTGGTCTGTCGACCAAAATGCAAAATAAGGAAAATACAACGTTTTTAGCACTACTGAAACAGTCTTTTGCACTGGAATAGACCAAAAAGGTATTTAAAGCATCTTTTGAAACATAGACTACGTTTAGGAGGTCTAACTTGTCAAAAAAAAATCAGTAAAAACTTTGAAAAATTGCCAAAAATAAGTAATCAAATTTGATCGCTTGTTAAAAATGCTGAACATAGGTTTCATCTTAAAGTATGTTGAAAACTTAGGAATAGGGGATAGGGAGCTATTTAGTATTCAGTGTTAGTTAATTACGAATCACTTCTCTCAAATCTCTTTCTATTAGCCCCCCTCTCTCTGAATCATTTTTTCTATAAAATATAGACGAAATGGTTTACTCCGTATGAGTTTCATTGAAGTATGGGATTTTATGATTAACCAGCTTGTAAATAAGAGAATTGAAATTTTACCATTAGCCACCTCCCCCATAGCCCATTTACGCAACCAGTTTAATCATATTTGCACTGCCAATTCCTTTGCCAAGTTTTAAAAGTATTAATTTTGATCAAAATAGGCCTAAAATTAAGTTATTTTTGCAGCAAAATTTTGAGCGCTGGAGGCAAAGCCCACAATATACCCCCTGAAACAGCCCCTCAATCATTGCGGATTTCTTGCTACGAGCTTGATGCAGAAGCATCCAATACGTTTAGCCTTGAGTGATGTTGACCACGATTTCAAAAATTGTTGAAGTGAAATGGCAATAAATGTTTAATAAAACCTTTGTTTGTTTTTTTAAAACTATTTAGTTGGGTCACAGCTGTTCTCACAGATGGGGTTTTTATACGAATTTGGGTCGCAGAAAAAAATGGTTAAGAAACACTGCTTTAGCAAAATACACATTGGTTAAAAAATCCCAGATTTTTCGCTCATTGCGCTAGCTTTTTGTAAACAGAGGCAAAAGACAGCTGAAGCCGACGCTAAATGTGTGAATTGAGATCACTGATTTATAGACTAGTGATTTCAAAGTCAGCTTAAGTTACGACTAGTTAAAAGCAAGGGTGGCAGTTCGGAACGGTACGTAAGTACGGTACGGTACACCTCAATTTTTGCTAAGAAGTATGGTACGCCTTTTTTTGTAATGGTACGGGTACGGCACGTTGGTACGATACGCTCCAAAAATTGAACTGAAGTACGGTAGGCTGGTACGGTACGGTTCAAGGTACGTAGTACCTAAATTCAGAACGTACCGTACCGTACTGCCATCCTTGCTGACAACCATGGGAATTTACCATATCTAGGCTAGTATTATAGACAAGATAAACACTGAACTTTCAAGTGGAAATCAAATAGGCTTTTCGTTTCCAACCGCCTATGGTTTATACCATAGGTGGGCACAAGTCCGTTAATCCGTTAATAACGAAGCTAACTTTTTCATTTGCTCGTTAATCCGCTAAAAAGTTTTTTCACGTTAACAGACTAACTTAACTTCCGTTAAGTGCTGTTAACGGACTAAAGTAACTTCCGTTAAGGTTTTTATCGTTAATATCTTGCAGCTTCGTTGTACATTTGAACTTGTTTTTATCTTGAAATTAGATTAGACTGTAAAATGTATCTTTCAAAACACAAAAAGACCACCATAGCAATAAATATTTCCTTACAATCAGCTCAACAGCGTCAATATGTGTTCTAGAAGCGAGTGAATACAAAGAAATGTAAATTACACGCAAAATGTTAACAGATTAACGGACTTTATTAACTTCCGTTAATTAAAACAGAAAATAACGGATTAACGTTAACGGAGGTGTGAAGTTTGTTAACGGACAAGTGGTTAACGAAGCTAACGTTTTGCATTAACTTGCCCACCTATGGTTTATACTTAACTTTTTATTATGATAATTCTAGTTGTGGCTTTACAGCAAAAAGTTTTGGTCATTGTCATAATTACACCAATAAACTTGTTCCTAGGCTAAAATTGTAAATTCTTATTTTAACAGTTCAAAAAGCTTAATTCTGATCTGCAAAAAACCGTATTAGATTGCCAGTTGTCACCACTTTATATCACCTAAAATTACCCATAGATATCGGAAGTTTCATCAGGCCACAGTAGCTAAGTAGGTATATACTGGTAAGCACCGGTACTTAACCTATCCAACTAGGCTTTAAGATAGCCTATTTATTTTCAACACTAACTCATCATATTTACTGTGGTACTGGCTGCTGGGAAGCCTATTACTTTGTATTAATACTTCAGACCTATGATAGCAAATAACTATATCAGAAGGCTGTAATTACATGTTATTTACGAAGTAGGCTACGTTTGTTTGGTACAATCGGCTACTTATGCGACTGATTTCTCTAACTTCCATGCATCTTCGCAACTTAAATTTTTGTTTGACAGACCACTAATAGGTCTAACAATAGTAAACTCAACTTTAAATCTGTCCAAATTGTTTAACCCAGTTTATTTTAGTCTTTTAGTAAACTTAACTCTGCTTAGTCCCATTTAATTGCATTGTATTCGCAGTATTTTTGCTAAATACCCCGCTTACCGCTAGGGGAGCCAGACGAACACGCAAAATTACATAAGAAAAAAAGCAAATTCGCTCTGTGCATGATATCTTGTTATTGTAGGATCCATGGTCAATGGACCAAAATTTTGCAGTGAGGATCACCTAGCTGGAAAATTTCAGTTAAGACCTGGCTTGCTTGGCTATTACATTCTATTATTTTTTCAAATAAGGAAAGGAAACAAGTTGATACCGGTACTCGAGTAAGTTTATGTTGTCTTTTGTTTGGTTATTTTCGTTTTTAACCAATCAAAAAATGATGTTGTCCTTGAGCCGAGGACAGGACATTTTGAGGACTTATAGGCTTCGTGGCCAAGACCAAGTTCTTCAAAATGTGTTGCCAAGGACTCTGTCTCTTCTAAATCATGCTGAAATTCTACCATAGGCTCTAATTCCACTAAATCATGCAAAAATTGTGATAAAATATTCTAGTTTTGGAGCTGCTGAAATAAGTCATTTTTTAACTCTGAACTTTTCAGTTGAAGTGTAGAGTAGTGAAATTCTAAACTTGGTTGGCTAGGCATTGCCTTGGTTTGAATCAGCTGTGAACTGGTAAATGCATTGTTTGAATTGAGTTTCAATTACAGTTACTGGAACTTGCAACAGTTTGAGAACTAAAAATTTAATTTAGAACCTTGAAGGGTTGTTGGTTTTCATTAAGATTTTTGTTTTGCTGGCTGCTAGTGAACTTTTTGTTTAATTTTTGTTTTTTTATTGATTTTCCATCAGTAGTTGAGATTGCATGATCAGACATGTTTACTTCCAACATCTGCTATTTGCTGGCAGAAAAAGTTGAAATGTTGCAATTTTATCAGGATTGTTGTGCAAGATAATTCGCAAAGCATTAAATAATTTAATGGCAGTAGTTCTATTGTTTTGGATTCTGCAAATTGTGTTGGAATATATAGCAATTTGAAGATGCCCATTGTCCAAGTGCCCGAGGTGAAAATGCAATCATCATTAGAATTAGGTTGTTCTTAAATTTATTCAGGTAAGTATGTGTAACATAATATTGTTTTTGCTTTTTTTCAATTTACCAGCTATTATTGTTGGTTGTATGAACTTTCATATGACAATTATTTGTAAGGCAATTTTTTGCTGCCCTAAATCCTGAAAAAGTTGCCTTTATTTTTTACAAAAGCTGCATTTAGTTTTAAAAAAAGTTTAAGCAAGAAATTGAATTTAGGCCTATGGACAAAGAGTTTAAACATCGTTGGATACTTGAAAGCGATAGGGTAGGAGTTGCAGCCAGACCTTTCCTGCAATGACTCTGCAACCCTGGTTTTGACACTGTGGTATTTGCTCAGTTCTGGGGTTGTAGCTGAACTTCTGTAATATTAATGAATTATTTCATCATAGAGAACATTAAGTCACAGCCAATGTGTCACAAAGCTTGTTGTTGTCCAATACCTACAGAATACTGCAATTGGACTGAAACACTGCAATTTCAAAGCATATTTTTGAAATCACAGTTTTATGTTTTATGCAAGAATTGATAAAAGTTTCTCGTAAAGTCAGAAAAAGTTGCAGAATAAAAATTTATGGAGACAGCTTAAAACATTGTGCTACTGGAACATAAAATCTCTGTGTTTTAAAAGCTTTAAAGAATTGCAAAAACTTACCCTATCTCAGATCTATTGGTGAAACTGCAATTTGATATGGTGCTTTGTTGTTTTTCTAGGCATAAAAATTGTCTTTTTATGGTTAATTTTGCCAGTGCAGCAGCCAGTAGCATAGCCAGGGGGGGAGATAGCCTCCCCCATTGCCTGTCGATGAAAATGCAAAATTAGAAAAAATATCACGTTTTTAGCACTTCTAAGACTTTTTTTTGCACTGAAATGGACAAAAAAGCGATAAAAGAAATTTAAAGCATATTTTGAAACATTTATTCAAGAGGGGGGTATGATTTGTCAAAAATAAAACTAACAAATCAATAAAAAGTTTGGAAAATGGCCAAAATAAGCAGTCAAATTTGATTGCTGGTGTAAAAATGCTGAAAATAGGTTTCATCAACAAGTATATTTTACGCTCATGAATATTAGTTAATTTAATCTGTTTATGGTAAAAAAAGATCTATTTCAGTTTCATCAACTGGGGGTGGGGGGCTATTCAGTATTAGTTAATTATCAATCACATCTCAAACATTTTTCCATCATTCCGCCCTAATTATTTTTCTCTATAAATTATAGACGAAATAGATTACTCCGTGAGAGTTTTATTGAACTATAGGATTTTATGATGTAAACAAGAGAATTAAATTTTAACATTAGCCACCTCCCACATAGCCCATTTATGCAACCAGTTTAATCACGTTTGCATTTCCAATTTCTATGTCACGCTTTTAAAGCATTAATTTTTATTAAAATAGTCCTAAAATTGAGTTATTTTAGCAAAAAAACGCAAAATTTTCAAATGCTGGAGGCTCCGCCCCCAGATCCCCGTGCAACCCCCCATTGCAAATTTCTGGTTACGTGCCTGACAGCAGCAGGAATTGTTGAATGCTAAACATTGTTCTCTAAGGGCTTCTGGTTCACCAAAAAATTACTGTACCCATGGCCATGCTGTACCTCTTAAAAAAAAAAACAAAAAAAACTGTAAATAATTTTAGTTGTATGGAAGGCATGCTGATATTGGGTAAAATTACTTTTAATTTTTGTCCTACATGATGAATTAGTTGGTGAAAGGTGCTGGATATTGCTTTTTTCTAGATGTTGAAATGTTGTGCATTTCTGGTAGATTCCTCAATTGCTGTATTTTGTGGGAGAACGTTTTTTTTAGACTTGCCTGCTTGGTCTTCTGCTCCCGTTTCTTGAAAGAAACAAGGTAGCAATAATGTCATCACCAAAAATGACCATAGAATTTTTCCCAAAGTGGAATTACTGTACTTTTGAAATCAAAATTTGGTCTATAACACATCTTTACATCATAGTTTGTATATTTCTCGTAGGTTATTGTTTTATGGAGTTTTTGTTTTAGGCTTTAGTGGAGAGTTATTAAAGATGAAAGAAAAAAGTTTAAATGATTGAGTTGCGGTCTTGCACAATTGCATGGAGGTATATGTTGTCGTTCAGGCGGTTTTCACCAGTGGACATAATGTGGGTTGTGGCTTTGCGCAATTGGATGGAGGTGTATGCTCCCACTAAGGCGATTTTGATCAGTGGATTAATATTTTTATTGGACTCACACTGACTCCTCTTTGAATTGTTTTATGTTTGCTAGAAGAAAATTGTTTGTTTTGGGGTGCATGCAGACCCACCAAAATGCAGAGAGAACACTGATATAGTTGCTGGATGAGTGTGTCAAAAGTTTGTAATTTAGTTACGTTACTTACTTACTTTGGTGGATCTTGAAGGTTTGTTTAATGATAGTAGGCCGTAGTTTGAATAAAATTTGGTTTTTGAGGTGCATTTGGAGGGCTATTTGTTAGGGATGTTGACCTTTGCTGTTATGTAATTGACAAGGTTTGTTCGGTTAAGGAAAGTGTAAGCAGAATGAATGTTCTCTTTTTGGTTTCGATGAGTCGGCATGTGCCCAAAAAATCGGCGATTTTCTTATAAACAATGGAAAACTCAATAACGAGTTGACGTGCGACCAATAAAAATGCAGAATTGCTGATTATAATCGGCCTAATGGTACAGAGAGCAAAATTTTTTTTTATGCTTTTTAACATTGCTGTTGAGTTGCATTCTCTGGCTAATGCATGTGGTAATTTTAAGGGTTTATTGATGGGGAGATGTAGTCGTTTGAAACTTCGAAGGTTAAAAGGGCATTCAAGTCAAGTTTTTCATTCTTAACCAAAATGTTGAGATATGTCTGAAATTCATTCTCACCAAATTTCAAGTTTCTACGCCTTTCCATTTTCAAGATATTGCACTATGAAATTTGTCGTTTTCCAATTACTTTAATTTTGCCATTTTATCAGTATTTCCATGCAACAAAATAAAGGGATTTTTTTTGTTTGAGCATAACGAAGTGAAGATGAGAAAAGGTGGCATTTAAAAAAAATTTCTTCAAAGTCAATGTTGGATTTGAAGTTAGGATTTGTGTTTGATTGAGGGTTAGGTATAATCTTAGCGTAGGGGTTTGAGTTAATGTTGGTGGTAATAAAGATTTTAGACTTGTATATGTTTCCCGGTTACCAAACTGCTAGATAAGCATTGGCCATAGCCTGAGAAATCCGTCTCTAGACCCCAATACGTAATCACCGCTTATTTTAGTTTGGACTAAACGGTTTGAAAAATTAGTATCAGCTGAAAGATATGAGCATGTGATTGGACGTTTCACTTTTGGTCCGCTCCCAATTCTAATTTCTGTCTATGTCTATGCTCATATCCTTGTGATGACAAAATCAATTACTGGGACATATTTTGGTTTCATATTATGTTTTTAACATAATGATAACATAAACCTTTTAATTTGTGGGTCCGCCACAATTGACCGCGAACCAAATCACGTCGAATGGCTGAGAAGGGCGATCATAAAAATATTTCACTATCCCCAAAGCTGTTATGCCCAAACCGTCACTTTGTGACAAAATTGCTGTGACGAAACCGTTAGTTCGTGTTCAGTTTGTTCGCTGTCTGTTTGTCGCGGTCACTTGACTTGGCTCGTTAATTTTGACATATCTGCAAAACCAAAAATATTGAAAACATGACAAGCAAAAGTAACGTCATTAAGTGGTGGAAGTGGAAGCGATGAAGGTGGAAGCAATTCATGAATTGGCGCTTCCACATCCCTGATAGCGATATGGTGCCTAATTTCAAAAAAAAAATTAGTGCTAGTAAAGATTACTTGACTTTGTAATGTTTTGGTTATTGGCAAATGGTGGGCTAACACTTCGACGCAGTTCATTACGAAAGAGATCATGATGACTGAACTGTAAACTGGCATAGCACAATGCACAGCTTTCTTCATTAACAATATTGCAATAAATAAGCAACGAAATAAAACGCTTTCTAGTTAAATTGTTGATCCTTGTCAAGTGACTGATTTTGTTTACACATTACAAAAACTTTCGAAGCTGACAGTTGAATCAGAAACGCCGAGTCATCGCGTGGAAAAGCAAATGCAGCTTCTTCAGCAAAGAATCAAGTGCATTTTCAAGCAAAGACATCAAATTTAGTGTAGCTTCATAAAAATAATATTGTTTAACGTTATGTGTAACTAGAAGACATAACATATTAAACTGACTTTGCTAAAGTGGTTATGTGGAACTAATAGTTAACGTATCGTTAATTATTGCTTGTTAAAAACGATTTAAGTCTCTACTATCCATAGGGTGAAAGCTAGTCGATTTTTAGCGGTGGGCTCTAGAAACTTACTGCAGTGAAGTGACAATGGAACTATTAACCCTTTCAGTCACGAATTATTTTTTGCGAGTGAATTTTGGTATATTTACAAAATCTGAGCCAAATAGAGTCCCAATAAGCCACAAAATAATTTTTAGTCGCAAACTCCGACTAACCCCAGAGATATGGGGTGTATTATATTTGATACATCATGAGCATATGGTTGTAAACGTTTACAAAATACGACAGGAAAAAAGATAAATTTTATAGAAAATTAGGAGTCCATCTTATCGAACTCTCACCCAGAAACACTATTTTTGAAAACTTTTAATTTTTAAGAGAACTATTTTGTATTTATATTGCAATAAAAAATCATGGCATTTTTCCAATTTAAGTAACTTTTGGTCCTATCCAATGTATCGCTGCTACACAGCGGTGGAGCAATAACTGCAATATGCTCTGGCAAACAAGTCAATTGAAATCAGTTTCAAAACACCTCACATTAAAGTCAAATAGAAAAATCAGAAAGCAGTTCAAACGTTTTGTACAAGTTCTAGTTAACTAGTAAAAGCAATTCAAAATGTTCAGTACTATTAGGTGCAATTGCTCCAATAAATTAGTATACCGGATACTAGTATGTACAATAGTACCAATAAAGTCAGTTTAAATGTTTAGTTTCATTACGTGCACATCACGCATACTCATAAATCAAGCAATGCCTTTTTGCACCTATACGGTATTGGTGAATCTATTCACATTTCCTGCAGCAATGTTTTATGCCAATCCAAACCATATCACTGAAATGATGTTGGTGGAGAAAGAGAGTGATAATCGAAAAAGCAATTTCTGTGTTTGTTAAGACACAGAGATACTTTGCATTTCACACAGAAGAAGTGTGAAAATGTGTCAATACAATCAGCATTTTTGCAACGTTGTCTTTTTTCATTCCATACAGGAAGATGACCTATACCATCAAAACGCACATCACTCTGTGGTTGATGCTCATATGATCGTCGTACAGGTCGGCCTGGTAACACTCGTGCACTAGGATTGGTTCCACATTGTATAAGGCATTCAGCAATACTGTACCTAAATTGCAGCAGGGACAATTGCTCAGACTTTCGCATACCAATGGATTTGCAGTCTTTTTTGTACTTTAGCCAGGATGAAACAACTGCTACATCAACAAAATGAAAAATTATTCTCAGTGTCCATTTTTTGGATTTGATATGTATCCGGTACAGTGAGATTAAAAAGTCTAACTTATCAACACCTCCCATGCTTTTGTTGTATTTCAAGATGGGCAGAGGACATGGGATTTGAATGTATTCCTTTGCCGATTTAACATATCTGGTAACGTTACCTTGTTCATTTTCCCAGTCGTAGGCTGATGAAATCACTGTGACAACGGAATTATCATTCCAGCGAACTAGTCCCATTTTCTTATCTCGAGAAGTGCATCCATCCATTGCACCTCTTCCTTCTTTTGTCAACTCTGCATTAGTTTTGATGGGTAGAGATCCCACTCGGTTGTTGCGCACTGTTCCAGTACAGTATATTCCTTTCGGTAATAACTGTTGTACCAAAGCAGGAGATGTAAAGAAATTGTCAAAAAAAAGTCTGTAATCACTGCAATGGATCAATCTGCCTTCAACCAAGGACATAACAATAGCACCAGACAGTCCTAAGGGCAAATGCTTTTCTGGAAGGCTAGTTGTTTTTCCTTGATAGGCTATAAAATTATAAGGCATGCCAGACTCGCCACACAGAAAAAATATTTTGATGCCCCACGGATTTGGTTTGCCTTTCATGTATTGTTTTAACCCCAATCGCCCTTTAAAAGGTATTATTTGCTCGTCAACGCACACATTTTTCTCTGGTTGTTGTTGTAGCATGACATTTAAGCTTTGCTTCATAATAGGTCGTATTTTCCAAAATTTGTCAGAGTCCCTGTTATTGTCCTGCAGATTATCTACACAATGTAGATTATTTCGAAGAACACTAAACCGATTAAAAGTCATGGCATCAGCTATAAGGTTATAGCGACGAGCTTTGCTCCAGTAAGTTCTCAATGTAGGAAACTTTGCTGATCCCATTTCAACATGAATACCAAACAAAGTTTTTATTTCTTCACCAGTCACTTTCAGATCTCTTCCTGTGTTTTGGAAATAATACATGTTTGTTTTTTCACTAAATTCTTCAAGCAAAGAGTTCGGTATAAATTCTTTAAAATATGAATATGGAGATAGTGGGTCGGAAAGTGGCAGATCTTCAATTGTTTCCAAAGGTACGGAGGAAATGAATCGCTTCTTGACCCAAGAAACTTTTTTCTTGACTGGTTGCTTTTTTGTGGGTTTTTTAGCTACTGGTTCTTGATTTTCTTCTTCACTAGAGCTTTTATCTATCTCTATCTCAACCACTGTCTCTTCTTCAACTTCTATTTCTTCTTGTTGTGTTTGATCATCATCTTCATCTGACAAATCTTCAATATCAGACTGATCACCAAACTCAGCATTGAGTATCTGTTGAGCAACTTCTGCAGCCGTTCTTTTAGTTTTAGCCATAATAAATTTCAAGTACAATAATTAGCTTTTGGCAAATTGATTACCAAAAATAAATCTAAAAACATGTCTGCATTAGAGAATAACTGCAATAAAAGATGTTGCTAATGTCAGAATGTTTGGCAATACTTTTCACTTTTTCTAATGGTTGCTTTGAAGCAGTATAAATACCGGTGTTGGTTTAAAGCACCATAAATACCGGTATATAACTAAATTTAGGAAAACAATACTTATGTGAAAAAGTTGATTGTTTGATGCTTACCTGCTGGGAAATAACACAATAACCATGCAAAAATGTTAAAATCTTTGTCTGATCTGCAGTGATTGAACTGAAACGGCATATTCTAACCACAAAAATTGTTGATTTAATTAAAAATTTTTATCTTTTGTCAGCTTCAAAGCAATCACTGGTATAGCTGGGGCAGGGGTGTATACTGGATAGTATAAAAATAAATTACATCACAAGTTTGTTTTAAATAGAGCCAACAGTGCCACAGTTTGGTGTTATACAACAATACAACTGGTATTATTGTTGTTGATGGACCAATACAGTATATACCGGTGTCTTGGTTAGGCTATGAAACCTGTACTTTGACCTGATGGCTTAGCCACGACTTTATGCTGATACTGGTACATAACTGATAAGCTACACACCCAGTAGCTAGTGAGTAACTGAGTAGCCTAAACATCTATTCTAACTACATGGTACCAGTAATGCAGCCTGAAATTATATTTTGCTGACTAACTGCTATGTTAGGCTAAGCTGTAACCTAAGTAGACAACTTGCCAAAAACTTTGTGTAGTAAAGAAAATATACCCCCAAACTTACCACATGATCATGAAGTAGCATATTTGCTACATCTGACAATAACCAGTTCCCTAACTTGGACTGATGCTGATACCTAACTGCTTGTTACTTTTATCAACTCACCAACCTACATCGTAACAAAAAAAAAGCATTTGGTCAAGTTAAACATGCTTTATATAACTAAAAATCTCCACCCCAATCTAACACTCTTCACCTACCAACATACCACGTTTCCGAACCTCTGCTAAATAGCCTAGACCTGCAATGACTGGCAATTTTTGGATTAATCATTATTTACACACTTATTCAAAATTACTACACCGTGACTGAACGGTTGCAAAGCGGGTTTTGACTGCTTAACATCGTGTAGAAAGCATGTAACTTTTTTGATACAGAATGAACGAAAGGGTTAAACGGTGTATTGTTTACGATTTACATTATGCTTCAGGAGTAGTACCACTGCTCTCATATCATTTTTATATCGTTTGTTGAAACTGCCTCTCCTTTTCCTGTAGTTAAGAGCGTTTGTAGAATAGAATGTTGCTCTACAGAATCTCAGCAATCTAATTTAGAACCCGGAAAAAAGGGGCTATTTTCAAGTACCTTTATGAGTAGGTATTGTATAACTGCACAAACGACCATAGCTGATTGATAGCCAATTATCCACTAGTCGTGTTTTATAATCCTCTGTGAGGGCGGCTCCTTTTCTGCTCCGAAACAAGCACGTAAAAAGAATTTGTGTCATGTTTTTCTTTTTTCAGACCGTGACATTATATAAGTAATAGATTGTGTATCTATATTGGGCCTCTGAGTAAAAAAAAGTATTTTTTTCTTGACCGTTGGTTAACGGATAACATTACGAAGTCTTTTCAGTGATAATGTAAAGTGCTGTTTTCTTAAATAACGTAGTGTTTCACTGCTGTACCCTACACTGTGTTATCGTTCAAGATGTTCACTTTCTCAGTTGATAGGGAAATCGGATGCTCCTTCATCAAAGGGCGATTTTGCCCATCTGAAAAAAACATCCTACCAGGGCTAGGTGTTCAGCCTATTTTAGCTAAAAGATGACAGTGGTGTGCCTTTAAGACTCTACTTTCTTTGGTCGACAAAGTTTAAGTTCAAGTTTGGCAAAAAAGTTAAGTTTTTCGACTTCACGCTGGTGCTCATTGCAAACAAAAAGATATTACTACTTCGCTTATTCAGTAGGTTCACAATTGTATAGTATTTAAGCTGTTGCCTAACGTCGAAATTTTCCGTGTAAAGGCAATGTTTGGTGTTTGCTTGGAAAGAATGATGCATTTTTCGCAAAAACTTTAAGATGTTTGAATTACTTTTTCCATATTACTCTACCTTCTGACTTATACAAGTACAATTTTTGGAAACTATTTTATGTTTAATATTTTGGTAAAAGTAAAGTATATATATGGATTTATCGGATTAACATTTATCGGATTTATCGGATTACACTTATGGATTTATCAACTGCAATAAACAACTGTACTTTTCTGTCACAAGTAGACTGTATGCACCATTAGATGTTGCCAGGGTTTTTCATTGGGGGGGTGGCACAAACCGCAAATCACTTGCTATGACGTTATCATAAACTTTCGAAAGAGAAATTTTTAATGGGACAAAGATGTAAAATGGAAGATCAGAAGCCGTGGCCTGGTTCTTCACGTAACCAAGATTTTGCTCACAGGAGAGGGCTTGAACCAAAAGTTAAAATGTCGGAACTGGAAGACGCGTTGAGTAAACTAGTGTAACTAAAACGTATTACTGACTAGGGTTTGGGGACTCCGCCTCAGCCGCTGCGCGATTTTTTGTAAAAAATAGCTATTTCAATGCCATTAAATCACGTTTTGCATGCTTTTATTTTGCAAGCACATTTGAAGAACTAAAGTTTTAACATTTGAAAGCGAATTGAAAAAATGAAATTGTTTAATTCTCCTTTAAAATCTTGTATTGAAGGATTAAATTTTTATAAATGATTTGGCCCAAGTGGGAGGAAGTAAGGTACACTGCCCCGTGTAATATGTTAGCAGTAAAGGATAGCTTGCGCGTCCACTAAAGGATAGTAGTTTTGGGTACCAGTCGCCATAAGATGTAGAAAAGTTACGTTAACTGTATAGTTACGTTAACTTACGTTAACTGTTAACTGTATAATAAATACTTTTTCACTTCTAATTTTGAAAGCTATCAACTACAAACCCGTTATGGTTATATTTAAGTTTATAATGTGCCATCTTTTCCATTTTCGGTTCTTAAGTGAGTTTCATGGACTACGATGATTGTTGCAAGCTGTTCAATGTAGCACAGCAGTCATTTAAGAGTTGGGAAGCCTATACCTAGCTGACGAGAGATAAACAGTTGCTGTTCTAAGCTGCTACACTTTGTGAGTGGGCTATCTTGACAGACATGTGGTGCAGTTCATAGCATCGTTCATTTACTTTTTCACTTCTGTTAGTGGCAGAGGTGGAGTCCTCGGGGGCGTCCTTAGCCTTAAGGACACATTTTGAAGTCCTTGGCCTTGAAGCCCACAAGTCCTCGAAAATGTCCTGTCCTCGGCTCAAGGACAGCACTTTTTTTGATTCGTTAAAAATGAGCCATGGATATGACCTTTTTTTTTACTTTACCTCGGAAATCGGTAGAAACCCCGCGGAAAATTTGGAAAGACCTTTTTTTTTCTGAAGGTCACCTAAACAAAATTTTTGGGAAACTTTTTTTGGGGGGAGAACGCTTGTGTTCTTGGCCTTGGCCTCGAGAGGGTCTGTCCTCGAGAAGTGTGACGGCATGCGTGCTTAGTTTTCCGCTTTTTTTTTGTTTTTTACTCCGCTTTGGATATAAATAGCAACACTGATATCGTTGGCAACCGCGAAATGTTAGCTTTTTAGATCTTTTTGTGAGTGATTAAGTTGGTTGATTACCGAGGTTGCTTAGAGTTAAGTTTAAGTTAAGTTTGCTGTCTTGAACGTGGATGAAACTGTTGGAATATTGTTTCAATTAGATTAAGCTTTGGTATTTATACTTTTTTACTAGTTTTAGCATGTTTAAGGCTCTTTTAGGCTATGCCTAGTTTGCTTAGCCTGGGTTGCTGGTGATTGATTAATATTAAATGATAGTGTTGATTGCTGCAGTAGTTGAAGTACTGAACCACTGTCTTATCTTGCTGTCGTTGACTTCTTTTGCTGGGGTACCATAGGGGCTAGGATAGCTTACGGAAGCTAGCCTGCTGCAGTAGCCTTGACACAACACGGATTAGAGTTTGTAGTAATCTCGTTTCATTGCATTGTAGGCTTATTTATGTTCACCAGAGGTGGAGTCGAGGACACAAGACTCGAGGCCAAGGCCAAGGACACAAAAAAAATCCGAGGCCAAGGCCAAGGACAGCCTTTCCGAGGACAGACACTCTCGAGGCCAAGGACACAAGCGCAAATGCTCTCCAAAAAAAAAAGGTCTTCACAAAAATTTTTCAAGCGATCTTCGTAAAAAAACGTTTTCCAAAAAATTTTTCAAGTGCTTCACGAAATTTTAACAATTCAAAAAATAGTGCTGTCCTCGAGCCGAGGACAGGCCAATTCTCGAGGACTTGAGGCCTCGAGGCCAAGGACTTCAAAATCTGTCCTCGAGGCCAAGGACGTCCTCGAGGACTCCACCTCTGATGTTCACAATTATGTTTAGAGATGCTTGGACCGTTTGTAGTCACTTGAGCCTTATTTGGATTTCGTGTGCGTGGTAGCCGCAAAGTCAGGTTCGTTTATCTGCATACCGTTACTGATTACCGTAGCCTACTGGAATAGTCTTTACTTGCTAATGCTGTATATTGCTAGCCTCGTCATACTGTGGTGCATGGTTGGTAATACTTTGCTAGCATAGATTTGCCACTGTAACCTACTAGTGTAGTGCTGCTGATTTTTTTATAGTGAACGACAGAGGTAATGTTATTTAACTTTCATGATAATTTTTTAAAGATACTGTAATACTATTTAGTGTTGCTGGGCATTTCTGTAAGTTAAAGGGGTATTGAAGCCTAAGTTTTATTGATTTATTACATTTGAAACAAAATTAGTACTTTTAAAGTAATTTTTGAGCTCAACTTCAGAATTCTACAATTACTACATCAAACGATTATTGCATTTATATTTTCCCTTATTTGGTACAATTTCTTTCACTTTTTAAAAAATTTGTCTACGTTTGGTGTGGCTGTTGCTGTTACTAGGGCTACTACACGCTAGCTGACATTAATCATTACTTACGGTATGTAAGCCTAGCCTATTAATGATGACATTAATCATTACTTACCAGAGGTGGAGTCCTCGAGGACGTCCTTGGCCTCGAGGACGTCCTTGAGGACAGATTTTGAAGTCCTTGGCCTTGGCCTCGAGGCCTCAAGTCCTCAAAATTGGCCTGTCCTCGGCTCGAGGACAGCACTATTTTTTGAATTGTTAAAATTCTGTGGAGCGGTTGAAAAATTTTTTGGAAAACGTTTTTTTGTGGAGATCGTTTTTGTGAAGGCCTTTTTTTTTTGAGATCGCCTGAAAATTTTTTGTAAAGACCTTTTTTTTTTTTCGGAGAGACTTGCGCTTGTGTCCTTGGTCCTTGGCCTCGAGCATTCCTGTCCTTGGCTTCGAGAATGTCTGTCCTCGGAAAGGCTGTCCTTGGCCTTGGCCTCGGATTTTTTTTGTGTCCTTGGCTTCGAGCCTTGTGTCCTCGACTCCACCTCTGTTACTTACGGTATGTAAGCCTAGCCTATTAAGAAATTATAAAAAACAGTAAAGTCTAGTAGGCCTATAATCTACAGCAATTTATACAGGTTGGTTTACCCTAATAATTACAAAGAACAACTAGGCCAAAAATAGGCCTACTTTTCATTTTTTCTTCTAAGTGCACTAAATCAAATATGCTTGTGCTAAAAGATGCAAATTTAAACCACTAAGATGAATTATACTTTTAAAAACTCATCTAAGTACCGAAGCCACAGCAGAAAACCTGCCAAAGGCACATCGTCACTCCCAGACCTAAAATTTGGCAAAGTTGGTCTTGAAATCGCTTATGCAAATGTGATGTAGTGTTGCCCCTGCAAAATTTTTTCCCTTATTTCAAAATCTTTTCCCTTGAAGCTATTTAACCTCAAATAATGAAAAGACGTTGCTAATCAATTATTTTTTATAAATTTGGTGTTAAAATTCAAAAATTAGACTTCAATGCCCCTTTAAGTTTTGCTATTATGTTGTGCTTTTTTCTTTAGTTACCGCCGCTACACTTGACGAGAGACAATTAAAATTCAACAATTCATTTTTCTCAAGTTTGCTCTTGCCAGTTTTGGGCGCGTACGACTGACTTGGTGAAACAAGAAGTCGGTCCTTAGCCTTGGCCTAGGATTTTTTTGTGTCCTTGGCCTCGAAGGTTGTGTCTTCGACTTCACCTCTGGTTAGTGGAACATGCCAAAATTCGAAAGCCATGGATTAAATATTTGATTCAACAACAGCCAAGCCCGTCCAAACAGATAGGCCTACGGATCGAAATCGGTTTTATTGAAGAAATCAGCACTACTTAATAAAAGAGGTGCCCAAACCTTGTTTTACTCTTTTGGTTATCTGCAAAATTAGATTTCTTGCAGAATATCGAACATCGCTTTCTTTATTACCCTGTGAACATGCCCGTATGGGTACCACATGGGTTTTCCGTGGGCAACTGGGCTTTACGTGGGCCATTTTGATGGGGCCCAAGTGGGCTTAGCTTGGGCCTTAGTGGGCCCCTTCAAAATCTTTTTCAGCGTTTGATATAAACACCACTGGTGGTTAAAAGCCTAAAAATAATTTTCTAATTTATTCGCAACAAAATAAAACAAAAAAAGAATCTTTATGATTTTGGGGTGCCCACGCTATTCCCATTCTTTACCCTGTCGTGGGCCATTTTGATGGGGTCCAAATGGGCTTAGCTTGGGCCTAAATGAGCTCCTTCAAAATCTTTTTTAGCGTTTAGTATAAAAACCATTGATTGTTGAAAGCCTAAAAATAACCATTTAGTTTTAGTCGTAACAAAATAAAACGAATAATTTGGGTGTGCCCCCCCCCGGGGACCCCCCAATGAGACCCAAAAAAAAATCAATGTTTTGAATGGCTCAAACTAGGGTGCCAGTTTGTTTTGATATCAGCAGATATTTAACAGACCAATATTTTGACATAGTTTGGGGGTGCCACCCCCTGGAGACTCCCCCAAACAGACCCTCCCAAAATCAATTTTTTTAACGGCTCAACTTAGGGTGCCAGTTTGTTTTGATATCAGCAGATAATTAACTGACAAATATTTTGACGTAGTTTGGGGGTGTTACCTCCCCGGGGACCCCCCCAAAATGGAGTCCCAAAAATCAATTTTTTGAACGGCTTAACGTAGAGTGCCAATGTTTTATGATATCAGCAGATATTTAAGAAACAAATATTTTGACATAGTTTGGGGGCGCCACCCTCCAGGAACCCCCTGAAATGGACCCTCCGAAAATCAATTTGTTTTACGGCTCAAACTAGGGTGCCAGTTTGTTTTGATATCAGCAGATATTTAACAGACAAATATTTTGATATAGTTCCAATGGCTTAGGGTTGGATAAGATTTTTTTAATATGATCAGTCACTATAGGTTGTGAATTTAATATACTTTTCCGATACAGTTTGTAATGGTGACCTATTATAGTATATTATATCTTTTTCAAGTTTGCAAAAGCCTACGTTTGTTCCATCCGTTCGCTCACAGTTGTTTGGCGACATCGGGTGGATATTTCAAATTAAACAGAACTGACGCAATGTGACGTAAAGATTGTTTGAAGCGGACATTGAAAGACTCCTTTGCATGTGGTATCAATGTCAAACTGTTTACTTTGGCATTGATTGAACGGAACAGAACAGAAGTTTTATTGTTAACCATTATCAACACAAAGAAACTAAACGCATGCAACGCGGCATAAATGGAAAATTAAAAAATGTTAAGTAAAATGAAATTTTTTAAATGTGAATTTTATAATATTTGTTAACAAGAAGCTGGAAGTGACCGCAAAGGTCTTCGAGTCAAACAGCTCCTTAGTAAAAAATTAAAAAATTAAATTAAATATTTTGAATTAGAATCAATTAATTTATGTTTCTATCAGTATGAGCAAAGCATCTAGAGTTTAATTTAATATTCTTGAAACAGAAAGTTTTTATAATTTTTACAGAATTTGCTTATCGTTTGTAGTTTTATTTCTTTTTCAATGTTGTTCCAAATTTTTACACCTGTATATCTAAATGATTTTTGAAGCCTGACCAATCTAAATTTGGGAATGTAATATGTGTAATTTTGATTACTTCTGGTTGAATGACGATGAATATTAGAAGATTTTACAAAATGGCAGTCGAAAGCTGAAGGAAGTTTTGAATTGTCATATTTATGCATCAAAGTTGCAATCTCTAATTTACATAAATCGTGAATTTTTAGGATCTTAAGATTTTTGTAAGAGGAGGTAACATGATCATATTTTCTACTTCCAACTATG
This sequence comes from Trididemnum nubilum, assembly GCA_963965965.1. NCBI lineage: Eukaryota > Metazoa > Chordata > Ascidiacea > Aplousobranchia > Didemnidae > Trididemnum > Trididemnum nubilum. The sequence continues at coordinate 29,648,453 of OZ014472.1, read as the reverse complement.
GCTCGTACAGTGTTATTTTGCAGTATTTGCAGTTGCTTTTGTGCATCACAAAAAACTGGGGAACCCCAATTGCCAATCCATACAGTAGATGAGGTTGGATTAATGCGTGATATAAAGTAGTCATTGACTCCACTGGCAGAAACCTTCCCACTCTCCATAATATACCTGCTGCTCTCACAATTTGTTTTGTAACCGTTTCAATATGTGGTTTAAAATTCAGATGTTGGTCTAAGACAATTCCTAAATATGTCACCTTATCACTAGAATTAATTTGATGTCCGTTAATGTTAGCATGAACGTGTATAGGAGTGCCTTTTATTGATGGTTGAATTGTTAGAATAGAAGATTTTTTTGGGTTTATTGTTAGTTTATTTACAACCATCCAATTTGAAATTTTGTCCATTTCAGCGTCAACAGCAGTTTGTAAATCGTCTAGATTACTTTTTTTGAATCAAAAGACACGTGTCGTCAGCATATAACCTTGGCGTGCATTCGACTGTGTACTGAAAGTCATTCACATATATGATGTACAATAGCGGTCCTAATATTGAACCCTGTGGTACTCCTACTGATATTTCTTTTAAACTAGAACTAAAACCATCTATGTTGACAAATTGCATGCGGTTTGTTAAGTAACTTTTAAGTAGTGCAAGCGCTGTTCCCCTCATCCCATAATGCTCTAATTTTAAAAGAAGTCGTTCATGTGATACAGTGTCAAATGCTTTGCGGAGATCTAGCATGACGAGGCATGAAAAAATTTTATCATTAATGTTGTCAAATAAACTAGTAGTAATATCTAATACAGCATGTGTAGTGGAATGCTTTGTGCGAAATCCGTATTGCTTTGGATATAAAATGCTGTATTTTATCCAAAAAGGATGTAAGTCTTGTCTTTATCAATTTTTCCAAAATTTTAGACAAACAAGGCAATACTGAAATTGGACGATAATTCGAAGTTAACATTGTTGAGTCAGTTTTATGAATTGGAGTTACAGCGGCAATCTTAAGTATATCTGGAAAAATGCCAAAATCAAACGAAAGTGTGAAGAAGCAATTTAAATAAGGTGCCAACACATGACCTGCTACTCTAATGAAATATGAGGGTATTACATGTTCTTTTGACGACTTTTTGCATTTTAAGGAGTTAAAGATATCGTAGACTTCATTTGGTCTTGGCGCATCAAGAAAAAAAGAATTTTGAATTCGATTACGCAAAGATTTTTTGCAAGTTTGCGGAGGAGTAGGCAAAATTTCGTCTGCAAGCGTTTTACCCACTTTCACAAAATAATTGTTAAATGTTTCGGCGATATCAAAAGAATTTTTGATGGTTTTTCCTTTAACGTTTAGTTTATTAGGTTGCTCGCTGAAACGATTTTGCTTTTTGCTAGGAGGAAGTATTAAACGCATCGTTCCCATAATTTCTTTCGGTTAGATTTATGTTTATTCAGTTCACCAAAAAAAATTTTTTTTCTTGCAGCTTTCTTTCTTTCGAGTTAGATCATTAGAAAATTTTTTGTAGTACGCAATTTTACTTGGATCGCCACTTTTAAAATGAGTTTTGTAGAGTTTCTGCTTCCGGCGAATAGTATCAATTAATTCTTTTGTTATCCAAGGCTTCATTAATAGTCTTTTTTGTTTTCTACTAGCTTTCTGCATGGGTGCATGTTTGTTAATTACATTTAATATACATTCATTAAACTTATTAAATTCATCGTTAAAATTATCAGAATTTATTTCGGAAATACAATTAAAGTGCAACTCTAATGTTTTTTTTAAGATCTTCGCAAAATTTGTATGATTCGAAATCGCGGAAACAACGAACCTGGAATGTTTTGGTGTCTTTCAAAGGTCTTTTTGGCATTGTGTTATTGGAATTTTTTAACATGGCAAATGTGAGGCAATGATCCGAGATTTGGAAATCAATTACGCCAGGTGTTACTTCAAGCGTTTGTTCGTTCGTTAAGATATGATCCAATAGTGTTTTTGAGTGATTTGTCACACGAGTCGCTGTAGTAATTGCCGAATGACAGCCGTTGCTGTTTAATATCAAATTATATTTTTTAGCTATTCCTATTAGATGGTTATTACAAAGAATATTAATGTTCATGTCACCAATAATATAGTATTGTTTAGAAATGGAATTTAAATGTAGTAAACGGTCATTTAGTTTATCTAAAAATATTTCAGTTTTTTGGGAGGGATGTCTGTATATACAACCAAGTACACGTTTGGTGTCTTTAGGAAAGCCACTGCCAGTGAATTCGATCCATATTTCTTCTACCCCAGCTATATCTAAATTGAAATAATCAAGGATTTCAAATTTTAAACTATCGTTTATATAAATACCAACACCTCCAATAACAGTTGCGGAATTGCGATGAAAAAACTTATAACCAGGGATTGAGATGTTTATGAGGGGAACATCTGCAATGCGAGTTTTTGTGATGCACAAAATATCAGGCTTATGAGGAATTAAGAAGAGCAATTCATGCAGTTCATCAAAATGCTTCTGCAGAGAAGCAATGTTTAAATGCAGAGTAAAAACCGTATTGCTTTTATCAAAATTTATGTCCTTCAAAGAGGCTTGATAAACATAACATTGGTTAATACAAGAAGGTAATTTGGAACCTAACTTTTGAATTAATTCAGAAACAGAAAATTCTTGTCCTACAATTGTATGAGCTGTTTGACTCGACTGAGCATTGCTAACTTTTGATGCTAGAATAATAAACGGAAAGGGAGCGAGAAAACATGATCACGCATTACAAAAGATCGAAAAAATGTCTGTTTCACCAAAAAATTTTGGTTGAGAAGAAAATTAAGTCGTAAGGGTTGTTCCCCTGGTTTGAATTAGAACAAATAATTATTTACTCGAGAAATTTCAGGGCAAGAGGCAATAAACAATAAATTTTCCGGTGAAACTTGCTGTCAAAATTAATATATAACACAAAACAACAAATCACTCACTATTAGCGCTGGAATCGCTACTACTACCAGCTGAAGCAGAATTGTCATTGCTATATTTAACATTGTCAATATACAAGCAATACGTTGCTCGTTCAATTCTCCAGAATGCTTTCTTTCCGGCTTCCCTAGCTTCTTTGAAAGTAGGCAGTAGCTTCTTCTTTTGTTGCTGCAATTGCTGTGGTAAGTGCTCAGTTACATAAACAGATTTAGCATTGTTGCCAAATTTCCTTTTCCTTTCATCGTTGTAGGGTTTCAGGTTTTTTAGTGACCTCATGAGAAGATTTTTATCTGAATAGCTTGTAAGCTTAACTATTATCGGACGAGTAATCGTTTTGGAATTGGGGCAGATTTTTGCTTAGATCTTTAACATTTCCTGATAATTTTCGAAATTTGGTCGACTTGTTTTGCAAGGAGGTTTCTAAAAGATTTAATCGTTTTTCTAAATTCTCAAAGGTTGACTTTTTTACTGTATTCTTTAGCTCCAGTTCAATAGCATCACAGCGTAGGTTCAGGCTATTTTCAATTTCAGTGAACCTGCTGGTGTTGCTGTCCAAACATTTTTCTAACAAATCCATTCGGTTTTCTAATTTTCTTAACCCTCCAATAATTTTGTCAAGTTTGCTGTTTATAGCTTCCATTGGTAAACACCTTTTCACAGCTGCAGTAGTCAGTTACAAAAAACAATGCAAAAACTTTGCTTTTTTGATCTGAAATTTGCGCAACCAGATTAACTCGAATTTATTCACGTCCTCAATTTATTCACGCGATTGAGAATTTCCAATTTATGCTAGTCTGTGATCCACCCGTTGAAGCACTACCAATATTGGTATATTTTAATACTATATTAGGGCCATCTGAAAAACATTTCTAAACTAAATATTATGATGTAACAGCATTGTGAAAATGTGATATTTCAAGATAATGTTGGAGAGTGACTTTGAGTATTTGCCGCAGTAAATTTACATCATTTTCAACATTTATGTTCTTGTGTATATCAGTTTCAAGATTAGTGATTTTGGGCATTGTTAATTTATTGAAATAAAAAAATTCAGTGCTATAGCCTCTGACGCAGCAAGGAAAATAAAGCTTGTGACGAGATTTTTTTGCTATTAAGTTATAACACTGCACAGTAAAACATTTCGCACACAGTGAGAACTTTAGTAAAACCCCTCTTTTTCGTCTGAAAATTGGTTGGAGGGTGAAATAGAATCCATCTAACCTCCCAACTATGTTTCATCCCCCCCAAACCCAATTTCAATGCAAAAGGGGGTTTCACCAATACTGGATTGGTTACGTGATGTAAGTGTAAACAATCGAACATTTACTCTCGCAAGTTGAACAGAGTCTCATGAATTAGCTAACGCCTTCAACCGGATATACGTACAAAACGATTACTTTTGCTTGTCGGCTAATATACTTTTGTAACGACAAAATGATAAAAACTTCAAAACGCTCCCAGATTGCGCAAAGCTCTTGAGCTAATAAATTCGTATAGTCATCTACAAAATAACATGTTTCAAAATATGCCAAATTGACATAGGGGCGCCCGAAGGGGGGCAGGTGGGAAGGGGGCACTTGCCCTCCTAGAAATTAAGATGTCAAGTATTTTTTATGCCTAGATTTGAAAAATAAGTCTAAATACATCTATCTAAACTAAGAAAACAACATTTTGTGGAGCTTTTATACCGTTTTTGCCTTGGAGCAGAGAGCGGGGCAGAAGGGACAGGATTGCCCATTTTACGTGAATTATCATAAAGCATTTTCTTAAGAACGAGCGTAAGCAACACCTTATAGGATTAAGCATTAAATCGTTTGATTAAATAATCAGTATCAAACGTTTCACCATCTGTCATTGCAGTAGCGTAGCCAGAAGAGGTGGGGGTATAGCTACCCTCCTATAGTCCTATCGGCCTGTCGACCAAAATGCAGAATAAGGAAAACACCACGTTTTAGCACTTCTCAGACAGTCTTTTGCACTGGAACGGACTCAAAATGATTCAAAGCATCATTTGAAACACACTGAATATTCAGGCGAGGGGGTTGATTTGTCAAAAATAAAACTCAAATCACTAAAAAGTTTGAAAAATCGCCAAAAATAAGCAATCAGATTTGATCACTAATATAAAAATACTGAACGTTGGCTTCATAAACAAATATACTGTAAACTCAGGAATGGAGAGGTAAGGCTATTCAGTATCAGTTAATTACCAATCACTTCTCTCAAATCTCTTTCCATTAGTCTTCCCGAATTATTTTTCTACATAAAATTTATACGAAATAGATTATTCCGTGTGAGTATTATTGAACAATATAATTTTATGATTTACCAGCATCTAAATAAGAGAAGTAAAATTTTACCATTAACCACCTCCCATGTGGCCCATCTTTGCAATAAGTTTAATCATGTTTTGCACTACCAATTTCTATCCTACGTTTTAAAAGCATTATTTTTTTATCAAAATAGTTCTAAAATTAAGTTATTTTTACAAAAAAATGCAAAATTTTTGAGCGCTGAGGGCTCCGCCCCCAGACCCCATTGCGAATTTCTGGCTACGCACCCGTGTCATTGAGCTCTTATTAGGATCTAAATACAATACAGCATTTGATATTTCAAATTTACCCTGTGCTTATATAAACACTAAAATAATTATTACTCCGCCATTAAATTGATTTTGCTCAGAAACCGAAATCAAAACCAAACTTGTAGTCAATAGCGTAGCCAAGGGGGCTGTGCCCCCTTGCATTGACCTGTAGACGAAACCGCATGATAAGAAAAGTACCACAACTTCTGCCCTTCAGAGGCAGTTTTTTGCAGTGATATGGTCTCTAAAGTGTTTTAAAGCATTGATTATCATTATTATTTTTGGGGGGAAGGGTATTAGCTTGTTTGTCAAAAATACCGCTTACAAATTAATCGGTAAAAACTTCAAAACATGCCTAAAAGAAAGCTGTCAAAACTGATTGCTTAATACAAAATGCTTAACGCAAGCTTCTAAAAAAAAGAGTGTAGCGGGGGAAGAGCTATTCAGCATTTAATTTATTTAATTACAACCAGTTTTGGGGTTGAGTAAAGTAGGGGGTTAAAGGAGCTGAGCAATTCAATTCTTTTTAATGGCTTTCAAATTGTATTTATTTAGTTTTTTTAATGGCTCTAAAAAAATGCGACATTTGCTTCGAATAACGTTAAAATGGCTATTTTTTTTCTGAAATATCACAAAAATTGTCCATCAGTTGGGGTTTTGCCCCCAGACCCCGGTTTGTGATATGCTTAAGTTGCACCTGCTTGCTATTTTAAAGGCATTTTTGAAGCAAATTTGAGGCATTTTTGAAGCGAAAACTCTCAATATGTAAATCAAGCCCCATCATCCCCCTTAGCAAAATTCAGGTTGCAGTCAGTGGAGCAACCGAGGAAGCGAAGGGAGCTTAGCCTCCCCTTTTCCTTACCCAAGTCACTTGGAAAACTTGACTCACATAATTATGCGAGCGTTTAAACGTGGTTTGAATTTGATCTGGAAATGAAGAGGACTGAAAGGGCTGGGCAATTTAAGAAATTCAAGTAGATTCCCAATCTCAGCAACTTTGTTCTTTCCAATGGCCTAAAAACGTTCAAAATGTGATCCAAATGATGGTGAAATGGTTATTTTTTTCAAGAAATTGCGAAAATTGCCCTGCGACTGGGGGCCCGTGAATAATACACTTGAATTGCATCGGTTTGTTCAACATGCCGCCCAATTGCAGCATTTTTTGAGAAGGATTATTTAACTTTTGGTTCTAAGCCCCTTACCAAAATTGTGGTTGTGGCTGTAAGGTTTTATTTGATCCGGTAGATAATGAATACGTTGCTTGCCCCCCCCTGAAAAAATTTCTGCGGGCGCCTCTGATTGTATGATTTTTTTATACTTTTTTTTCTTTTCTGCAATCGAAAAAATTATGAAGAAGCTGTTTTTAAAATAAAATTTCTTATTCCAATAAGTATCAAGCAGTGCACGTCCGGTTGGTGCCAATAGTTGATGGATTCAATAACTGCGTGGTTGTTTCAAATTTCTATTTACGATAAACTGATTGTAGAAATTTGTACGTTTTCTCATGCCCAAATGATAATTCTGAACCTCAAAATTTCTTGTTTTTCGCATTTTCGGCTTCCGCCTGATAGCGTAAGCTTGCTTCAGTTTCTTCTCGTTCAAGTTCAGTGATTATTACATCATCGTTTTTGCGGCATGGCACCTTTGTTCCTAGTTTTTCGTTACGGCTCAGTTAATGGATAGTTTGCATGGCAGACTGTGCGTTAGAGCAGGCATGTGATAAGTGTAACGTATTTTTGTTTGAGTTAACTACAGTAATCAGTGAAATTTAACTGTTATTTCTATTTGAATAAGCTGATTAAGCTACAAAAATCTAGGCCAATAGCCTACTGAATTTGACTCGAATATGTTCGCTTGAGATTGAGATTGAATCTTGAGATTATTATAATTGGATTGTCATTGTATTTGAATTACACTGGATGTCACCGAAGAAGACTAATTGTTCTTTTTTCCGGGTGAGCTTCTGTTGAATCGTTTGCGGTAATTACGTCGATAAAATTGTGACAGACTTTCTTGGATGTGCTGTAGCCTACTGTAAATGATATCTAGACTGAATAATAGCATAGCGTATGTGCTTAAGTGAAAAAGTGTACTGAATGGATGCCTGATAACGATAATAGTCGCTTTGTCTTGTAACTGCTTAATTAGTAGTTAGCACAGCGTATTGATATTTTCAGTGATACTCCCGTGTGTCCCGTTCCGTTTCCCGATCGATACCCGACTCACTGTATTTGTCCCGGCTGTGCACTGTTTGGTAAGCAATATGATTATTGTGAATTGTGAAGGCTATATTTTGGGCTTGATAGCAATTGGATAATTACTGCTTATTGTTGCATTTACCCGTCTCCTGCCTGCTAGCACGTCTCCGTGTATATTGTCTATTTTTTTGGTTTCTTTTATCGAACTCATGAGTTAACCACGTAGTTTATTCACAATACTTTGATTCGCTAGATACACAGTTTTAATGTTAGCTTACAATTCGGACCTTTGGCATTATTTAGAACTAATATTGTGCTTGTTTTCATCAGAAAACCGTCTTATAACTCCGCCACTTAACGCAATAAAAAATCAGCTCATTTTTCTTTCTTGAATCTGCTGCTTGCGCGAACCGCGGAGTGAGGCGCGTATTCTCAGTTACAGTCGTGAAGTAACACTGATTGATAGTATCTCATAATAGTTGGGAAGAGAAACTCAGTTATGAGCGATTTATTTTATAAATGGGTTGTGGTTGGAACTTTCATTTGACCTCGTCCTACGGTGGGTAGTCTCTTTAACCAAACAAAATCTAAACGATAATTATACAGAATAATATTACATTGTGCACTGTATTTCCAAATATAATTTAAAATACTTAATTTTGTTGCTGGGATTTTCTATTCACGGTTAATTGATTAATAGTATTTTATGGCTTGTAAACATAAAGCTATTTCGGAGTAATTTATTTATTTTTGTTAATGGCTTTGCTTGGAGCTTTTATTTTTCATCTCCTACCACAGAGAGTATAGCCGCTTCAATCAAACAAAATCTAAACGAGTTGGTCATTACACAATATACAGTATTTTTCAATACATGTGTAGGAGTGATTTTTATAGTAGTGTTGTTCATCAACACCACGGCTGGCATACGAAGCAATGCATCAAAAATGACAATATCATCCTGAATTTGAAGTTTTCTAGCACTACTATGGCGAGGTAAGCCATGTAGGATACGGTAAGAATCATTGTAAGCTACTTTAAGATGCTGCGTACTTGAACTAGATGGGAGTTTGCCAGCAAACCCAGTGAACAACCGACGCATAGCTAATGCTGTGACGCTCAAAAGTACTTTTTGTCTACCGTAAAATCAGCAATTATTCAAAAATATCTGATTATGGAACCTCCAGAAAAGTAGAGTCAAAATAATTGTCAGTTAAATATCTTCTGATATCATAAAACACTGCCACTCTTATAAGTTGAGCCGTTCAAAAAAATGATTTTGGGGGGTCCATTTGGGAGGGTCCCCGGGGGGATGGCACCCCCAAACTACGTCAAAATATTTGTCTGTTATATCTCTGCTGATATCATAAAACACTGGCACCCAAGTTGAGCCATTCAAAAACTTGATTTTTGGGGGGTCCGTTTGGGGGGTCCCTGAGGGGGTGGCACCCACAAACTATGTCAAAATATTTGTCTGTTTAATATCTACTGATATCAAAACAAACTGGCACCTTAAGTTGAGCCATTCAAAAAATTGATTTTTGCAGGGTCCATTAGGGGGTTCCCGGGGGATGTGGCACCCCCAAACTATGTCAAAATATTTGTCTGTTAAATATCTACTGATATCAAAACAAACTGGCACCCTAAGTTAAGGCATTCAAAAAATTTGATGTTTGAGGGGTGCATTTGGGGGGTCCCCGGGGTATGTGGCACCCCTAAACTACGTCAAAATATTTGTCTGTTGAATATCTACTGATGTCAAAAAAAACTAGCACTCTAGCTTGAGCCAATCAAAAAATTGATTTTTTGGGGGGTTCCCGGTGGAGTTGCCCCAAAAAATTTCGGGAGAAAAAATTCCGTTTGCAGCTCAACAACTTCACACAAAAATTAGATTTCGATGTTTTGTGGTTTAGGAGAAGAAGAGCGTACAAAAATTAGGAAGAAAAAATAAAAAAAAAAAAAGGAAAAAAATAAATAAACCTCATTGCGGCCAAAAATGGGTTGGTTGGGATGAAAGGGTATCTTAAGACATACAACTATATGAAATATTTTTTGCCGTACTTAAGCCGTTTTTGACTGAGACGGCTTTTTACGCCAAACTTGTGGGGCGGTTTTCGGGTTCTAAAACCAAAGTCACGTAACCTATTTCCTCCAAATTTGGTGCAAACATTTAACTCATTAATCTCCAACTGCTGTCAAAATTTCATGTTGCTAGACCCAACCGTTCTCGAGTTATAAGCAAAAGTCTGAAATTTCGCACTCGTTAGTTGGAAAATGGCCGAGTAAAAACAAAGAAACACGCGACGCGAGCATCGGTCGTTTCAGTGAGAATATTTACACCACAGTTGACTAGTGCAAAACATTGTGCAAAACTGTTTAAACAAGAAATTTTTCACGTGTTTACTTAGCGAAATTTGTTTTCAGCCGATTAGCTGCAATTGATAATGATGATGCAAATTTAAAAATTGTTAATGAAGCCGACTATTTTGATCACGCAACTCCTTATTTCGCAAAATCCAACATTTTAAAAATTTTATCACATTAAAGTTGCTAAGCTAATGCTTCGACACACGGATCAAAATATACCATCAAGCTTTTTTCAAATCCAGTTAAAGGGTTTCAGCATAGCAGCACTTGGAACATTGTTTCACAAAATGAATAATGACTTAATAACAATTTGATTATACGAGGTAAATATATTTGAGCAGTCGCGACGTGTTTCGTCCTTGCTGAACGGACTCATCATGAGACAAAGATTTTCCAATACAATCAAGCAAATATCTTCCGTTTATTCTCGAAGTACTAGGCTTCTAACAAGCAAACTGAAATTTTATTTACCCTGTTTCAAAGCACCAAATTGCAAAATAGTTTTAAATACCAAGACGTAAAATCTGAAAGTTTCTGCCGAATCATTTTAAGCACAAAATGTCTTTTGATTCCTGCCAAATTACTTGAAGCAAATTTATTTTAAGAATAAACGAAAAGCATTTTTAAATATGTACTGACCATGGGCAACTACTTTTTTTAAGCTTAATTTCTGCTTGGACCCATTTCATCATGCTAATTTCTATTAAAACGGAATTCGAGTTAACACAGGTAGTTACTCGATTCGATGATCAAAAGGCCCTTTTGCTTTTTCTTGTCTCTTTTTGTGTTACAAATTGAAACAATCCAATTTTTCTCCAAAAATGTTTTATGATATTTACTTCTGTACTGTGTTTTGTTCTTTAAAACGAACAAATAAACTTGAACTTCAACAACAAAGGTCAGTGAAAACAACTATGCCTTTTGTGTCACAAATTTAAGCAATCCAATTTCTCTCCAAAAATATGTTCTGATGTTTACTTCTATACTGTGTTTTGTTCTTTGAGACAAACAAATAAACTTCAACTTAAGTAACAAGGCTCAGCGGAAGTCAGCTATGCCTTCGTTTTTGTTAGTCTCCCTCTTTTTCCAGTAAGCAATCGGTGAAGATACGGGTGTTGACCAGTCGCTTTTTATTTTTGATTTTTGAAGAAAATCTTAATTCCATCATGAATCAAAGCTCCGATTATAGGCATTATCTTAAGATTTTCAGCCAATTTGTGGCACTAAATCCACTCCGCATATTGTGAATATCTTTTTTGTTATAACACCCTCCCAAAAATTGCTGCAAAAAAAGCATTTCATGGTATGACAAGTAAAAACTAAAACTAATTACAATAATAATAATAATACTAAGAGTAATAATAATAATAATTATAATAATAATGTCAAAAGAAGCCGGATTTGCAAAAAAAATGATACAATTTTCTGTAAAGTAACGTAACTATCTTGGATTATAAAGAGTCTCATCTCGAAAACACATAGGAAGCAGTTAGCATTAATGCAGCAGACACATTAAAATCATTATATTGAAGCAAAAAATAAATTATGCATTCAGGTAATGTTGTAAGACTACTCAATAGCGCCATGTAGGAAAGTTTAAGCAGGCAACGGTAAATTTACAAGTAGGGAAAAAATATTTTTTAATCTCGTGTTTTTTCTTTTTTTTTAGGCTGCCTTCTATACCTATAAATACTTCAACTTTTATACATCAACGTCAATTCAGCCTCGCTTAATGAGATTTACTAGATCTAGTAATTTTTATTTTGATCTAGCGATATAAAACGTTTTTTTTTGTTACTATACAAAAACAGGTCATGTCTTTTTAGTTTTTAACTTTAAATTTAGGAGAATGCCGTTTTTTCTTACGCCTTTATATATCTTGCAACAAAAGTTACTCTTGCTTGCGTATGGATTAATTTTTTTGCGCATGCGGAGCTTATTTTAACTCAAAAAGACACCAATAATTTAAGATCATGTTTCATATAATACAGAAACCCAAGACAACTGGAAACATAAATTGGCGTTTCGTAAACTACTTTCAGCATAGTCAAAAGTAATGAATGGCAAAACAACACAAAAGAAACGCATTTAAAGCATCACAAAAAAAATTTACTTTTAACAATGTGAAAAGTAGTTTGACGAAACGTTGAGCTTTTGTATTTTGTGTTTTATATTAAACATATTTTGATGTTCTAAACATTATATGTCAAAATTTAAGAACAAATGAGGCTAAAAATTGGTAAAAATTCAGCAGCACTCAGCCTCAGCCCAAAATTTACCTGCTCTTATAAAATATAAAGTATAATGAGCTTTGTACAATAATTTTTATTTGGGCATTATTTTTATGGTACCTTAAAAGGATGCCATTAAAGTCATTCATTTAACGAACCTGTCCGGATTAATATGAGCAAAAAGCGTACATTCGATGGTTTATACTGTAAAAATGGAAATCAAACATTTTATTGTTCTCGTTGTACTGTGACGTTGACGAAGCGTGTAACGAGTTTGCGGGGCCCATTTCCGCGTCATGGCGCCCGGGCAAAACGGCTTATGCAAAGAAACATCACAGGGACGGCAAGCCGTTGGCAAAACAGTGACCTCTATGGTCGGCTTAAAATTTGAACCTTAGATGTTGCACTCCAGGAAAGAACGCGTTACCGCTCAAACAACTGATCGGTTGCTGTTGCATATTTAGCAACGTGTCACCGAACAGCGTCAGACGGAAACTGTCCGATGGCCCAAACACTTTTTGGGAAATTTTGCATTTTTTTGGTTGAGCAAACGCTTTTTTTAATGCTCTTTAGGTAAAATATTACAAAAGTTATTGACGCGATTGCCAAATATTTTCTAAATTTCCGAAAAAATGTAATGTAGTTGTACACCAGGCATTTCAAACAAAAAATTTCTGAAGTTCTTTTGGTGTTCTAGGCTAACTTTGAGAAATCACTCAGGTGCTGCTCAAAAGACTAACTTTATTGCTGACGTTTCGCTAGTTAGAAACAACTAGCTTCTTCAGAGCACTGCTATCAGTAGTGATGGCAAATCGCCATCAACTTCTGATAGCAAAAAACAGAAAAAAAAGATTTTCTAAAATTTCTAAATTTTTTGCTCAATGCACAACTGCACGTTATAACTTCGGAGAAGTTTAAATTTTGCTTAAAAATACTGAAAAATCATTAAAATTGCGTCGTTTAGAATCAAGTATAGGATTTAGTTTTTTTTTTTAATTTGAAATTCATAGTTTGTAGTTTGTTTGTAAATGCTGAGACTGGCATAGTTCTCAGCTTTTTTTTTAGATTTTGCGTAAAAACAGGCTTGCGTACTTAAAAAATTGTTTTCACAAAAAAAAAGAGTGATTCAAAAGTAAAGTTTACGGAAATGGTGCAAACAAGCCGCGAAAAGTTGGGTTTGCCTGTAATTTCAGCTTTCTACCTTATGCACTACATCTCTTCATTTATGCAGGGTATATTTCATTTTCAACTAGAAAAAAGTCATACGAGCTTTGTTGTTTTCAGCACATAAAATTTTCCAGAAATACGAATAACGCATAGGTGGACACAAGTCCGTTAATCGTTAATAACGAAGCTAACTTTTTCGTGAACTCGTTATTCCGTTAAAAAGTTTTTCATGTTAACGGACTAAATTAACTTCCGTTAAGTTCTGTTAACTTCCGTTAAGGTTCTTATCGTTAATATCTTGCACCATTCATTTATCGTACCGGTACAAACCAGTTTGCACTGGTAGCACTTGTTGCGTATTAGCACGAGTTTTATAGAAGAAACCGAAGAAAGGAGCTCTTTTTTGTGACAAATAATAAGCTGCGGCCTCAGAGGTCTATTAATTATCGTTGTTCGCAACTTCCAAAGATTTTCCAATCGCAGCTTCGTTAGTGCATTTGAACTTATTTCTATCTTGAAATTAGATTAGACTGTAAATTGTAACTTCCAAAACACAAAAAGACCACCATAGCAATAAATATTTTCTTACAATATGCTCAGCAGCGTCAATACGTGTTATAGAAGCGAGTGAATACAAAGAAATGTAAATTACACGCAAAATGTTAACGAATTAACGGACTTTATTAACTTCCGTTAATTAAAGCTGAAAATAACGGATTAACGTTAACGGAGGAGTGAAGTTTGTTAACTGACTAGTGGTTAACGAAGCTAACGTTTTGCATTAAGTTGCCCACCTATGAAATAACGCTATGTTGCAATTAACATTAGTTAGGTAAATTCCAACGTAAAGCAGCAAAAAAACTACGAATCAGGGTTAAGCTAACTATCCGCCTCTGCCCCCCCCCCAAAAAAAATCTTATTATAACGTCTTTAAAGGCAAAATAAAATGAATAATTGAAGTTTGAAAAGTCGTTTTGGTAGCATCGTGCAGTTAATCGAGCGATAACGCGTTTGTCTTTGAAGTGGGAGGTCTTAAGTTCTAATCTCGGGCCGGTAAAATTGGACACAGTGTTGCCAACGGCTCGCCAATGCTGCGTTGTTTCTTGGAAAGAAGCTGCGTCGAATACAAATTAAAATGTGGACATTACACAGTTACTTATAAAACGTTATTATTTCAGTCACAGTAATACTGTATAATCTGCTTTTCACAAAGAATTTCTCAAAGTATTTCTTTTAAAACCAAAGTGATTTGAGATAAAAATTCCTTTTCTTTGCGCTCAATCTAATCACAATAAGATCTTTACCCTGCCCCATTTGGCTACATACCTGCTTAATTGCAAAATATTCGAGGACTACTGTAGATTATTTTACCAAAAAGTTTTAATTTCAAACGAATGAAAAAAAGAAATAATTATTGGCACATTCTTTATATAATTTTTAAAGATTATACAGTATATTAACAAGGTTAGGCTGAGTTTTAGGATTAGTTTTAGTGTAAGGATTAGACCGGCGCGTTACTACAAATTTACAATGATACTTTTGCCGTACTTTGCGGGTGAAGGCCCTATTGAAAATTTCGCACGGAAATAAAAATAAACCTACTGTATAGTTTGGTAATAACAGACATTTGCAAGTAATTAAAAGTAGAGAAAGTGCGGGGTTTGCCAAATATTGGCAGCATGGCTAAAAAGGTAAAGGCGTAGTTTTTATAACGTCTCTGATCGCAAAAATCTGGGTTCAACCTGCATGTTATGGCGTTGCATCCTTGCACAACATGTTGTTGCCTCCTAGGATAGAAAAATTTACAATAATTATCTCAGCTTGGATGCTTTCCCACGTAGTATCTGGGGAGCCACTTATCCCACCTACATTAAAAGAATGAAATCTTTACAGAATCGAGCAATACGAGCGGTCGCCAGATGTCACTACAGAGATCAAGTTAAACTATTTTACAATCAATTTAAGATTTTGCAAATTGACGATCTATTAAAGTACGAAATTGCTAAATTTGTTCATTGTAATATAACCAACAAAACTCCTAATTCGTTTCGCAATTATTTTTGCAAAACTGCTGAATATTAGAGCCGAGTTACGAAACAATCAAGTGATAATTCGAATCTTTATATTCCACGCTACCGAACCAATAAATTGCAAAGGTGCATTAAATATCAGGGAGTAAAGATCTGGAATTCCATACCTCAAAAAATTAGGGTGCTATCTTACAATAGATTTAAAATTCAGTATAAAAATTTTCTGCTAAATCAGTAGCAATTAGTTTTGCTTGCACGTCTCGCAATAACTATTTGGATCTTCCGATTCTTCTTCGGTAGGTTTATGTGGTTTGGTCGATGACATGCTAGTTAAACAATAAAATCTAATAAAGGTACATTTCACCAAAAAATATTCAAATCTCAATATTACTGGCTAAATCCGTAAATTCTCTTGACATTTAGGGTGGTTGCTTGACTTGATGACCGCGAGGTCCCTTCGCAATTTCCCTGTCGCAATTCTAATCAATTTTAATGACTGCCATTGTATTTTTACTGAGCGACTAAATAAAATTTGTCTTGTCTTTCAAACAAGAAGAAAATTTAGTTCACAAGAATTCAAAAAAATCCACTCATCGAAGCATCGGATCACTTAAAATTCCTAAGCAGGAGCGTGTTCATCCAATCATAGTCATTTGAATATAGCAATTTGGAAACGTATTGAGACTAGTGAAACTCAAACATATCATAGATGGGGTCTTGGGGCAATTTAGTAAGCCATATGTGCCGGGACATTGTGGCCATTTTTTCATCATTCAGAGCCATTTGGGGCGGGTCTAAAGGAGCGCGCTCCGATTGCGGTTAACTGGCTCGGTTGAGCAACCTATGAGCTGCTATTGTCTGTTGAGTTATTAGGCTATTCAGTTGACTTTGCATCTTGGTTGCTTGATTAAATGATGTCATTGTTTGGAGCAGTAACTGCGACACATTTGAAAGGACATTTTTAACAATTGAAAGCAAATTGAGAAAATTTAATCGTTCAATCCTTCTTTTACTTACAATTTAAGTCTAAAATACGTTTAAAACTTTGCATGTTGGGATTAAATCTTTTAAGTAATTTGGCCCAGGTGGGGAAGCAAATAAACTTGACTCGGAGAACGAAAGGTCCCTTCGCCGTCTCCCGGCCAAGGTAACTTAGTGAATAAAATGTAATTACAATTAGGACATTGCCTCCTCCAATATTTTATCACTAAACAACAATTGATTCGAAGATTTTTTTTTAATTTTTGTTTTGTCAGGAAAATAACCACTTTTGTAATCCATCAACGAGCAAGGGGGCCAGGCCTCCTCAATTCAAATTTAATAATTTGTTCAATGAGCATTTCCCCTACCAAAGTTCTTGCAAAAAAACTGGCGAGTTGCCGGGTTATACATTTAAATTGATTGGCAAAAATCAACTTGAGAGTGTCGAGGCCCTCTAGTCGTCAATATCATTGTTAATTACTGTTGTACGCGTGTACTTTTATACGCAAAAACTGATAAATGAAGCTGAAACACTAAAGAAAGAATAGACGTTTTTTCGGCTTTTTATTATTGGTAGCAATGCAATTTGGGGGACCTCCAGGCTCCCTTGCCCCCTCCCGTGGCTACGCTAATGCCACAATGGCGCTACCTATCAATTCCAAACACCATAAATTTGCTCTTCAAAAATTGACTTTTCAATGACTCAACCTGACGGGTTACTTTTTTAAAATTAAAAACGATGACGTTGATAATTTTTTGACATTCTTTGGTTAGTTCAGGATTTCTATTTGTATGGAGGTTCTAAAATGAAATGTATTTTGAATAATAATTGCTGATTTCACGGCAGACGAAAAGTACTTTTGAGCGTCACCTCATTAGCTACACGTTGGTCGTTCACTGGATTTGCTGGCAAACTCCCATCTAGTATTTTGTCAGATTTTACTTTCTTTAGCTTTTATTTGATATCGCAAAGCTGTCTTTCTTCCCAAGTTCTAAAAATTGGTAGTTTCTTTCTTTGTGAGGCTGCATGCAGCATAGCGTATGACAATACGCTATTTAATCACTTCCAAATTTATCAAGATGTGAAGGCTGTAACTAAGATATGAAAGTTTTTAAAAAATGGTAGCGAAAGTTTAATATAGAGTATTTTACTTTTGAATGTTGTTAATGTGTTATATAGCCTACATAGGTGGGCAAGTTAATGCAAAACGTTAGCATCGTTTACCACTAGTCCGTTAACAAACTTCACACCTCCGTTAACGTTAACCCATTATTTTCAGCGATAATTAACGGAAGTTAATAAAGTCCGTTAATATTTTGGGTGTAATTTACTTTTTTTTTATTCACTCGCTTCTAGAACACGTTTTGACGTTGTTGAGCTGATTGTAAGGAAATCATAGATGGGCTCAAGTCCGTTAATCGTTAATCCGTTAATAACGAAGCTAACTTTTTCATTAACTCGTTAATCCGTTAAAAAGTTTTTTCATGTTAACGGACTAAATTAACTTTCGTTAAGTGCTGTTAACAGACTAAAGTAACTTCCGTTAAGTTCTCTTAACTTCCGTTAAGGTTTTTATCGTTAATATCTTGCAGCTTCGTTGTGCATTTGAACTTGTTTTTATCTTGAAATTAGATTAGACTGTAAAACGTAACTTTCAAAACACAAAAAGACCACCATAGCAATAAATATTTCCTTACAATCAGCTCAACAGCGTTAGTACGTGTTATAGAAGCGAGTGAATACAAAGAAATGTAAATTACACGCAAAATGTTAACGGATTAACGGACTTTATTAACTTCCGTCAATTAAAGCTGAAAATAACGGATTAACGTTAACGGAGATGTGAAGTTTGTTAACGGACTAGTGGTTAACGAAGCTAACGTTTTGCATTAACTTGCCCATCTATGAAGGAAATATTTATTGCTATGGTGGTCTTTTTGTGCTTTGGAAGTTACATTTTACAGTCTAATCTAATTAGCTTATTATTTGCCACAAAAAAGAGCTCCTTTCTTCGCTTTCTTATATAAAACTCTTGTTTATACGCAACAAGTGTTACCGGTGCAAACCGGTTTGTACCAGTACGATGGATGAACGGTGCAAGCAGGGCCTGCGAGAGGGGGGTTCAGGGGGTACATCGTACCCGGGCCTAGGGGGGCACGGAAGAGTTCAGGTTCCCGCGTTAAGTTTTGGTATCGCACCATAGCACCGTAATCAAACTTGACTACAGCAAAAATATCAGTCAGCTTATTCAGTACTGGTGATTGGTCGCTATTTTTGCTACACAGCCTTTAGGGCATCCAATAGTGGCCGATTCGATTAAAAAAAACAGGAAAATGTATCAAAAGCCATGCACTTGCATCGAAATTTACGTTTTGTAACATTTCTCTGACTTGAGAGCCCTAATTTACGGTATAACACTGTACGAGGGCCCACATTTCCACAGATCCAAACGCATTTCAACCTCCGAGAGCGGAGTCAAAGTTGACATACTATACTACTATCATTAAGTAACTCACTCTATCTGTATGAGTTTAATAGGTATTTGGGTTTGTGAAGTATATGGTTGCAGATGACTTCTTAAAACTTTTATCAGTAAAATATTTGGATTTGCAGTATTAAAGTTATTATAGTGTATAATATTGTGTCAATGTCATCATCCCCCACTTCACATACTTTCTTTCAAGTATATACGTTTTCTGCTTGTCAATTGAAGCAAGTTTGGTGCTGGGATGTTGATCAAATGCTGTATTTTACCCTGGAGAAACATAAAAAGTGCTAAAGCTTCCGAGGCGCAGCCCCGGACCCCGCTGGGGGAGTTCACAGCGCTCCCCAAGGCCGCCTAGCTGGATTTAAATCACTTTTATGTGTAGTTGTGTTTTTCATAGGTCCTAACTGTATGCGAACATCGTTATCCCCTCACTTTTAAATGAAGATCTACACCCAGCGGACAAAAATTGATTTACCGGCATGGGCCCCGATAAGGCTTGGGGGGGCCGGTATCGACCTTCGTACCCCCTGGAAAATTTTCTCTCTGAGGCCCTGGGTGCAAGATATTAATGATAAAAACTTTAGCGGAAGTTAATAGAACTTAACGGAAGTTAATTTAGTCCGTTAACATGAAAAACCTTTTTTAACGGATTGACGAGTTAATGAAAAAGTTAGCTTCGTTATCAATGGACTTGTGCCCACCTATGGCTATATAATGTATGCTTCAAAAATAGTTGCGCTTTAAAGCAAAACTAGTGGTATGCTATGCTTACCAAACTATGTACTTGCATCTATGCATCAAGTGTCAAAATTTAAGGGGTTTTGTTTAACGTTTAGTGCTCTTAGCATGCATTCATTTCTGCTGTGTTGATACTTTGATAAATAAGTCGTTAGAGTCAATATTAATGGTCTTACCAAACAATGCAAAAAAAAACAACTTCATGAAGCCAAATTGGTAGCTCACACCAACAAAACTCTCTTGGTTAGTAAATTTTAGTTAGGAAATGATTTACGAAAGCAGCAGGATTGTCACCTCAAACTCATCTCAGTTGTTCCTAAATAGCTAGATCAAAGTTTAGGTTTGATAAAGCACACTTTAAAAAATTTAAAAGGGCATTCAACCCGATTTTTGAAAAACGGAGAAAAAATCTTAAAAAATACGTTAATCAACATGAACCCATTGCAATTCCTCCAATTCGTCAGGTTAAGAAAGCCTAAGGGGAAAGATTTTATATTTTCCCCTTAGAAACCAAATTTCGGCCATCTTGTTTCAAGCGGGTTGCGCAATAAATCTCTTCTGCGAATTTCTCCTATTTTGAGTCTGCGAGTTAGCGGGCTTCTGGGAGCTAGGTTAGTGCTGAAGGTATCGAGGCTACTAGTTACGCAATACCGGTATACATCATTGGAATTGTTATTTGAATTCTTCTGTTTAAAGAGTGCTTTAAGTTTTGACAACCAAAAGGTTGCAGGGTATCCGGAATCAAGATAGGGCTAGGCTATGTGCAGTAGGCCTATGAGGCAAAGTAGGCCTAGCCCACTTATTGCTCATCTCAAGCTGTTTAGTGTACTGTTTTAACTGCCAATAGCTTACAGGGTATTATGAATCAAGATGGAGCTAAGTTATGCATTCTAAATCTAGTAAGCAAAATAGGCCTAACCTCAGCCCTATTTCAGATTTATTGCTTAGCTCAATCTGTAGTGCACTGTGTACTGGTAGTGTGTAGGTGCTACCGGTACCAATGACATATGTCATTGGTAGTACCGATCAGACATTCAGAGGCAGCTATGAGATAACTTCAGATCTATTCATATCAATGAAGTGATTACATGATATTGGAGGCTGGAACAGAGGACTAGCCTAGATCTAAGATCTAAAACTAAGATTCCAGTTCAGAATTTGTAAGCTTTGCTTAAATAATGAAATTATGGCAGGCAATAGGCCTAGGTAAAGTTATATTCGGCCAAGCCATTTCCAGTTATGGGTTGTACTAAACAGGCATATGGTAGCTCTGTAACTGAAAGACGCTTCCTGGGTCCCTTCACACTCCAGACTCACAGTCCCCAGTCGTCAATTTTAATTTAGATATTAAACTATTTTTGGTTTAAAAAGTTGAAGCAAATATATTAATATTGTAGCAAGTTGAAATATCATATTATTATTATGTTACAACAAGCTGAAATTTGTCAAACACAGAGTATACTTTTGTGGTATACCTACTTTAAACTTTAGTAATCTGTTTTATTGAAACTTTACAGACTATATTTTTGCTAAACAGTACAAGCTATTATTTGTCAAATTTCTTAAGTTTTAATCATAGCATAATGGTTAACTATTGTGCTGTTTATGGATGTACCAGCAAAAGTTTTATTGGTGGTTCTCGAGAAAAATTTTTATCTTTCCACCACATTCCTAATGATCCTGTGGAAGCTAAAAAATGGCTACTTGCAATGAATAATCCAAAATATCCTCCACACTCAAACCTTGCAAGTCTCAAATCTGTTGTGGTTTGTAGTTTGCATTTTGATTTTGAAGATTTTTATGATCTTCCTGATTCTTCTTGTTTCACCAGTCCAAGAAGAAAACTACGAAAAGGTAGGAAATTAACACTTAAATTTCTACTTTTGAATTTTAAAAATGAGTGAATACTGTACCTATTAGTGCATAACTGCATATCTAAATTTGTTTTCAATTATGGTAATTTAGGTTTTGGAAGGCATTAAATTGCCAAAAATTTCTGTCTTTGTCGCGGATAAATATTCCTCATTTTTGCTTTACTCTCTTGAAGCTAAAATTGTTTGGTAAAATTTTTAATCACTGCCTTATTTGAGACTTTTTTTTCTTGGTGAAATTATCAAACTAAGGGGTAAAATTTTGCAATATTTTTAGCAACCAAAAGATAAAGCTGGTTCCTGAAATAATTTGTCGCTAGCATAGTTAATTGCACTAGCTTACAGAAGTATGCTAGCAATTCTAAATCTGAAATAGACGTAGTATGCCAGGGATCACGTCTTTTTAGCACGACTATTTTGGCACCACCTATTTCGTTGCCGGCTCTTTTTAGCTTAGATCGTTTTGTTGCAAATTCGGTCTCTTTGACAGTTCAGTTATCTAGGGTCAGGGTTCGGGTGTGAGGTAGGGTTAGTCAAAAAGCACCGAATTGGCGCCGAAAAAGGTCCGTGCCAAAATGGTTGAGCCGAAAAGTCGTGGACTCATGCTAACCCTAAATCTAATTTAAATCCTAACCTTCTATGCCTATAATTGGAACCACCCCCTTTATTAAGACTTGTGCTATTTCGTAATTAGGTGCTGTTCCGGTAAATAATTTGCTGTTGAGAAGAGGTCAAACGCTTGAAGTGCAAATTCAAGAAGAGGTTGGTTTTAAGAAAAAGTTTTCTGTTTATTCTTACTAGCCTGTTACAGTGCTGGGCTTTTCATTAAAATTTGGGTTATTAAGAAACTTAGTAATCTGTGGCTTTTAGCGCCATTTTACTTTTGTCTACTCACTATTCACTGTTTATGAATGATCAAGTTCATTTAAACAGTAAGAGTAGTAATAACATGGATGTTGTTACAAGGTTTCAAAAACATGCAAATGATTTTCAAAAAAAAACAGCGTTGAATATAACTACTGTAATAATTTAAAGTTTTTATGAATAGATATCAATAATTTTTGCATCATTGGCAGAATTTTGTTTCCGAAATCAACATTGATATGTTTGAAAACATCAGGCCCGTCCGCAGAACAATATAGTTGGGGGGGCATTTCGGGGCAAGATTTTTTATGATTAAAGTTGATGGTTTCGTGGATTAAACTCAATACGCATCGTGGTCTACAGCACTTAGCTAACAGTCAAAAGGAAGAATGCAACAAGAGCAAGGTATAGGCATGCAAATCGAGGTTAATACAGAACACGAATACTGTACACCAACACTGTTTCTAGATATCCCTGCACCAACATTACCAAACAAACCTAAAAATTGCACTCAGTTGCCTATATGTGTAAAATACAGTAATTGCAACTTGACAAAAACACTAAAAGAGCCTACCAAAGCATTCAGTTGCTCATGTTGAAATTGCAAATTAAAATAATTGCAATCTACGGTTCTTTTTTGCAATTTCTCGCAAAACCTCGTCCTTGTCAACACCTCTTGTGTAATCATGCATGAAAGACATTATTACTAGGTTTGCTTTACGCTGATGCGTCATTGACTGTCGAAATGGTGTCAATATTCTCGACAACGTCGAGAATGATGCCTCACAGGTCGCAGTGCTTGCGCCAAATGTAGCTCCACCTACTAGTAGCGTGTAAACTTTTGGAAATACAGTTTTATGAGCGTGCATAAAGGTACAAATGTCACCCAGGCACTTGTGGGTTTCTCTGTTGAAATGTTCTAACAAAAATGGTTTCGCTACTAAACTTTCGTTTTGTAGCGCTTCCATATCATTCGCAGAAAATTGCATTAGGTTAGCTAAAGGCGAAATGCTTTCAAAAGCAAGAAAATTCTCATTTAGTGGCCATAAGCTCAGCATCGACTTCACATACGTTATGTTTCTTTCGCTAAATCGCGTTTGCAGTTCTGCCACACAGATGTCAATAATTTCATACATTATGCCTTTTAACTTTGATTGAGGCGACAAATCACAATGACCAGTGGAGGATTGTGTGACATAAACTTCCAAGAGCCTGGGTGCAACGCAGCGTCGACGTGTCGTTGAATCTTCTAAATCAAGCAGAAATGTTGCATCATTGATGTTCTTAAATGTATTCTCACCGTCCTCCCTCATACGTTTCAACACTTGAATAATGCTTGTCACCAACTGTATCCCAGTCAAAATGTCTGTTTCACGTTCTTGTAATTGCTGATCTGCAGGTTTCAATATGAGCAATATTCGCTGCACTGCATGCAAAATGAACGTAAATTTCTTTTGCCGAATTATTTTCAATAATCCAGCAGCTTCAACACAAGTGTCTGAATCAGGTACCCGTTCATCACACGAGTCCATTAATTCAATCAAATGCTGGTGATTATTTATCACTGCGGTGATTGTTGTCAAGTGGCCGCTCCATCGTTGTTCCAGCAAACGTTTTAACCTTGTTCCTTCATAAAACTGCGATAAAATTGGACGCTGCAGAAATTTATAGAGCGTTTTGCATACATTTAAAGCTTTTCTCACCTCATCATTTTCACCAATGGCATGGATTACCACCAGGTGAAGTTGATGATTTAAACAGTGTATGTACGGGATATCTTTTTCTAATTTTTCTTGTAGTAATTTCTGTACTCCACCATATTTACCAGCCATAACGGACAGTGGCGTAGGGTGAAGATTTTACAGGGTGTTCAGTATTGTTCATTCATCAGCATCAGCTATTTTCAGCCCTTCGTAACAATAAGTAAATAACTCAAATGCACTTAGTTAAGTCAGCTATATTTTTAGTACTCAAAAACTACCACTGTAAAATACGATTGGTGAAATAGAATTCCGATTTATAAAAACAATCGAAAGCTTTTATTTCACCAAAAATGATTTAATTGAAATCTAAATTTTCAATGAAAATTAAACTCGAATCATAATCATTTTAGCTTTACTCCAATGGAGTCTATGCCCAAATGTTTTTGTGCCTTTGTCGTGCTTAAGTATGAATGTATGTTCAAACTGTCTGAACTATACCGCATTCCACGGCATTTTTGCCAAAATTCAATTTGACGCTAGATAGCAGCAAATTGCTCCAGAGAAAAAAATATCCAGCTCAAACTACTACACGGCCAAGACCAGGGACCACGCCTGACCGAATTTTGCGAAACCGAAATTTGCATCAAACTAACAAAAAGTAGCTTGTAAACCAGCGCGAACTCAAAACTGAAGCATAAACTTAAAAGTTATACCCCAATATTGCGATAAATAATAATTCGAATAAACTGAGACATTTCGAAAGTAATTATAGCACTTTTAACCCCAAAATAAAAATTTTTGCGGTCAAAGTTGCTGTATTTTGTATTGTAAAGAGTATAAAATGTTTAGAAAATGGCGTGAAAGCTGCTATTTTATGAAAAACAGCAAACGAGTAATAATGACGTAAATTATCTTGCGATTTTGTTATCTGAATGTAGTAAATAGCAAACATGTTACAAAACGGTTAAAAGCGCATACGAAACGATCCGAATAGCGACTGCTAAAAGCGCGACTTCTTAGGTTAATGTCAGAGTTAGCCTAGTTAGGGTAAGTATAGAATTAAGATTGAAGTTACAGAATTAGCTAATCTAACAAAGTCGCAGTAGTTTAAAGGCGGTGAATCATCCAGCCAAGTCCAATGGTTTTCAATAGCTAAAATTGAACTATAATTTTTGATATGTTTTGTTTTAGTTTTGGGACTGCGGTTGCAAAGATATTCAACAAATACAAAAAGATGTCCCCCCGAAAAAAGTTTTTGGAAACTCTGAGTTTTGTTCTTCCCGCCAAAACCACAGTAGGCCTAATGGTTTAAAGAACTGTGGTAGGCCTAATAGTTTGGAGATAGTTTATTTCTAAATAGTTTATTTCTAAATAGCTTAGGCCTAATAGTTTAATAAGATTACAGTAGGCCTAATAGTTTAGAGAACTGTGGTTTTGGCGGGAAGATCAAAACTCAGAGTTTCCAAAAACTTTTTTCGGGGGAACATCTTTTTGTATTTGTTGAATATCTTTGCAAACGCAGCCCCATAATCAAAACAAAAAATATCAAAAATTGGAGTTTAATTTCAGCTATTGTAAACTACAGGAATTGGCTGGATGATTCACCGCCTTTAAAAGTAGCTGTTTTGACAGTCGCTTTTCGGAATGCGAAGCAATAAAACGAACAACACTGAAAGGTCAATAAAAACACAGTTACGTTGAGGTCAAAAGCAAAAAAGTAACTTTAGTTCTAAAAATAAACATTTTAAAGTCTAAGCAATACATCAGAAAACAATTACAACTTTGATCATCCCCACGTGCAATGGCTAGGATTCTATTCTCTGCCGTAGCAAATTCTGCAAGTGCTTGTAAAAACTAAAAACCTGCGTTAAAGAATTTGCCCTACGTTCTTCTCAAATTTATGTTTGTAGTGTTTTGAACAAAAAAAATCAAAAAAATGCAAAACTCAACACAAGACGCGAGTTGTGTTCAAATAACAGTGCATTTCTCATATTTAATTTTTATTGTGCTATCGCGAAGTTTAGGTTAGTGCTATGACTTCAAAAGGATTCTTAATGCGTGCTCATCTTCAAAATTGTAGCAATTATTAAAACGCAACTTGCATTCTTGAGCTGTACGTTGCAAAAAAGAACAAACAATTCATCTGTAGCACAGTTCAATTCTTCGTTTTTGAGCGATGAACTTTTCAGTAACAGCATCATAAAAAGACTGCTTTTGTTGCAGTTGGAGCAAAGTCTATTTTCAATTGAAAGCAACGACATAACGAATTTATTTAAAAAATTCCGAGGCTGTTGGTGCTTCGCCCTAGGTGTCTCACTTTGCTCAAGTAAAAATTTATACTTTACAGCCGATGCGATTCAAACATTACTATCCCGACTCCCGGGCCCTTGCAAATTCATCCCTAGACTCCAATAAAAAATTGCCCTTTTTTTAAAATTTTCCAATAAACGGTTGGAAAAATTATAGTATTACCCAAACACTATGACAATGTATTTGTACGTTTCGCTTTTGGGGCGCTCCCAACCCGAATTTCTGACTAAGCCTACATGCTTATTGCTCAGACCCTTGCAATGTCAACCTATTACATATTTTGTGTCATATTATGATAGAATTAAACGTTTAATTTTGACATATCTGGAAAAAGCTTTGTCAAAAATTTTCAAGATAAACAATTTAGAGCGAAAATTATATCAAGTATTTGAAGCGTAAGCGATCAAGCTGGAAGCGGAAGCGATTCAAAAATTGCCGCTTCCACATCCCTGATTTAAGTTTTGGTTCGTTAATTTTCGGGTTTGGTGTTTCGTTGATTTGTAATTTGTGCATTTGCATTGATTGCATGTTTGTTTTAATCCAAAAACTCAAGTAACAGATTTCCATTTTGTTTGCACGAATTTATTACAATGTAACAAAAATAAAAAATAATACTGCGAATTTGCGATCAAAATACAGTATTGTGTATTGACGAAAAGCTGGTAAGGGCTTCTCAGCGTTCTTCCAGTCAAACAAGATGATATTTCGGTAAGTTAATTGATTTAGTTAACTTTGTGAGATCAATCAAGGCATAATCTTTTGATTTTTAAGACAATTTTATTTAGATTTTGAATTAATAAATTTTGTACCAACAATAACCTTGCTGCGTGACAGCTGGATTTGCTAAATGTTTTGAGCTGTAAGGGTGTTCAACATGCTAGTGTGAAGTTGTGAACACCTTGGTCGCATCTTTTACATGCGATTCTCAGCGCACTCCTATCTTTTTCATTTTAGTCTCTTTATTTCAACAAAGGTGTTCAAATTCAACATTGAACACCTTCGCGATACGAAAAAGGCAAACAGGCAGTTTACGATAAGTAAAAAGTCACTCAACCGAAACTGCGCAGCGAATCAATTTATTTATTTTAAAAGAGCGAGGAAAATAAAACAGAGACAATGTGCCAAATAAAAATATTAATTAACGTAGAACAAAACCCATATTGGTCAATAATTACATCGATGCTTTGCAGCGAGTGCTGGGTGTTCATTGAACACCTTGAACACCCAGAGAATACGCCCATGATAACGGAGGCCCCGTCGTAACATTGTGAGAATATATGTTTGGCTTCTAATCCGCAATCTTGTAAGCTCTTTAACATAACTTTTAAGATAGAAGCAGCATCGAATTTACTTGTCTTGGGTAAGTCCAACAATATTTCACTAACTTTGCCGTTCTTCACATAATCACAACTGATATGTTCTCGATGTTAGTTTTGTCACGTTTTCCATCGACTTTAATTGTAAACAATGGAATATCAGCTGATTTTACATCATCCACCATGGTTTCCACTATAACACTTTTCAATATCTCGATTAGCTCATTTTGAAACCTTGCACATGTGTAGGATGCGTTTTTAGGAATCGATTTGTAGATAGTGCGTAGCTTTTCATCCTTCTTCAATGTGTATTCAAACAATCTCAAATAAAGGCCTGAAGGTTCATTTTCGTCATCATCATAAAGTGTGTTTAATCCTGATTTTCCATCACCTCGAAAAGCAAGCTCATTTAAACATAGAAACTGGACCACATCAATTATGCTTGCCATATAGTACCGGTTTTTTTCTAAACGAATTTGACTGACTAATTTCGAAACTTCTTCATTTCTGCTTTTTCTTTTTTCATTTTCTTTCCAAGCTGTCATTGCCCATTCATGTTTATTGGAATGAACATGCTTATCAAATCCTTTATTCTTTTCCAGTGCATGCTTCCAGTTGGAATATCCCAATGTTGTAAAATGTGGATCGTACGCATTTCCTCCAAAATTTCGACAACAATAACAAAAAGCAGCTTTTCTGGATATTGAAAACTCGAGCCATTCTCTGTTGAAAAACCAAGTCTTTTTGAAATCACGTGTAATTGACCCAAATTGTTTGGGTGCATATATCCCTAAATTTGGTTGAGCAGGTTTGCTGTCAATCGTTCCAAGATCTTCGGGCTGCTCCGCTACAGAAACACTACATGCAGAGTTGTCAGGTTCAGCAAAAAAAGAACTATCATTCTGTTCAATAGGGGAGCACGATGGTTGTAACTGTCTTGATTCAGTTTCAGCTGACTGCCTTGAAACCGGCATAAAATACCTATCTAAAGACATAGCCTAGCCTACCGACAGAATAAAATATGGAATTATTAGAAAGGATGAGTTGTCAATTCCACAAATGTATGGTTCAGAGCCCACACTTTTGGGTGTTAATGGCTCATGCACTATGGGACAGATCACGCTAAAAACTAGCTACTGTATATACATTACCGTATGATTGTTCGAGACACTCTTTGAACAAAGATTCTTGACTCCTCATTTTCTTATATCTGTTGTAAATGCTTAAAAGCAGCAAACAAATTAATTCTGCATTTAACTCAACTCATATGCCTCTTAGCTTTGCTTTGGCCTAGAACAACTGGTTGACTCGTTGACAAATCAGATTCTCGAGCCAGTGCTAGGATATCGTGATCAGTTAATGACATTTAGATTTACCCTAGTCCCATGCTGATTTCTAGAAAGGATGCTACTTACCCCCAGTAGCAAAACTTCGTTCTAAGCTTCCACAACTCAACACTGAAAAGCAACAATAACGCTGTGCATTTTGCAACAACGCAGCGCTTCACAGCCTTTCTTAAACATTGTAGACCAAGTCACATGAAATCTTTGTCTAGTTAAAAAGAACTAAAGAAACATAATTGCTACTGCATAATATGGCAATTTCCAAACAAAGAGCCGAATTTCGAGCTTCCTATCCACTTGGCACAAGTTTAGAGCAAACTTTATTAAGAAGCAAAGATTTCAATTTTAACACAAAAGAAATGTGACTGTCTGCGCCCACAATGAAGACAGTTAATTAGAGCAATCAAATAACTTTGTCAGTACCTGCACTAAAGTCTTGGATTAAATCCACAATAATTAAACAAAAGATTAAAGGATCACATAGTTTACGAAGCAATTGACCTGAAAAAGTATCCATGGAATGCTCTTTTATTACTTCTTACCAGTAAAGCAATGTCATTAATATTATCGCAATAATTTACGAAAACAATTAATTGCAAAAGGTGAAGTTTGATATTCTTTTCCATCATATTTTTAAATCATAAGCCATTGGAAATTTAAGCCAGAAAAATTTTGGGGGGGCAAACAAAAATTTTGGGGGGGCTTTGCCCCGAATGCCCCCCTTTGGGGACGGACCTGGAAAACATATCAAAATATTTCTCCAATAGGTTGATATTGGGTATCAGCAAACTTTTATTTACCATATAGGTTTTTATGTCAAAAAATCTGGCTATTAAAAAGTTGTTACTTTTTTTTTTTGTGTCAGATGCTGTTTATTACGGTATATATCATTGAGATGATATATTACTATGAGCAAATTCTTATAGTTAAACTGCATACTCCTATTTGCAGCAGTCATCTGCAGATAGTGCATCAAGTATTTCTTCCATTGAACCAACACCTGAGGGCATCGACCACATCTTGCCAGAACTGGCAAACGATCAATCACCGGTAGATAAATGTTTTTTGCGAAATACAAGTCTATTACTTTAATTACAAAGCTTTTTGTTTGTAATTGATTACATGCTTTCTTGCCTAGCATATCTTCCCTTGGTTTATGCACTGGTAACCTTAGGCTAGATAGCATGGGACAATCAAGGAAGTTTTCTTTAAATTGCAATTTCTTTTAAAGTCTTATCGCTTTGATTCAAAACTTTATATTTACAAAATCAAACAGCACTGCAAGCATTGTATATCCTAATTTCAGCTATACCAGGAATTCAAATTTCTGGTAATGATAGTTGAGTATCTTTTTTATCTTCAAATTTGGTTTTACGGTATGGTACTGTCTTTGGTGAAGTGATGACTGGTGATATCATGGTACTCTTCCAGATAAGGTCATACATACTTCTGAGTCCACAACAACTGACTGCGAGCCAAATGATGCCTATTAGCTGAGAAGAGCGATCATAAGCATATTTTACTATCCCCATAGCCATCTTGCCTAAACCCTCACTTTGTGACGAAATCAGTGATCAAATCACTGTGACGAAACCGTTTGTTCATGGTCAGTTTGTCCGTGGTCAGTTTGTCAACAGTCAGTTTGTCTCGGTCAGTTGACCTGGCTTGCATTGTTCTCTAGTGTGGTATCCACGAATGACTTCTACAACTTTTAAACTTGGACAGACAGTAATATCCTATCTAAAAGTAAGCTTTTGTCATTTTGCGATTTCTTTTCAGATGCTAGCAGATTCTTCAGTCTACACCGCTAACGAACCAATGTTAGCTGAGATTTTGTTTGACAAGGTGAGCTTTACTGGTACATCGCATCTTTTCATTTATTTCCTTTTTGTGGCAAATACTGCTAGCAGGACGCTAACACGACGTAAAAAAACTCACGCACTCCAAAGGTTGACTGGTTCCAGAGATAAGTTTTTTATTGACTTTTTGCTTTCAAAAGTTATTTTATTTTTGGAATGGAAGGAGTACATGTGATAACGTACCAGCAAAGTTCAAAATGTTGCTACCAACAACTCACTGTATTGTAAGTGACCGAACGCAGAATTACGTGTATGTTTTTTTGTTTAAGTTTGTATTTTATACATTTCAGCAATCATCTGCTGGCACTGGAAGTTCTTGCAGTACTGGTGGTACCAGTGTATCATCTATCTCGCAACCACTACCTGAACCATTTGACCAATCTTTTCATCTGGAGTCCTCATTCATCGCTAGTGAGGTATCATCTGCTCCTCACATTCCGGAAACGCTATCACATTCAAAAATGTTTTTAGTGGCCGAAAAAAGCATGAGGATGTTGTTTAGACGATGCCAGGTATAAATTTGTCGATTTTGTAATGTTAATCTTTCTGTCTGCTATTACACAAACTAGCATGTAACTTTTAAACAGGGTAAAGGTTTACTTAAAATGGAAACCGGCGCAGGACCCGAAGCGTACAATATTTTAGATGCATATAAATTAAAATGATAGTAGAATTTGCTTTCGTGCGCTTGAAAATATTTATGTGAGATATTTCAGCATATTAAAAGGAATTTTTTTCAGATTTGCGGTGATAAGATGAAATCGATTGATCAACAACTTAAAGGTTGTCAGCTGCGTCTACAAAGTAAATGCTTCAGTGGGCACACTTCGCTTTGGCAGTCGTCAGCAGACATTGGGCAAATGGCGGAAGTGAATTTGTTGTGCTCCGCTGCTATTTTATTCAGCGGATCAACGTTTACCGAGATCTCTGGATTTTTTCGGGCACTCGAATGCCAATTCATCTCGCATTCGACGTATTACAAAAATCAAGCTCACTATCTCATTCCTGCCATTTCCAAATTCTACGAAGAAGAGCAGGATCGAATTATGGCTGAGCTGGCAGAGCAAAACAGTTCAGTTACGGTGATGGGAGATGGGCGGTACGTGATATAGGCCAAATAAATCGTCGTTGAAGCAAACACTTTAGGAATGTTTTTGGTTTTGATTCAATTTTGTTTTTTGTATGCGGTAATGTAATTTTTAACTGCAGTCTAACAATGCAGGCTCGAATTTCTTTGTTACTCCAGTATGCATAATAATATATATTCATCATTCAATTGTTATTCTAGTATGCTAGATTTCTACAAAAAATAGAGTATTGAAAGTTATCTCCGCTGGCTTAACAGAATGAAGATGCTGCTTCAATTTATTTCTTATCTTACATACGTAGTTTAGGCTTTAGGTATGCAATTTCGCCATATAAGTCCTTACTAACTTAGGTGCGACACCCCGGGTCATTCGGCTAAATATATGACCTACAGCGTCATGGAAGAGAACTCGTGCAAAATCATCGACATGGAAACTCGGCAAGTCACACAATCGACCAGCAGTGTAGCCATGGAAAAGGACGCTTTTCGTATTTGTTTAAACCGGCTGATCGAAAAGGGGGTAAATGTTGCCGTGGTCGTGACCGATAGATCTCCCTCTATCAGGAAGATTATGGCAACAGAATTCGGCCACATCCATCACCAGTTCGATATCTGGCATGTCTGTGAAAGTATGTATATGATTGACCTTTTTTTACGATCTTTACTGAATAGTATAAAAAGCAATCCATTTAGAAAAAAATACAACTAAAGAATAATTTCAGTTATTGCTTGATTGCGTTGTGTTTTTTTGCAGATGTTTAATTTCTCGTTACTTGTACAGCGTGAGATTTATTTTGGGAAAAGAAGAGCAAATTGATTTTAATTAAGTTCAGTAGCGTTTAATTTTCGTTTTAATCTGTTCAGGTTTGAAGAAAAAGTTGCACCGCAGTGGGAAAAAAAAAGGAAACGATGTTCTGTTACGGTGGTCTCGTAGCATTAATAATCATTTGTGGTGGTGTTGCCAGGAATGTGGAGGAGATGAACAGGTATAGAACCTTTGACGATGCACTCAATTACGTACTCTTTAATGATATATTTCATTTGTTTATCTTGGTCCTCTTGCCGCGAATTGCGCTTACTTAAATTTGTTGTCATCATTTTTTCCAACATAATACGAATTGCTTTATTAAGTTAGTAAAAATTGTAAAGATAATGGGCGATCCTCCGCAACCATTTTGATTCGATTTAGAATGAATAGGCATTGAGAAAAATTGCCAAATTTACTGCTGACTGGATTTCAAGATAACAAAAGTGATGCACGATATCGAATAGTTCTTGTTTTGGGGTTGCTTTTCAATTTACTATTACACGACGATGACATTGCATTAAAATATCTTGTGCACCTTGGTTTAGGTATTACGGCAGAGATGGTTATCTATCCTCTACCATATTCGTAACATCCACGAGTGGGTGTGCGAGGATGGGTCAACTGCTAGATGCCTACATGAACCCCTTAGTCAAGACCAAATAGACGGGACAGAATGGATGCAAGAAGATTCGGATGCATTCAGAGCGCTGCGTAGCATGGTGACGAACCATTTGCTTTTACGTGACATGAAGCAAATGACGATGTTCAAGCACACTGGTAAGTAATAAGCTTAATTTCGACATACTAGTATTTGCAATAACTATCCCCAATTGTTGAATCTTCTTTGGATATTCAACTAATTTCACCAAAAAATATTAGTCCAGAGATTGATTACAGTGCTCCAATGTATTTTAGAATGTAAAAAATGCAGCAACGAATGAAATTCTTAGTCTAGAAGTAAATCTTAGTTACGACAGATTACAAGAAAAAGATAGAAGCTTTAGGATTTGGAGAGAAAACATGGGTTAAGTAATCTAATTCCCTTTTCCAGTAACTCACTCGGCGTTTATCACTGAGGTGACTTTCAAACAGAACTATAAGTCAAATCAATTCGTATAATTGTTAATAATCGTCGATCAGAACTTTGCTGTGATAATGCCTTACTGAGTTTCTTTATTTGGTGAGTGGTTAGCGCAATTGCTCTAGTGAGAATTTATAAAAGCGTCAAGTTAATTTCTCCAGCTCAAAGGATTGTAGATGCGATGATGAATAATTGAATAATGAACGCTGAACAGTATACACTAGACACGTTTGTCACCAATAAACTTTTCGTAAGAAGTTGTGCTAACTTGCAAGCGCTTAGCTCTCGCGCAATGCTGCAGAGAAGGCCTCTAGGAACTCGACACGTTCAACAAAACAGTGAGTGGAAAGAAGAATATTATTGATTTGATGCAAATTCACTGTGGATTGTAGGAAATTTGGAAGTGTTCCATAATTTGATCTTGAAATTTGCACCAAAGCGGTTACACTTCGTCAACGATACGATGATTGCTAGGGTACGCTTAGCAATTTTGGATCACAATGAGAATACTGGTCGAGCGAAAGCTTTTTCAAAAGAAGGTAGGTTTGGGCATGGTAAAACGAAAGTACAGTTATGTGTCTTAAGTTTGACTTTTTTAAAAAACCAAAAGGCGATCTAGTTTCTGTTTTCAGCAAGCTCGTGAAGAACTATTTGTTGGCACTTTTTCTGGTTTTAGAATTAAACTTGGAAGCTTTTAAT
Organism: Trididemnum nubilum; assembly: GCA_963965965.1. Lineage (NCBI taxonomy): Eukaryota > Metazoa > Chordata > Ascidiacea > Aplousobranchia > Didemnidae > Trididemnum > Trididemnum nubilum. The sequence continues at coordinate 29,613,765 of OZ014472.1, read as the reverse complement.
AAAAGTTCGTTTTTTATGTGCTTGATTTTTAGAATAGACAAATTCAAACAAGTGCGTTGCCAGAAATTTGCTATGTGGGAGACTACGGGATGAGCCTCCAATGCTAAAAAATGATGTAATTTTTTTTGCAAAAAGAATTGGCTTATTTTGACAAAAATTAATGCTTATAAAAGGTGGCATCAAAATTAGCAGTGCAAAAACAAGATTAAACTGGTTGCATAAATGGGCTATGTGGAAGTTGAGTAATGGTAAAATTTTAGTTCTCTTATGCACAAACTGGTAAATCATGAAATCCTATAGTTCAAAAAAACTTTAACGAGGAGTAATCTACTTGGTGTTTATTTTAAAGAGAAGGATAATTGGGAGGCAATGGAACGAGATTAGTGAGAAGTGATTGGTGTAATTAACATAGGTGGTCACAAACCCGGTAATTGTTAATCCGTTAACAACGAAGCTAACTTTTTCGTTTACTCGTTAAATTTTTTTTTATGTTAACGTACTAAATTAACTTCCGCTAAGGTATGTTAACTTCCGTTTAGGATTTTAGCGTTAATTTCTTGCACCATTCATTCATCGTAACTGTACAAAGCAGTTTGCACTAGTTACACTTGTTGCGTATTAGCACGAGTTAAAAACAAAAAAGACGAAGAAGAGAGCTCTTTTTTGGAAGTAAATAATTAGCTGCAGCCCTGAAGGTCTATTAATTATCGCTGTTCGCAATTTCCAAAGATTTTCCGATCACAGCTTTGTTAGAGCATATGAACTCATTTTTATCTTGAAATGATATTAGACTGTAAAATGTAACTTCGAAGACACAGAAAGACCACCATGGCAATAAATTTCTTTACAATCAGCTAAACAGTGTCGTTACGTGTTCTAGAAGTGAGTGAATGAAAAGAAATGTAAATTACACGCAAAATATTAACGAATTAAGGGACTTCAATAACTTTCGTTAATTAAAGCTGAAAATAACGAATTAGCTAAACGCATGAAGTTTGTTAACGAACTAGTGGTTTACGAAGCTAGCGTTTTGCATTTAACTTGTCCAAGTATGGTAATTAACTACAGTAGTACTGAATATCCCCCCATTCCGGAGTTGTGTATTTTTGGGTAAAACCTATGTTCGCGTTTTTCAATAAGCGATCAAATGTGATTGTTTATTTTTGACGAATTGCAGTCCCCGTCGTAAATGTTTCAAAACGTGCTTTAAACGATTTTTGAGTCTTTTCCAGTGCAAAAGTCTGTCTCAAAAGAGCTAAAATCGCGGAATTTTTTGATCTGCATTTTTGTCAAAGGTCAGTGGGGAGGGAGTTTTGCCCCCTCTGTATGTGCTACTAAATTAAAAACTATAGAGAACGACGCGTCGATCAACGTCACATCGAAATATCTTGCGTTTTTAATTTATTTGCTAATTATATCGCGGTTTCACTAACTTTCTGCTATCTGTTTAGGAAACCTGAGATTTAAGAGAGTGTATTCAAAATCTGCGAAAGAGTGGGTCGTAAAACACATTTATGAAAGGAAGACTTGTAATTACATTTCTAAACTGATTGATCTTGCTTTGACCGCACGACGCGATGGTCTTACCCTACAAGGTTCTGAAGAACCAAGATCTGCATTGCCGGTATCCATTGCACCTACACCTGCGCCACCTCTTGAAGAATTGCTTGCAAAACGAAGACGAATGGCCCGATGATTGTATTTCTTTTCTGTCGATTTTATTTGAGTTCATTGTTTTTTCTTGCAATATGATTTGGTTTCTTCCTGCATTTTCAAATACAAAGTCCTTTTCGTGTGCAGATATGTACAAAACATGCATTGTTCCTAACACAACATGAGTCGAACTTCAATTAAATTTATTACGATAATAATAATAATAACAGAAATTTGTATAGCGCCCTTTCCTGAAGTGAATCAGATCAAAGGCGCTTTACAGAAAATCGAAAAGCAATTTACACACGCAGCACGGTAAAACTATCAATATATTCAGAGTGATTTTTTTTTTTGCATACTATCTCCCTAAGCAAATCGAATAGCTATTAATCCTCACCCTGGAAACCGAAAAAGAAACAAAAAAGATAACAGGAAACACAACAAGAAAACAAGCAAGGGAGTATTGATCAAAATACATTGACTTTAGGCAGACCTTAAGGCACAAATTAAAAAACGTAGGAAAAACTAAATCACTATGTTGCAGGTCAACTGGCCTAGTCAATATTAAAGTATAGTAGTGCTATTAACATTAAATAGGTAGTTGAGTCAGTTTTTGGAGATATAGCACATTAAGTACACAGTCTAAAGAGGATAATGGAACACCATAAAATGAATATCGAAATACTAATACTGAGCAAAGCAAAATATTTAAGTACATCTAAGCTTCAACAAACACTTGGGTAAAAAAATAAGTTTTCAGCAAAGTTTTAAACTGAGTTAAGGATTCAGCATTTTTTACATAGATAGGTAAATCGTTCCATAACCGAGGGCCACTTACACTAAATCTACGATCACCAAATTTTGAAGAGGAGCGAGGTACAGCCAAAAGATTTGTATCTCGAGAACGTAAGGCTCGAGTAGGTACATGTCTAGATATTAAATCAACTAGATATAAAGGTGATTGACCATTCAAAATTTTAAAAGCATCAGAATTTTGAACTTGATTCGATGTTGGACAGGCAACCAATGCAGTTTCATTAAAACAGGAGTTATGTGAGCAGATTTACGGATACACAAAACCAATCTAGCAGCAGTATTTTGCACTCTTTGCAATTGGTTCAATAAACAATCAGGTAAACCGTGATAAAGAGAATTACAATAGTCCAGATGAGAAATAATCAAGTTATTAACCAACATTTTGCAACTATCTTCATCGAGATACTTTCTGATCTTACCAATATTACGAATATTGAAAAAACATTTTTTAATAATACTTTTGATCTGGCCTTCCATGGATAGATTGCTGTACAGCGAAAAGACAATTGCAGTCATCTGAGTCTGCCGTCATAATTCAATATTGCAGCAAAGGTACCATTTGTAGTATAACCAAACGAAATTAGCGTTGTTGTTGTGAAAGAAGCCAAAGATTCATGAACCACAACACCGCAGTTTGCATTGGCGACCCACCCCTTTTCTGAGTCTCGATAGAGTTTTTGGTCAAAAATCGTAATGTATTAATTATGCTTTGCTAATTTGTAAAGTAAACGGATGACTATCCCTTTCGAAAAGCAACGGTGCTTGAAAAAATGCAAACTTTACAGTTGCGTTTACACTGGACACGAAGCGAAGGTCGGCAACTTACGCCAGTGGTCGCTTACATAACTTAAAACAGGCCATCCACTCATGAACAATTTTGTCGAATTGAAGTTAAGCAACCAGTCGCGAAGTTTGCAACCTTTTGCAGTTGTCGATGACGTTTAACTTTGGTTGCTTAACATCGCTTTGAGTCGCTTCACATCCAGTGTAAACGCACCTCAACCGACAATTACAAAGCATTTGATAAATGCGTTTCTGCTCTTTCTATACGGTTTTGCAATGTTATTGTGAAAACGTAGGCTACAAAAATTAAAAGTAAAGCAGTGACAATACTGTAATTTGTAATTTCACGAGCAATAAAATAATACAAGTAAAAAACTGCTAAATCTCCATTTTTTGTAGGTTTATCTCCAAGTCGAAAAACGAAAATCCAGCACCAAAATGAGATAAAATTTAAGCAGCATATGTCGACTCAGGCTGAGTAGGCCTTCTACTTGATTAGCGTAAATTGGCAAACCTAACAAAGTCGCCTAAGCTTTTACGCCAACTGGGTACAAATGGAAAAAAAACGAATCAAAGGTCGGCAACTTACGCGAGAGGTCGCTAACGTCACTTACTCAAAATAAGCCAACCACTCATCAATTTAGTTGGTCAAGCGGCAACAAGTTCGTCTTTGGAGCGGGAGGTCTGAGGTTCAAATCTCGGGCCGGTCAAATCGAACACAGTGTTGCCAACGGCTCGCCACCGCTGCGACATTTCTTCAAAAAGAGCTGTGTAGGCGTGTTGCCCGGGCACAATGACGCGGAGATGGGCCCCGCGAACTCCTTACATGCTTTGGCGTATTACAACGAGTATAATAAAAGAAAAAAACGACCATGCGCGCAGTTTGCAACGATGATGATAATGATAAATGTTTTTTTGCGTTCAAACCTACAAGCGAGAAAAAGAAAAACAGTATTGCAATAACTAATAGTATCACAGTTACATACTCCCGGGGTGTTAAGCAGCATGGGAGGGTTGCGAATGGTCTTCAAGTCAAGCAGCCACCCAGAGGGGACGAAAATATAACATTTTCAACCACCATATCAAGCTGCTGTTGACATCAGTTTCGTTAAACTTGTTACCAGTTACATATATACGGCAAAACCTCAAACCAACTGTCGCACTAAAATTGCAAAAAAATCAATTTTTTTTCTCAATTTTGACAGAAAAAATAATAGTTACAGTATTAGCTAAAGAAACCTCGCATATGGCGATGGAAATGAAACACAAATATTTTAAAACTACAGACTACAGTACAATATTGCGCTTTCAAATGATAAAAACTTTGGGCGCGCAGCGCAATCAATCCGAACCGCGTTTGAAGGCTTTAGTTCATAAACTAACTTCAGCATTGGCTGGGGTACATTTTCCACATCGGCAGCCTCCTACATTATATATCTTCAACAGTTGAGATGTTAAATTCAGCGTAAGATCCATCGTCACTTGGAAATGTTTCCCGGACAACAGACACAACACACGATGGAAGGGTCATTCGCTTGTTGCTTCCTAATACTTCGTCTTTTAAAACCCATTCCAAAATATGCCGATACGCTACAAAATAACTGATGTCACTTTTTATCCGTAAGCATCAAGTAGCTGCAGATCATAGTTTAAAAGATCAATGAATACTTTTGAACCATTACGGTAAATTGTAACTGGCTCCCATATAACTGTAAATGCAAAAAATTTTTCAACTATCATTTAATAATAATACTGCACCAGTACTTCCTGTTATAAGTCGAACTCATAAGGACTGAACTGTATTGCCATAAAGGATTACGTTTACGCTTCACGAAAGTTAAACGGAGAAGCATCCAACCAATTTCGATAGTTTACAATAGCCAAAATCAAAAGATAATTTTTGAAATGTTTTGTTTTGATTTTGGTGCTACGGTTGCAAAGATATTCAACAAACACAAAAAGACACCCCCCTATAAAGATTTTGGAAACCCTGAATCTGTCCTCTCAGCCTGAACTTCCATAAAAAAACAAAAATTAAGTTACATTTCTCTTCCAATAACATAACTTGACTTATCCAATTTCGGTAAACCATCCCTTTTTCTGGAAATTCAGATTGAGAGAACAAACTCAGGGTTTCCAAAGACTCTGGGGAAATCTTTCTAGCTGCAGCTCCAAAATGAGAAAACTTCCAAAATTACATTTAAATTTTAACTATTGTAAACTACTGGAATTGGCTGGATGCTTCACCCCTTTTAATCAGTTACTGCATGTTAAGAAGTATTAATCAGCATATTAACTATGAATATATTAATGTTAACAAACAATAAACATATTATTAAGACTTTCAATCAAAATCATGCAGGTAGTACAAAAAATGTAAAAACTAAACTATTGAATTTCGCAACTTCTCTGTTCCATCTTAAACAAATGCTAATTCATTTCTACTTTATGCTGTTACTGGGCAATGAAATAAATTTGCATTGTTTTGATTAAGCATAAAAATTATTCGACTGAAATGCCGAAATTTGCAAAGAACTTACTTATTTGACAATGTTCCATCTGGACCAACTCCTTTGCTTATCTTCTTCCAGTTTTTCCGGTTATTTTTAAAGAATGTACGAAGAACTGAAGGATTCATATGGGCTTTAAAAAATCATTCAATGAGGTAATACATCCTTCCACCTCATAATCATTCAAAATTGTTTCGGTGTGGTTGACCTCATGGCAACACAAGCACTCGAATGCATAAGGCATTAACTTGCAGTTTTGGCATTGACACCAGTCAGTGCTTTCCAAGCGATTTTCATGTTGCACGATTTGCTCTGATTGCACGGATTTTTGATGATCTTCCTGAAACAAATCATACCAAATAAGAAAAATTTGAAGTTCTGCTGATGTTATAGGCTAGTTCAGAGAAATCACTCAGGTACTACTCAAAAGACTGACTTTATTTGTAAACGTTTCACTAGTTAGGATCAACTACAAAAGCATGTTGTACTCAAACAAAAGCAAACCCCAACAGCATGATTTTGTTCTAGACATCGATGGTAAAAAATTGTTTTCAGAAACATCAGCCATTTACTTGGGGATAAGTCTTGACAAAACTTTGAACAGGGCTGAGCATTTGCAACAAGTCTCCAAAAAGCTACGAATAGCCGGAGGAATCATGTATACACTGCAACACTATTTGACTCCAAAACTTTTAAGGTGGAGGCTGCTGTTACGTGATGTAAAAATAAGAAAATTGCTATCCTAGCCCTAACCCCAACCCTAAACCTAACCCAAACTCTAACCCTAACGTTAATCCTAACCCAAACTCAAAATCTAAGCCAAACCCTTAACGTTAATTTAAAAAATAAAGAGTACATGAGCAAACAAGTGCTTACTTTTTCCTTCCTTATTCTCTTTAGGGGAGTTACTTAACGTAACACTAGCCATTTCCATCTTTTAAAGCAAGTTTATTACAGTATTGCTACCCCATTTACAATACACTATTACTAGCTGGAGAAACACACCAGCAACTTATATCAATAAAGCTCAAGTACAGCAAAATCGACTTATTCGTATTTTGTCAAAAACCTATAAACAAAAAGTCAAACTCTCTTTCTTGTATAGCAAGTGGAATAAATCAAAAATTGAGGGTATATACGATCTTGAAACACTGAAATTTATGTGTAAATTTAAAACTAAAATGCTGCCAACACCTTTTCGAAACTATTTTATACCCAGCATCAAACTTTTATAACTCCGAAATGAGAAACTCAAAAAAAGGAATCAATTATTTATCCAAAGTCAACAAAAAACTTACTCAAAGATCAATCAAAATATGTGGAACCAAATTGTGGAACAAACTCTTAACTCGATTACTGAATTATACCAACAAAGGATTAAGCGCATTCTCAAAAAAAAATTAAAATTGCATTACTTGAAACATTTGAAGATAAATAATCCTGCTTCACATATCTGCTTTATTACTTCAATTTTTTGATAACTATGCCAAAAAAATGCATTTGTTTAAATTTACAGTACCGGTACTGTTAGTGTACTGCAAGACATAATGTTCAGTTGTATGCTTTTTTGTAGGAATGCACGTTATCTGGAATTGTGTTAAATTGAAATTAACTGTGTTGTGTTAGTGTAATTACGAGAGACTGCAGACTCGATGACCTCGCCAGTCTTTTCAGAATGGCATTTTTGGTCTTTCACAGCCTTTCATAAGAAAATTGCTTCAAGAATTTGCAATTTATGAGTAATTGCTAACTTAGGAAAAAATCTGTCAAAAAAAAAAGTAAAGCTAGCTTCATCAGAGCATTGCTATAAGTAGGCTAGTGATAGCACATCGCCAAATCAGCACTTTGCCAGCATTTAATGGAAAATGATCATCTCATTAATTGGTCTGAAGTCAAAATTTTGAAAGTGGAACATGATTACTCACAGCATTTTTTAACTGAAAGTTGGTATATCAAAGAAAAGCTTCAAGTGCTCGACCAAAACGATCGATTAGCATTTCCTGCTGTTTAAAGAAAGTTGCCAAGTTTCCGGTGTTAAAATTTCTGGTTTGATCTTTTTCAATGTTAGTTTAATCGTATTTTGCTGCGATGCCAACTCCAAAAAAATTATTTTTTTTCGAAGAGCTTTCATTGGTTTTTGTACACATCTTTAAACAGTATTTATCTGTATGATGATGCCTATTTTAACGATGAACTTTTTTGAGTCTTGCTTTGACTTTTTTTGCTAATTATTCTACCACAGCAATGTGTGGGATTGTTTTTCTGTTATTCTGCAATCAGTAGATGATGGCATAGTGCTTTCACTTCGGATAGTAATGCTGTGATAAAGCTAGTTGATTCTAACTGGTGAAATGTTAGCAAATAAAGTTAGTCTTTTTTGTAGTACCAAAGTTATTTCTTAAAGCTAGCCTATAACACTAGCAGAACTTCAGAAATTTCTTATTTGAAAGGCAGAGGCTGCTGTTACGTTATGTAAGAATAAGAAAATTGCTATTCTAGCCCTAACCCCAACCCTAAACCTAACCCAAACTCTAACCCTAAGTTTAATCCTAACCCAAACTCAAAATCTAACCCAAACCCTAACAATAATTTAAAATACCAAAGAGTAAATGAGCACTTACTCTTTGCTCTCTTATTCTCTTTAGGGGCGTTACGTAACGTACCGGTAATACTAGCCACTTCCTATTTGAAATGCCTAGTGTACATCTACATTACATTATTTTCAGAAATCATATCAAATTTGGTAAAATGTTTACAGCTGTCACGCAACGTACTTCTATTTTCACGTATACTCTTGAAGCTTTACAATGTTGACAATGTTAAACAAAAAACTTGTAAATTAATCATTACAATTCTGCCCTATTGGTACCACAGATCACAAATCTTTTCATATGGGATATTGTGAATGAAAATTCTATACATGAAGCAAATACTGATATATCCATGCCTCTGCACACAGCACACTGCACTATGCAACATGCACACTGCTATGTCCTGTTGAAAACCCAATACTGGAGAATTTATTCGGCTCTTTGCTGCTTTGCAATGCAATGTGTCTCGCATGTCTGGTTAAATATGTCTGACGCTTGTGTTGCATCACAATTTATCTCCAAATCAGAAATATACGGTACACTCCGTCATATACTGGTGAACTTAGCTAAATAAGTTTAAACTTACAGTGTACGTTTTCAAAAACTTTTTTTTAAATTTCTTCTTTTGATAGTTGAGGTTCAAATTGAAAAGAAGCACTACGATTGAATGCAACTGAAGCCATCAAGAAATCAAAGTCACTTGAGCAACTTGAAGCACTGCTATCACAACTACTATCAGATTCATAACTAGCCATAGTCATCCACCAATTTATCTAGGTATTGCAAAAAATACACCTAAAAGCTGCAAATATTCAATTGCTAGTAATCTCTTCATAAAATAATATTATTGCCGTGGTTTTGCCACCCAAAGTGATTTTGTGACAGATGATATTCTGCTTAGATATAGGCCTATTGTGCCAGTACAATGTCAAAGATAATAGAGTACGCTAGTAAAATTTGGGCCAGAATCTAAAAAAAAATAAAATAAAATTTTTATCGAAATACCAATTGTTTCTAGAGTGCTTTGACTTATAGCACCCATTATGGTAGACTACCAATGTACTTCAAGTTGTAATGCATTTGAACTGAAATACAAACACTGATAAGGTCTGGTCTTTAGATCTGAGATACCGTATGTACGTACCGGTAGCCTACCTGAATCGATCAAATTGTGCAGGTTATATAGGCCTATGCAATATTGAATAGCTTGGGAGTGGTTGCTTATTGCTTACACAGCGCCTCGCCACTGCTGCTAGCCTGCTACATTTCCTTAGCTACAGTGCTTAGGTTAAGCCTAGGCTATTGAAACTGATCAAGCTGGCTGTGATTGGCACAGGCATCTGTGAACAATAGCATAGTCTATAGTACTTAGGGAGGGGCTTAACAACTTATGGCTGATTGTTTTGATCTAAGCCAATCATCTCAGTTACACCGCAACATGAGAAACTTTTTGTAGTTGTAACGAACTTTAAGACTTGGTAGCCTATCGTGCGTACCTAGCTATTTCGTAGATTTTCTCTTTTTGGCTTTACAATTGCAATCTTCAATGCAAAGCAGTTTAATGTTTTCTGTTTCAATTACTTTAGTCTCCAACAGCAAGTACTTAAAAGCAAATCCAAAACCAAAATCCTAAAGTAGCAATTTCTAATGCAGAATAAGGTTTGCTGCAGCCCAACCACGCACCCAAGAAACTGCCGACTCGCCACTACAATCAGATGTGATCAGTCATTTGGAACGGTTTTGACGCACTTTCTTTCAAATTCGGAAACGTTCGTAAAGCGTTTCTCCCTTTTCTAAGTGGAAAAATAATTGGAAATATCTCATAATTTCTTGATCAAAGTGACCCAAAAATGGCGCAAAAAAATTCTAAAAAATTGCCAAATTTGTTTCAGCACTGTTTTACTGAACAATTTTTGAAATAAAAACGTCCTGAATGCCCTTTTAACATTTTGATACAAAATAAATTTTTAAGTTTTGAAAAGTGGCCCTAACTTGCTTTCAAGAATAATGATTTTTTAGCTGATGCTAGTTAGAAATTTTAATGTCTAAAATATTCTAGTCGCTGTGCTGATAAGCTAAAAATGGGTAAAACTCAGGAGCCCATAAATTTTCTCAAAATAATTTCAAAACGTTATGCATAGCGTAAAAATAGTCCTAGACATGAGATTCAAAATGTTCTGTATTTACACTTGCTGGGTATAACCTCAAGTTGAAGCAACTTTAGGTGCCTAGTACCTAAAACTGAATTCGAAAACTCGACAAGCTAACATCTTTTTGAAAAATCAGCCAATAACATGCATATTGGAATGACAGAAATAGTGTCGTATTATATATCTACATTGCTTAAGACTAGATTGAGGCCATATTTTTTGATAATATGTTATTTGAATATGATTTAATTAATAATGCCCCGTTGGGGTAAAATCGGTTTTATGCATAGGTGGGCACAAGTCCGTTAATAACGAAGCTAACTTTTTCATTAACTCGTTAATCCGTTAAAAAGTTTTTTCATGTTAACGGACTAAATTAACTTCCGTTAAGTTCTGTTAACTTCAGTTAAGGTTTTCAGGAGATACTGCAGTTTAGTTACCGGTACAAAAAATAAACTATGTTTAAGCCTATAGCCCTAGCAGTATTGCGCTCAGGGCTAAGGCTGGCTGATCTTAAATTTTCATGATTTTTCGATCTCGTTCTTTCTATCTACTTTTTTTAAGAGTCATTTTTAAGACATAGAACTAGGATGCCGGTTATTGATTGATGAATGTTAGTATTAGATTAGGAAATTTATTGATAAATGTATGCATTAAGCTTGGAAAATTGATTGATAATATTACATTAGAGTAGGAAAACTGATTAATATTACCATTATTAGCCTAGGAAAATTGAGTGATAAGTATTGGCATTAAGCTAGGCCAGGAAAATTGATTGATAAATATTGGTATTAGGCTAAGAAAATGGATGGATAAATGTTACTGCAGCATTACGCTAGGTTAGGAAAATTGATGCTATAGGTTAGCATTAAACTAGGAAATTTGATTGATAAATGTTAAGTTTTAGGCTAGAAAAATTTGATTGATAAATGTTAGTATTAGACTAGGAAAATTGATGGATAATTGTTTGTATTAGACTAGGAAAATGATTGATAAATGCCAGCATTAGGCTAGAAAAATTGATGGATATTAGGCTAGCAAACTGAATGGATATTAGGCTGGGAAACTCGATTGATAAAGGTTAGCATTAGACTAGGAAAATTGATTGATGAATGTAAGCATTGGTATAAGAAGGTTAATCATTGGATGTTGGCATTAGACTTGGAAAATTATGTGATAAATGTTAGCTGTAGACTAGGAAAATTGATTGATAAATGTTACCGTAGCATTATACTAGTCTAGGAAAATTAACGGATAAAGGTTAGGATTAAACTAGGATAATTGATTGATGAATGTTAGTATTAAATTAGGAAATTCATTGATAAATGTAAGCATTAAGCTTGGAAAATTGATTGATAAGATTACATAAGAGTAGGAAAACTGATTGATATTACCATTATTAGACTAGGAAAATTGATTAATAAAGTTAGCTGTGGAGTAGGAAAATTAACTGATAAATGTCAGCATTAGACAAGAAAAATTGATTGTAAGCATTGGCATAAAAAGGTAGATTATTGGCTGTTGGCATTAGACTAAGTAAATTGATGTATAAATATTAGCATTAGGCTAGGAAATTTGATTGACAACTGTTAGCTCTTAACTGAAAAAATTAATTGATGAACGCTAGCATTAGGCTAGGAAAATTGATTGACAATTGTTAGGAAAATTGATTATAAAAATGTTAGAAGTAGACTAGGAAAATTAATTGATGATAAGCATTGGTATCGGAAGGTTGATTATTGCATGTTGACATTGGGTGGAAATATTGATTGAAAATATTAGCGGTTGGCTAAGAATATTGATGGATCAATGTTAACGTTAGGATAGCACTCCAATCCGATATTTAGACAATGGCACTCTAGTTCTGCTAAAAAGTGCCAAATCCGACTTCCCCGCGACTCTAGTCTATGAATTGCAAGGCTGGTTTCCGGAGTGGATTTGTTTTACTTGTATAGGTGAATAATTATGGTTTTGTTTATGGTATAGCATGTAGTAGGCTTAGTATGGCACGATAGGCATGATATGGCAGTGTAGACTTAGTATGGCATATAGCAGGCATAGCATGCCACAGTGGGTGCCACAGCTTAGCACAGCATTGTAAGCATAGCGTGATACCCTAATACGTTTACCACGACATCCTTGTAGGCATAGCATGACACTTTAGTAGGTTTAGCATGACACGCCTGTACGCGTATCGTGACACACATATAGTAGGCTTGTTATGGCACAGTAGGCATAATATAGTGTAACACTAGGCGTATGGCATAGTTGGCTTAATATGGACCAGTAGGCACTGGAGGTTAGTATGTCACAGTAGGGATAACATGACACCCTAGTTCGGCAGAGTATGGCATATAATAGACTTGTTATGGAACAGTGGGCATTATTAGTAAGGATAATACGCCAGGTATGCGCTACAGGCTAGTATGACATTGTAGGCATAGAATGGCATATAGTAGACTTATTATGGCACAATAGGTATATTATGCCACATTGTAAGCTAATTATGGCACAATAGACATAGTATGCTGATTATGGCACAGTAAGCATAGTATGCCACAGTGGGCACTGTAGCTTTGTAGGCATAGTATGGCATAGGGTTGGCTTATTATGGCACAGTAGGCACTGCAGCTTAGTGTATCATAGTAAACGTAGTATGGCATTGTAGCCATAGCCATAGTATAGCATGCGAGTATAGTATGGCATATACAGTAGTAGCCTTATGGCACATTAGGCATAGTATACCACAATAGGCGTTGTATGTCATAGGAGGCTTAGTATAGCATTTTAGGCATAGTATGACATGAAGTAGGCTTATTATGGCACCCTAGTAGGCATAGTATGTCACAGTAGGCACTGTGGCGTAGTTGGCTTTTTATGGCACAGTAGGCACTGGAAGTTAGTATACTTAGTTGGGATAGCAGGACACCTTAGTAGGCAGAGTATGGCATATAGGGGGCTTGTTATGGAACAGCACGCATAGTATTAAAAACCATAGTAGGCACTACAGGCTACTATAACATTGTAGACATCGTAGGCTTATTATGGTACAATAGGTATAGTTATGCTATATCGTAGGCTAATTATGGCACAATAGACATAGTATGCTGATTATGACACAGTAGGCATAGTATGCCACAGTGGGCACTGTAGCTTTGTAGGCATAGTATGGCATATGGTTGGCTTATTATGGCACAGTAGGCACTGCAGCTTAGTATGTCATAGTAGACGTAGTATGGCATTGTAGACATAGCATAACATGTGAGTATAGTATGGCATGTACAGTAGTAGCGTTATGGCACATTAGGCATAGTATACCACAGTAGGCGTAGTATGTCATAGGAGGTTTAGTATGGCATTTTAGGCATAGTATGACATAAAGTAGGCTTGTTCTGGCAGCCTAGTAGGCATAGTATGTCACAGTAGGCACTGTGGCATAATTGACTTTATATGGCACATTAGGCACTGCAGCTTAGTATATCATAGTAAACGTAGTATGGCATTGTAGACATAGCATAGCATGCGAGTATAGTATGGCATATACAGTAGTAGCCTTATGGCTCATTAGGCATAGTATACCACAGTAGGCGTAGTATATCATAGGAGGCTTAGTATGGCATTTTAGGCATAGTATGACATGAAGTAGGCTTATTATAGCACCCTAGTAGGCATAGCATGTCACAGTAGGCACTGTGGCATAGTTGGCTTTATATGGTACAGTAGGCACTGGAGATTAGTGTACTTAGCTGGGATAGCAGGACACCTTAGTAGGCAGAGTATGGCATATAGGGGGCTTGTTATGGAACAGTACGCATAGTATTAAAAACCATTGTAGGCGCTACAGGCTACTATGACATTGTAGATATCGTAGGCTTCTTATGATACAATGGGTAAAGTTATGCTATATTGTAGGCTAATTATGGCACAATAGACATAGTATGCTAATTATGGCACAGTAAGTATAGTATGCCACAGTGGGCACTGTAGCTTAGTAGGCATAGTACAACATCAGAATATGACATATAGTTTGCTTATTCTGGCACAGTAGACATAGTATCCCACAGTAGGTTTTACAGCTTAGTATGTCATAGTAGGCGTAGTATGACATTGTAGACATAGTAGGCTTATAGCATTCGAGTGTAGTATAGTTGGTAGCTTGGCCAAATGGGTAAAGGCGTATTGTTTACGACAACCTTGATTGCATGATCTGGGTTCAACCGGCACCCTGGTCACGCCGTTGCGTTCTTGGATAAGACGTTTTATGATAATTATCTCTGCTTGGTGGCTTCGAACAAGCAGCAAATTCGGTGTGGGCAAGAATTTGAAGAAATCTACAGGAACGTTGGATCATCAAGAAACTCATTAAGCAGGTGCGGATTTCTCCAATCACGAAGTAGTCACTGCAATAAAAAAATGTGCGGATCGTCCAACAAGTTAGCGTCTTATGCTGTCTGGTGACTGGAGGATAAATATGCGCTACAACCAGTAGCGTAGCCAGGGGGGGGGGCGGGGGGGGCTATAGCCCCCCCCATTGGCCTGCCGACCAAAATGCAGAATAAGGAAAATACCACGTTTTTAGCACTTCTAAGACTCTCTTTTGCACCGGATTAGACTGAAAAATGATTTAAAGCGTAGTTTGAAACGTTTATTTGGGGGGGGGGGGCTAATGGACTGCCGACCAAATGCAGAATAAGAAAAATATCACGTTTTTAGCACTTCTAAGACTGTCTTTTGCACTGGATTAGACTAAAAATGATTTAAAGCATAGTTTGAAAGCTTTATTTAAGGGGGGGAGGGGGGGGGGCTAATGAACTGCCGACCAAAATGCAGAATAAGAAAAATACCACGCTTTTAGCATTTTTAAGACTGTCTGTTGCCCTGAATTAGACTAAAAAATGCTTTAAAGCGTAGTTTGAAACGTTTATTTAGGGGGGGGGGCTAATAAACTGCCGATCAAAATGCAGAATTAGGAAAATACCACGTTTTTAGCCAGTAGCGTAGCCAGGGGGGCCGGGGGGGCTATAGCCCCCCCCCCCATTGACATGTCGACCAAAATGCAGAATGGGAAAAACACTACATTTTTAGCACTTTGAGACTGTTTTATGCACTGGAGTGGACTAAATAGTGATTTAAAACATCGTTTGAAACATATGTTCAGGGGGGGGGGCTAATTTGCAAAACATAAAACCAAGTAATAAACCTTTGATAAATGGTAAGAAATAAGCAATCAAATTTGATCGCAAGTGTAAAAATACTGAACATAGGTGTCATCAACAAACATACTATAAACTAAGGAATAAGGGGGGGGGGGCTATTCAGTATTTGTTAATTACCAATCATTTCTTTCAAATCTCTTTTCATTATCCCCCCCCCCCCAATTATATTTCGCTATAAACTGTATACGAAATAGATTACTCCGTGTGAATTTTATTGCACTATTCGATTTTATAATGTAACTGCATCTAGACAAGAGAACTACATTTTACCATTAGCCACCTCCCAAATAGCCCATTTATGCCACCAGTTTAATCTTGTTTGCACTGCCAATTTCTAAGCCACGTTTTAAAATCACTATTGTTTAATCAAAATAGCCCTAAAATGAAGTTATTTTTGCAAAAAAATGCAAAATTTTCGAGTGCTGGGGGCTCCGCCCCCAGACCCCCGTGCCTCCGGCGGCTGGGGGCTTTGCCCCCAAACCCCCAGCCTCCGGCAGCTGGGGGCTTTGCCCCCAGACCCCCATTGGCCTCCGGCGGCTGGGGGCTCCGCCCCCAGACCCCCCAAATAGCCCCCCCCATTGCGAATTTCTGGCTACGCGCCTGGCTACAACAACAATATACTGTAGTGGGCTTTTGGCACCATAGGTTAGTAGGAGTACTATGTCATAGTAGGCTTAGTATGGCATTGTAGGCATAGTGTAACATGAAGTAGACTTGTTATGGCACCCTAGTAACCTATAGCATGTCACAGTAGGCACTGTAGCTTACTATGGCACAGTAGGCATAGTTGGCTTATTATTGCACAGTATCCCGCAGTAAGCACTGCAGCGTAGTATATTATAGTAGGGATAGCATTACACCTTAGTAGGCAGATTATGACATACAGGAGGCTTGTTATGGAAAATAGGCATAGTATTAGTAAGCATAGTGTGCCACAGTAGGTGCTGCAGCTTTAGTATGACATTGTAGGCATAACATGGCACCCTGGTAGTCATAGTATGGCATGCACTTTCTTTTTCCCCTGACATCTGGCATGCACATGGCATCCACTTTCTTTTTCCCCTGACATCGTGTGTGTATCCGAAACCCGGTTAAAAGGCGAACCTTTGATTAACATTTCAATACCTAATTTCAAATTTGTTCATGCTGATTCTACTACAAAGGCAGGCGGGGTTGCCATTTACATATCATCTAAATTTGACTTTGAGCTAGATCGTGAACTTGAAATGCATATAAAGGACTGCGAAGATCTGTGGATAAACTTGACCCAAAAAGAAAAACCATCAAAAAACTCACTATAGGCGCCATTTATCGTCATCCTAATCCTTCTAGCAATAGCATTGAAACATTTTCTGAAGCCTTAAGCAACTCTATACACAAAATAAATAATCGCAAATGTACTTTTTACGTTCTCGGGGATATGAATATCGATATTTCTGCTAACAAAAGGACACCGGCGGTAACAGTGTACATCGATCATTTGACGAGTTGTGGATCCGTCCCAATAATTACTAAACCGACGCGTGTAACAGATAAAACTTCAACAACTATTGATCATATTATGACCAACGATGCAGCGCACGTTATACAACCAGGCGTAATCCGCTGCGACAAAAGCCTTTCAGATCATTACGTGATATTCTGCAAGGTAATTGGATACAACTCAGCTCCAACTCAAGAAACGAATTACGTCATTAGAGACAAATCTAATTTCGATGCAGAATTGTACTGTGATGAACTGAGTAGCGCCATTACTATTTTTTTATCGAACGTAAACGAATTAACTGAAGCAAATTTTGACAAAAATTTTGACGCTTTTACTTCCTTAATACAAAAAGTTATTGATAAGCATGCACCTTTGAAACAACTATCCCGTAAACAAAAAAAACTAAAAATCAAGCCATGGATTACAAAAGATGTATATGCAAAAATTCGCACTAAAAGACGGATGCACAAATCACATTATATAAATGGCAATGAAGCCATGAAACAGGAATACAAAATCTTTTCTAACAAAGTAACAAAACTTAAAGCAACTGCGAAAAAAAATTATTACGCAGACGAACTTGAAAAAAACAAAAGTAATTCGCGAAAAACATGGGAGCTGCTTCGGACGATACTGCCCGGAAAATCTCCGAAATCATCAAATTTGCCTACTTCAATTCGCGTGAACGAAAAGGAAATAACTGAAAAACAATCAATTTTGGAAGAGTTTAACAAATACTTTTCTCACATTGGGGAAAATCTAGCGGACAAATTTAAATCTGACAATCCTGAAACGTACAAACTATATCTTCGCAATAAAGTAAAATCGTCAATATTTATGGAACCGCCACGGCTAAATGAAGTGAAAAATTTAATGAACTCTTTGAATTTACGCAAATCAGTAGGGCATGACAACATATCATCGTATTATTTACGTATTGCATCAGATATTCTATCTCCAGTTTTGTGTTATTTTATAGACAATGCTTTTAGACTAGGAATATTCCCGCAGAATTGTAAAAAAGCCAAAATTATTCCATTGTACAAAACCGGAAAACCCAATAATTTGACTAATTATCGACCAATTTCTATCTTAACTTGATTTTCTAAAATAATCGAAAAATTAATTCACAAACGATTGTCTTCTTTTTTTGATAAACACTCGATCCTTGCTAAAACACAATACGGATTTCAAGCTGGTAAGTCAACCTCTCATGCCATACTAGATGTATTGACGACAGCCTATGAACATATAAATAACCATGAATACACCGGCCTAATACTATTGGACTTCAAAAAAGCATTTGATACCGTCTCGCATTCAATACTTCTTCATAAACTAGAGCACTACGGAATTCGTGGAGTCGCAAACAAACTCCTTAAATCGTTTTTGTCAGATCGCTCTCAATTTGTTTCTCACCACAACTCGTCATCTGATACTTTAATAAACAGATTCGGTGTGCCACAGGGAAGTAATCTAGGCCCTCTCTTATTTCTAATCTATATTAATGATATCCCTCATGCTCTAAATTCAAACCCAAGATTATTTGCCGACGATACTTGCTTAAACATCAACGCGGTTACCCCTGCTATGTTGAGCGAAAAAATGAATTTAGAACTAACTACTGTACATAAATGGACTACAGCCAACAAAATAACAGTAAACCCCCAAAAATCTCACTGCTTAATAATACCACCCAAAAAGAATCATCGCATATCAAATATTTCAATATATTTTAATGACTCAGTGATAAAGATTAATGACACAGTAAAATATCTTGGTATTACAATTGATAATAAATTGAACTTCAAAGAACACATTAATGCGCTTGCTACAAAAATATCTAGATCACTAGGAGTCCTATGCAAACTTCGTCATATTTTTCCTAAATCAGCACTACATAACTTATACCATTCAATGATTCACCCTCATTTGCTCTACGGAATCACGGTTTGGGGAAATGCTTTTGACAAACACTTAAAAAGATTAGCAACCCTACAAAATAAAGCTGTTAAACTAATTTCTGGAGCCCAATGGCGCGATCATGTTACACCTTCCTATTTAAAGCTACAAATTCTAAAGCTGAATGATTTATATCTATACGAAGTTGCTAAGCTAATGCATAAGCACACGCGTAAGAAATTACCCACGAGTCTTTCCACATTCTTTGCCCCGGTCAAAGCGATACACACACGAAGCACTTGTTTAGCATCATCCAAATTAAACCTTTACCTACCCAGATGCAAATCTCAAAAATTACAAAAAAGTTTTAAATATCAGGGAGTCAAGATATGGAACTCGGTACCACAAGACCTAAAACAGTTACCCTTTAATCGATTCAAGACGAAGTACAAAAAGCATTTACTCTCAAAATATAAATGAATTTCTCTAGCACCAAAAAGGATTTATTGATCACAATATATTATAGTGGTTGATAAAGTTTTTCAAAGTCAATAAATTTTAACTCTACTAATTCAAAACAGCAAACCTCAGTAATTGATTTAAAATAATAAGGTGGCTGCTCGACTCGATGACCGAGAGGTCCTTCGCAGCTTCCTGCTACATTTCATTTTAAACAAATGTTTGTGTTTGTCTGAAGTGATTATCGAAGTGCAAAATAAACGTCATATATATATGCAGTAGGCTTATTATGGCACAACACGCATAGTAGGCCAAAGTGGGCACCGTAGCTTAGTAGGCATAGTATGACATATAGTTGGCTTATTATGGCACAGTAGGCATAGTATAACATAGCTCGGCAATTAGACCTACAAGGCACAGCTTTTCCATGAACTATCACCGTAACGAGGTGGAAAAGTCTATGTTCCTCAATGACCTGCAGAGCTGTACTGGCTGGAGATTCAATTCTCCTGATAGGGTTACCCATGCCAGATAGGTCTGATGGTAGAAGCGAGACGAAGTATAGTTCAAATCAAAATAGTCGAAAAACTTAAAATCTGGGTTGGTTATGCCCATCAGCTGTGGTAAGCATATAACCTTGGAGAAGGACTACTTTGATATAAAACCTCTCCGCAATTAGATTAAACTGCAAAACAAATCATGATGAGCACAAATAATGAAAATTACGTGAACGACGTGAATGGGTCCACCTTCACAAGTGGAACCTCGTCCGGCAGGGGAGCGCCTAGGGACTCCCAGGTCGTCATTCAGCGAAACCCCTATGGCGTTCGAGTCTTAGGCAGAGGGGCTCGTTCGAAAAATAAGCGACAATCTCCACCAGCCAGCTCTAGTGGCAGCTCTACCAATGTGCCCGCTACATGTTTGGAGAGGCGAATGGAGGCAGCACAGAGTATTCGTACTCGAGATAATGTCGGACACTCACGGGTCAACCATCACCAACTGCTGTTGGGCAATTGGAATATCCTGACCCTCACAGGAAAAGAGCTAGAATTGGTTGAGGAAGCAAAGCGGTATCATCTCGATATTATCGGAGTTTCTTCAACCAAACGACGTGGCTCTGGAACTGTGGATCTGGATGGCGGATGGAAACTCTTCTATTCTGGTGCTGATCCTAGTATGTCTGCACAAGCGGGTGTGGGGATTCTCACAAGCCCCCGTTTGTCAGACTGTGTGTCAGATTGGATTCCTTTGGGATCACGGGTCTGTATGTTGAAGTTCAAGGTATTGGATCGGTCATTGTGCCTATTGCAGGTATATGCCCCCAATGCCACGAGTGAATATCAGACTTTTGTGGATGAAGTAAATGATGCTCTTCTACGAGTATCAGCTACTGAATCTACAGTCCTTATGGGGGATTTTAACGCACATGTTGGAACAGACACAGATACGCGGAAGGGTGTGATCGGAAAACATGAAGTCACTGGACTGAATGAGAACGGAAGGTATTTATTGCAGCTCTGTTGTAGCAACGGACTTCGCATCATGAATACCTTTTTCCAGCACAGAGAGGTTCACAAGTATACATGGTATCGACCTAGTATGGACCAAAAATCTTTGATAGATTTTTGCATAGTTTCGTCAGATTTGTTTTCTGATGTGCTGGACGTTCGAGTGAAGCGAGGTGCTGAATTGTCAACTGATCACCATTTGGTAGTATGTTCCTAACGATTTTCGAAACCTTGGCCAAACAAGAAATCCAACCGGTCGTCTGTGACTTACGGATCAAATGGGAGGCTTTGGAGGACAAAGAAGTAAGAAAACAGTTTGCATCCAGTATATCATCTAAGTTCAGACAACTTCCTGATGTATCCGAGGACATCGAGAGGGAATGGCTGCTGTTCAGATCAGCAATCATTTCATCAGCTGCTGAAAGTTGTGGGCGAAAACGGCTTAGAGTGGCGGGCGATAGTGAGAAAAGAACACCTTGGTGGAACCAAGAGGTTAAAGAAGTTATTCGAGCAAAGAAAGATGCGTTCAAGGCCTGGCTACAAGACAGATCGTCATCTGATTTGCAATCCCGGTACACTGAGGCGCGAAAAGCGGCAACTTCAGCAGTAAAGAAATCCAAGGAGAAGTCATGGGAAGAGTTTGGTCGTCGGTTGGATTCCAACTATTTTTCGGCAAACAAAGTATTTTGGCAGACCATCCGCCGTTTACGTGGCAAAAGATCGAGTATCACGTACTCCATCAAGGATTCTGACGGTAACATTCTAACGGATGAGAATGAAATCCTTTCACGATGGAGAGAATACTTTGAAGATCTTTTGAATCCTGTAAAGGCATCGACTCGTGACACACACGAAGTGACGCATCTAGGAGAGGACGAAGTTTTCACTGCAGCAGAAGTGGTAACTGCAATTAAAGGGATAAAATCTGGAAAAGCTGCTGGTGAAGATGAAATCAGACCCGAGATGTTGAAAGCGCTGACTGGAGAAGGAATTCTCTGGTTAACGGGAGTGTGTCAAGTTGCGTGGAAGCTTGGAAAAACTCCCAGAGATTGGCAAACAGGTGTGATTATTCCGATATTCAAGAAAGGAGATCGCAAGCAATGTACAAACTACAGAGGGATATCACTCCTTAGTTTGCCAGGGAAAGTATATGCCAAATGCCTTGAAAGGAAATGCCGAGAAATAGTGGAATCAAAACTGGAAGATGGTCAGTGCGGTTTTCGTCCGGGTCGCAGCACCACGGACCAAATCTTCACTCTGAAGCAAATCTTCGAGAAATCTTGGGAGTATGGCAAAGATCTCTTTGCATGCTTTGTCGATCTTGAAAAAGCATATGACCGAGTTCCTCGGGATAAACTTTGGAAGGTTTTGCAGGAGTATGGCGTTGATGGTCAATTGTTACGCGCTATTAAGTCATTCTACTGCAGACCGGAGGTTTGTGTTCGGGTAAATGGCAAGCAATCAAAGCCGTTTCATGTGGGCGTTGGACTCCGGCAAGGGTACGTTTTGTCACCTCTCCTTTCCATTGCTTACATGAATTGGATCGACAAATGCAGCCAAGCTGATGAGTGTGCCACGATTGGAAATTGCAAAATTAGTCGTCCGCTATTCGCAGATGATTTGGTTCTGCTTTCTTCCACAGAATCTTGCCTCCAGCGCGCATTAACTAGCTTTGCAGATGCATGCAACACCGCCGGAATGAAAATAAGTATGGCCAAAACTGAGGTACTTCATCTTTCAAGAAACTCTGATCAGTGCGTATTACAAGTGAATGGAGCGACACTGAAGCAGGTAGAGAAGTTCAAGTATCTTGGGGTTGCATTTACGAGTGACGGAAGGCAAGACGAAGAACTGGATACCCGAATAGGCAAGGCTAGTGCAGTAATGCGAGCTTTGCACCACTCGGTTGTCATGAAACGAGAATTGTCGAAAAAGGCAAAACTCTCAATTTTCAAAGCAGTTTTTGTCCCCATTCTCACTTGTGGTCATGAATCTTGGGTAATGACCGAAAGAATGCGATCACAAGTGCAAGCGTCCGAAATGAGGTTTTTATGAAGAAGAATCGAAGGAGTTACATTGTTTAACAAGGTGCGTAGCTCTGAAATTCGAAAATCTCTTAACATCGAGCCGTTACTTCTCCGAATTGAAAGATCTCAGCTTAGGTGGTTTGGCCATGTAAGCAGAATGCCTCAGGAAAGACTCCACAAACAAGCTTTACATGCCAAAGCAAATGGGAGAAGACCAGTCGGACGACCTAGAACTAGATGGACCGATTACATTGAGGATCTTGGATGGAATCGCTTGGGACTTCGCCCAAGCGAAATGATGGAGGTGATGGAAGACCGTGAGGTGTGGCGGCTTAATCTTGAGCTACTGCCCCCGCAACCTTCACGGAAAAGCGGGCAATGAAGAAAGAAGAAGAAGATATCTTGCACCATTCATTCATCGTACCGGTACAAACCAACTTGCACTGGTAACACTTGTTGCGCATTAGCACGAACTTTACAGAAAAAAGCAAAGAAAGGAGCTCTTTTTTGTGGCAAATAATAAGCTGCAGCCTCATATGTCCATTAATTATCGCTGTTCGCAATTTCCAAATACTTTCCTATCGCAGCTTCGTTAGTGCATTTGAACTTATTTTTACATTGAAATTAGATTAGACCGTAAAAGGTAACTTCCAAAACACAATAAGACTACCATAGCAATAAATTTTTCCTTACAATCAGCTCATCAGCGTCAAAACGTGTTCTAGAAGCCAGTGAATAAAAAGAAATGTAAACTACACTCAAAGTATTAACGAATTAACGGACTTTATTAACTTCCGTCAATTAAAACTCAAAATAACGGATTAACGTTAACGGAAGTGTGAAGTTTGTTAACGGACTAGTGGTTAACGAAGCTAACGTTTTGCATTAACTTGCCCACCTATGGTTTTATGTAGTACAGTAATAGATTTTAGTGGTGTAGTATTAACTGTGACTGATTTCATATGTGCTCCATAATTTAATGGCTGTAACGCTTTTCATTTAGAAGACACCTTTAGCTAATGCAACTTAAGCCTAAAAAGATGCTTAATTTTTAAGAAGAATAAACTACACTTGTGTTGTCTTACTCTTGACACTGATTCGAAGATAAAATGTAAATATTGCAAGTGGGTTGATTTTTTTAGTGTGGAATGTTAGCGGGGTAATACTGGTGATAGAATTAAGCATTTAATACAGTATTTTATTTGTATGTGCTATTAAGCAATAAGTAATAGACAAAGCTGTTTATTAGATGATTAAGTTATAGGTTAGATTGCTGATTGGCAATTAAGAAACTAAATACCATATTCATGGTCCATGCAATCTAGAATCACGCACATTATGAACATTGGTAGTGCTGGTATTTTGTTATATTTTAGAAATTGCTGTGAAAATTAAATGCATGTGATGGTTTTCTAAAGAGTATATTATTGTACAAAGTGAACATAATCAATTTAATGTGAATAGAATTAAAAATTATCTTTGTAACATTAAAAACAAACAAAAAGTTTTTGCTTATTTTCACAACGATTCATGTAAAGTGCCCGGAGGACCCCTAAACCTTGTTGGATGACAAAAATTTTTTGTATGTCCTATTTTTTTTCTGAAATGAACAGTTTAGAAACAGGTAAAAAGTAATATGATAAATTTCATAAATTAGTAAGGCTTTGCTGGTTATCACCCTTGAATTCGTGGGCTAGAACTGCTTTTTCGTTGATTTTGCAATAAACACCGATTGTCTTTGTGGCCTCACCCCAGGATTCATGAAAATTCGCGTATATTCTGGGAGGAAGACCTTTTTTGGTCTTCACCACAGAATTTGTGGAAATTTGCGTATTGTTCGGAACGAAGACCTCTTTTTTTTTTGGTCTTCACCTCAGAATTCGTGGAAATTTGCGTTGAACACTTTCTTCGGTTGGTCCACACTCTCAAATTCAAAATAAAGTTTTCGTGCCCCACCCCAGTCACGCTATCTTGGCGCCAGTCCTGCATTACTTTAAGGCAATTTCAATACGGATTATATCATTTTTCCAAAACCTGAAATTTGGCAATGACGTCATCAACTTCAAAGTAAATTTTTTTATAACTGCTCTTAAAAATCAATTAAGATTCAAAATTTGGCTCTTCTATAACTTTTGGATTGGCTGATGGACAGTTAAGACTCTTTGACATTAGATGGCAGGCTTTAAAGGCCGAAAAAGGGGGAAGTCCCATGTTCAAAACATGGGGATTTTTTTTTTGGTGGCTCAGGACATGGTCCAATGCGCCAAATTCCAGCTTAATTTAAATTTTTTCTGGGTTAGCATGCATTTTGTCGTTGTTCCGGACGCACCCTTTGGCTGTGTTTAAGTTCTTTAATTAATTGTTATTATTTCAATGCCTTACTGTGACGTAACAACTACACTTGACGCAGTATGTGTTTAGCAATAGCCTATAGGCAGTTGACGGCAGACTAGCGTCAAGTAGACCCAGGAACAAATAAGTTGTTCTTTGCTCGGAAATGCTTGAAAGTGAAGGCTCGAAAATGCCCAGTAGGCCTAATACTTGAACTGTTGCTGAACATCAGTCGAGAATAACTCTGTTGCTCAAACGTAGTGAAACAATAATTTGTGTACATCTTGGTGGATTTTCAAGTTTAGCCTATATGAGTGGGGTGACGACAATTAGTGAAGGTTAACATCGTGTTTGGATTATCAATAGTGAAAGGATTTCCTTATAAATTTTCGAGTGAATCTAGACTATCGTTGTAGAAGTTTAGTAGGTCTGCTGCTTCGACGCCAAAGACCCGGTCGAGAACTCAACATACGTTCGCCAGCATTCGCGACGGACCAGTCGTATTTCTACTGGACTAATAAGAAACAATGCATTTTGATCAGAAATTTGAGCACTACTCATGCGTGACGAGAACAATTAACAATGGTAGTTGGCAATCATTTTTAAGTATATCCCTGATAAACGCGCCCGGTAATCAACGTAACTTAACTACACTGAATGACGACTTCGTTCAAGCACCAATACGATTATTTTTGCACAATCATTACTATTATGTCAAACTTGATCGACAATACCTAGTTATATTTTAACCGTCTACGAGCAATATCCGCATAATTTTTCAGATCCAACTTAATTTTCGGGCCTAGTCTTGGCTTTTAAATCATTTTTCGGGTTCCGGCTTATAGTTTTGAGTTCTGGCCTGTACTTGTCGGCCTGTGTACCAGAGATGGAACCGGTCAGGATTTTCTCGACCCGACCGGTAAATTTCAAAATCATCGCCGGTTGACCGGCCGGTCAACCGGTTTTTTACCGAAGATTTTTGTTCACTGTTCAATGTATTGAATGAAAAATTTTCAAAAGGAGGGGGGCATGGGTGAAGTGTTAAAATTTGTGACTTTGGACGCGGGTCTCAGAAAAAAACGCAAAAAAAGTTTTGTTTTTTTTTGCAAAAATGGCTCAATTTTAAGACCGTTTTTATTTAAGTTTCGGTTTGAAAGACCTGTTTTAAGCAGCGCAAAACGTGCACAAAATAAGCATTAAACCACTGGAGGGCTCAAGCTAAATTATTAGACGTTCTTTCTAATGATATTACGCGAAGGCCAAAAAATGAAGTTGCAATTTTTTAGCTTTTTGTGACAGATCATTTGCAATTTGCTGAGCAGCAAACACTAAACTTTTTTCGGCAGTGCTGCTTTTGAAGTTACAAAAAGATAAATGAGAAAAAAATAACAGCAGAAGATAGGTAACACTAAAAACATACGAACATCACAATACTTGTACTATTATACCCAAAAACATTAAAATGATGGAGCAATAACATTATATAATATTGAAAAATTATGTCACTATGAGCGTGAAAAAAATTAATAATATTCATAACAGCTAGCCTGCTTCACTAACAGTTTGAGAAAGTATGAAAAGGATGTATTGCAAAACATTATGTAGGCCAACTGGAAAAGGTTTTTAGCTCCAGGGAGATTCATATACGGACGGAACAATTAATATACATCTCTGTGCAGCTAAAAACCTTTTACAGCAGGCCTACATAATGTTTTGCAATACATCCTCTTCATACTTTCTCAAACTGTTTGTGAAGCAGCCTAGTTGTGATGAATATTATTAATTTTTTTCACGCTGTTAGTGACATAATTTTTCAATATTCCTTTATTCACGCTGTTAGTGACATAATTTTCAATATTATATAATGCTATTGCTAGTAGAAATAGCGGGGGGGGGGGGGGGGGGGGGGGCTATAGCCCCCCCATTGGCCTGTCAACCAAAATGCAAAATAAGGAAAATACCACGTTTTTAGCTCTTCTGAGACTGTTTTTTGCGCTGGAATGGACTAAAAGTGATTTAAACTATCTTTTTAAGCATATATTAAGAGGGGGGGAGCTACTTTGCCAAAAGTTAAAGTCACAAATTAATGAAAACTTTGAAAAATGCCCAAAATAAAACAGTCAAATTTCATTGGTAGTGTAAAAACGTCAAACATAAATTTTATCAACAAATATATTATAAACTCAATAATAAGTAGGGGGGCTATTCAGTGTTAGTTAATTACCAATCATTTCTCTTAAATATCTTTCCATTAGCCCCCCCCAAATTATTTTTTGTTATGAAATATAGACGAAATAGATTACTCCAAGTGAGTTTTATTGAATAATAAAATTTTATGATTTACCAGCATGTAAACAAGAGAACTGCAATGTTATCAGTAGCCACTTCCCACGTAGCCCATTAATGCAAGCAGTTGAATCATGTTGCGCTGGTAATTTCTATGCCACGTTTTAAAAGCAATATTTTTTATTAAAATAGCCCTAAAATTAAGTTATTTTTGCCAAAAAATGCAAAATATCGAGCGCCCGCCCCCAGACCCCGGTGCCTCAGGCGGGTGGGGGCTTTGTCCCCAGACTCTGTCAGCTGGAGGCTTTGCCCCCAGACCCCAATATAGCCCCCCAATTGCCAATTTCTGGCTGCGCACCTGGTTGTTGCTCCATCATTTTAATGTTTTTGGGTACAATAGTACAAGTATTGTAATGTACGTATGTTTTTACTGTTACCTATCTTCTGCTGTTATTTTTTTTCTCATTTATCTTTTTGTAACTGCAAAGCAGCTACAGCGAGTTGTTTTGAAGAAGCTTTCCGGTTTGGGAGGCGGAACGTCAAACCAATAAATAAACTCATCGGTAGTACGAAGTGGTTGTGAATAACTATCCCGATGAACGAAACGCGTCCGTTATTTTCTTTGAAAATACTAAACTTTTATGACATTGGCTAGAAAACATTCGAAATATGATGTGCCCCAGCAGTTTGCTGAAATGCTGCTACTTCAGAGCAAGCCATGGCTACTTGGTTAGATATCAAAAAAAATAAGAGCTATGTCTTTCTTGCCCAGAGTAGAGTGTGGTAAATTTAAGTTGAAAAAAGCTTTTCAAAGCGGAAAGATTTTAGCATGTACTAAAAATCTGTAATCAGCGTCACTTCTACTCTTAAGCTGATTAAAATGATGCTAAAATGCCAGGTACCAAAAGCCTCTTCCACATGCATGCTTTATTAGAATCTGATTACGCGATTTTAACATATATTTTGCACTTTTTGCTTTGTGCCGTGGCCCAAAGTGGGGGAACATGGCACAAAAATCCCACCCCAAATACGTCCCTGGATGCGCATGTCTTGATGGTCACAGCATATTAGTCACAGCTTGAAACCATTCAACAAGTGTTTTCGAAAGGTGTGGTTTGTTAATACTGATTTTTTAAAAAAAGTTTTGTTTATGATAATATATACAAATATACTTTGGTTGGTGCTTCGATGTCTTTTAGTTCCAAAAAAGAATTTGACCGGTTTTTCAACCGGCTTGACCGGCCGATCGAAGAATCTCGACCCGACCGGTTTCCATCTCTGCTGTGTACAACTATGACATGCACTATTCTGCCATGTAAGTTTTGCGATTTGATGCTAATTGCTTTGCTAAAAAACAAACTTATTGTTTGTTTTGTCAAGTACGAAGGAAAAAAACAAAAACAAGCGAAAAAAACTTTTTTTTTCATCTCTACTTATGATCCCAAAACTGGTACATAAAGGCGCTTCTATTCTCATCTATCAAAATGGCTGAGTTAAAACAGAGGTCCTACGCGCGCAAAGTCCAAACAACAATCCTAATGGCGGGAACAGTTTATGTAAACTGTAAATGTTCAAACTTCAAAGCCAAACAGCACACCGATTTTGAAGAAACGAAAGTAACAACTGTATTGGCACAAAAATAAAACTATTAACAAAATCTCAACATAGGTGGGAAAATCTTCTGGTCACTTGCTTTTGTTGAAATAATACAGAAAAATCGGATATGACATCACTTCAAGAAGATACTGCTTGAAATGGAAGTGCCCCAAATGTTCCCTCTAATTCCCTTTAATCGCGAAAATACTATTTGCTCCGTTCGACTCGGCGACGTCACTACAGGCATAAGTTTGCAAAATTTTTTCAATGACTAAGGAATGTGTTCGATGAGAAAGGTAAAAGGATTCTGCTTTAGACAGCGATTCTAATTCAAACTAAATTCATCGGTGGCATTATGCAAGTGACGTATGTTGTATCAAAGTTAGACCAGCTTTGGTGATGTTTTTAGCCGATGAATGATAAAATTTGAAGCCAAAAACAATCACACTGCAGATCAGTAGGCCTACTGGTACGGTAGCCCAGGTCTGCAGGAACCATAGCAGGAGACAAGGTTTCAAGATTTGGTGAGTCTACTAACTGCTACTAGTTAGTAAGTTGTAAGTATTAGATTAGGCTACCGTATTATTACGCTAAATTCCAGAGGAGGGCAAAGCGCAACTTCCGCAACTGCGGAAGTTGTGTTGCGGACTAAAGTCTATAAATTTGTTGTGCTTTAATTGCGCTGCGCTTTCAATTTTTTTTCGGTTAATAGCGCAAATGTATACACTGACCTCAATTTTGTTCCATTTCGATTGAAATATTGATAAATGTCGGCCTTCTTTAGCAGATTATTTACTCTTTTCTGTCAAAAATTGCAAAAAATGCGGTATTTGCAGTGTGTAGTAAAATTTCAATTGCGGAAGTTAGGTTGCGCTTCAACTGAATCAAAACGCTTATTGCGGAAGTTGCGCTGCGCTTCCGAAATCAAAAAAATTGCGCATTTTGACATAATGTTATTTGTGCCCACCTCTGCTAAATTCTAATTACAGCTTTGAGAATAGCTTACTCTGAGTACTGGTATAATGTACCGATACCTATTCCGTTATTCAAAAAAATTTTGCTGCTGGTTGTACAGGGTGTTCCAAAAGAAACAGTGCACTGAGCACTTTCATTAGTATACCATACATTACTTCATATAGCATACAATAATTATGATAAAACTCATATCGGAATATGCAAAATCAAGTCATATGTTAGTAAAAAAATAGAAATAATCCAATTTGATATTTTACGTAATATTATGATGTCATAATACAGAGTTCCATGGTAACCTAAATAGCATAATACAGAGTTCCATATAACACTAATCTGAAAAACAATCCCCTCACAATCGGAAACTCACATCAAGTATTCTGAAGTTTCAAGGAGCGTTTGAAAATGGTTCTTACTATACAGAAAGGTCTTTATTGTTGAAAATGTTTTAAGAAAAGATGGCAAATACACAAAAGAAGTGCAAGAGTTATTCCAAGAAAAATTTGGTGCAGAACGTTTGCCGCAACGAAATTGTGTTTTCGCTTTCTTGGTAAGTTCAAAGAAACTGGAAGTGTTCAAGACAAACCCAAAACTGGCCGCCCAAAAGTCGTTACAGATACAGTCTTACCGAATGTTACCAACAAACTGCAGAGGAGCCCATAAGTCTTTGAGGCGTCGCGCTCGGTTATGTCTGCAGGTGAATGGCGCACACTTTCAGCAGTTATTGTAGATCATCTCTTACTGCACGAGTCAAGCCTCAACCGCACTTTTGTTAAATTGATAAGGTATTGGATTTGTAAATATTTGCAATAAATAGTATGGTTCTGTGAGTTTTGTTTCTTTGGGTTATTAGCACATTTCTACTGCACTGTTTCTTTTGGAACAACCTGTACAATACCGGTAATGTAACTTCCCATACCTTATTGAAAAAAGAGTTGGTAAAAATAGGACTGGTAGACCAGGTTGGTGTTGTTTTAGGGCTGTTATAGTAAGCAATAGCCTGTAGTAAGCCTATTTAATGGACTTCTTGCAGACCTAGGCCACCAGACCTGATCTACTGCATGATTAAGTATCATTCATAGGCTAAAAACAAAAGCTGGTCTACTTTGATACAACAGATTATATAACTCGCATAATGCCACCGATGAATTTAGTTTGAATTAGAATCGCTGTCTAAAGCAGAATCTTTTTACCTTTCATCGAACATCGCATTCCTTAGTCAGCGAAAAAAATTTGTCAACTCATGCCTGTTGTGACGTCACAAATTCCCACGTAGTCAAACGGAGCAATATGGAGAAATATTTGGGACATCTCTTTATTACCTCAAGTAGTTCTCATTTCTTCAATAAAACCGATTTCGAGCAGTATCTCTTTAAAGCACGTGTTTGTTTTGTGCACATAAAGTTGAAGTACAGAACTGCAATGTGTGAAAAAAGCACTCACTCGTCTTTTTGAGACTGCACAAAAGTAACATTAACGCTATTGAATGTTTGTAGTTTAAACAGTGGTTTTGAACGAATTAACACGCTTTTGCAAATTCAGAGAGACAAATCAACCATCTTAGCACCAAAGTGATTTTGAAATTTGCTGGTGGAATTTCCCGCAAGGCCGTTAACAAGTGGGCAATGTACTTAAAAGAAAAGTTTTCAAATTACCGACGAAACAGGCTGTCAGTTAGTCCATCCCGTAGCCAACATGCAATTAGAGCGATTTTGAAACGGTAAATTAAGCACCAATGTGTTTAAATTCACTACTCACAGCAAATACCGCTCAGTAGAAAACAATGCACACATAAACACTATACAGAGGGCTCGGGTTTAAAGACCAATGCATAGTACACAGGCTACTGTTTATATGGTGTTTTCTGTGATAGTGGCTTTGCAGTTTTTACTGAAAAGAATTTTTTATGAAGGCATTTGCAACAAAAAACATACAGGTTATAAAAAAATGAAAAAGCAGCAGTGAATAAAAAGAATAAGGCGACAGTAACAAACGCATAAAATCTGCCGCACTTCGAAATGATACAAAAAATATTATTCGGCAATAAATAAGTAAAATCGGTCGTTAAGCCAACTTGTTTCAACACTATTTGACATAAGTAGAGGTCGCAACATTATCAACAACACATTTATATACAAAACAAGGCAGTGACCGAAGGCATGATTGTTTCAACAAAAATGTAAAAAACGAAGCCTCGTATTCTGCTACACCTAATCCACAGTACGGTATGGGCTCTTCGTATTCTACCATTCACTGTACGAGTGTACGTGTACACGCCGCGTTTTGTTCAGCCTTGGCAGTAGCTTAAATTTCGGCAAGAATCATTTAACAAACGAAAAAGCGCTAAAAACGGTACAAAAGGCAATGAATGATGATACTACTTTTATCAACCGGAAAACTCAACGAAAAAAAAACTTATAGGCTCAGTAAAAACACAAAGTCTTTTTAATAGAGTAGAATCCATGCAACTGCTTTCGATATATATACTGTTTAGAAAATAACAATTCTGCACATAAATCTAACTCAAAGCAACTTTAAAACATGTTCTCTCGCCTTTACGATTTACTTCTTGATTGGCAAGGCCATAGAAGCTGATTTTTGACAACAAGGGCACGAAGCGGGTTGTTTGCTTACTATTTCGTTGGCGCATAAGAAACAGAACAAATGATGGCCGCAAGGTACCAAAGCAGCGGAGACCTGATTTTTTTCGCATACAACGCATCTATGTGACTTCTCAAATACAGCATCATTCAAAAAACTTGACCCTCTGGTCTCAGTTGGAGAACCCGAGGCAATGCTGTCTGTTGCCCCGCCTAAAATTACAAGTATCGGTTAAGAGAAGTAACTCATTAACTAACCATACAACTATATTTAGCAAGGCATTTGGTCGTAATTGGTGTGGTTATGCTGCTTTTTGATGCTAATTGCTTAGGGTGCAAAGTGGATAATTTTATGGTAATAATTTCGTTTGTCTTCATGTCAACCAAACCATCATATTACTACCCACCAATGGCACTTGTTAGCTCATTTCAGCTGCAATCCTCAGAAAACGTGAAAAGGAGACTACGCAATAAAAAGCATGCCAAGTGTTAAACTTCTTTCACGTAAGGTAGGGGGTTAGCTGCTAATGTTCTCTGTAACTTATACTTGTTTTTATGCATGTTTGTTTATTAAGAAATACGGTAACGGTAATTAAAAAATTTAAAAGGTAGGTTAAGATCAACACGCATAACACTTCTATCGACTTACCAGAAGAATATCCACTCTCAATGTTAACTGCAGCTGTGTTGGCCAAATAGTGATTTGCAGAGTCTGAAAACATCAGACTGCTAGTGGTTGACTCCTCCGAAGCATTTCGTTGCATAGGAAATCTCAATAGATTATGGTTTGCAGACACAGAAGGCAGAGCGGGAAAATCTTTTTCCGAGAAAGTAGGCGACATGCGGGAAAACGGAACACCAATTGACGACGTAGGACTGAGACTATTGCCGCGCTCGCTTCCTCCGAAACAAGAACTGGTCGAAAAGAGCGAGGGGAACGAAATTGTCGAGCTGCTGTCCAGTGATGAACGAACAGTTCCACAAACATTCCAAAGTGAAGAGTCCCTCATTAAACTACCAGGGTGCTCAAGGCAATTGGAAATCTGAACAAATTCCGAGACCACGTTACGTTTGAAGTTATCTGAAAAAAAAAGAAGCAAACTATTTAGATTACAGCTAAGACAAATGCTGCACAGTGCACAGTCAGCATAATAGTGAAGATTAGAAACTTTATTTCCAAACAAGCCAATCTCCCAATCTAGGGGGCTATCACAATTTGGCTAAAAATTTTTTTATGAGCTAAAGGAATTCACAGAAAAAAAGCGCACGAGCAGGAAATATGAGATGAGATCTTATTTTGCAAAAAGTACATTTTGTATGTGTATCTAAGTCTTTTCTGATCCAGTCTTTAAATCTACGTTCTTGTCACGAATTCTCATTAAACAGACAAGAGTCCTACATTTTCGACGTTAGAAAGTTGATATTAATTTCAAAACACTATCTCTAACACATCATTACTAGGGTGGAGTGAAAAAATTTTTTTTTGGAAATCGAAAAAAGGGTAGTTCTCAAATCCCGACAAATGGTCTAAAACTGGGGGGTTGCCCCCATTTTCCAGCCGGCAACCCCCCCAAAGTATTTGCGACAGTTGGCGTGGGGGGTAATTCGCATATCTCGGTAAGCACTGGTCGTAGAGCAATGGTATATAGCTCAAAATCTGCGGAAACACCATGTCGCTATCTGTGCTAAGAAGAAAGTTTTCTCTATTTTTAACACAAAAAAAGTTACAGCCGAAAAACACAAAATAAGGCCATTTTAGGTTAATTTATCGGAAAATTCAACAATGTGTAAGTGCTGTCATTTAACTGTGATCAGCAATACTAACTCCTTTCACTTAATTAATCTGTTTGTGATATGCTGAACCAATAAATGGACAAATGGTAACTTCTACTCTTGTTGAGAGCTAAAATTTTACATTAGGTAACAGGTGATAGTGTAGAAACACTGAAAAACTAATACACAGCTTTGTTAAAATTGCCAGAAATTGAATGAGTTATAACAATTGCTTTAAATTAGCAGAACACATACCACTTAAAAAGTCACTGAAATACAATAAAATCACAAAGGCAACACAGTAGCCATCTAGCAGAGAGAGCAATTATAGCATGGCTTCGGCGATATGAATAATTCGTAAATTTGTCCAAACCTAGTAGTAATCCACTCTAAGTTTTCCAAAAACTAATTTTTGGTAAATAATTTTTAAATGGGTAGTGCGCAATCAGTTATAACAGCCAGAAGTGGGTTGATGACCGATGGTTTTGGTTTATTACCTATGGGATGAAAGTTGACTTTAGTATGTTATGGTTAAAAGCAACTACGGTTTAGAGATAATTTGCCATAAACAAACTACTGCAGTAAGTATTTTTAGCAATTTTGTGCAAAATCAACATCCCTTAATAAAGACACATTCATTTGAACACGAAAAAAATTGTAACATATATAGGCTTGGTGTGTCAAAAGTGACTTCACAAAATAATACAAGATGAAATAAATGACTGTCTTTGGCAGCCAAAAATGATGTCAACCTCATAAGGTCTAGTTGTGACAAATTCGAGAAGTTTGGTGCGGCGGTGCACCTGTCCTATGTGGTAAAACAAAAAGCTCAGAGCAAAAACCACTGTTTTGAGATCAATTTTTGACCCACCTGGCCTATAGAGGATACACAACAATTATGGTTGACTAAAAAAATTTATTTGAACGGCTTTTTGGTGGCATATGCTTTCATAAGTTTGCAAGATTTAATTGCATGGCGAATGACTCCATCTCGTCTATCAAATCCTGCAACTTGAGCAGACTCTTCCGCAACAAGTTTGACGTGCCGCTCCACAGATTGCTTATGACATGGGTGATGTGATAGCCAAGGTTTCTTCAAACACTCTTCTATTTCTCCATCTGTAAGGCTTTGCAATTGCTGGAGCTAATTTAAACAACCGAATCGAACTGCTGTTCAGTGAATGGAGCCAGTTATCCTCACTTTCTTTAGCTACTTGTTTCCGAAGTGGTAGCACTTTTGCCACTCCCACATGTATTAAACTTTCTTAATCATTCCCGGCCTAACATTGCAATCAAAAGATTTTCTGGGAGTGTAAATAACCATTCCATTGCACCACACTCAAAGCAATTTCTTGAACACGTTTGTTTGAAAAATTCTTAATCCTCTGAATCAAGTTGAAAAAATTGCTGGATCCATGGGTTATCTGATTATTTTGTTTAATTTCAAACCAAGTTGGAAACTGTTCAACAATAACGAACTAGAATTTCCAACTTCAGAGGTGGCTCTTCCAGAGACACATACTAGCGCAGAATTCTGAATCCTAAAGTAAGCTAACTCGAGTGAACAATGGGTCCGACCTCTACATAAGCCAGATCATCATCAACTCTTCCATGTAAAAGTGCCCAACATATGCTATAAGCATGAACTTGACCCGTACTCAAGTCGCTGACAACCTGCTCTGGAAGAATAGAAAAAAACGAAGAAGGCACAGACAATGTTAGAATCGAGTAGTTGTCCAACTTGACACAGGCGCATGCAATTTTTTTCCAATTGGCCCAGCAAAAGTATCTGGACCACTAAAGGAACCATTAAGAACTCCAAACACATGTCATAAAGGAAGTTCATTAGTATAGAGCAAACACACAATCCACTGAAGAGACTTATTTAACAATTCCTCCAATCCACAAAGGCAGCCATTGTATTTCCTTGTCATGGAAGCAGAACCATTCGTTCCCACGATTGCTAGCTTGTGCTCCAACACCGTATCCTTGAACGAATCAAAGAGATTTTTTTTCAATATTTCGGCCTTTGCCATCTTCAGGAGAAAAATGAGACAGAAATATCCTTGAACGAATCAAAGAGATTTTTTTGCAATAGTTCGGCCTTTGCCATCTTCAGGAGAAAAATGAGACAGAAATATTCTTGAACGAATCAAAGAGATTTTTTTGCAATAGTTCGGCCTTTGCCATCTTCAGGAGAAAAATGAGACAGATAGTAAGTGCCTGATCCACCAAATGCAGTACAGCGCTGCTCAAGTTAGTCAGATCGGCTGTGCTTGTTATTTGGGCCTTGCGCTATCATTTGAGTAGCGCATCTTTGTACCCAACAAAGCGAAACGCATTTACAAATTCAAAATTTTGTTGTTCTTTTTCCCGTAACGAGTGTGCTTATTACACCATTGCACGTAAGTGAATTTTCCAAAAAACTTACAAAAAATGGCTATATTTGTTTTTCGGTTATATCTTCTTTTGTGTTAAAAATAGAGAAAACTTTCTTCTTAGCACAGATAGCAACATGGTGTTTCCGCATATTTTGAGCTATATACCATTGCTCTACGACCAGTGCTTACCGAGATATGCAAATTACCCCCCACGCGTACTGTCGCAATTACATTTGGGGGGTTGCCGGCTGGAAAATGGGGGCGACCCCCCAAAAACAAATTTTAGGCAAGTTTTAGACCATTTGTCGGGATTTGAGAACTACACTTTTTTCGATTTCCAAAAAATTTTTTTTCACTCCACCCTAATCATTATTTCTCAAATCTGCACCTGTAAAAGAGAAAAGCCTGCCGGCAATTAGACAAACTTCTGTGAGTGTTATAGGCCTAAGTACTGTGCATATGCATCAGTACCAGTAATTGCCATCCAGCACCGACTTGGGTAGTGGTTAAGATGTTATGATGCCTGTTGTAAGATCCTCCAAAACCGAAGGGAAGTCCCTACCGTCACCTCTTATGACTCACTAGTTAAGTGGCTTTACTATTTTGTCCTGGTGAAGAACGGGAAAACCTTCTAGATATTAGCCAAGACTTGTAAATACAATTTAAGGACTTTTTCAAGACAGAAAAAACTTTAAAGACTTTTCCAGGAAGTGACAATCCAGGCTTTCTTATCCTTTTAAGTATGCCAATGTTGATGTGTCTCAAGATTATTTCAATTGATCATGAAGCAAGAATGACTTTGTGTTACTTTATTCTCCAACAAAAATTCAGAAATGAAACTAAAAATCATAAAAATTAAAAAACAGCCAGTCTCAACTCAAAATTTACTGGTCCTTGTAACACAGTAGGGCAGACCCTTTTAGGGTCATTTTTTAATTTCAACTTGCATGGGTGTTAGATTTTTGCCTTGAGCCAAAAATATGGGAAATCCAATTTTTTTTGAACTTGGACCTCGTTTAGATACTGCCCCTGGGGCTTTTTTGAATCGCGCCCCTCAAGGCTTAAAATACTCATAAAATTGGTATAACTAGTGCTAGATATGCGATGTTGGTACTCATTTGTGTTGTTTTTTTAGAGAGGAAGACAATGGTGGCCTTTAATTTGGCATTAAAGTTACTTTTAAGTTCTTGAATTTCTCTAAAAACAAAAGTTTTTCACATTAATTTTTAAACATTTTCTTTAAAGTTTTAACACTACTGTTTGGCTGAAATGATGTATATCAGAAAAACGCAGTTAATGCAATGCAAATAGCAATGACAGCTTTGATTTGATTGACTGACATGAGCAGCTTTTCTTGTAAATTTTTGTTTTTTTTTAAACCAGGTTTCATCTTTGTTTTGAAAAAATTACTCAGCGTTATCAGAAAGCACCTAGACTGGATAACTTTAGAATTTTTCGGTGTTTCCAGACTTAATAGTAATATTGTGTTGTTGCGAATTGTTTTGTCTATACCGGAGGCCTTTTATTTACCATTCAGCAAATAAATTCATGTATGTGTGTATGTGACGTAGTATATTTTTCAGATCCATTGCTTTTTTCTTCCAGCAATAGTACGCAGTGCCTCACCAATCTGCCTTTTTGCGCCAGCAATTCGTCCACTTGATGTTGTTGTCAACTTCACAGTATGTTCCACAGACTGCGTGTGATTTGGATAATTTAGGTGAAGTGGTTGCTGAATAAATTGCTATATATTTGTGTAGCTTTTGATTAATGGGGAGGCTCACCCAACACCAAAAATTCTTTTCTGTGGGTAAGATATGTAACACCATTCCCACTGCCGTTGTCTTTAAGTGCTATCAGATCAGCTTATGATGTTGCTGCAAAGTTACATCTGGGTATATAAAATTCTCGTACTGGGTCTCGTTCTCCTTTCTGATTATCTTCTTCAGCATTTAAGATTTTCTGAATAATATGAACAGCTTTTCTTTTAACAGTCCTGTCCTCTTCTCCCAGCATTACCAATAACAAATTTTCGCGGTGAAAAAAAAGCAATTCTGCTGCACACTCTGCTGCAATGCTGTCAACTCATTTGCTCCAGAAAATAAGCTTATTTGAGCTTAAATTTCTGTAAAAAGGATTGTTGGTCCGTTTTTACCAATATGCAACAACAATATTCTTGGCAAGAAACGAAACCTTGTCAAAACTTGATTTCTTGTCAAGTATATTGTTGGTATGTATTGGAGAACACATATTTTAACAAAATGAAAAAGCAATTTTGGACGGATCAAAAATCCTTTTCACAGAAATTTAAGCTCAAATAAGCTTATTTTCTGGCGCAAATGAGTTGACAGCATTGCAGCAGACTGTGCAGCAGAATTGCTATTTTGCTCATCCCAAAAATTTGCTGTCACCCATGTTGGGAGACGAGGACAGGACTGTAAGCGAAAAAGCTGTTCATACTATTCAGAAAATCATAAATGCTGAAGGAAATTAGGATGGAGAACGAGACCCAGTACAAGAATTTTATTTACCCTGGTGAAACTTTGCAGCAACATAATGCACTGATCTAATAATCTTTAAAGACAACGGCCGTGGAAATGGTGTCACCTATCTTATCCACAAAAAAGGATATTCAGTACTGAAAAAGCTTGATGTCCCTATAAAGCCTCTGCCATTGTGCAAGCTGTTAAGGTTTGTCTAGTTTGGCTGAGGAATACCTTAGGTTTGGATATTTAGTGTTGGGTGAGCCTCCCCATTAATCAAAAGCTGCAGAGATATTTAGCAATTTGTTTAGCAACTACTTCACCTAAATTATCCAAACCATACGCAGGCTGTGGAACATGCTGTGAAGTTGACAACAACATCAAGTGGACGAATTGCTGGCGCAAAAACCAAAAAGGCAAAGTGGTGAAGCACTGTGTACTATTGCTGGAAGTAAAAAGCAATGGATCTGAAAAAAATACTATGTCACAAGAAAAGCTGTTTATGCCAGTCAATCAAATCAAAGCTGTCATTGCTATTTGCATTGCATTAACTGCGTTTTTTTCTGATATACATCATTTCAGCCAAACAGTAGTGTTAAAACTTTATAAAGAAAATGTTTAAAAATTATTGCACATGTGAAAAACTTTAGTTTTTAGAGAAATTCAAGAACTTAAAAGTAACTTTAATGCTAAATTAAAGGCCACCATTGTCTTCCTCTCTAAAAAAACAACACAAATGAGTACCAACATCGCATATCTAGCACTAGTTATACCAATTTTATGAGTATTTTAAGCCTTGAGGGGGCGCGATTCAAAAAAGCCCCAGGGGCAGTATCTAAACGAGGTCCAAGTTCAAAAAAAATTGGATTTCCCATATTTTTGGCTCAAGGCAAAAATCTAACACCCATGCAAGTTGAAATCAAAAAATGACCCTAAAAGGATCTGCCCTAGTAACACAGTATAAATATTCTCCAGAAAAAACAAAACCTACTTCGAGGCTTTAGCTTTCAACTCACCTTCGCTCTCATTTGACTGATTAGGTAAAATCATTTGTGATTGCTTCATCATGCTAACATTTCTGTTCAATGAAGAATTGGCCGGGTAAAAGCTTGGAGCATTAGATCGTAGAACACTTTTGTTCGCAAGGTTGTAAAAAAATGGCGCACTGTAAAAAACGACACTTTAAACGTTGAGGTCGCACCCTTTTCTATATTAAAACTGCATAAATATAAAAAATCGATTTAAATCTTTATTGTGGGCAAAGGCGTAGCCAGGATTTTTGATTGGGGGGGAGCAAACTACAAATCACATGCAATGACGTCATCAGAAACTTCAAGAGGAATTTTTTGCAGGGCAAAGATATCGTAGAATGGAAGATCAAAAGCTGTGGCCTGATGTCGGCACGTAACTAGGAACTCATTCAAAGAGGAGGGTTTAAACCAATAGCTAAAATGTCTAAATTGGAAGACGTGTTGAGTACTGTAATTCAAACGTATAATTAACGAGGGTCTGGGGGTAAAGCCCACAGCCGCTGGGCAATTTTTCGTAATTTTTTGAAAAAAAGCAGTTTAAACACCATTGGATCACATTTCGCACGTATTCGGAGCCTCATTTGAAAGTACTTGATTTTTAACATTTGAAAACCAACTGAAAAAATTAAGTTGTTCAGTCCTTCTTTTGATTGCAATTCAAGTCCAAAACACGTTTAAAATCTTGCATTTTAGGGTTAAATTTTGTAAGTGACTTGGTCCAGGTAGGGGGAAGTAAAGCACATTGCCTCCTGCAATATTTTCGCAGTGAATAACAATTCACTTGAAAATTCTCTGTAGAGATTATTGTTTTGTCATGAAAACAACCAGTTAAAAGAGTACATATGCGTTCAATGAGCATTCCCCTTACTGTAGCTACCGTAATTTTTTTCTGAAGTATTTTGCTGCATAAAAACTGGCGAGGTGAGGTGAATTGTTATTGCAAAATGAACAATAGATAGTTACGCCTACTAACCATGTTATTGCCCAGGCCGGATTTACATTGAGTTGGACCCCTGACACTTTGGGATTTTTGCAATATTTTCCTGCCAAATACAGGTGAAGATCAAAAATAAGTCTTATTTGAGCGCAGGGCCCCTGGCACTGTGCCATATGTTAAATCCGTCCATGGTTATTGCATTACGTTCATAAAAAGGTTATATGAGGGCCTGAGTTACCAACTTTTAGGATAAAAACGCTTAATTTCACTCGAATTATACGTTTAAATTGGTTGGCAAACATTAAATTGAGGGGTTCGGGCCCTCTGGATTAATATTATTGCTGGGGGCCCATTTAAATTGGTTGGAAAAGATTAAATTTAGGGGGCCCGAGCCTCCTGGATCAATATTATAGTTGGAGGCCCATTTAAATACTATTGTAGAGAGTTTTTGCTGGCAACCCGTGCCCTCAGTTTAGACATCGACACAATTTGAACGTCACCGGACTCGCTGCTCTGATAAACAACGAGAACACTTACAAATTAACACAGCTATACGGTATAATATGCGGACACAGAAATTGATCGACAAAGATTTCCTGAAAATAAATTAGCGTACATTTACTGTAATAACCATTTGCTATTGTGCAGTTTGAAGTTGTAAGATTAATTTAAACCAGCTTATTCCAGGTTCCCCCAACCCCAGCTGAATATAAAATTAAAGGATCAAACTGACATTGTACTTACGCTTTTACAAAAAATTTTTGATCAATATTATTTGCATTATTAAGAATAATGTACTGGTTATAGACAGTATACAGAGTCTTATAGGCACAAACAAACCTTTGATCAACAGCCTAAGACATACTGTTTCGGAATTAACATTCGTCTTTTATTCCTCTTCTAAGGCATGCTATTGGAAATTATTTTGCATTGAACTATCTCTTGTAATATTGTGGTTACCTTATATTTTTGGGAAAAAAAAAATGTGTCATGATCTGGTTAATTTGCGATTCTTTGCCTTTCTACGCTCATGTTTATACCTGTAGTCCTAGCTTTACTGACAAGGAATAAAAGAGAAATGTCGATTCCGAAACAGTATGTATTAGCCTGTTGATCAAAGGTTTGATTGTGCTTATAAGACTCTGTATACTGTTTACAGCTTTTATTATTTGCATTGATTCCGCCGTTTTTCAGGTAAACGGATTCTCTACACCAGCGTGGTCCAACTGCAGGCCCGCGGGCCAATTTTGGCCCGCGAAGTAATTTTTTTGGCCCGCGAAAGCGCAAACAGTTGAGGTAATTAGAACGTTTAGATCTGTAAGATTTTTTGTACTTAGCCTATTGCTCTGTAGTTTTCGATTGCATTTACTTTTTTTTCTAAGTTCAATGTTGAATATAAGCCTTTACTGCTTCGTTTCGCAATTTAACTTCAATGCTTTTCATAACTTCTGTGGTAATGTTTTATTCAACGAAATACAACCGATTGTTTTCTGTTTATTTTTTGATAATATTATTATGGAAAAACAATGAAGCAAATTGTCGTATAATGGTCTTTTTGTTATATAACAAACGACTATCCACTTTCTATTCCTATGGGCTTGCTTACCAGCCATTAAGCAATAAAGAGGCTAGTTTTGGGAGTATAGATTAACTACCGTATATTCCGGCGTATAAGACGACCGTCAGATAAGACGAGGTGCAAAATTTGAATAAAATTTTGTGCATTTATCATATATCGGTTGTATAAGACGACTGCTAAATCACGAAACCATATTTGTTTAGCCATATAACTTTTTTCTCTTTTGCCGAATGAACTGTTCGTAATTGCATTGAAACCTCAAAATTTTATCTTTCTCCAACTCAGCGGGAATGTCAAACGCACGCTGAGTTGTCGCATGCGTGTGTGCGCTCACGAAATTGTCTGGCATTGGTATATGCATGCACGAGCGCACGCACACGCATTCAATAAAATCACATTAGCAATAGCACATTTCTACAGTTTCCAAAATAATTTGTTATGACCGGTAGTTATTGTTAAATTAAAGTACCGCAGCTTTCTTGCACGTTCTTTATTTTTACGCACCAACGCATTTTTTATGTTAAATAAAATCTTCATGTGAAAATTAAGATATGACTTTTATATCGACTGTATAAGACGACCCCAATTTTTAAGGGTGGATTTTTGTACTTTAAGGGTCGTCTTATACGCCGGAATATACGGTAGTTACTTTTTCAAAACGTAGCTTTATAAAACTGAGAGATGAGTAGTTGCAAAAAAAGAAAAGCAGAAGAAAGAACATTTTTTAAGAAGTGGGAGGAAACCTATCTATTTATTGAAAACATGGGAAACCCACTGTGTTTAGTATGTCAGAAGACAATTTCAGCTACAAAGGAATACAATCTAAAGCGACATTATGACACTCTCCACAAACATAAGTTTGAAAAATATGAAGGAAAGGAAAGAAAGAATGTTTTGCAGAGTCTCAAAGACGAACACGAGAAGCAAGTCAGTACGATGGCTGATTTTGTAAGCAGTCTGAAGACTAGCCTAGCAGCATCATATGAAGTTGCACTCCTTCTTGCAAAAAAAATGAAGTCATTTCGAGAGGGTGAATTAGTAAAAGCATGTGCAATTAAAATGGCAGAGGCGTTTGGTGAAGAAAAAATAGCAGAAAAATTTAAAACGGTGTCTTTATCCCATCAGACAATCGCAAGAAGAGTAGCAGATTTAAGTCAACATGTAACTTGTAAACTGAAGTCTGCGATGAAGAATTGTAGCTATTTCTCACTGGCTTTGGAT
Source organism: Trididemnum nubilum (assembly GCA_963965965.1). Classification (NCBI taxonomy): domain Eukaryota; kingdom Metazoa; phylum Chordata; class Ascidiacea; order Aplousobranchia; family Didemnidae; genus Trididemnum; species Trididemnum nubilum. The sequence continues at coordinate 29,569,474 of OZ014472.1, read as the reverse complement.
GAGAGCGTTGATGTGACTGATATTAGTCAACTGATGATATTTGCTCGAATGGTGGATGAAAATTTTGAAGTGCAGGAAGAATTGCTAACACTTCATCCATTAACAGGTGGAACAAAAGGCTCTGATATATATGAAGCATTAAACTCTGTTGTTTCCGAGTTCGAAGGCTTCGAAAAATGTTCTTGCATAGTTACAGATGGCGCAAAGGCTATGGTGGGAAGCAAAACTGGTCTAGTTGGATTGCTAAGAGCAAACGGAATTAACTGCATTGCGTAATTCACCAGGAAGCACTTTGCGGAAAAGTACTGAAAATGATGAATGTAATGCGAAGTGTTGTCGAAATGGTCAATCTAATTAGAGGTGGAAATAAATCTCAAAGACATCGAAAGTTTGTTTCATTTTTGGATGAGCTTGATGCTGAATTCAAAGACCTGCCCCTATATACGAGCATCAGATGGCTGAGCGCAGGCAAGGTATTGAAACACTTTTTTGGACTGCACAAAGAAATTCTTTCATTTTTTGAAGAACAACTAATGGACAGCACAAACACTTTTCAAGTGCAGTTGCGAAGCATTGAATTTCTTTGTGGCCTAGCTTTTTTAACAGATATGACACATCACCTGAACGTGTTAAATTTGAATTTTCAAGAAAAGGGACAAAGCATTTCTCATTTAGTGGGACATGTTGAGGGTTTTCGCTCAAAGTTAGTTTTGTTCACAAACTGCTTGCAAAGCAATAATCTTGCTCATTTTCCGTCCTGCTCAGTTATCAAGGAAGAACACTCCAATGCTGATTTTACACAGTTTGTAAGTAATATTACTTCACTGTCTGAGGAATTTCAAAATCGCTTTGAGGATTTCGAGGAATTAAAAAGTGCTCTCGCACTATACAACAACCCCATGCAAGTGACTGTTGCTACACAACCATCTGAATTTCAACTCGAATTATGTGAGCTTCAAAGTGATCAGTTTTTGTTGTCAAAAAAGCAAGAAAAACCAGAAAACTTTTGGAAGTTTGTTTCACAGAAAAAGTTTCCGATTTTAAAGAATGCTGCTTTAAAGTTATTTTCTATGTTTGGAAGTACATACATTTGCGAATGTGCATTTTCAGCAATGAACAGTATCAAAACGAAAAATCGAAACCAACTGGGAAACAATACTTTGGGTTTACAAGATTGTCTTCGCATGGCCACTACTAACATTTCTGTGGATACAAACGCAATTGTGAGAGATGCATCTCGACCACAAATGTCCCATTAATCGGCAATAAACTACAAACATTAAAAATTATTTTGTGTGTTTCTATGCTTATCCACTGCAATAAAATTAACCGTCTTTACCCAATAACAAATTGATGTTAAACTTAGGTTTTCGTTATAACTAATAGTTATATTGATCTTCTAGAACAATTAAGCATTGGCCCGCGGAATAAATTATCAGATTTTTTTGGCACGCGATAAAATTTAGTTGGACCACGCTGCTCTACCCTGTTGGTCTAAATGTAGGCCTATATAAGACGATTTAGACCAATTACGTCTGATATCGTTTTCAAAGTTAATGTAAAAAATGAAAAACAGGCAAAATGCATGCAATTAAAAGACATGCGTATACTTATACTCGTAAATACGTGTGATCGGTAAAACTCACCCAATACAGTTTAAAGAAGACCTCCGGCCTAGCGAGGCTGTAGTATATATATTATAAAATACCCCACAAAATTCTAAGACTTTTACAAAAAAACGAACTTGCTATTTTTTATAATTTTGATGAAATTCGCAAAAAACTGGGTGAACCACAAGCCAATTCTGATTGGCTAACGCTGGATATTACTGGGCTGGATAAATGTACTGCGGAAACTTTCCCGTTAAGAACACGTTTATTACATTGTTTGGGCATAAAGTTGCTAGTTAAGACTAAAAACTCTAACCATTCAGAATCGGCTTGCGATTCACCCAGTTTTTTTCGGATTTCATCAAAACTATTAAAACAAAAGTCTTAAGAATTTTGTGGGGTATTTTATGATATATACTAGCCTAGCTAGGCCGGAGGTCTCCTTTAACAAAAAATCAATTTTGACCTTAGTGGTATACGAAGAGTCATTCTCTTAGAAGAGATTTGCTTTCCTTCAGCAATTAGTGTTTATTCTGAATGTCTTCAATTAAAATATTCTCGAAATTTATTAGGGTTGAAATACCACTTGAGTATGGTGACGTTTAATTCAAGGACTGATACACGTAAGATCTCGACCCCCCGAATTCTGATTTGCAAAATTGGAAATCTGGTTCTACTTTTTGGAAAATCTGATTCTACTTTTGGAAAACCATGAGTTATGCAACAAAATGGATTACGTTTTTTGGTGCAAAATCGTGCTGCTTCCTGCCTTGTTCACGTTCTGCAAAAGCAATGCGGTATGCTAACAAGACATTATCATTCCAAGGCAGCGCGATAAGGGCTATGCAATAATGGAACATTTTGAATAAATATCAACACTGACTGTACAAACATATTGACTCTACGGGTTTTGTATCTACCTTGTGTTGCAAAAAGGCAACGTGGCTAAATTCTTGTTTCAATAAAATCAAGTTTATATTCGAGATTAACCTTTTTAATCATACTAACCAAAATTGATTTTTTGATTGTAATTCATTTTCTTTATTTGTTAATTATGATTCACTTTGCCGTTTTGTTGCAAACGTTTTTTGAACCCGAATATCGTGGAAACAATACAAGCTAGAGGGCTGGTATTTTTCAAAAATAGAGAAGCTAATGACTTTGGAAAAAGTTTTGAAAACCTGCAAAAGTTTTGATGTTGCTCTTTTGCAACTCTGGATTGAACTACACTCGAGTTGAGCGTTTTTAAATTAGTTTTAATATTTTTTGCGAAATTGTGCACTTTTAAAAACGGGGGACTGGTCCGCTTAATCTCCCATCAGGCCAAGTTCATTCCGATCAAACCAAAGCACAGCTTCAATTCAAACTGCAAACAATTTACTATGAAAGATGGTTAAAATGTTAAAAAACAACCAGCTGTCGGTATTCCGATCAAACCAAAGCACAGCTTCAATTCAAACATACAATTCACAAAATTTTGGAACTGGTTTTAAACTGTAAGAATTTAACATAAGCTATACAATATACACTTGTGCTAAGGCTTGAATAAACTGTGTCACATTTCAGCAGCTTTATGAGAGATGGTTAAAATAGGTGGACAGATGGTTGAAAAACAACCAGCTGTCAGTAAATGTTAACAAAGCAAAATTTCTTTTGTTTACTAGAAGTAACAAGACCTTAGACGTATTTAATAGTGGATCTAAGATTGAGTGAACAAATTGCATCAAGTATCTTGCAGTCTTGCTTGACGATAACAGGCTGTCAAGTCGTTGAATTTAAAAAACATGAATAAAAAAAAAAGTCTGCTGAGCATAAAATAATGACAATTTTTCAAGTATATTAAAATGACGAAAAATGAGATAATTTTGCAAAAAAACAAGAGATGACAAAAGTGCCACAAAAGCAATCATCAAGAATTACTGAATCAAAATAATGCGGGCCCCAATGCATACTGTATTTGTAATTGTAAATAAAATAGCATTCACAATTCACTCAGCGATAGTAAAAATATTGCTATGTGTAATGTAGCAAATAATGCCTGGTGTATGTGGTGGAGTGCCCTGGGGCCCAAAGTTGGTGGGAGCCCTATTTCTACATAATGCAATAAGCAAATCAAGCATATTTCAACAAAATGCTGAAAGACTAGTCATCGGCACAAACAACGTAAGACTGGCGCCTAACCAGGATGTTAGGTTTGAAACTTATCTGCTTTGCAATGATGGATTTTACAGACGGGGGTCTGGAAACAGATACCCCAGTTGCAGGAGGCCTGCAAGGCGATTTTGTAATCTTTTGGAAAAACACAACAAAATAGCAATTTTACTAATATTTGGAAGATCTTTGACAAATTAAATTACCTAGCCCCTTCAACCCCCATATTTAGTTTCAGGACAAGTTCAAAAGTTAATAAGCATGCATATATCCGTTAAATTTTCTAAAAAACTTGGTTAAGTGAAAGAGGTGGCTGAACAATACAAATTTTTACGTTATTGTGTATTCATTAATCCGGAATCATTTTGAGCAGCATGGAAAATGCATCTATGTTTGCACACATAATTTACACTTTCGAGCTACGATAATCACTGCCATATTTCTGCCCCTGTTCTGCAAAAAGATAACATGGCTGATTAAAAGAAAATCAACTTTTTGTACGTGATGGTTATATCAATGTGATGTAACAAGTAATTTTTTTTAATTTGGTATTACCGATACCTGTTAAGTAGCCTACTTAAAATTCACTTTTTTGATTGCAATCATTTTAACCGTTATGTTAAGAATGATTTACGTTGCCACGTGGCTGAAAATGCTTTTTCATTTATGCAAAACATAGAACAGCTGAAACTCATAAAGACCTAATGACAATAACCAAAAAAATTCTATTTAAATAAGGATGCATCTACATTTATTAAGTCGCGGATAGCAACAAATGTTATAAACACAGATTCTCCAACTCTGCTAATTCCACATTCTAAAGCTCCTTCCGTCCCAACTTTCAGGTGTTAAGGGTTCTGCACCAACAGCTGGAAAATTTCAGGCCCCTCGAGACCACCAACAGCATATGTTTCTACAAAAAGATTTTTTCCTGCACTTGAGTGACAATATTTATTTCAAGGTAAGTATAGCACTTGGGCAGCGCAAGAAATTTGTTCCCAACCTCTTGAAAACAGAGAGATGGTCTTTCCATGTTCTGTCATGATTGGTATCATATCATATGAATAGAAACCAAAATTAAAAAATGTAAAGTCTTTAGAAAAGAAATCTGAAGAAAATTAAAGATAACTGAAGAAAAAAAAGAGAACATGGGTAGTGGAAAAGAAAAAGTAACACAAACATACAAGTTAAGCACAACAATCAGGAATTATCATTGTACAGCCGCTGCATCTGAGTTATTTTGGGTTTTCGCTGAAGGTTGGATAGGCCAAGAAAGTGAGACCCATAGGGGTAGTGCTTTGTAGCTGCATGCCCTGGTCCATTATTTTTAGACCCCTAGAGCCTAGACTACAACAAATATGATATACAATCTATCCAATGGATATATCAGCTTTAATTTTCAAAACACTGGTCAACTTTTTGCACTGGTAAACATTTTGTATCATGATATCATAATCAGATAATAGCATCTGCGTACTAGTATCAGACTGTTTCAGAGTTTAAATTTGCAGCAGTCATGTAACAATGTGATTAGGCCTACAATGTACTTAAGCTGGTGTGACAGGTGTAGCAACCATGCAAATAAAAATCGCTTTTTTGTGTTCAGTATCCTCTGCATGGCTTAACGTCTGAAGTTGTGTCGCTACTTCCTTTTCCTGACTCTACGTGTTATTATTGTGCCACCATGCATTTGCTATTGTTGTGGTGGTCAAGAATAAAAAAAGAATGAATGAATGAACAACTGTATCTCAAATGGTTTTACTTAAACCCTGTTAGTTTCAATTGCACAATGCACATAATATTGGTGTAGAGTAAGGGATGAGTTTTTTGACAGGCTTGTTTGCAAGCTCTAATTAAGTTATTCAAAACATTTCTTCCAGTTATTGAATAGTATTTAGGCTCTATAACATTCTTCATGCTACTACGTATAATTTATTATTTGTTTGCTTTTGTATTTGTACATTTGTATTGTTGCAATAGACTGTTTTGAAGAAGTGAAAATGATTTCTAATGGTCACATAATATTTACGCATTTCATTAGATATTTTTGTTGTTTTTATTCTTTCTAGTCTCTAGTATATAGTTTATATGTTTGCTCTTTAAACTCTTAACAAAAACACTTAATTTTCTACACTGGTAAATGATGCATTTTACTATTAAGTCACATAAATTTTTAGTACTATAGATTCGATATTTCTTTTGTTATTCTTCCAGTTAACAAAAAATACACTCATTCTATACCTACTTGTTTTACAGTGTTGAATATTACATCTATTGTTTGATGAGTTAAATTAGTTTAAACATATTTTAAAGTTAGTATAAGCTATGTAATACACTTTTCAGATTTGTGCACAATTTGCTATTTACTTGATGTAGCATAGTTGTACTACAGTACTAGGCTAATTTTGAGCCAATTGTCAACATAAAATATCAGCTGATTCTCTTAAACAGTTAATTACCTTTTTAACATTAGTCTAACTCAATCCATTTTCTCACTTTTTCATAAATATGGGTACTTTTTTGGTTCGAAATTACTTTGTACAACATTAACTAACTTTGATGTTGCTTGGTGTTGGATAATTTAATTTTCACTCTGGATCTTTGTCACTGACCAACTTATTGTGAATGCTGTTAAATAAAACTTCTGTTTCCTTCATACTGAACTAATTTGGGTCACATTGTTGATGGAATATATTTGGTATGATATTATATATCATATATTTGGTATGTTGGATGCTTTTATATTATTTTCAAAATTTCAGAGTGGCACAAGTGTGCTGGACCGGTACCAGTACATTGCTATTAAAAAATAAAAATATCAGTAGATTATCTAGAAAATAATGACAACGGTTCCAAAATAATGAAAGTGAAAAAAATGAAATGACAAACTTGACAGCTCAAGATAAACTAAAATGACACAAGCATATTGACTACGTTACAAATAAGCTCTCTGCAGCTAATAGAATTTCATGTATGGTAACTCCGTAGGTATGTACTACAAAATGCATTAATATCTGTATACTTTAGACTTGCTTATTCTTATCTGCAGTATGCAATTTTGTGCAAGGGAAATGCTTGCACAAACAAGGCTCAATAAATTACAAGTCTGCCAAATTTATTCTAACAAATTTATTTCCTTAAAGTTGATTCAATTTTTAAAAAGTTGCAAAATTAATGGGTGAAATGCACAACAACCGAATTTCAGAATTTTTTTTCCATTCTCTAGAAAGACTTCAGCAACACATTCTTACACCACTTGCAACGCTTTATCAAACAAATTCTAAGTTATATTTCAAAAACATTGCATGTTAAAACTGGTCAATCGATCTGAGTTACCGGACCAAAACTACAGAATGCATTACCTCGAAAATCCAATAACGTTTCCACCAGCGCTGCCAGAAATAAAAAAAGGGGGGGGACTAAATATTGTTTTGTTATGATTAAAGCACATGCAAATCGGAAACTTTTCATTTAGGCAAATTGCAACAAATTACAAAGGTTTAGCGATAACAGGCAGGAGTTCTGCAGTCGTTTATCCAACAGACGAATAAAAAAAAAAAGGTAAATGAAAGAGAATAAAAGTGGTTTCACCTGGTTTTACAATTTTAATTTATTAGATGATGCAACAGCGCACGCAAAAAACGTGTTTTCTCAACATAGGCCATACGAGAAAGTCGCAGATCGCCGTTATTATTCAGGCAAGCTGACATAATATTTTAACTTTCAAATGGAATATATTGTTACAAATTATGCAAAGTTTTGTTAATTCATTACTGTACTGTTATTATTATCGTTGGTAGGAAATAGAGATCTAAGCATTAAGCAAGAATAATGCGATAACGACCAACCATTCGTTACGCGCAGTTAACTGTCTCAATCAAATAATGCTAATCTGAATGCGGCATTTGCAGAAAAATGGTCAAAACGAAATACAACGGGTTTATTTATATACAGCATGCCCGCGAACGAAATTTGGTTTGCACCGAAATCTGCGTACAATGCTTCCAGAGAGAATTTTTAGGCCCGGCCTACACTGTGTATAAAATCGCGAATATACCGGCGTGTCGTTAGTTTGTTAAAAACAACTAACTGCTTGAATGCTGGTAAGGCAATATGCTAGGCGTACCAAATTTTGGTTTAAAGTAAACTAAAGACGAACTTTTGCGCTCACGATTTCAGGCACAGTGTAGATCGGGAATAGGCGGACGGCGTCTGCGCGACTTTTGCTCGCAACCAGCGTATTCAGTAGACTTCGACACAATTTGAACAACGTCATCGAACTTGCTGCTCTGATAGACGACAACACTGTTACAAATCAACAGAGCTATACGGTGTAATATGCGAACATAGAAACTCATCGAAAAAGAGTTCCTAAAAAATAATTAATGTACTATTTACTCTAATAAACAATTAACATTGTGCAGTTTGAAGATGTAGCATTAATTCAAACCAGTCGTTCCCCCAACCCCAGCTGAAAATAAAATTAAAGGATGAAACTGACATTGTAGCTACGCTTTTAGTAAACTACAAAAACTTTTTAAGCAGTATACTGATTCTGCGGTTTTTCAGGCTAACATGTTTTCTAAGCTGTTGGTCTAAATGTAGAGCTACAAAAGCGGTTTAGTCCAATTACGTCTGATATCCTTTTCAGTGTAAATGCAAAAAAATGGAAAACGGGCAAAATGCATGGAATGAAACGACATGCATATATTTATACGCATAAATGCGCGTGATCTGTAAAACGGGCCCAATACAGTATAGTAAAAAGTCAATTAAGACGTTAAAGATATATCGAAAGTCATACACCTAGAAGAAATTTGCTTTCCTTCAGGATATAGTGTTTTTTCGAATCTTTTCAATTAAAATATTCTCGAAATTTATTGGGGTTGAAATACGATTTCACTATAATGACATTTAATTCATGGACTGATACATGTCAGATTTCGACTGCTCAAAATTCTCAATGGTATCTGATTTCACTTTATGGAAAATGATTAGTTTTGAATCAAAATGGATTGCATTTTTTGGTGCAAAATCGCGCGCTGCTTTCTGCCTTGTTTGCGTTCTCCCGCAAAAGCAACGCGATATGCTGATGAGACATCATCGTCCAAGACAGCGCGATACGAGCTACACAACGATCAAGTATTTTCAGTAAATATCAACACTGACTATACAAGCATTCTGACTCTCCGGGTTGTTTCTACCCTTTCTACCAAAAAGACAACGTGGCTAAATTCTTGTTTCAAATAAATTAAAATCTGTATGCGCTATTGTTATATTAATGTGACGTAATAGATAACTTTTTCAATCATATTTACCAAAATTGATTTTATGATTGTAACTCATTTCCATTATTGCGTTAACAATGATTCACTTTGCCTTTTTGCTGCAAACGTTTTTTCAACCCAAATCTTTTGGAAACAATACAAGCTAGACAGTTGAACTTTTTTAAAGATACAAAAGCTAATGACCTTAAATGCAAAAATTTTGACGTTGCTTATTTTCAACTCAGGGTAGAATTACACTCGAGCTGAGCATTTTTACATTAGTTTTTTTAAGACATTTTATCTCATTTTTTAATATTTTTTGTGAAATTGTGCACTTTCGAAAGGGGGGGACTGGTCCCCCTAATCCCCCCTGGCTGTGCCGGTGAAGGTTTCGCTTTTTGCACACTTTTTATTACAGCAAATTAATAGATAATAAGTTGGTTGGGTACATATTGGTATCACCCCTATGCACTTATCAAGGATAATCTTGAGTGGTGTCTTGCATAGCTCTTATTCAATATATCATTCTCTCTATTGTTATTACGTTTTTTACTCATTGTTTAGATTCTGGCTTGCTGTACATGTAAAAAAGTTTAAAATTTTCATAAACGATGTTTACACTTATAAAATATTTTGTTCCAAATGACAAACAAGTAGGTGTAGACTCGGCAACCTTCCGGTCTTGGACAGGACCCATGGTCTTTTGCGCCAACTTAAGTTAAGTAACTTAAGGTTTCCACCTTACTTTTTTTTTTTTAAATTGTGTGTGCTGTGTTGTGTTGTGTACTGGATACAGTCACAAAAAACCTAATTTCTCTCTAGGAGAACCAAATCTTATTTTTGGTTGTTAGTTGAGCTAACTGTGGGTGTTGTTCAAGTTTAAGTGCTTAGGTGCGGCACAGCAATTATTCATGAGTTGATAAGCCAGCTATAAATATCTAGCCTAGGCTAGTTGAAGGAGTGATACCAGAACTTCTTGAACAGCAATACAACGCTGTGTTTCTGTGGGTAGGCTATATGTAACCCGAACGGCTGCAAACTCGATCGAATTTTATTTGAATTCAAGTTTGATGACGTGGTTTTAAGTCCTCTAAATTAATTTTTGAAAGTTCAAGGTTGGGTTTAGGCTGTCAAAAATACTAAGTCTGCTTTTCACATAATCGCTCTTTTTTGTAGACATACTGTTTTTCTAGGTCGCTGCGGTGTAAGCAAGTGAATGACAACTTTAATTTACGGAACTGATTGCATGGCAGTTTTTATTTAATTTGATTAAAAACGTAAAGCCTTACTTAAAATAGTAAAATTTCGACTTGGCTATGTCCATCATCAGTCAAAATATAATCTAAAACAGCAAAAATGTAAAAAACAGGTCTTGAATTAAAGTAGCCTTACTGCAATACAAGCAGTAAAATGCGCTGCAAATTCGTAAAACTTACTGATGGTAAGCAAGTTGTTGAGTTACTGCTACATATACTGAGTATTTTTGCAACACTAGCGCTGTGCAGTGATTGAGAAAAAGGAAACAGCTGTTGAACATATACAAAGTCATCAATGCCTGATCAACGTTTATGTCCAGTTTCAGTTTGTCAATGCTTAAAGTTTCCAAAAGGAAAAGCTTAGTTCGGTTCCTGGCAGTTCCAAGTATTTTCGGTTTGGCAAAGTCAATTTTGTGGACGAAATTTTCAAAGAGCAGGTCAGTAACGTCTGTGTTTTTACATTTCTTGGAGCCGAGATCGTGTTTGTTAGATCAAATTAGCAAATTTCTGGAAGTCTCACCAATGTACTTGCTGCCACTCGAGCAATGAATCTGATAGACCACATACATTTGATTGATGCAGTGCTGCTTGACCTTCTTTGATTCGAAAAAAATATTTTTAATCTTAATGCGTCATAAATAACTCTAACTTTGATTTTCTCATTTGTATTTTTTGCAAAAAATTGCCGATTTAATGCTGTAATTGCATTGAGATCGGTCCCAGAAAGGGAAGCCTGCAAGACAAATGCTTTTAAGAAGGTTAAGTAGTGATTTGGCTTGTTGTCTTAGCATCTGTGCATTTGAAATTAAAAAACTCTAATACAATGGAAATAAATGTCATTGGGTATCCTTTGGTTCTCTTAAAATCGTTGTACATCAATTTGTGCAAAGATCCAATTTTGTAGGCCCATTACAGTAACGAGTTTACTAAATTGTGTTTGTATTGGTAAGGGACAAAACTTGTCCACTTTAAATACAGTTTACTATCAATTTTCTTTCTGGAAACTCATGTTTGCGCTACATTTTCGATGTTTCTTGAAATTAGTACATCAAGAAAAGTAAGTTCTCCATTGCACTCATGCTCCCAAGATTTGTGAATGCAATTTATAATGCCAAAGAAAGAAAAAATGCTATAAATACTAAATTATTGTACGAAATTCGTTCCCGGGGAAGATGATAATTACCAAAAACCAGATCAATTTTAAAGATTTATGAGCTACTTAGAAGGCAAAGGCGCAACTACCCACGAATTTACCCTACCTCAGCTCTGATATATCAAATAGCTCAGAGATGCTTTTTTTGAAATACTTCTAGTTGTAGCTTGAAGTTTTCGGTTTGTTTTCGACCAATACTCTTCCTCAAATTAGCATAGATATCGAGTTTTTTTCTTAAGGAGCTCACTCACATGGGGTTTTGACGCAATTGGCACAAGACTGGTTTCCCATTTTTCAATTACTGAATCCACTATCTTGGATATCAAACCAGTAAGCTTTTCTTTGTCAGATTCATGTTTTAGACGCAAATAATAGTTCAAAAGACCCTCAGTTGTCGGAATTACAATTCTTTTCAAATCTTCTGATTTTCCTAAAATCGGACAGAGTGCTTGCAATCGTGAAGACAGCTTTCCTGGAATTGAGGACATTTCACTCTTACTGCTGAAATGAAATTACAATTGATTCTTTTTCTAATCAGCTATATAATATACCTACTAGAAGGTATGTGAAAAATTGAATCACGATGAAAAAATGGTCTACTGAAACAGCTGGGTTAAATGTTGGTCAAAAATTAAAACAATACAAAACAGCAATAAAATTGATGCAAATAGTTAAGTCAAAAAACCTAATTAGTTTATAGAGGAAAACACGAAATTGAAATGCCATTTAATCGAAGAAAAAGATCAAGGACATTTAGTGTTTTAAGGAACATATTGATCTGCACTAAGTCCGCTGACCTGCAAATTGTGTGGAAAATTTTTTTTATCAAAATTTGAACACATTGTGCGAAGCATTACTGTTGTCATACTTGAATGAAACTTTACAACTAACATCTTATACCACAAAACAAAATTTTAAATGGGGATGCAAATGAAATTGTGTGCTTAAAATACATTTTTACAGCAATAAAATACGCATTTTTAGCAAAAATTTCAAACTTTGGGTTTGATGTGCAAAGTATTCCGATTGTCATAGAACCTGTAAAATTTTACACATGTGTTTTTTCATCTATTCACACATTCACATTTTTGAAGGGTTAGCAAAAATTTTGTGAACAAAAACGTATTTTCGAATTACCCTAGTGCACAATTTGCAAAAACATATGAACAACCCCCTGCACACACCTGAAAATAATTGTTTTTTCAAAAATAAGTGCTCCCTATGGTTATTGATGTTAATTGACAGTTGACACCATGTACTGCATGCTAATTTCAAACAGAAAAAAAATGCTCTGTATTGTGGCTAGCCAGTACAAAGTTTGTTAATTCATTACTCTACTGTTATTATTATTGTAGGTAGAAAGTAGAGATCTAAGCATGAAGCATGAATAATGGAAAGCAATTAATCATTTCTTACGTGCAGTTAACTGTTTCAAATAACTGATGCGAAATCTAAACACAGCTATTGCTGAAAAATGGTCACAGCGAAATATTATGAGTTTATTTGCACAACACGCCTGCAAACAAAATCTGGTTTGCACTGAAAACTGCGTGGAATGCTTCCATAGCAAATTTCTAGGCTCGGTATACATTGCGCTTAAAATCATAAACACATGGCCGTACACTGGCGTCGATTTAGGAGAAGTGAAGGGGTGCACCCCTCAAGTCTGACACTAAAAGGGGCAAAATATGTCTGGCCCCCTCAGTATCCACTTGGCAACAAGAAATCCAAAATTCCGGACTGAGATAGAGCTAGAATGCGACGAGACCTATTTGTTTTGGTCTTCACCTGAATTTGGGGGCAAAATTCAGAAATTCTGCGCTAATATAGAACCAGTATGCGACAAAGACCTTTTTTTTGGTCTGCACCTGAGTTAGGGGGCAAAATTCCGGACCGAATAGAATTTTTTAGTTCAACCAAACTTCGCAAAAACATTTCGCCCCTCAGAATTTGCAAAATCAACAAAAAAACGACACCTATGCAGGCGTATCCTTAGTTTGTTTAAAACACCAGGTCGCTTGCATGCTGGTAAGGCAATACGCCGTGTGCACTCAATTTCGCTTTAAAATAAACAAAAGACAAACTTTTACACTAGTGATTTTACACACACTGTAGATCAGGAATAGGCAGACAGAGTCTGTGCAACCTTTTGCTCACAACCATTGCACTCAATTTAGACTTTGACACAATTTGGACTACGTAGCCAGACTCGCTGCTCTGATAGACGAGAACACTGTTATAAACAATATGCAGACATAGAAATTTTTTGAAAAAGATTTTCTAAAAATTAATTGGTGTACTATTCACTTTAACAAACATTTGACATTGCGCAGTTTGAAGTTGTAAGATTAATTCAAACCAGCCAATCACTCATTTCCCCAACCCACAGCTGCAACTAAAATTAAAGGATCAAACTGACATGGTAGTTTCACTTTTGGTCAACCACAAAAACTTTTTGAGCAATATTAAAATTGATTCCGTCGTTTTTGAGATAAATGGGCTCTACAAGCTGTTGATCTAAATGTAGGCTTACATAACGTGGTTTAAAGCAATTTTGTCTGATATCTTTTTCAAAAAAAACAAAAAAAACAGGCAAAGTGGATGCAATCAAATGACGGACCTAATACAGCAATAAAAAATCAAAAAGAGATTAGCTTTCCTTCAGCAATTAGTGATTTTTTCCGAATGTTTTTAATTAAAATATTATCGAAATTTATTATTACATGTCAGATCTCGGCTGCCCCAAATTCTCACAAATATCTGATTCTACTAGTTCCATTTTGGAAAATGATGAGCTTTGCAACAAAATGGATTGCGTTTTTTGGTGCAAAATCGCCCTGCTTTCTGCCGCATTTGCATTCTCCCACAAACGCAATGATTTATGCTGATGAGACATTATCATTCAAAGACACCGCAATGCAGGATACGCAATGAGGGAACATTTTCATCATATATTATTAAATATCAACACGCACTATACAAGCATTCAGACTCCAGGTTTTGTTTCTATCCTGTGTCAGTTTCGAAAAGGCAATGTGGCTAAATTCTTGTTTCAATAGAATCAAGTTCATATGCGTGATTGTTATATTAATGTGATGTAATATTTAACTTCTTCAATCATATTTACTAAGACTGATTTTTTGATTGATTGCAACTCGCTTCCATTGTTGCGTTAAAAACGATTCACTTAGCCTTTTTGCTGCAAACGTTTTTTCAACCCGAATATCTCTTAAAACAATACAACCTAGAGGGCGGAAATTTTTTACAAGATAGAAAAGCTCATCGCTTTGAAAAAAATTTTCAAAGGAAAAGTTTTGACGTTGCTTATTTACAAGTCAGGGTAGAATTACACTTGAGAGTTTTTAAATTAGTTTTTCAATATTTTTTCTTTTTAAAATAATTTTTGTGAAATTGTGCACTTTCAAAAGGGGGCTGGTCCCCCTAATCCCCTCCCCTGGCTGCATCTGTGTTTGCGAGCCAGGGTTTTAATTTTTAATCTTAGCCTTTAGGCCAGAAAGCACGAATAAATTAAAAGTCTGGCCCGCAAACATCACACTTAAATTATTACTAACATCATAGTAAAAGCAAGTTGCTGGGTTTCAACAATCAAAATTAAAACATGCAAAGATTGCAAGGAAATGTCCTCTTCAGCAAAGTAAAACAAAAACTGACTCCAAATCCACTCTGAGAACCTCTTTGTCGACAAATTTTTCAATCCGAATAGAGTCTGAAAAAATTACCCACATTTTTTGAGCTATACGATGCACTGCATTATAAGGCGCAGTATATTCTTTATATAAACTTGAATGTATTGCTTTTATTTTCCTACATAAGGTGATTTAAGATAATGCTTATTTGCACGCTTGTGTGCAAATACAGTATACGACAATAAGAGAGCAAAGACTAGGCATTTATTTAATCTTTTTTTATGTTTCAAATTAGCACTAGGGCTTGGGTTAACATTAACGCTAGAGTTACAGTTTGGGTTAGGTTTAGGGCTGCAGTGAGGGGTAGCTATAATAGCCATTTTCCTATTCACAAGCTAGCATGCAAATAAAGTCTGCCTAGAAAGCACTGAAATATAAGAGGCTTATGGCTTAATCAAATACAACTTACAAGCTTTAAAAACTTGAATTGAGCTCTAAATTAAATTGTGAAGTGAGAGAAAGTACCTACTGGACTGGTTGGAATAACTTGATTGAGGTGTACCTGAGTATAATGCCCGACCACCATCAATTTCTCAGAAACTTTGAATAGGCCTACTTAAACCATTGCCTTTATATACATACAGTATCACATAAGACAATGATTAAAATGAACCTTTCCCTTGTGGTGCACAAAATATGGCAGCTTTTGGTGCCCGATGTCAAGAGCCTAAATTAACACCATATGCTATTGGTACCTAGCTCCAGATATTCGCCCAATATCAGACACTAACAACAGCTTGTAATCTACATCTAAGAGCTGTGGAGCAACCCTAAAAACCTCAGACGCAAATATCTACAGATTTCAGAAAAACTGGCACACTAGGTCAAGGCGGATTTTGGGTGGTACCCCAAACTACGTCAAAATATTTGTCTGTTAAATATCTACTGATATCAAAATGAACTGACACCCCAGCTTGTGCTGTTCAAAAATTGATTTCCAAGGGGTCCCCAAGGGGTGGCACCCCCAAGCTATGTCAAAATATTTGTCTGTTAAGTAACTACTCATATTAAAACAAACTGGTACCCTAGCTTATGCTGTTCAAAAAACTGATTTTTGGGGTCCCTTTCAGGGGTCCTCGAGGGGAGGGTTGCATCCCCAAACTACGTCAAAAAACTGGGTTATTCTATTATAATACAGGCAAAATTTTAAAATTTTGTAACCCACCCTCTTAGAACTTTTTTGTCTTTGAATATGTTGTAGTCCAAAGCGAGAGATGAAGATTAGTGTTGGTTTTACCAAAATCCATCAAGCAGTTGACGCAATATCAGCATGAACAGTTTTGCCACTAGAGGTGGTAATTTTTAGTACAAAAACTAAAGAAGTGTTTTAAGTCATCATTTCTTGGGCTACATTGACAAATATGCATTCTTATGGTTTGGGGGACAACGAATTCATATTTTCACTCATAATGGTGAAAAAAACAAAGAAACTTCCTCTAATTAATGACTGAAATTTTGGGGAGTTCTCCACTTTGATGCCTCATATCTAAACTCTGCAAAAATCATTTTTCCCCAAACCAATGTCAGAAGACTAAGAAAAGCTAATTGTTTCATATGGGTAAATAAAAATAAAGGTGTTTTGTTGCATATTTTTTTATGAACATATGTAGACACTTAATATTTCAGTACTGCAAAAAATTCATGCTAGCATTACTATTTGTTAAATAAGTAGTGATGACTTAACTGAAGCAGTTTTTGATATAACACACAGACATTAAAGCATTGTGAGTTTTATTGCGTAATTTTAAGGCTTTACAGTCGATATTTAGCTTAGAAAAGCTGATGCCTAATTATATTTGAGCTACCCATTTTTTTATTGCTTGGCTTTAATATAAGGTTGAGTTTGTCGATGGAGTAAGATAGGTATTATTATGGACTCGAGCTCTAATTAGAATGGTGATATATCAAGACAAACCAAAGCTCTTTACTGTAATTGGTAACAAGTTCGGGTCAAAAATTTCGCTATGCTCTACTTAAAAAAAATTGTTGAAGTCGTACTGCATGTCCTTTCATTTTATGGTAGTTCGTTGTGGCATACAACAGTTACTCAATTATGCATCTTCAAGTAGCCTACAATGATGCATTTCGAATGATTTATGGTCTTCCCCATCATACTAGCGCCTGTGTCTGGCAATTTTTTTTATTGTACTTACCTTTGACCTTGTTATACGTAAGTCGCTCTACACTTTTGCTAAATGCTGCTGTACATCAATTAATCTTTGGATCAATGCGATGATAAATTCTAATGTTTTATATGAATCAAAGTACAGGGTGTTCCAAAATGGTTGATCCCATTCTAAATCCCCGTATCTCGGAAACTACTTGATGGATCATAATGTAACTACATACATTTTATGTTGAAGGTCATAAGTTTTGTTAGTTAAATTTACAAAAAGTACAAATATTTGTTAGTTTTGTGACAGATTTTCATAAACGTTCAATATGAGCGCCACCTGTGACTCTGGACACGTCGAGTCGGTGCTAAACTCGCTGTAGCATGTCTTTGGTAACAGTTTCCAGTGCAGCTGTAATTCTCTGTTTCATTTCTTCCATCTTAGCTGGAAGAGGAGACATGAAGACTAGTCCTTTCACATAACCCCAAAGGAAAAAATCACACGGAGAAAGGTCGGGTGATCGTTAGGGTGCATCAAATTTTGGTCATTTTTTCATATTGATTTGGCTCAGTGATATTCCTGTTTTATAGCCCGAAAAAATATGACATGTAAATTTTTGGGTTTGTGGGCACCCCTAGACCCTCCCTCAGGTCATACCCCCTTCCGCGAGCCCCAAAATGTACTATTTTGTGATGAGATGGTGAACTTTTAAGATAAATATGTCATATTTGGTATTAAATTACTCAGAATTTTCCCAGAAATGCTGCTGTGTCTATTACCAAGCAAAATTCAGATTATTGCTATTATCCAATTTGAAATCACCAGATTTTTAGTGTATATTTTATGATTTTCAATCATTTTTATAATTTCTTTTAGTACTACATTGGTGAAAAGCTATAGTCAATAATTAAACAACCATGCACTGGATGTTGTTAACAATCTGAAACATGTTTAGCATAAAATTTGCAGTTACATACAGTTAAATGGGGTAGCTCTTTATTTAATGGCAATGTGGGTGCGTAACTTTAGGCATGGTCTTTTAGGTGCAGATCTTTTATGTGTGAAAGACAGAACCATACAGTGTAGAATGGCCAAAACCATAAGAGTACCTTAGCCTATCCCTAACTCTAACCCTTCATCCAAAAGTTCTGCACCTAAAAGACCATGTCCCTGAAAATGTAGTCCCAGCAACCCTAAATATGCATTTACAACTAGATGAATGCTTTTACAATAGTTCCATTTTCACAAGTTCATTCTTTTCTTTTTGCGAAGGCTAGGCTGGTCTTTTCGATTTTTTTCAACAACTTGTATAGCACTGTTCAAGTTGGAGCTTGTTTTAGCTGTTTTAGCAAAGTCTGAAGCAATTTTTACACTGTGTTCGGCACAATCATTGACCACATTCAATCGCTGCACAATGTTCTTTGAATACAAATATGCTTCACAACTGTTCCACTACTTTACTGGCTCATTGAAGAAAGATGTGTCAATGTTCAGCAGCTGGAAGAGATAACATGAATCTGGCCCAATCAAAAATTGAAGCGTTGAAGTGGAATCAAGGACTGGAAAAATTGGCTTTCCATATGTGGTTCCATGTCTCCGTTCAGGGCAAGCAGACCCAGAGCTGCTTTCACAAGCTTTCAAGTGATGCAGAATTTCCATTTTATCCAAATCAGAGACTGTATTGCTGAAAAGTGAAATTGGAACATACTCTTCAGACAAATACCACAGATTACGATTTAATGTTGTGATGGTAGCTTCTGCTAATTTTGAATGTATCTCTTTATAAGAATGAAGTTAAATCGTGAACTGGGGCATCAATTGCAGATGGACAAGTAAACCACCACTTTACATAAATGTTAATAGCAAAAGTCACAAAATGAGTTAGCTTGTCAAGTTCCTTGCTGCGACTGTTCAATATTAAGTTTGCTTTCAGATTTTTTGGATCTTTCAATTCAGTAATTTGCTTTGACAGTAGAAACATTTTGATTTCGTATATAACTTTTCCCATCCATCAAGCTTTGTTGATAGCACCTGGTCCTCAAAATTTGAAGGGCTTGTTGTCAGGTAGTGGCACCTTAAAAGCGAATAGAAGAAGTTCCAATAACTCTCTGTAGTCTTCTCTTGACTAAGTTTTCGTCAACTCTCAAACATTTCAAAGCAACTTCAATAATTTCTTCCCTCCACTGATGTAACAAGACCTGTTGTGAGCTTGAAAAGTTGTCATAAGTGGGAAAGTTTAGCTTGTCTTCTACAAGGTCTGCATGTGGGATCATATCAAAATATGTTCTGAATTTTTTAAACAGCAAAATTTCAGGACCTTTAGACATTTCAATATCGAGGCAATTAAAACTGGAGCCTACAATCAGCTCTCCCACATGTTTCCGACATGCATTCCACAAAAGATGCTTTTGTAATCTGTTCTGAACTTCAATGCAACCTCCAGACCATTGGCCAGTATTAGAAGCTGTTGTATCAAAATACCATACTGACGATATTATCACTGCAGTTCCATTTCTCTATCAGATTATGTGTTGCATTACCAATGATATTTCCTGCACGTTCATTATCACCAATTGGTAAATTTGGAACACCAAGTAGTTTAGTATCTTTGCCAGAAGACACAAGAATAGGCATAACCTCCATCTGTTGATATTTATTTGACAAACTCAATATCAGTTTCGAATCCCAATGTAAGTTGTAAGGTTGACTGTTTTCTGGTTCCCAAGTATCCTAAATGTCATGTGCTATAGTTTCATTAATTTTTCGTTTGTAACGATTGCAAGAAGCATATGAAATTGAAAAGCGAGAAAGCAGTTCCGATTTCGTGCAAGATTCCTCTCCAATATATTTTGATTCCATGATTATGGCACTTAGTAGTGAAGAAGCTGCAGATGGTGTGATCTTGCACCAGGTTAATGTCTCAACCACTGCTTGTTTAGACAAAATGTCAGGAATATGGAGGCATGCACCATCTTTTTTGCCATAGTTAGCTGAAGATGTTGAAGGGGCTTCTTTGATAGTGAAAACAGTGTCATTTGCCATATCATCTGCAGAGAGACTTGAGTCAGTATCTATGACATTTGCACTGCTTACAGTGCAAAACAGATCTTGTTGTTCATTGAATTTTTTCTGTTTGTATGTTTCTTGCCTTTGCATAACTTCAGTCTTTCGCTGCTCCTTTCGATGTAGAGTTATATCTGGCCTATCCATGGTTGCCACATGGTCTGACATCATAGAAATAAGAAAGTCTCTATCTTCATGGTTGTCAAAAGGTAGATCAAGAGCATTCTTCACAGTTAGTAAAAATGTTTTATCTAAATCCAAAATGTGTTCTGCAAGCATAGCTTTCCCTTCTTCACTTTCTCTTCTTTCTTTTGTCACATTGCGAAACTTGTTGTCTTTTTCTACATATCGTTTTAGTTTATTTATTGCACTTTTGTCATTTATGATTTTGTCTTTCAAACCAGCTTTAACATAAAAATTCTTAATCTGAGGATAAACTTTTTTGGAAGCTTCAAATAAGCTCATGGACCCATTGCCTTGTTGCACATGGTATCGTACACATCGAACCACATTTCTGATAGTTGGCAACTTTGCTCCTTTCAAAACTTCATCATCTTGGGTCACTTCTCCACCAAGACCATAAACAGCATTTGACTTTCTTGTAATGGCATTCATAGTTTTAAATAAAATATCTAAAGTATTATATTGCTATTGCTAGATACCTGTAACAAAAACTTGATAGAGGCCTATATAAAGTCATCACTATTTGAAAGACTGGCTGCTGAGTGATTTTATTGGGTCAATGAATCACTCAGTGTCAGTAGCCCGTCACACTGTAGCTCAGTAATTTTCTTGCTCCATGACCATATAAAGTCTTTCTTGCAATGATAGGCTACACTTATAGTTATTAGGCTGTTAAAAATGTCCCAGATTATAATACTATTGCCCCAATTTAGTAAAATGGTTATCAAATTAGAAAAGATAGTAAATTGTTCAAAAATAATAATAAAACTTCCACGCATCCAAATGGGAGTAAATAAAAATATTCTGATTTTGCTTGGTAATAAACACAGCAGCATTCCTGGGAAAATTCTGAGTAATTTGATACCAAACATGGCATACTTATCTTGAAAGTTCACCATCTTTCACAAAATAGCATATTCTGGGAGGTCGCGAAAGGGGGTATGGTCGGAGGTGGGGTCTAGGGGTGCCCCACAAACCCAAAAATTTACATGTCATATTTTTTCAGGCTATAGAACAGGAATATCACTGACCCAAATCATTTTGAAAATATGACCAAAATTTGATGCACCCTAGTGATCATGGTGAAATGGCCACCACAATCACCCGACCTTTTTCCATGTGATTTTTTCCTCTGGGGTTATGTGAAAGGACTAGTCGTCGTACCTCCTCTTCCAGCTAACATTGAAGAAATGAAACAGAGAATTACAGCTGCACTGGAAACTGTTACCAAAGACATGCTACAGCGAGTTTGGCACGAGCTCGAATACCGACTCGACGTGTCCAGAGTCACAGGTGGCACTCATATTGAACATTTATGAAAATCTGTCATAGAACCAACAAATATTTGTACTTTATAACCTTCAACATAAAATGTGTAGTTTCATTATGATCCATTAAGTAGTTTCCGAGATATGGGTATTTAGAATGAGGTCAACCATTTTGGAACACCCTGTACTTTTATACATACTGTGGTACAGTGTATGAGGGTGGAACATCCTACAATTTAGCAAAGAACCAACTGTTGTCTAATGTGGTATGATTTTTTATTTAGTGTATGGGTCATTCCATTATAATTCATCAAATTAGAATGCAAAATCAAATCTTTATCTCTTGAAATTTCATTGGTTTTTATTATGTTGTGGTGTTTTTGAAGCAAACCCCAAATCAGTTGCAATTTTTTTGTTATCTTTTTTCGTTTTTGAGATATTGTGATTCAAAACATTGCATTTTTCCACTAGCGATGCTAGAGTGCAAAGCAATTTTGGACTTTATGTCACTCTTTATCAATTTTTTTGACCAAGATGTCAATTTATATGTTTTTAGGGGCAAGGAATTCAAAAATGCAGTCAGATTTGCAGAAATATCAACAGAAAAAAGTTAGGGGTAAAAATCATGTTGCAAGTTTCGAACCTCGCATCACGTCATGATTTTAACATTTTTGATTGATTTGTTGAAATGTGTTGTGTGTAGATCTAACTTGCTTGAATTGAAATATCTTTTCTGAAACTTTTTTGTGGAGCTCACTCATTTTGTGAAGATAGCTATGACTGCATTTGGCTAAAAGCATTTCAGCATTTTATGTACTGATGTGTGGTGTCGTGATATCTGAACACAATAGTAAGCAAAATATACTGTATTAATCATTAAATCATTATTCATTTTGTGAAACAAAGTCCCAAGCGCTCTTGTCCTGAACCCCCTTAACTGAATTTGATTTATTGTATATAATATGTTTTTACGTTAATCATCGAGATTTGTACATTATACACATGAAACTTTGACCTTTAGTTTCATGGTTATAAGATTTAATTGATAGCCACTTATAACACGTATCACTCAATATTAATTGATCCCTTTTAAATATATTGTTCTAACAGTCACATTTGTGGTAAATACAATTTACATTTTGATTGCATTATAAACTTCTCTGTGATTTAGCATCATGTAAAATTGCATAGTACTGCAAGTGTAAAAATTTTTAAGTTTGAAAGTGGATTTTACTAATTATTGGTTGGAAAAAGAAAAACAGGAATAAACTAAACAGAAAATAAACAGGATATTGGGTGATCGTCTCTCAAACACTGATCGTCTCACTTCTCATTCCTACATTTCAAAATGTCAAGCAAAATATTTGAATTCCCTAAGCATATTCTTCCTTCAACACTTGATACATGGATAGTTTTGCAGATTTTGCAGAAAATTATTCTATGATCATTCAAGATGCTGTCCAGCTATGGCACTGGACCAAACAGCTATGCACCATTCATGTGTGGCTCTTTACTACAGCAATGAGCAAAAACACTTTCATATCAAGTCTTTTGCATTCTTCTCTGATGATTTACTTTACATCATGACACTGCTTTCGTTCATCAATTGCAAAAACTTTTGTGTCAATTTTTGCGTGGAAGGTTTAACCACCTTACCATGACACAATACTTTTCAGACTGCTGTGCTTCTCAATACAAAATTGAAAAATTTTTTTGAATTTATTGGATGTGTTCTAGAAATCACATATTCATAGTGCCTCTCATTTAATCTAGAACCTATCTGACATGCTTCTTTTCCACAAGTTTGCCTTTAATCCTAATTTGTGTAGATCACTTCTCATCGTCGTATTTTCATGATTATTATCACATGATAATTTGTTTTTAATGTTTCAGATGTTTGACACGTTGAACCTGAGCTCATTCTTTAATTTGGTGTTGAATGGTGCGCACTATTTATTTTGAACGTTTTATTGCCTTAATGTTGAAAGTCAGCCAGGATGATTTTAGTAAAAATTTTCATTTGTTTTAAGTTGCCCTGATATTATTTCAGGGTTGCCACAGAAACTGCAGAATCAAATTCCAGGACTTTTTAAGGTCATTTTCCAGGAATTTTCCAGTACTGTTTCAGATTTTTTTTTACAGGTCATAAACTTTAATCTTCACTATTACTATTTCATGCACCTACTTTTTTGTACCTGTAATTGACAAAACATTTTGATGTAACGCATTTGCATTCCTAGTACTGACTACTAGCTAAGCGCAAAGCCAGAAATTTGCAATGAGAGGTCTTAAACTGTTTATTTTATTCTGCAGCCCATTTATGAAATCAGTGTAATCATGTTTTTGCAGCCACCAGAAGCCATTGGGGGTCTGGGGGCAAAGCCCCAAGCGCTCGAAAATTTTGCAATTGTTTGCAATAATAACTTACGATAATTTTAGGCCTAATTTTGGTGAAGATTATCGCTTTTGAAATGTTGAAGAAATTAGCACTGCAAAAACATGATTACACTGATTGCATAAATGGGCTGCAGTATAAAATAAACAGTTTAAGGCAATTGCGCTACACCAATATTTTATCGGCGGTAGATACCCGATACGATACATCGGCTTGGCCCAGGTTTAGACCGAAAAATATTGGCTGACTGATATCGGCTGACCAATAAATTGGTCGACCTTTAGCGACAGCTAATGGTAAAATTTCAGTCCTAGCTTTACTTCCAGCCAATAAACCATAAAATCCTATCATTTGTAAAAGACAGAGCTTATTTGCACGCCCGAGTGTAAAACAAACACAAAAAAAACACTATCCTACCCCTAACCCCAACTTTAAACTTAACCCAAACTGTAACCCTAGCTCTACACCTAACCTTAATCCTAACCCAAACTTAAAATCTAAACCCTAATACTAACGATAATAACTTAAAAAATAAACGAATAAATGAGCAAATAAGCACCCACTCTTGCTCTCTTATTCTCTTAAAAGCAGAGCTCATCTGCATACTACAGTGCAAATAGGCACTTTCTTTGAAAAAACTAGCAAGTATTAATCCAAATCATCAGTATTTTATATGCTAGACAAAGATAATTTGAGAAGAGGGGCTTCGAAACGAGATTTGAGAGAAGTGATTGGTAATTAACAAAATCAAATACTGAATAGACCCTTTATAATTTTTTTTACAAAGCCTACATTAAGTATTTTGCATCAAGCGATCGAAATGATTGTTTATTTTTAGCCATTTTTAGTTAATTGTTAGTGATTTGATTTTTTACCAATATTGGCCCCTCCCTTAAATATTGCTTCAAAAGTGGCTTCAATTACTTTATTCCATATTATTGCCAAAAACTGCCTCAAAAATATAGTGTGAAAAACATCGTATTTTTCTTATTGGTCAACGAGCCAATAGGGGGGCTCATAGCCCGCTACGCAACTGCTACTAGCAGTGATACTGCTACTGCAGTATGCTTTGCAATAAATTACTGTCCATGAATTCACAATAATATTCAATAATTTGCGCATACCGTACTGCAATGTACAAATTTTGGCATTTAAAACAGTAAGTGCTTATTTGCACTCTAGCATACATGTACGAACTACTTTTAAAAGAACAAGACACCAAAAAGCAGAAGAATGGGCACTTATTTACGCTCTTTTATTTTTTATATTATCGTTAGGGCTTGGGTTAAGATTTTAAATTTGGGTTAGGATTAACGTTAGGGTTATGAGCTAGGGTTATAGTTTGGGTTACATTTAGGGTGGGGTTAGGGCTGAAGTAGTGATTTTTTTATTTATGCGCCAGTATACAAATAAGCTCTGTCGTTTAACAACACAATAAAGCTTTTTAAAAGATCGTCACAACACAAATAATTTCAACAATGGTTTTGTACAATTACAAGATACCCGTTATTATGTAGAAAAACAAAAAAAAACAACTTCACATTCTCTCCTGGTAAATCACGGGAAAACTTTGCAAATATTTTCCAGGACTTATAAACAAAATTCAAGGACTTTCCGGGGCAGAAAAAAAATCCAGGACTTTTCCAGGATGGGGCAACCCTGTTATTTTTACTCACCATACCTAAATATATTTATCTAATCGACGGATTGTGGTCTTCTTCGAATTGGACAGTTTTAGAAATTTGGAGTGAAGACCGGTTGGGCTCCCCACGGGTTACTGCTATTTTCAAGTTAGATATGTTGCAGTTTTGTTACAGATGCGAGTTAGAACTTCTATGCCACAAGTCATGACAAATCTCCTTGTGATAGTCTTGGGGGCTCCATGAAAAAAAAACTTGTTAGCAAACACTTATGCCGAACAACAGAAAACCCAATAATTACTGCAAAACAAGCATTTGAGTACTGCAAAATTTGAATTTTTATTGAAACACAGCTTCTTAAATCAACAAGAATTACGGTGCAAAGCGATATGATGGTGCTTCCACCATATCTGGAACCAGAAGCTTCCATGTGTCTATCTCCAATGGACTTGACACAAATTTTTACAAGCAAACTGCAGAAGATGCACATTTATCTGGTACTAACTCTTTTTTGGAACAACCTGAAAAAGCTGTTTAACCACATATCACTCGTCGAAAATAGCGTTGGCCAAAGTCCAAATTCATGGTTTTGAGAAAAACGAGTTTAAAGTTTGCAAAAATTGCTTTTTTGGCATAATTCTTGCAATGCTTATCATACCAAAACTAAACTTTCCAAGAAAGATGAAATACTAATAAAAAGTTTAAATCTTGAAATGGAATACCCCCATCATTGGGGATATACATTTTTTTGGCCCCCAAATGGACTTAGGCCCATTCATTTTCTTTTCAAAATTATATCAATTTTGATGAAGGTGGACTTAGGTCTTGCTTGGTTTAAGATTATTGAGCAAAGTTGTGGTCAATAAAAAGTAATTCTGTCTCAAAACATTTTGAAGGTAAGTAATACTTACTTGAGAAGTTCAGTATGGCATTGCTGTTTTAAATATCAGTTAATTTAAAGTAAATTCACATTCACATTAAGATTTCTTAAGCAAGTATCGTTTAACTTATTATTTTTACCAGTAATGCTTTTTAAGCAACTTTTGTCTGAAACGAAATTTGGTGCATGTAAAACATACAGAACAAAAAATCGTTAACCTGTACCGGTACTTTACATTGTATGCTGTTCACTTCTCTCTGCTTGAAGCACGCTAGGTAACTTTTATGAAGCACACTAGCTAATTTGTAACTTTTAAATCTAATTAGCAACACACTAGCTTCAAACTTACATTCAAAAGCTCGGTTCTCGGTTTAGACAAATTATCTAACTAGACAATTTAACAGAGTAGATCAATAGCCTAATGAATTACTTTGGCTGCATGCATCATGCACGCTTTATTACGTGCATTAAGATCTTTCCTGCTAAGCTATCTTTACTAATTAAAACCGAACTTGAGATCAAGTCAGACTTATGTGAAAAGTTGGGTTTGCTTAGAAATTTTGATATGGGGAATTCATTTCAACTTGTGCCATTTTAAGTCTGACTATGCTAGCATTTTCATTTATCAAATGTTTACTGAAGTCGGACTTGATATCCAGTTCAGTCTTAAAGTACAGGCATAGCATAAACTTGCAATCAGCACATCATCAAACTGCTTTCTCTACTAAAGTAAATAGTGCATGCTTAGCTCAGCATAACATGTACAACTCACAGGAATACAAAATGCATGAAAAAGCAAATAAAGCAATTCAAGTTACGGAGTGCAGTAAACACACTCGTACTCTCGCAGCTTAACTGAGTTGTTGCTTGACTACTTTGACAGATTCGCACCTAATTAGCAACACAAGCTTCCAGCTTACAAAAAGGACTGGTTCTATGCTTGGCAAACATACTAGCACCAGACAATTTAGTTAAATTTAAACGGAAAAAGTTAGTTAAATTTGGACTAATCTTAGAGAGAACACTTCTTTACTTATTTTTGGTGGTTAACAGTACCAGTTAGAAATTTTCTGCAAGTTGACTCCAACATGATAAAATAATAACTATGCAACACTTTTCATAATTGCACAACCAAACCTTGGTAACAAAATTACTTACCAATACCAAACCTTACTGTGATTTCACTACTAAGCAACAATGAACGTGTAAGCTAATTGCTGCTACAGCTGCTAAATTGCAAAATAATATGTTTTTTTATACAAGTCTTGCAGGAGCACTGAAGCTTTCACTCATCTTCACTATCAACTGTATCTTTCATTACTTCAATGTTTTGGTAAAAGTGATGGTGGTGGGGTGGAATGAGATTCTTGTCACAGAGTTTTTGTAAAGACCGATATTTTTTTGGTGTAATTCCTGGTGGTTTACTGTAGCAGTTTGGAATGTCTTCTATTTCTGGAAGTTTGGTTGACACTGCAGAAGCTGATCTTGTCCTTGATTTTGTCACCAGGTCAAGGCAACGAAAGTTTTCCTCAGAATACAAGTACTTAAATAGCATTCTCTGCTGATCATGGGGAGTGAATCGTGCCTGCATTATTTTCAACCATTTTACAGGATTTCCATTTTCTTTGCAGGTACTTTTAAAAATTTTTGAATACAATGGGTGATGCTGAGCAAATTTAAAGTCTTTGACATTGCTGTGGTTGATCACTGTCATTTTCACCTTGTCTTGTGTGTTTTCGGTCAATGCATTTATTATCACTGTTTCCCACTGGTCACGAGTATACATATTCAACTTTCGTGCATCACGCTTTACTAGTGCATGGATTGTATCATTCTCATTCTGAGAATGACCTGTGACAAAGAAGTTGAGGTTGATGCTATCAAACGAAAACCATTGTACAGCCAAACTAAGCATCAGAAATATCATTCGATTACAGTTTTGACCTGCACAACGGTCACAAAACAGGTAAACATCTTTAATGCCAGCTTGTTGTAAGTCCTTAAGAAACATCAAATAATGACGATGCAACCTCATTTGCACCCTTTTTAGCATTGTTTTCACTCCGAAGATAGCAATTCACATGTTTAAGATTAGTTAGATCAGTGACAGTAAAGTGATAGATTCTTAGTCTTTGACTACAATAAAATGACGAGCTGTTGCCCGCAGGTGCAAGCAATGTCTTCTGAAAATCGAATGCCGATGCACAAGTGGTAGAACAATCTTTTGCTTGCCTTTTAATGTTGGTTTTGTAAAATCGACTCAAACTCTTCTCATCGTCATGTTCTTTTTTTGCTTGTATGTCTTCTGGGCTTCTTTCTTCATTTTTATGGTTTTCCCAAGCTTCACATCTATCACATCGATCTTTCTTTGGCAGTTGAAATTTTAAATTGAACTTCTCATTGACGATTGTTCGGTACGTATCATACTTACCTGGATTAGAATTTCTTTCGTCACACCATATTTTGTACATTCTATGCATGGCTTTGATACTCAATGTAGATGGCAAGTATTGAAACTTTGTGTCTTTACGAACATAGTGGCTCTCCACTGTTTTGAATTGGCAAATATGCTCTACCACTTCTTCCATTTTTGCATTATCTATTTTTTGCCTTGTACCATGTCCACGTTGATCTGGCTCCAGGATTCCTGCTTCCGTTACTTTTTCTAAAACTGTTCGGATTTGTCTTCTTGAAATGTCAAGTGTATTTAAGAAGAAATTTTGGCACACCTCAACAACTTCGTCCCTTTTCAAAAGATGGTATTTCAAAGAGAGAGTTCGATTTCTTCTTGGTCCGTCAACATTCATTCTCTTCCTTCTCCGTTGAATTGGAACTTTTTTTACCAGCTTTGATAAAAACATTCTCTTTTCTTCGATACCCTTTAATTTCCAGTAATGTGAAAATATAATGTTTCGGTCATCGGGAGAAAAATGAGTACTGCATTTTTTTCTACAACTGCGATGGCAGGATTCCTTCATTTTACGCTTTGGCATCGTCTTTCTTTCTCCACTTTTTGTCTTATACTGGTATTCTATTCCTTCATTTCTTGCTTTTTTTTTCACATTAGCCAACCACAAGTCACTGTTTCTTTTTCTCTTTCTTCTTTCAAGTGGTACAGGAGTTTCTGTATGCGTTGGACAGTTCGATGTTGCTTCACTTTTATCAAGCCAATTAAGCTTCTTGGTATTACTTAGTTGCCACATTAAAATGGAACCATTCAGATGTTCTTCACAATCAAAATCTGGCCAATATGTAGCTGTTTGAAACACTTTAATAATGATGATAAAGCGCCCATCATTTTCTGTCAATCTTTTGCCGTGCACGATTTCACCCTAGTCATAAGTAGCTTTGAAAATGTGCTTGTCATTGTAACAAAGAATCACTTCTTCACCTTGCACTGGTAGTGATGTAGCGCTAAAAAATTGTTGATTAGAAATATCAATTTCAACAGCTATTGAAACTTCATCACAATCAGACGATGTTGGTTGTAATTCCTTAGGGCAGACATAGTCGGGATCTTCAACTTCATCATCAATTTCAACTCTGCATCAGAACTACGGTGTGAATTTAAATGTACTTGAAGTGTTTCAATGGCCCCATTAGCTGATGATTTGCCATTATTTTCCACAATAAATTGAGCTTCATCCGTAGGAATTGCTGTTTTCAAAGCAGTTTTGGCAACGAAAACAGCTGTTCCATCAAAAAATATGCAGGCTAAGTTTGAATAGAGATGTTTAACAACACCTTTAAAGATGCTTCTTCCTTCATAGGGAAGAGTTGATGAAAAGCTGGTAGTACCTGTCTTATCAAAATATTTTGCGTTCACAAAAACATCACCTCCAATCTTCAACTCGGGAGCAAGTTGCCAGCTCCTTGTACCTCCTACGTTGCTCATTTTGACTAAGTAACCACAGCTAATATCATGACTAACTAATCAGCAATAAATTTTCTGAGATAAAAAAGAAGCTTGCTAATGCTGTCTCATAATGCTTTTCTATATCATCATTATGCCATAACATATAAAATTTATTTTTCAAATTGATAACTGTACTAGGCCTGTTAAGTTTTGGTCCAGAATTCACCAGTTCCTATCACACCTTTCTAAAATCTTGTTAATAATGATATCAAATAACCCCAATGGTAATCTTAATCAGCAGCATGGCTGAGCAGAACTATGCACAGGTTTATTGTGTAGGCAATTTTGTGACCCGAGTTCAACTACAGCTGCAGGTCGCCTGCTTTGACGCTTATGTGGGTGGCTGGAGACTCGACCTGCTTTGACGCTTATGTGGGTGGCTGGAGACTCGAAGAGTGCTAGGTCACTTTCCCAGTCACCCTCATATTTGAATTCTCAAAGTTTGTTGAGTTGAAAACCCATGACAATCTTAATCACTAAATGCTGGTACTACCAGTAATTCACTACCTGTCCTGATTCACTACTTGTAGTTCTTTAAAAGATAGCAGTATCTAGAGCACTGACCCTGTTTCCAACTTCTAATGCTGCTGCATCAGTCCAGTTTCCATTTTCAAAAGGCTGGAACACTGCAGAGATAATTCTTTATAGCTATAACCTCAACTGAAGCTAGCCCAACCATAGGAGGCATTATTATTTAACCCACAGCATAACTTGCTACAAATACAATTACCACTAAGACTCAGTTCACCTCCCCCACCATCCAAAAAGGCCTGCACCGAGAATCGAATTCCAGATCTTCAGCCTACCAGCCACCAGCTCCAACACAGCATCTGCTAATGATCTGCAAACACTGTGTTTAAGTTAACTATTGCACCAGGCCTATCCAGTGCAGCAGTCTTTTCATAATAGAAACCAGACTGTTGCAGCAGAGTTTAAAATCTATCTAAAAAGATTAAATGCGAAACTGCACTTTCGTCCTATGCAATGAGATAATAAACATATTGATGTAAGAAACTGCTGTCGATTTGCCTGTTTCAGTCTTACCTAAACTATTAGACCATAATGAAAATTTCTCTCACATACTTTACGTAGCCTATCGACTAAACTACGATGTGAAGCAGGCAGCCCGCTTTTTGTATGCAAAGCCTAGTCAAAGGCAGGTTCTGCTGCAACATCCTGTTACTCACTCCCAGTCACTAGTGCAACGACAAACACGCAACTCAAGCAAAGACCTCGCTTAGATCAATCAATGGACCAACAGTCCTAGATCAGACAAATGCTTAGGTCTTCAATCAATTCCCTGAACTGATTTTACGAAATCAATCACTAGACCTTACTAGTATGGTACTGGTACATGTCTCTATAAAACCCTTGTTCAAAAAAATCAAAAGGTAGTGAAACACTGTACTCTTGGCCTTGTTTTATTTTGATAGGCTCATTAAGTTAGAAACTTGGGCTATCTTTGCCTGTTTGCTAATCTCTACTGAAGCCGACTACTTTCTTGTTCACAATGCAGCTTACAACCTGCCAAGTCTTTTCAACAATGTTGCAATACAGCCAGTAGATGCTACCTGCCATGACCTGTTAGTGTTCATGCATTTTTCGACCATGGAGAAGGGATAGCTATAACTGGTAATTGTGCGCAATAACATGCAAATCATTGAAGTTTAACATCAACTTCGAGCAAAAGTAATGTTAAGTAAAACTAAAAAAGAGAAAAAAAGTACAAAGGCATGCACTCTTGCAGCTTTATAATAATTTCTATAGAAATTAAAGTTTGCAGAAAGATCTAAAATGGCTTATGTCCACATCCTGCAGTTTAGATCTAGGCACATTTTTAGCCAAACAAAAGCCTATGTCCATTGCTCAATAAGAATTTGGACTTTGGCCTTTTCAATATCGAATTTCATGTAAAACATGGACTTAGGCCTTTACTATTTCGAATATTATCAGGTTCTAAGTCCAGGTAACTTTGAAACTAACAGTGCTACAGAGTCAATGATAATGGAATCAAATAGGCCTAAGTCCAAAAGCCAAAAAAAATAAAAAAGTGAAAATCGCAAAAATGTGACTTTGGCCAACGCTATTTTCGACGAGTGATATGCAAGATTATGCAGCAGTTCTGTATGATGGGCATTGGTGGATTGGTGGAGGCAATTGACAAAATTTCTTCAGAACAAAAATGAAATTTATGACTCCACGTGGACCATCGAAAACATTTTACTGGCCTGTCCTTTCTCTAATATTCTGAAAATCGTAAATTTTCCTGCAGCAACATCTCACTGTGGACATACTTATCAACTTTCTGATTCTGACTTCAAAGCTATTTGCAAACTAATAGAATTTTTTTGCTGGGTCATTCCATGTCAACTGATCCAGAAATTTTGAGAAATGCCACCCACTCTCTTTGATTTTGACATAAATTTGTAGAACTTTTGATGCTGATTCCAAAACACTAATTTTTTAAATTTGGAATTTTGTGATCACTCAAGCCAAAAAAAATAGCCAAAATTTAGGCATACAATTTGAATTGATTGTATCTTTGTCAAATGCAAGTGTTTAGGAGTGTTCTTTTCAAGATTTGTTCTCCACATCCTGCCGAACACATTCACAGGTCGTTTGACCTCTGTAATATTTTGAGTTGACCTTTGACCTCTCGTTTAATATTGTCAATTTCAAAAATGAATCACGCATGGCAAAAAAATTTTGATTGCTTATATCTCATAGTTGACAGGGAGCATCATCAAGTGTAAGGTATTATATGAAAGGTCTTGACAAGGGCTTTTAAACAAAACAATAAAATTTTGGGGTTATTTTTTAAAACATGTGACAAAATGGTTAAAAATACTAAACTAGAAAAGCTCATAATTTGAGAAAAATTTTGCCTTGGGGCACTAATTAAGAAGAAGTTAATGATGGGTCCATAGCTATTAAAATTTAGTTCATCAGTGTTTATGGATTGTTTAAAACATAACTAGTTGAGTATGTGCATATTGTAAAGAGTTTTTCCAATTCCACAGAAAGATTGTTTGTACTCATAGGTTATTAGTTATCACAGCATTAAGTACAGGTATCATACCAGTGCTGACAGCATCATCAAGTGTAAGGTATCATATGAAACGTCTTGACAAGGGGTTTCAAACAAAGCAAATAAAAGTTTTGGGATATTGTTACTAACATGTGATAAAATTGCTGAAAAATCAAATCATAAGAAATGCTATGCTGTTATAAAAACTGTAAAATTGCTCTTTGTTTTCAGTTGTTTTTTCATGTTCTACTTGGGCTATAAATGCTGTGAGGTGAAATTGATTATGACTTGCTTGACTTTTTTTTTTTTAAATCTTTGTCAAACTTTGTTTGTAATTGGCATTTCTGGCGAAATTTCTAAGGGAAAATCTGTATTCTGTATTGTCATATCTTGGGAACGGAAGGTAGCAGAAAGCTCAAATTTGCTGAAATTAAGTCCTCACTCCTCAGATTTGTCAAATATTGTTAGAGACAACCATGCAAAAATTTTTCCGACCTAAATGTCTTTTTAAATACTGATTGTTTTACCACTGTCAGCACTCGTCTGATGCCTGTACTTGACGCTGTGATAATTAATAACCAACGAGTGCAAAAATCTTTCTGTGGAATTGGAAAAACTCTTTACAATATGTACCTATTTGATTATATATATCTTAAATAATCAATAAACACTGATGACCTTATGTTTAATACCTATGATACCATTGTTAACAACTTTTTTACTAGTGCCCCAAGGCAAAATTTTTCTCAAATTATGAGTTTTTCTAGTCTTGAATTTTTAACCATTTTGTCACATGCTAAAAACTATAACCCAAACATTTTATTGTTTTGTGAAACCCCTTGTCAAGACCTTTCATATGATACCTTACACTTGATGATGCTCCCTGTCAACTATGAGATATAAGCAATCAAAATTTTGTAACGCGTGATTCATTTTTGAAATTAACAATATCAAACAAGAGATCTAAGATCAACTCAAAATATTACAGAGGTCAAACGACCTGTGATGGTGTTCAGCAGGATGCGGAGAACAAATCTTGAAGAACGTTCTTAACCACTAGCATTTGACAAAGATACAATCAATTCAAATTGTATGCCTAAATTTTGGCTATTTTTTTTGGCTTGAGTGATCACAAAATTCCAAATTCTAAACATCCATAACTTTTGCTACATTTGACCGATTTCAAAAAAAAATTAGTGGTTAGAAATCAGCATCAAAAATTCTACAAACCTACAAATTTATATCAAAATCAAAGAGGGTGGGTTCCATGGCCTGGATCAGTTGACATGGAATGACCCTGCTTCTTTTTGAGTCATTAAATGAGTATGAATAGCGAGTATGTTGACCAACTAACGACAAAATCAGAAATAGCAGATCAATATATTCATCATTGGGAAATATTGTTTAAACATAAATTACCATATATTCCGGTGTATAAGAAGACCGTCAGATAAGACGACAAACAAAATTTGAAAACAATTTTGTACATTTATCATATATCGGTTGTATAAGACGACTGCTAAATTCCTGCATGTTTTTCTCACAAGAGTTACATTTGTTATGCACCAATGCACACTTTTTTCCTAATATCAATGCTTTTTCTCGCTTTTTTCCGATTTACGCATCAATGCACGTTTTGCCATATTACTGCCAAATTAGCCAAGGCAGAAAATTTGATGGAGGCTGCGCAGTGCCAGATTAATCCAGTACCCGGCATTTCAAAATTTTGTGCCAATTTGAAGCAGAAAACGCAAATTTTATCTGTTTTAATTGCACATGCAAATACGATACCGATAGTGCAAAGTGTAAAAAATACAGTAGTGCAAAGTGTTAGAAAATTAGGTGAAAAAAGTAGGTCCAGAAAATCGGCTTCTTAGCTGAAAATACGCTATTGATGATGTTAAATAAAAATAATTTTCCTGCACGTTCTTTATTTTTATGCACCAACCTATTTTTCATATAAAAAAATCTTCATGTGACAATTGAGATATGACTTTTATATCAATTGTATAAGATGACCCCAATTTTTAAGAGTGTTTTTTTGCACTGTATAAAGGCATTCAGGACGTGTTTGTTTAAAAAATTTTACCGTGAAACCATGGTGAAACAACTTTGGCAATTTTTTCACACCAATTTTGATTCTCTTTGGCCAAGAAATTATAAGATATTCGCAATCGTTTTTCCCCCTAGAGTAAGGAGAAACGCTTTTTAAACATTACCAAACTGAACGGACGTGGATCAAAATCGTTCCCTAAGACTGACTAGATTAGCAGCTGTCGAGGAAATGGCTTCGTAGGTACCTGCTGCTAACCGTAACAAACCTAAACGAAAAATACTAACTAAAATGCTTTGCATTGAAACTTGTAATTGCATATTTACGTGAAAAATTAACTGGCCTTCTGACCTTCAGGTCTAAACCAATTGTGCAATAATCCATAAAACTTACTGGCTCACTAAAAACTGGAATCTTAGTCAAGATCTAGTACGATACGATGCTTTAGCCTTCAGCATGCAATCATTTCTTTGGATTGGATATCTATAGTAAGCAATAAGTCACAAAAGGCTATAGGCTACTATGCCTAAAGCACCAAAACCTTATCTTGACTCCGAATACTTTGCTAGCACTTGGCAGACAAATCACACTAGGAAAGCATCTAATCTCTCGGAATTCAAACAGTAGCTGTTCCACTAATTTATTTACCTGTACCTTCAGCACTCACCTAGTTCCAAAAAGCCCGGTCCTTGGCAAGACTCAAAATAGAAGTTTTAAACTGATTTATCGCACAATCAACTTGAAACAAGATGGCCGAAATTTGGATTCTAAGGGGAAAGCATGAAGTTTTTTCTCTAAAACTTTCTTAACCTGATGAGTAGCAAGAATCGCAATGGGGTCATGTTGGTAAAAATATTTTTTAAGATTTTTTCTCAGTTTTTAAAAATTTGGGTTGAATGCCCTTTTAAGGGTAGTCTTATACGCCGGACTATACGGTAGTCAAAATAGCAAAAAACAGGAAATTTTTTTGGAAATAAATTTACAAAACACCAAAAACTGGTTTAGACTGGGTCTAATATGTAATTTGAGCAATATTAAATCAAAAAAAGCTTAGATACCAGGTACTTTTGACGGCAAGAATTAGTGCTAAAGTGGGCCAAAAATCCATATTTTTTGACGAAAATTCAAAACTTCAAACTGTATGCCCTCCTCTCCCTGTGAACTGAATGAGCTGAAATTTGGTATGAAGGGTTTCTATCACCAACCTAACAATTTGCGGGGGTGATGGGTTAAATTTGAAAAAAAAGTTTTTTTTTAACAACCCTAATGCGTATATTTATATGCATATAAATACATGCGATCAGCAAAACGAACCCAATACAGTATAACAAAAATTCAATTTGGATGAAAAAGATATATGGAGATTCATTCTCAAAAGATTTTCTTTCCTTCAGCAATTAGCATTTTTATCCAAATGTTTTTAAATAAAATATTCGAAATTTATTAGGGTCGAAATACGATTTGACTATAGTGACATTTAATTCACAGACTGATACACATCAGTTCTCGGCCGCCCCAAATTCTCACCAATATCTGATTCTACTTTTTGAAAAATAATGAGTTTTGAAACAAAATGAATAGCGTTTTTTGGTGCAAAATCGTGTTGCTTTCTCCCTCATTCGCATTCTCCCGCAAAAGCAATGGGGTATGCTGCCACAATACACCATCATTCCAAGACAGCACGATATGGGCGACACAATGATCGAACATTTTCAATAAATATCAACACTGACAATGCAAGCATTCCCACTCTCCGGGTTTGTTTCCAAACTGTGTTACAAAAAGGCATCATTGATAAATATTTTTGTTACAATAAAATCAAGTTTTTATGTGCGATTGTAATATATATGTGACATAATAGATAACTTTTTCAATCGTATTTACCAAAATTGATTTTTTTTGATTTTAACTCATTTCAATTGTTACGTTAAAAATGATTCACTTTGCTTTATGCTGCAAACGTTTTTTCAACCTGAATATCTCAGAAATAAAACGAGCTAGACGCTTGAAATTTTTTGAAGATAGAAAAGCTAATGAGTTTGAAAAAAATTTTTAAAAATGCAGAAGTTTTGACGTTGCTTATTTGCAACCCAGGATTGAATTACACTTGAGTTGAGTGTTTTTGAATTAGCTTTTTGAAATTTTATCTTTTTGAAATAATTTTTGTGAAATTGTGCACTTTCAAAAAGGGGGGGACTGGTCCCCCTAACCACCCCCCCTGGCTGCAGCGATGCACACCTCGTAGAGGTATTCTGCGGTATATACACAAGCATTGTCTTTATACACTGTAGCCCACATACAGTATTACTAACACATGAAAAGACAATGATTGTAGTGCACCTTCACCTTGCAGTTCAAAACACATATTTATCTCTGTGAGGTCTGCTCTTCTGCTGTTACACAGTGTGCATCTTAATGTGCGCCGAACAATCAACTTACTTACTTACTATATATGACAGCTTCTGGTGCCCAACAAAAGTAGTCTATCGCCTAATTAATATGCTATTGTTATCTTGTTCCAGTTACTGGTCATCACCCAATATCAGATACTAACAACTTCTAAATTGTAATCATCAACTGATAAAGCATGAACATTTAATAGGCTCTCTGATAGAGGCCTATCCTGTGTCCTGTTGTAATAGGCAAAAGAAAAACTGATTAACATGCAATTTATTCTTTGCAATAAAGTCTTTGTCACATTAGGATTGCAGTACAGCTTAGTTATATGGCATTGTCTTTATCCTATATATTAGGCCTATTATCGGTACTGGTACATTACATGCATTCATGTAGGCCTACTGTGTAATGCATGAAGACAATGCTCTTTGTTAGCCTAAATGCAGCATTTCCACGTACTAAGTACTACTTACAGACAAAATATATGAGCATTAATGGTGAGCTTAACTAATCTGAAACTTCTGAATCTAAACCACATATTGTAGCCAATGTACTGTACCACACAACTGAGATAGCCAAAGCCAAAATCGTGCCAAAACATATGAGAACATTTGGACTTATAGAATCGAAGTAACTAATGAATATAGAATGGAGTGGAGCAAAAAAAATAAAAAATTATGAAAGATTTAGAAAATTCCTAGAAGAAATAAATGTTTTAGCAAAAACAGTTTAAATTCAGATCTGGCTCCGAGTCCGGTTTTACATCGAAAACTCAAACCCGGAAAAATGTAGCCGGACTCCAGCTCCTCTCCGGATCCGTGCCAATCTCTGGTATGCAGAATATGAAGCCCTGCAACTATAACCGCGAAATAAAGTTTTGTGGAAAGAAGTGGTTAAATGGTAGATATTGATGCTTTTACCAACATCCAAGCCAAGTTACTACTATGGTTGTGGAATATTGTACATTAGTAGAATATTCAAAATTTACAAGTAAAATTAAAGTTTTGAACTAAATCTTAAGACTTACAAAATATCATAAAGTAAAAATACAACTTAAATTTGCGATTGCTACATCCAAAATTCCTTTCATGTATGGCATAAAGGTCACCAATAAACATGACACATTTATAGTGAACATCTTGGCAAAATAACAAATTTAAAAAAACAGTTTTGGACCAAAGGTTTCCATCCCATGGTTTTTCTCGCGAATTGAACATCAGCTTTTGGGGCATGTAACATATCATCATGCATTGGCCAGTAAAAAGTGTGCCGTGGCTCATTTTATCACATATGGTACTAATTTTCCCCAATCCTCAAGGCCTCATACGAATAACTTCTTAAGGTAATCACTGTACAATGCAGTTAATGCTATTTATTTATAATTTGACATCTGTAACATCACATACCAGTTTTGTAATTGATCTTCTGCTGACAAAAAGCTTTAAATTTAAATTTTCAGAATTTACGACTACTGTTAGATTAATATTTGCCCTGTCTGTTGGCTGTAGCTTTAACCATGCAACAAAGTAAACTCTCACCTCAAAAAGACAAATATTAACAAGATTAAGCAGATAAAATTTTATTCTAGAATATTCACTGTCACATCACTTGTGTTGTTTCACGATGATATAATTGATGAATGCTAAAATATTTTTGAGAAAAAAAATCTGAATTTAACCTGTCAATTACTGAAGTGTGCAACAAAACACCTTTATTTTTATTTACCCATATGAAACAATTAGCTTTTCTTAGTCTTCTGACATTGGTTTGGGGAAAAATGATTTTTGCAGAGTTTAGATATGAGGCATCAAAGTAGAGGACCCCCCCAAAATTTCAGTCATTAATTAGAGGAATTTTCTTTGCTCTTTTCACCATTATGAGTGAAAATACGAATTCGTTGTCCCCAAACCATAAGAATGCATATTTTGTTTGTCAATGTAGCCCAAGAAATGACTTTAAGCACTTTTTTGTTTTTGTAATAAAAATTAGCGCCTCTAGTGGCAAAACTGTTTACGTTGATATCTCGTAAACCGCTTAATGAATTTTGATGAAACTAACACTCATCTTCATCTCTCATTAAGGACTACAGCATATCTAAAAACCAAAAAAATCTAAGAGGGTGGGTTACATGGACTGTCTGTAGTATAATAGAATGACCCACTGTTAAATATCTACTGATTTAAAAAAAAAAAACTTACACCTTAGCTGAAGCCGTTCAAAAAACTGATTTTTTTGGTCTATTTGCGGGGGTGGTATTGCAAACTATGTCAAATGTTTGTCTGTTAAATATCAACTGATATCAAAAAACACTGGCACCCTTGGTTAAGCTGTTCAAAAAAATGATTTTGAGAGGGTCCCAGGGGTGATATCACCCCCAAACCATGTCAAAATTTTGACTGTTAAATATCTGCTGATATCAAAAAAAAACAAAACTGGTGCCATAGCTTGATCTGCTAAAAAAATTGATGTTTTGGGCCCATTTAGGGGGGTTCTCGGGGGAGCCACCCCCAAAATTTTAGGAGACGAAATTGCGTTTGCAGGTCAACAACCTTACACAAAAATTAGCTTTCAATGTATAGTGGTTTAGTAGAAGAGTGTACAAGATTTAGGGAGAAACAAAAGGAAAAAAAATCTTATCGCGGCCAAAAGTGGGTTGTAGATATACCCATAAGAAATATTTTTTGGTGTACTTAATCCATTTTGAATGAGACCGCTTTTTATGCCGAATTTTCTGGACAGTTTTCGAGTCCTGCTGCCAAAATTTAATGAAGCTGAACCAAACCGTTCTTGAATTATAAGCAAAAGTCTGAAACTTCACACTTGTTAGTTTGAAAATGGCCAAGTAAAAACAAAGAAACACGCGACGCAAGTGTCGATCGTTCCAATTACCATGC
This sequence comes from Trididemnum nubilum, assembly GCA_963965965.1. Lineage (NCBI taxonomy): Eukaryota > Metazoa > Chordata > Ascidiacea > Aplousobranchia > Didemnidae > Trididemnum > Trididemnum nubilum. Next base: position 29,528,499 of record OZ014472.1, on the reverse strand, counting down.
CATTTATCCTTAGTAATTCTTTGTCGCATATTAATATTATTACCTGCATTCATGTAATGCATGAAAACAATGCTGCATGATTGTGGGCCTATAAACTTGCAGCATCGTACTAAGTTCTACTTACAGAGACAGTATTCGGATACTAATGGTAAGGTAAACTAATCTGAAACCCCATAGCCAGCCCTATACAGTATAGCCTAGATCAGTGGTTCTGAACTGCAGCACCCTTTAAAAATTAATCTTTTTTATTAAAATGTTTAGCACTGCATAAGGAAAATTTATTGAGCCATTCTTCATTTCAATAGCAAACTAAAATAATATAGCCACAAGCTTATCGGGCAAATACGAAATCAGTCGTAAATTATATATTATTTATTAAAATCGATTTCACCCCAGCGAGGCATCATCAGTTAGATCTAAAAACAATCAGCGTATACTTTTAAAACAAAATCATCATAAAATCTAAACAGACTATCACATCAATCAAATTTAAAAGAACATAAAATGGACTCCAATAACAGCGAAATTAAAGAAAATATAATACTGCATATAGTAAAATCGCTTCTGTCGAGCAATTATATTGAAAACCTTGTTTTATCTACATCACCGCAACATCAGACAAAAACTATACAAAGAAGTTTTTTTAAACAAAAAAGTTTTTTAAAATAATAAACCCCTACAAAAAAAAAATTTTTTTTCCAATTATAAAATGCATTGCTAAGCAACCAAAAATGTCAACATATCTCCAAACCTTAAATCCACAAGTAGGAAGGAAAAAAGAAATTTCTTTCTACTTGTGGATTTGCCAACCAAGGTAAGGGTTTGTAATGTGTTCTTTTCCAATTCCACTTATTTTTGAAAAAAAAAAATTAGGTTTTCCGCATTTTAAGGTTTGGAGATAAGTTTACATTTTTGGTTGCTTAGCAACGCATTTTATAATTGGAAAAAAAACTTTTTTTATTTTTTTGTAGGGGTTTATTATTTTAAAAAACCTTTTTGTATAGATTTTTTCTGATGTTGCGGTGATGTAGATAAAACAAGATTTTCAATATAACTGCTCTGCAAAAGAGGTTTTACTATATACAGTATTACATTTTCTTTAATTTTGCTGTTATTGGAGTCATGTTCTTTTCAATTTGGTTGATGTAATAGTCTGTTTAGATTTTATGATGATTTTGGTTTTAAAAGTATACGCTGATTGTTTTTAGATCTAACTGATGATGCCCCGCTGGGGTGAAATCGATTTTAATAAATAATATAGTAGTATATAATTTACAACTGATTTCGTATTTGCCTGATAAGCTTGTGGCTATATTATTTTACTGATCCCTAAATGCGAAGTCGTCGAAATTTCTTCTTTCTTCTCCTGTGTGTGATTTTCATCCAAAACATGGCCTCAAACAATAGCAAACTAATATTATTATAGCGATAACTTTAGTAAAATTTCCTACCACTTGGCTGTCAGTATCCCTTTAACCAACTTACTTTTACATTCGAGGTTAATATTGCACAGTGTTCTATTTGGGGAGCTATATTGGATGTTTATATGGCACCATTAGCTTGGTTTATTGACTTCTTAACTTAATTCCCATTCTAAATTGGGAATTCAGTCTAATTTACACAGACAGGAAGGAAGTCCTAGCCCTGTCTTTCAATGCGTTGCATAACTCAAGTTGCAAAATACTTACAGGCTAGTGCAATGGTAAGGGGGGGTTGAAGCTTCCCTTCAATCAAGTTACTTACAAAATTTAACTGAAATATGCATGCTTGTAAAAGTGTTTTGAACTTGAAAAGGAAGTAACGGCACTGAAGGGGATAAGTACTTTAAATCTGTTAAAAGAATTTTTAAATCTTAGCAATTAATTCTTTCAAATGGCTCTCCCCCACAAACGTCCCAATATCATCTAAATTGCATTAAATTGACTGTTTTATCCGAAAAATTGCAAAACTTGCACCGCAGCTGGCTCAGCCCCCAAAACCCATCTGTATTAAGGCGCAGGCTAATTTTAGCTTTGAGTTCAAGTCTTTTCCTAATAAGAATCGCATTACGTGCCTTTTATCTCCCAAATCAGAAATATTGCCCAGCTTTCCACCCCCCTTTCCTAGCAAAATCCCATTATGCTACTTTTATAAAAACAGAAACAAAAATCGTCCAGTGGCTGGGGAATCTGCCCTTAGACCCCTTCTGTGTGAAACACAAATTTGGCTTTGAATTCAAGTCCCTCCTTGGTACAATCCAATTACACGCCCAAGCTAATGCTGAAATACCAACCTTTGTTTCTTTATGATTTTAAAATAATTTATTCTTTGTTTTTGCTTGAGTACAATGCCCCATAAAGCCTACTATACAATGGGCTGGTGAAAATGTAGCAGTAACATAAAACCTGCACCAGATGGGCAAAGCTAATTCAAAATTTTTAGTTGTTTGAATGCACCTCCTTAGGGTCCACGACAACTGACCGCGACAAACTAACCGCGAACAAACTGACTGCGAACCAAATGACGCCGATTAGCTGAAAAGAGCAATCATGAGCATATTTTACTATTTCCAGACTCGTCTTGCCAAAACCCTCTCTTAGTGAAAAATTAGTGACCAAATCACTGTGACAAAACCGTTGGTTTGCGGTCAGTTTGTCGCAGCGAGTTAACCTGGCTCGACCTCCTTACAACTTTGAGTTTAAAATTTGGTTCTGGAATTTAAAAATGTGGAAAACCACAGGCCGAGATAGCCAAAACCTATCACTCATTAAAAAATTTGGAAATACAGAACATAGTAACAGATGAATGCGGAACAGAACATGGAAAAAAATTAAAGATTTTTTTAAATTCTTAAAGCAATTAAATGTTCAAGCCTAAAATTTACAATCCAGATCTGCTCCGGATTCGGCTTTATATAAAAAATTCAAATCCAGAAAAATGTAGCTGAACTATGGCCTCATGCCTATCTCTGCTCTGTAGCTTAAGTGGTGTATATGCAGCAGTGGACCAGTAATCCAAATGCCATTGGTTCAAATCAATATGAAAGACAACACTTTCACATTGCTTGTTTTAAGAAGTCGCAGTTCTGGTGTCTCTTCCACTTAATCTCTGTTACCAACAGGTTAATAACAGATATTAAGTTTCATGTTTGTATTAATAATTAGTTAAAATAAACGAAAACATTTCTAATTCAAATATTTCATTCAATGATTGTCAACCTAAAACTATAGGTTTTCATATTTCAACCAGTAACCTAGGCCATCTTCACGGCTAGCATTTAGAAGCATAAGTTATTCATCTATACAATTTATTATTATAATATACAGTGCGATTGAGCTATCGCAACGCGTTTCGACCTTGCTCAAGGGTCTCATCAGGCAAAAAGAATAACACATAGTTAAATATGCAATGATATAAAACTGCAATTAAAATTTGGAAACAAAAATAAGCAGCAATTTTTAAATCATTGAATTTAAAAACAAAAATAAGCAGCAATTTTAAAATCATGAAAACCGATAGTTTTAGGTTGACAATCATTGAATGAAATTTTAATGATTCTAATATGCTGCTAATTTTTAGTTAAGTGTTCATTCACTAAGCAATGTGTCGCACATGCATTTAGCTCGTGCTCTCCCTGTGATTTTTATATGAACATGTCATAAGTTGTTTAACGTCATTATAAAATTTGCATAGACAAAGCAGATGTGTTTATTCATGCAATTTTTATTTCCAAATTTGGTAATTGCAAATTTATATTATTGCATGTTTAAAATTTCAATGATTTTAAAATTGCTGCTTATTTTTGTTTCTAAATTTTAATTGCAGCTTTATATCATTGCATGTTAACTATGTGTTATTCTTTTTGCCTGATGAGACCCTTGAGCAAGGTCAAAACGCGTCGCGATAGCTCAATCGCACTGTGTATTATAATAATAAATTGTATAGATGAATAACTTATGCTTCTAAATGCTAGCCGTGAAGATGGCCTAAGTTACTGGTCGAAACACGAAAACCTATAGTTTTAGCTTGACAATCATTGAATGAAATTTTAATGATTCTAATTTGCTGCTAATTTTTAGTTAAGTGTTAATTCAAATATGCTTCATATATTTTTGGCTCAAACTTTTCCAATCGAAATAAAAAAAGTACTTTGTTTGAAAAGGTGCGCTTATAGCTGCTTCCATATAATTAGAGTTGGTAGATGGATTTCCAACTTCCGTTCCGTTGTTTTTGAAGTCATCATCGATACTTGTGTGATGTGAACCAGTACGAGCTGCGATATAAGCTTCTATTTCTTCCTTGGCCTTTTCAACATTTTCTGGTAACCCTGCGAAAAAATTGAAAAGTGTTACAGAATACTTGTATTTGAAAATGTTTTTACCCATGTTTGCATCAAATACTGTATGAAATTCTAAGGCTTTTGAAAAAAATCAAAACAAACTAACTTTTGAACGAGGACTGAAGGCAAAATCAATGGGGTACCTAAAAACAGGGTTCCCACACATTTGTCAATAAAAAATTCCCAACTATTTCCATACCTAAATTTGCTTAAAACAAGCCAAGTTTTAGTCATCAGGAATACACAAAATTGCAGTTATTTTAACACAATCCAAAAACTAACGTAATAGAACTCAACTGCAACATGGATGAAGATGGCTAAATAATTTCTTAATTGCTAAGTGATTGTTTATGGTGTTTGGATTCATAAAAGATGGAGGCAATGCGACATAGTGTTTAGACCACAGGCTCAATGGTTGTATCTGTGGTGACCAAGTGAACATCATTCAATATTTGTCCTTGTATAATTGTCTGCCGTATACGGTTATTGGCACATATCGCTCATTGCTATAGGTGGTATTAATTTACGAATACTGTGAGACAAAAGGAATTAAATAAATATTGTCTTTGTTCTCACTTTTCTTTGTTCACTCGCTGTATATATGCTTTGCTTCATATCATTATTATTTTCATTAATTAAATATTATTCCACTTGTGCATAACGTTGTAAGTTGCATTTGCGTACGCACCAAATTGGTGCCCCATCTGAGGAGCGTCTGAAGCAGCACTCACTGTGAAACTAAGAACCTTTCAACAAATCCGTCCTGAAAGGCATTGAAAAAGAAGTATTCTTGAAACAAGAATACAAAGAAGACAGAAAATCTCACAAAACTTCATTACAGTGAGAGAAAAATTGTGGTACAAACTGATACAGTAGATACTGCGATATTGTATTTAACGTACATGACTGAACTTTCAATACAATTTAAAACAATGTATTTGTTTGTGCCTCATCAGTTTTAATATAAAGAAGCAGCCAAGTTAAGGCGAATCGTAAAAGGCGATTGAAAATAAGTTTTGTTTTGCTGAATAGTGGCATTGTGCAAGCAAACAAAACAAAAATAAGCCCAAACTCAATAGAAAATTTGCAAGGTATGTGGGAATCGCTATCAAGCCATGCATACCAATGCAAACAGCCAAAGAGGCTTATAAATTTGCATTTCATCGACAAAGCAAGCATAAGTCTTTTTTTGTTGTTTAGCCTGAACAATTGTCTAATAGTTTCATGTTTGAGACAAAGCAATTCGGAATTTCAGCAAATATTTATATACAGGGTTGCCACAGAAACTGCCAAATAAAATTCCAGGACTTTTTTAAATCATTTTCCAGGACTGTTTAAGGTTTTTTTACAGGACTTAAAATTCAATTTTGACTATTACTCCTTTATGCACCTACTCCGTTTGGATGTAATGCATTTGTATTCCCAGTACTGACTGCACAAGTGCAAAGTTAGAAATTTGCAACAGGAGGGTTGTGCTTTTTGGTCCGTGGGTAGAGCCCCAGCTGCCAGAAGCCATTGGGGATTTAGGGGCAGTGACAGCAAGAGCTCGATCGATATGACTTTTTCAGGCCGATACTGATATATAACTCATCAACTACCAAATTTTGTCTATATTTTTCAATTTTCCATTTAACTTGACACTAAAAGCTTCATTAATCCTCCTCCAAGACTATTACAAACACAACTTAAACAAAGCAAATAGAACGCAAGAACACTTGTGCATGCTCTGAAAAATAAACAGTTTTAAGGTAATTGTGGTGAGTCGATGACGTAGTAGGTTAATTGTTTTATGTTCAATTTACAGTAGTTTCATTTAATCACATGATGTTATGTTGCGCAACGGCGTTTTTCAGTAGTTGCAAGCGCCGCGCTGTCTTGCTGCATTTTAGTTAAATTTCATGCGATGTAAGGTAGACGTACTGTGACAGTCTAGATTATAATTATTTGCATAGAAGTTTGTCATTCTAATTTTAAGTTACTTTATTTAGATTTAGCTGTATTTTAGTTCGTTGAATTCATGTAATAAAGCAATGTTTTACAACATTTTAACGAACTAATATTCTATGGATATCAAGGCCTTACGTCCGAAAGTCTTCGCAGCTAATCCAGAAAGTAGTGACGCTAAGAGACAATGGGTTCACTGGTTCAAGTCATTCACTATATATATTAGTAAGCTCGAAGGAGTGACAGAGACAGACAAGTTCAATCTGCTAATCAATCATATTGACTCTGCTGTTTACGAACTTATTAGCGAGACTGAGACGTACGATACTGCCGTTGAGTTACTTAAAGCAACTCTTGCTAAGACTCCTAGTCCGATATTTGCTCGCTATGTTCTCAAATCTTGCAAGCAACAATCAGGTGAAAGTCTTGATATATATCTTCAAAATCTGAAGCGCTTGAGTTTGGACTGTAACTTTAGGGCTGTCACAGCTACTGTTCATAAAGAAGAACCAATTAGAGATGCATTCATTGGCGGGTTGATATCGAAAGATATTAGACAGCGGCTTCTAGAGAATCATGAACTAACTTTAGCAGAGGCCTACGAAAAAGCTCGTTCTTTGGAATTGGTTAAAAAGAATGCGGAGTTGTACAATGCTGGATATTTACAACAAACTGTGTCCCTATGCAATTCAGCTGAGACACCGGCTACCTCGAAAGAAACCACAAAAACCTCGGAGTTGAGTAACGACGCAAGCAGTCTCTGCACTGCTGCTGTGACAGAGAAATGTATGTTTTGCGGCAACAAACGCCATCCACGAAAAATGTGTCCAGCCAGAATGGCTAGTTGCTTCAAGTGTTCAAAGAAAGGCCACTTCGCTAAAGTGTGTCACTCAAAAGTAGATGCTACCTTATCAGAAGTTATGAGCATTGAGTCTGCATCTGCTACATCTGACCGTCAACACAATGATAATGCCCAGAGAAAAGTTAACATTCCTATAACGATCGATGGTGTACCAGTTAATGCTCTCGTGGACACTGGCTCTACGTTAAGTCACATTAGAGAAAAGTTAAGTCGTCATTTGGATTTGAGGTTGGAAGAAACGATTTGCAATGTTGGATTAGCTGTTCGAGGTTGTTCGTCTAAGAGCCTTGGCTTGTGCAAAGCAAATATTGAGGTTAATGGCGATGCTTATAGTAGTGTACCTTTCACAGTGCTTAAAGATTTGGTCTCTGATGTCATTCTTGGTCGAGACTTTATGGACCTGCATCAAAGCGTCAACATCCATTTTGGCGGAGAAAAACCGACACTACATCTTGGTGAACTACGGATTGTTAAAACTCTGACACCAGTAAGCTTGTTTAAGCATTTGTCTGATGATTGTAGACTGATTGCAACGAAATCTCGGCATTATTCTAATGCTGATCAATCATTTATCTCGTCTGAAATACAACGACTCCTAAAGGAAAATTTAATTGAACGCAGTAGTTCGCCTTGGCGCGCTTAACCATTAGCTGTCACTCAAGAAAACCATAAAAAGAGAATGGTCATTGACTATAGCCAAACGATCAATAAATTTACGCTACTCGATGCATACCCATTGCCGTATTCATCGACACTTGACCTCACCAGCGCATACCACCAAGTCGAACTTCCCACAGTTGATCGACCGTACACTGCTTTTCAAGCGAACGGTGCCTTGTGGCAATGGAAACGAGTACCGTTTGGCTTGATGAACGCTGTCCCTTGTTTCCAGAGGATTGTTGATCAAATCATTCAAGATAACGAGTGTGCTGCAACTTTCGCCTACCTTGATAATATAACGGTGTGTGGAAAAGATCAAGCTGAACACGACAAAAATCTGCAGCGATTTCTTCACGTTGCAAAAGAGCATAATTTGACATTCAACGAGTCCAAGTGTACATATTCATCGAACACAATCGATTTGCTTGGTTATCGAATTCATGATGGGTCATTGCAACCTGATCCAAATCGTGTGAAAACTTTATATGAACTTCCTAATCCTGATACTTTGAAAGCACAGCGCGTAGTAGTTTTTTTTGCATATTATGCGCAATGGATTGCATATTACTCGGACAAGATTGAGCCACTGGTTATCAACAAGGTTTTTCCGCTTAGTGGTGATGCGTTGAAAGCATTTAATATGTTAAAATCTGAACTGGCCAGTGTGTCGTTAGGTGTTCTGAACGAAAACTTGCCTTTTGTTGTAGAAACGGATGCTTCTTACGTAGCAATATCAGCTACGCTAAATCAGAACGGTAGACCTGTTGCATTTTTTTCACGTTCTCTCAGTCGTAATGAGTTGAGACAGTCAAGCATCGAAAAGGAAGCATCCGCAATCATAGAATCTGTGAGGCATTGGAGTCACTTGTTGACTGGACGTTTGTTTAAATTGATTACTGATCAAAGATCAGTCGCGTTTATGTACGACCACAAAAGCCACAGTAAAATTAAGAACGCAAAAATTTTGCGTTGGCGAGCCAAATTGTCGCAATATCAGTACGAAATTTCTTATCGGGCTGGCAAGTTTAACACGGCCCCTGATACATTGTCACGTGTTTACTGTGCAAGTTTGACGTCTTCGTGTTTGTACGATATTCATGCCGAACTGTGTCACCCTGGGATCACTAGAATGTATCATTTTGTAAAATCTAAGAATTTGCCTTATTCATTAGACGACGTTCGTAAAATGACTTCTGCATGTAAAATTTGTTGTGAAATCAAACCCAGGTCTTTCACCCCTGTTAGTAAGCCACTCATCAAAGCTACACAGCCGATGGAGAGGCTAAACATAGATTTCAAGGGCCCTATGCCATCTTGAACCAAGAATAAATACATACTTACGGTTGTTGATGAATTCTCACGTTATCCTTTTGCATTCGCCTGCAGTAATATTGATTCTAAGACTGTGATTACATGATTGTCGCGAATTTTTACATTATTTGGTGCATGTAGTTATGTTCATTCTGATCGAGCTAAATCGTTTATGTCTAATGAATTAGTATCGTATTTGTACGGCATGCGCATTGCTACGAGTAGAACTTCGGCATATAACCCAAGAGGGAATGGGCAATGTGAGAAATATAACGATATTATTTGGTCTGCTGTATTGCTAGCACTAAAAAATCGTAATTTACCTGTGTCTGAGTATGAATCTGTTCTACCTCAAGTGCTTCACTCTATTCGTTCACTTTTATGTACTGCCACTAATGTAACTCCCCACGAGCGATTTCTTGGATTCCAGCGCCGCTCCGCTGTTGGCATTGCCGTCCCATCTTGGCTAAGCAGTCCCGGGCCCATATTAGTTAAGCGGCATGTTCGTGGCAGCAAGTATGAATCGTTGGTGGAAGAGGCTGACCTAATCCAAGCCACTCCCACTTATGCTCACGTACGTTTTCGGAACAGACATGAAACGAAGGTTTCCTTAAGAGACGTTGCACCTTTGGCCGATCGGGATTCACTCATTGAAGAATCGGATCATGTCTTTGGGGATATTGACGAAAACGAAAGCTCAAGTGAAGATGAAGTCACACCTGATAGCCCCAATGCTCAAAGCAGTAGCGAGTCCTCGACCACATCTAAGTCTAATGAAGACCAAGTCCAGGTTGGGTCACCGGGTCCATCTATTGATACTCGAAACAGTGGCGAATTTCCAATTCCTTCTCAGCAAGAGAATGACTTCCAGAGTGGGCCAACTGCTTCTAGTGACACAACACCTCCAGAGCCTGTTCCTTTGCGGCGCTCAACTCGAGTGAGAAGGGCCCCAGACCGACTTATGTATCATTAATATCGAGTCGTATTAGTTTTATTTTGTTTCGTGGGGCGAATGACGTAGTAGGTTAATTGTTTTATGTTCAATTTACAGTAGTTTCATTTAATCACATGATGTTATGTTGCGCAACGGCGTTTTACAGTAGTTGCAAGCGCCGCGCTGTCTTGCTGCATTTTAGTTAAATTTCATGCGATGTAAGGTAGACGTACTGTGACAGTCTAGATTATAATTATTTGTGTAGAAGTTTGTCATTCTAATTTTAACTCACTTTATTTAGATTTTGCTGTATTTTAATTCGTTAAATTCATGTAATTAAGCAATGTTTTACAACAGTCGATATTTTATCGGTGGTAAATAGTGATACGATATACTGGCTTGGCCCTGCTATCAACCAAAATATATCAGCTGACCGATAGATATATCGGTCAAGCTCTAGTGATGAGAAATGGTAAAGCTTCATTCCTATCTTTATTTCCAGCCAGTGAACTATAAAATCCCATCATTTGAAAAAAAAACAAAGTATATTTCCACGCCAGGGTACAAACAAAACAACTCCATCCTAGCCCTGACCCCAACCTTAAACTAAACCCAAACTGTAACCCTAGCTCTAACCCTAAAGTTAATCTTAACTCAAACTCAAAATCTAAACTCCTACTAACCCTTAACGATAATAATTTAAAAAATAAAAGAGTATATATTTGAGAAAATGAGCATCCACTTTTGCTCTCTATAAGCAGAGCTTATTTGCATGCTATAGTGCAAATAGGCACCTCCTTTAAAAAAAACTCCTGGGAGGAAGGGTTAATGAAACTAGATTTGAGAGAGTTGATAAGTAATTAACAGAATAATATTACATACTGAATAGACCCCTTATAATTGTTTTACGAAGCCTATGTTAAGCATTTTGCATCAAGCGATCGAACTCTTTATTTTAAGCCATTTTAGTTAATTGTTACTGATTTTATTTTTGACCAATCTTAGCCCATCCTTTAAATAATGTTTCAAAAGTAGTTAAAAATTATTTTAGAGTCCATGTTACTGCAAAAAATATAAACTGGCTCAGAAGTATAATGCAAAAATGTCGTATTTTTCTTATTGCGCATTTTGGTCAACAGGCCAATGGTGGACTATAGCCCGCTACTCGCTACTGGAGTAACGCATGGCAATAAATAACTGTCCATGAATTCGCTCTTTCTAATAATATTCAATATATTATACATACTGTACTGCAAACTGCAACTTTTGGCATTTTAACAAAAAAGTGCTTATTTGCTCTCAAACGTACAATTAAGAACTGTTTCAAGAGAATAAGAAAGCGAAGAACAGAAGAATGGGTGCTCCAGCCTTTACTCTCTTCTATTTTTTGAATTATGATTAGGGTTTGAGTTAAAATTTTGAGTTTGGGTCAGGTTTAACGTTAGAGTAGAGCTAGTGCTGAAGTTTGGGCTACAGCTAGGTTAGCGATTTTTTTATTTGTGTGCCAGCGTACAAAATAATCCCTGTCTTTTAACAATAGAATAAAGCTTTTTAAAAGACCTTCACAAGGCAAATAATTTCAACAATCGCTTTGTACAATTACAAAGTACCAATTACTATGAAAAAAATTCACATTTTGTCCAGGTAAATCACGGAAAAACTTTCCACCAAATATTTTCCAAGACTGATAGACAAAATTCAAGAACTTTCCAGGACAGCAAAAATTATCAAGGACTTTCCAGGACTTCCAGGATGTGGCAACCCTGTACATAAATGAGGTGGTAAAAGGATAAACCCTTGGCCCCAATTGACAAAAACCTGATATTATTGCCATATTACTGAACTGTACGAGGTCTGTTCAAAAAGTTCGTAGACTGTTTGAACTGCGCAGCTCTCATTTGTTCCAGGTGCATTCGCTTGGTGTCGCTAGATTCACAGAGATCAGCTGATTATGACGCCATTTTCTGATTGCAGATATCTTTATTTTAGTACTGGTTATGTTCAGTTACGTTAAGGGTAGTTTTTTAGTTCCGTCAAATTTTAAGTTCTACAAATTTTTTTCAAAATGAATAACTTGAAAGAGCAACGATTTGCTGTGAAATTTTGTGTCAAGCTGGGAAAATTGACTACGGAAACATTTGCCATGCTTAACACGGCTCACGATGATGTTGCCATGAAGCGAGCGACATGTTTCAGGTGGCATAAACGTTTCAAGAATGGTCGGCTGTCTGTTGAAGATGATGAGCGTTCTGGACGTCCTTCCACATCAACTGATGACCCACACATTGATGAAATCAACACTCTGGTGCAAGCGAATTGACGTCTGACTGTAAGAGAGCTTGCTGAAGAATGTGGGATCTCGGTAGGCTCTTGTCACCACATTTTGACAGAAGAATTAAAGATGCATCGCGTTGCTGCAAAACTTGTGCCATGTCTGATGACAAGTGATCAACAAGCTCATTGTGTTAAGTCTGTCAGGATTTGCTTGATTACTCAGAAAATGATAAAGAATTCTTGTCAAAGATCATAACAGGTGATGAGTCATGGGTTTATGGTTATGACGTGGAAACAAAGGTCCAATCTTCACAGTGGACAAGCAAAACATCACCCAGACCCAAAAAAGCTCGCCAAGTTCAATCCAAAATCAAGGTGCTGCTCACAGTTTTTTTTTTTATGCTAGAGGAGTTGTCAACCACGAGCACCTTCCTGAAGGCTCCACAGTAGAGTGGCCAATTTTTATATGGAAAACAATTTTTTTGGAATTCTGTATCGCACACCCCCTTATTTTAGGACAATTCCTAAAAAACTAACCCAGTGAAAATTTCAGGTCAATTGAACAAGTTTAAGTGGTCTCCCAAAGCATTTATATTCTACAAATGATGGTGCTATTACATCCTATACCAGTATTACAGAAATACTAGTAACGTTAATCAAAAAGTTACTGTTTAATGGTTTAATAGGATGCCTTGTACTGCTTTTAATGAAATTTTTTTTATCATAGCCAGCAATGATCATATTGTTTTGGTCTTGATCATGAGCATAAACTCTTAGCATGGGACAACTTAAAGCTCTTCAATAGATAACCTACGAAATAAAGCCTGCTGGTAATTATGCGTGCAGCATTGTTTGCATCACAAAAATGATTTGGACACACACAATTGTAACATTTTGATGTATTAGAGCTTATACATGCAATGCTCATAATTTGGCAGGAACCAACCATGAATATTTAGCAATTGTAGTTTCTGGCTTACATGTTGAAAAGCTGTTGGGAATCCTAATGCTGTCAGTCGAAAGTGGAGCGATGGTTGGTCAAAAAGTAGGAGAGTTGTTCACAAGTGGACAGGAGTTGAGAATTGTTTGGCGCTCGTTGTTTCGATACAACAGCAAGCAACACAGGAATTCATACAGTAGCCATCACTGTTGTGCAGAATTCATTTAGCTGACTGCTGCTGCTTCTTGCTTGTTGGCATTATATGTTTGAAATTTATTCCTCAGCTGCCTTCGATTCTTTTTTTGTCTAAAAACGCCAAAGACAGATCTTTTTCATAGGCCTAAATTGCAATGGGATACCATCAACAGGTTAGAATTTTGCCCTTTCGATTGTAGTGAAATCAGGGTTGGTTGCCTAGGTCAAGCCGAGAGAGTATGGCTCAAACCATAGGTTCTCAATGTGCTTCCTAGGGAGCCCCAGGGCTCTATTAGAGAAACCTAGGGGCTCTGCAAGCTATTGTTTTTTTGTTTTTGGAAAATTCTTGTGGTGCTCCGTAAATAATGGTTAACCTCTTCACAGGATCCATAACACCAAAAGTTTGAGAACCCCTGGCTTAAACAATGTTGCCTTTGTTGCTGGGGTCCACGACAACTGACCGCGAACCAAATGACGCCGATTAGCTGAGAAGAGCGATCATAAGCATATTTTACTATCCCCAGAGCCATCTTGTGCAAACCCTCACTATGTGACAAAATCACTGCTGATGAAATCAGTGACCAAATCACTGTGACAAAACCGTTGGTTCACGGTCAGTTTGTCATGGTCAGTTGACCTGGCTTGTGTTGCTGTGTCAAATATTTTAAAACATTTGTGAAATGTTCAGCCATGTGGTGACTGCAAGGAATTTCCTAGTCTAGTTCTTCAGCTTTTGGGAGAGAATATGGACAATGCTACAGCTGTTTGTGCTCCTGGCGTCTATTATCAGGCAAGATAGATGGCAAAAGACATTTGTAGTCTTAAAATATTTGGATTTAGAGATCAGTTTCAAATAAGCCAACATGATATGGATTCATTGCGACGAATTTGTGTATTCGCCTGCACCAATAATGCTGACTTTTGATTCGCAATTTCTCTGGCATCAGCTGCTCCTGCAAATGATCTGCAGATGCTGCAATTGATTGAACTGTATGCACATGTTGATAACAAAATTGTCAAGATTGCAAAAAGCAAAATAAGTCTACTCTTATGGTTCCTCAGTAAAGACCTTGCAGCTCTCCCATTGTTTAGTAGCGACATCACCATCGCAGTCAAAAAGGCTATTGTCAACACACTGTAGAGAAAATGATTTTCTGAAGATGTTCGTTATGTTGTTCCAACCAAGTGCTCAAAGTTCAGTAATCTTTTTCTAGCTCAGTTTGTGACACAAAGATTCCTGAATTTATTTAAATCCCGTCAGCTATCACAGGATTTTCTCTCTGTTGCAGTGGACACACGGGATAAGCATGATGACTATACTGCGTCATGCAAAATTATCCATGCCATACAGTTTGTAAACGATTGTCCAGAATCAGCAGTCAAGTTGGCAACCGACTTCAATGAAGTCCTCACTAACCATGAAAAACAGCGGCAGCTTTTACATCAAATCATTGAGCACCATCGCAAACTTCTCCCATCAAGTGGAACAAAAGCTCAACTAACCAAAAGTAGCAACTAATTCACCAAAAGTGTTATCTTACCAAACGTTGGATGAACGACTGAACATGTAATTACAAACAGTGCATTTATGAAAACTATATTAAAGCAATATGCAGAAACTTTGCTGGATTCAACATTTTTATTAAAAACAAACCATATCGAACGTTTTCAGCTTAAAACAATTAAGCCCTCATCAGGATATTATAAACAATCCCAATAATTGTTGTTCTACCTGAATTGGTTTATTTTACGCTAAAAACTTTATGCAGTTGCTTGTTTGACGGGATTGCTTTGCTCCAAAACTGGAAAGGCATTTTTATTATGTTAGATAATAATTTTAAGTTCTTGAGATGTGGTGTAACCCGAATTTCAGTGTAAATCGGAATATTATACATAAATTACTCTATACATATCATATACATACTGAAGCTTAGTGATGATTATTCATTCATAATCGTAATAGTTCGCACTTGTTCATGTCGTTAACGATGCAAATGATGAAAACCAATGAGCCCAAAGCTCTGTATTTCTTGATCACAATGATCCAGTTTAAGATTTCGATATTACAGTACTGCATTATCATTTATATTTTTATGCAGTGCATTCGTAACCTCGATACAGCGTAAGTCAGGACCGTCATAACCCGAGGACTTACTGTAATGTACGTTATTAGTCTGCTATAAGTAATTTATGTTGCCGTAATGCTTCTATTTTCCTTTTCAGATGTTTACGCATTATTGTTTATAATATCCTGATGAGGGGGCTGAATTGTTTTAAGCCGAAAACGTTCGATATGTTTTGTTTGTAATAAAAATGTTGAATCCAGCAAAGTTGCTGCTTATTGCTTTAATATGGTATTGCAAATCCACCTCTTTGCCTAATTTATAAAAAATATTTCTGATTTCTTGAATTTTTTAGAACATTTGTAGTTGAAATACAGTATTTGTAATTCAATAATGTAGATGTTGTTATTAGTTGACTTTTCTCTGCCTTTTACGACACCTGTACCCCTTCAGCAAACATCTCTTATTATCAAATTTTAATTGCACTGTCTAAACGATTCATAAGAAAGACTGGAAGGGGTTCGAACGAAATTAAGTGGAAGAAATTAAACACAAAATACAATATAGTAAAATTTGGCAATTTTAGAAGGATTTTGAGGAGCTTTGGGAGACCACTTACTCTTGTTCAATCAGTTTAATTTTTTCTCTGGGTTAGTTTTTCATCAAACCTCCACAAATGAGAAGGTGTGCAATTTAAAATTCCAACAAAAATTTTTTTAGGCCACTCTACTCCACAGTGAACCAGACCTACTACATTGAAGTTTTGAAAGTCTGAAGGATGCCATCTGACGAAAAGGCCAGAACTGTGGACAAGTGGTGACTGGTTTTTCCATCATGACAACGCTCCAGCCCATTCAACCCTCAGAACTCGTGAGTTTTTGGCCAAACATTCCATCACTGTTCTTCCCCACCCCCCTTACTCACCTGACCTTGCTCCATGTGATTTTTTATTGTTCCCCATGCTCAAAAGACCTTTGAAAGGAAGATTTGAAGATTTCAGAACATTCCAGAGATTAAGGCAAATGCAACGAAGGAGCTCAAGGGCATTAAAAAAAGAAGCATACCTAGACTGCTTTCGCAAGTGGAAACACCACTGGGATAAGTGTGTGCTTTGGGAAGGAGAGTACTTTGAAGGAGACCCAGACCTGTAACTGCTGTAGAAAGTACATTTTGTGTTAAGACTTCAGTCTACAAACTTTTTGAACAAACCTCGTATTGTGATTCTCAACCGCATGTAAGGCTGATATGACTTCTGAACTTGTAATAATGCGTCACGTCTGTGTTGTCAATTCTGACTCCTTATCTACCGCAAATACGCTGTGCAAAAAATGTAAAAGTAGTTGTACTGATAATAGGTGTCTGATAATTGACCTTTCCAATGTATGACTTGTGTTAGCATATTTTTCCTTTACCTTTGCATTAGCTGATTTTTTTTCGTTATAATTAATGCTATGGCTACTCTAATTGTGACCATGTGGAAGAAGTTTAAAGGATGAATAGCAATAGTTATGACTCTACGAAATATATCTTGTGCAACCAGCAGAGTTACTGAATGTTTATTCCATATTCTTGTTTTGTATTTTAGATATTATTTGATTTCAAGCAAAGCCTCGATGATTCTTTTAAATATATTGTGCTAAAGGGCAAGAGGAAAGAAAGCCTTATATATTGTGTTGTTTGCCCTTTCTGCGCTAAAATGAGCTATGTCTTCCTGAGAGGAATGACCAAGTAACTTATTTTTAGTTGCATGGATGTAGAAAATAGCATTTCTATTGTCATATTTTAACACCTTAAACATTTCGTCCCCGCTATGGCATTTCTATGCACTCCTTTCTTAACCTTATCAGTTTGCTATGTTGAAATTTTTGAAGATCTGTGTTTATGTGTGTGGCATTTAATGTCCTGTTTTTGGAATTGACTCGAATCCAAACTTTTTTTTGCTGAAGGATGTGTGTGCTGGAGAGCCTTGGGGGGATTTGTCGTCCATCATACCCATCAATCTGAGGGGAAGGTTTGTAGTGACCGAGTGAACATAATTTAATATTTGTCCTTGGGTAATTGTCTGCGGTATCCGGTTATTGACACATATCGCTCATTGCTTTGGGCGGTATAGTGTAATGAACGGATATTGCGAGACGAAAAAAAATTTAATAAATGTTGTTTTTGTTCATGCTTTTCTTTGTTCACTTGCTATATATACATATACCGCTGCTTTGCTTTATGTAGTTACTATTAATTACATGTAATCTACTTGTGCATATTAAAGGAATTCGTTTTGAGACTCATCACGGGCAGACTCACTAAATAATCAAGCGGCTGCGATATCCACTACTACAAGACTAGAATTCTCGATTTGGCATAATTAAAAGGGCATTCCGCCAGAATTTTAAAAAATTGCAAAAAAATCTTAAAAAATATGTTAACCACCATGACCCCATTGTGATTCTTGCAACTCATCCGGTTAAGAAAGTATAAGAGAAAAAATTTTATGTTTTCCCCTTTGAATCCAAATTTCGGCCATCTTCTTTCAAGTAGATTGCATAATAAATCAGTTTATAACTTCTATTTCGGAGTCTTGCTATGTACCAGAGGCTTTTTGGAACTAGGTGAGTGGTGAAGGTTTATTAACTCAATTAGTGGAACAGCTACTGGTTGAATTCAGAGAGGTTAGATGCTTTCCTAGTATGCTTTGTCTGCCAAGTGCTAGCTAAGTAGTCGGAATAAGATAAGGCTTTAGGCATAGTAGCCTATTGCAGATTGTGACTATTGCTTCATATAGATAGCCTATCCGAAAAAATTATTGCCTGTTGAAGGCTAAAGGGATCATTGCTGACAAGATGGCCGAATTTTTAACAATTATAAACAAAAACGTCCTCAATGCCCTTTTAAGGTCAAGCAGTTTACTTGTCATAATCGAAAAGAAGTACGAGGTGTAGGCTACTCAGCACTACATGGGTAGGAGTTCATGTCGAAAGGAAGTACGAGGTATAGGCTACTTAAGCACTACATGGGTAGAGGGGGTGCATTGCTTGAAGACAAGACAAATAACAAAGAAAGCAATGTAAAATTCAATATAGCATGAGAATGACATCTGATGATCATGCTTTTTTGAAGATCAAAAAGCACACAGCAAGGGTATTTGTTCGGCAGCAATCCTGGAGAGAAATTATCAGAACTTTGAAAAATTTCTCCACCATACAACTTTTTACGAGTAACATTAGACTCAGAACTTTTTTTAGTTAGCATGCTTTTTCAAAAATAACTCAATTAATGCCAGCAAGTACAGTATATACTGTATCTAGAAAACAATAAACCATGATATCGGGTCAATTCATGCTTAATTTATATTTTTTTCGTAAAATGTCAACTCATGTTCTACTGTAGAATCTTCTCCAAACTGGGCATGGGAGTAGAACAGAGTAAAAAAACCTGTTTGCAAAAAATTTCACTTTCCAGCACAAGCCGTTCCTGAGATATGGCCTTTTTTAAATTGTGCAAAAAAGTGAATTTTGAGGATATGCCTGAATAATTTTGACCTCTAACACTCAAAGTTGAGGTAGGAGAATGCAGTAAATTGATACCCCCCCCCATTTTTGACCATGATAAATCCAATAAAACAGTTATTTCTAAGCTAAGAAGATTGTTTTTTGAACTATTTAATAATTTAGAAGTTTCTCTTTGGGCCTTGATTATGGGGTGCTTTGACTTTTTTTTCCAAAAAAATGTTTTATCCCCATCTTGAATGACTACTTTTCATGGCTAATATGAAACTAAGCTTGGTCAAACTGAAATAACATGTATTACAGGGTGTCCCAAAAGCAATCGAACTGCAAACTTTAATAAAAATTATTTGTCAAAAACAACAAATTTAATAGGTGTAATTAGTATATTGAAATCTGTATTTAGGTAGACATTTTGAACATTTGTAAACAATTAATACATCTATTAAATTTGTTGTTTCTGATTAATATTTTTTATTAAAGTTTGCAGTTCAGTTACTTTTTGGACACCCTGTATAAAGCATCAAAATTAGTAAACCATGCATTTCTTCAGTTTTTCATTTTAGGAGCATGTCACACATGATAACTAACTTTTCCACTGCTTGTTTCTTAAATATAACTCTATTACTTTTTAATAGTAACATTTCTTCGTTTAAAGCATGCCTGAAAGGCAAGTCTTTGCTATTTATCAAAATTAGCTTGATATTTTGCAAGCTGTATATGGTCATACTGAGACATGGGCACGACCTGATCTGGGTCATTTTTTTATAAGGCAACAAATTTTAAGACCATTTTGTAATGCCATCTCTGAGATTTTTTTGAATTTTACATACGTGATACAGAATATAATTCTAAGCTCAAAAAAAAAAAAAAAAAAAAATTATCAAAATCAGATTCGTAGTTTTAGAGTTATCTTCAAATGAAAATTTTGAATTTTGGCATCCTTGTTTGAGGGGGATCCCTTCATTTTGGTACTCCCAAATTTTGTCAAAGTTTATCTTTTCTTTATTTTTGCCTATCCTGAAAACTTCATGTGTCTAGCATGAGTGGTTAAAAAGTTGGGATTTTGGCAGCGTTGTTTGAGGGGTATCCTGCATTTTGATATACCCAAACTTTGTCAAATTTTATCATTTCTTCATATTTGCCAACCCTAAATTTTTTCATGCGTCTAGCATGTGTGGTTAAACAGTTTGACTTTTTGGGAGCCCCATTTAAGGGGGACCCCCATTTTGGCACCCCAAATTGTTTCAAATTTTATGCTTCTATTACATTTACTTACCTTAAAAACTTCATGTGTCCAGTCCTAAAAGTTAAAAAGTTTGAATTTTGGAGGTCTTTGTTTGGGGGTAACTCCCTATTTTGGAACCCATAATTTTTGTTTGGGCTAGTTTATTTTTGATATTTACCCACTACAAAAATTTGATCTATTTAGCTTTAATGGTTTAAAAGTTCAAAATTTTGACGGCCCCATTTGAGGAGAATCCCCCACTTTGATACCCCCAAAATTTGTTAAATTTGATCTTTTTGTAATATTTGCCTACTTTGAAATTTTCGTGTGTCTGGCACAAGTGGAAAAAAGTTTGAATTTTTTTGGCCGCGTTAAGGGGGATCCCCCATGTTGGTGGTACCCCAAAGTTTGTCAACTTTATCTTTCCATTATATTTACTTATCTTAAAAATTTCATGTATCTAGCTTAAAAGGGTAAAAGTTTGAATTTTGGAGGTTCGTTTGGGGGAAACCCCCCCTTTGTGGCTCCCAGAATTTTTGTTACGTTTGGTTTATTTTTAATGTCTACCCATTCCAAAACCTGATTCATCTAGCTCCAACGATTTAAAAGTTCAAAATTTTGGAGGACCCATTTGAGGGGGATCCCCCCCAACCTGGCACCCCTAATTTCATTAGAGCACTAGTCCTCCCTGATATCTTCAAGTGCTTAAACTTCGAATACAATGCGTCTAGCGATTTAAAAGTAGATAGTCGGAGAAAAAAAAAACTAAAAAAGAAAAAACAGAAAAATAGTATTTAAGTTGGGGTAAATGAACATAACCAACAGAAATGCAGTTGATAGTGTGCTCAAAAATCACAAAATATTTTCCATAAATATCAGTAATGTACAGTTTGAAGGTCCATTACCGATATATATCGGTTCAATATTGTCCACTTTCTGCCCATTTTTGGCCTGTAATAATTTGGTCACGTGACCGGGCACCCCAAACTCGGTTTGCATAAAGCATTTATAAGTGCCCACATTGTGTCCAAATTTCAGCTTTGCAGATCAAGTGGTTTTGGAATTATAAGCGATTATTAACTTTTCAATTCAAAAATTACCGTTTGATTATGTTTTTTTGTGTCTAAATTCATGATCATGTGACCAAGGATCCCTAAAATTGACACACAAGACGCTTTCATTAATTGTTATGATGAGTTCAAATTTTAACTTTCTGGGTTTTACCGTTTGTTAGTAATGAGCAAATCAATCCCCATCTGCCAAAATTCGCGAACAAAATCAATGGTACTACGCACTCGCTCGAAGTCCCGATTATACTTACATCACAAAAACAGAACGTTAATCATTATAAGAAAAAAAGAACAGCACAGAAAAAAGAATTTAAAAAAGGAAAGAAAAAAAGTGGAGCGCCAAAGTTTAAAGCTTTTGGAGTCAGGATGTCGCAAATATCAGGATGTCCTACTTCACAAAACTTGGCTGAAGTGAAATGTGACAGTTGAATATCAAACTGAAAAACGGTTGCAAGCTGAAAACAAACTGTAGTATCTGACAAAAAATTGTGATAAGATCTTTCCACCAAGTTACCTTCCACTAATAGGACTTCAAAAAAGGAAGAACTGGACCTTTGAAACCAGCCCCTAGTGCCCATCACAGGGTTCCCACGCATTTGTCAACAAAAAATTCCCTACTTTTTCCATACCTAAATTTGCTCAAAACAAACAACGGTAAGCTTTAGTTATCTGAAATACACAAAACTGCAGTTATTTTAACACAATCCAAAAACTAACCTAACCGAACTCAATTGTTAGATGGGTGAAGACGAATAAATAGCCTATACTAATGGACATTTCTTAATTGCTAGGTGATTGTTCATGGTGTTTAGATTGATACAAGATGGAGGCAATGCAGTATAAAGTTTAGGCCACAGGCTGGATAGTCATATTCAAGCGGCTGCTATCAGGTGCGTAGCCAGAAATTCGAAATGTTTGGGGGTTCTGGGGGCGGAACCCCCAGCCAACGGAGGTTAATAGGGGTCTGGGGGCGAAGCCCCTAGCTGCCGGAGGCAATGCGGTGGAGCCCCCAGCGCTCGAAAATTTTGCATTTTTTTGCAAAAATAACTTTTAGGCAGTACTTAAATTGTCAAATTTTGCATGGGGGGACGCTTTTGCAGCCTTGGCCAAATGCTTTGGCATGCGAAAGTACTTTAGTTAAGATTATGCAATTCCGTCGCCGAAATTGAATGAACACCCCAAAAAAAGGTCTTCGCTGTAAATTGAAGTGTTTTTCTTGCCAAAATTAGGTGAAAAATTAGGTCTTTTTTGTCTGATCATCCAGCGCTCAAATCTCGATGAGGGAGCGCTAAATCTTGATGGGGGGACGCTAACTCTCGATGGGGGGACGCGTCCCCCTGCATCCCCCCTACAATTTAAGTACTAATTTTAGAACTATTTTAATAAAAAATAACATTTTTAAAACGTGGCATAGAAATTGGGAGTGCAAACATAATTAAACTGGTTGCATAAATAAGCTATTTGGGAGGTGGCTAATGGTAAAATTTTAGTTCTCTTATTTAGATGCTGGTAAGTATTGTTCAACAAAATTGACATGGAGTAATCCATTTCGTCTACAGTTTACAAAGAAAAATACTTGGGAGGGGGCTAATGAAAAGAAATTTGAGAGGAATAATTGATAATTAACTAATACTGAATAGCCCCTCCCTTATTCCTAAGTTTGTAGTATCTTTGTTGATGACACCTATGTTTAGCATTTTTATACTAGCGATTAAATTTGATTGCTTAGTTTTGGCCATTTTTCAAAGTTTTCATTTATTTGTTAGTTTTGATTTTGACAAATTACCCCCCCCCTCTGAATATATGTTTCAAATAACTATTTATTCCACTCCAGTGCATAAAATAGTCTCAGAAGTGCTAAAAACGTGGTATTTTTCTAATGCATTTTGGTCGACATGCCAAAGAGGGAGCTATAGCCCCCCTACCCGCCCTGCCAGGCTACGCTACTGGCTACTATATCCACTACTATAAGACTAGAATTCTTGATTTGGCAATGGTAAGCACTCGTACATTGGGAAACACTAATTTCCAGATTTCTTGCACATTGTAGGCAATCTGGTTAACTTCGCTGTCAGTTGCTAAAAGTAACCAAGGAGGAGGCAACCAGTACCATGGCTCCTTTACATAAACTGGGGTAAATGAACATAACCAACAGAAATGCAGTTGATAGTGTGCTCAAAAATCACAAAATATTTTCCATAAATATCAGTAATGTACAGTTTGAAGGTCCATTACCGATATATATCGGTTCAATATTGTCCACTTTCTGCCCATTTTTGGCCTGTAATAATTTGGTCACGTGACCGGGCACCCCAAACTCGGTTTGCATAAAGCATTTATAAGTGCCCACATTGTGTCCAAATTTCAGCTTTGCAGATCAAGTGGTTTTGGAATTATAAGCGATTATTAACTTTTCAATTCAAAAATTACCGTTTGATTATGTTTTTTTGTGTCTAAATTCATGATCATGTGACCAAGGATCCCTAAAATTGACACACAAGACGCTTTCATTAATTGTTATGATGAGTTCAAATTTTAACTTTCTGGGTTTTACCGTTTGTTAGTAATGAGCAAATCAATCCCCATCTGCCAAAATTCGCGAACAAAATCAATGGTACTACGCACTCGCTCGAAGTCCCGATTATACTTACATCACAAAAACAGAACGTTAATCATTATAAGAAAAAAAGAACAGCACAGAAAAAAGAATTTAAAAAAGGAAAGAAAAAAAGTGGAGCGCCAAAGTTTAAAGCTTTTGGAGTCAGGATGTCGCAAATATCAGGATGTCCTACTTCACAAAACTTGGCTGAAGTGAAATGTGACAGTTGAATATCAAACTGAAAAACGGTTGCAAGCTGAAAACAAACTGTAGTATCTGACAAAAAATTGTGATAAGATCTTTCCACCAAGTTACCTTCCACTAATAGGACTTCAAAAAAGGAAGAACTGGACCTTTGAAACCAGCCCCTAGTGCCCATCACAGGGTTCCCACGCATTTGTCAACAAAAAATTCCCTACTTTTTCCATACCTAAATTTGCTCAAAACAAACAACGGTAAGCTTTAGTTATCTGAAATACACAAAACTGCAGTTATTTTAACACAATCCAAAAACTAACTTAACCGAACTCAATTGTTAGATGGGTGAAGACGAATAAATAGCCTATACTAATGGACATTTCTTAATTGCTAGGTGATTGTTCATGGTGTTTAGATTGATACAAGATGGAGGCAATGCAGTATAAAGTTTAGGCCACAGGCTGGATAGTCATATTCAAGCGGCTGCTATCAGGTGCGTAGCCAGAAATTCGAAATGTTTGGGGGTTCTGGGGGCGGAACCCCCAGCCAACGGAGGTTAATAGGGGTCTGGGGGCGAAGCCCCTAGCTGCCGGAGGCAATGCGGTGGAGCCCCCAGCGCTCGAAAATTTTGCATTTTTTTGCAAAAATAACTTTTAGGCAGTACTTAAATTGTCAAATTTTGCATGGGGGGACGCTTTTGCAGCCTTGGCCAAATGCTTTGGCATGCGAAAGTACTTTAGTTAAGATTATGCAATTCCGTCGCCGAAATTGAATGAACACCCCAAAAAAAGGTCTTCGCTGTAAATTGAAGTGTTTTTCTTGCCAAAATTAGGTGAAAAATTAGGTCTTTTTTGTCTGATCATCCAGCGCTCAAATCTCGATGAGGGAGCGCTAAATCTTGATGGGGGGACGCTAACTCTCGATGGGGGGACGCGTCCCCCTGCATCCCCCCTACAATTTAAGTACTAATTTTAGAACTATTTTAATAAAAAATAACATTTTTAAAACGTGGCATAGAAATTGGGAGTGCAAACATAATTAAACTGGTTGCATAAATAAGCTATTTGGGAGGTGGCTAATGGTAAAATTTTAGTTCTCTTATTTAGATGCTGGTAAGTATTGTTCAACAAAATTGACATGGAGTAATCCATTTCGTCTACAGTTTACAAAGAAAAATACTTGGGAGGGGGCTAATGAAAAGAAATTTGAGAGGAATAATTGATAATTAACTAATACTGAATAGCCCCTCCCTTATTCCTAAGTTTGTAGTATCTTTGTTGATGACACCTATGTTTAGCATTTTTATACTAGCGATTAAATTTGATTGCTTAGTTTTGGCCATTTTTCAAAGTTTTCATTTATTTGTTAGTTTTGATTTTGACAAATTACCCCCCCCCCTCTGAATATATGTTTCAAATAACTATTTATTCCACTCCAGTGCATAAAATAGTCTCAGAAGTGCTAAAAACGTGGTATTTTTCTAATGCATTTTGGTCGACATGCCAAAGAGGGAGCTATAGCCCCCCTACCCGCCCTGCCAGGCTACGCTACTGGCTACTATATCCACTACTATAAGACTAGAATTCTTGATTTGGCAATGGTAAGCACTCGTACATTGGGAAACACTAATTTCCAGATTTCTTGCACATTGTAGGCAATCTGGTTAACTTCGCTGTCAGTTGCTAAAAGTAACCAAGGAGGAGGCAACCAGTACCATGGCTCCTTTACATTTGTAGGCTGGTAAAACATAGAATAACCTAACCAAATTACTCGCTAAAGCGTAACCTGACTAATCTTTAACGCTTAAGGTGAACAACTGACAAACCGAGATACATACAGAAGGCCTATACCACACTAACTGCCGGGATCTGCAGAGCTTACTGCTATTTGCGGTGTTTGTGCCAAAGAAATAGGATACAAGTACAGGTATAGTCTAGTGAATATATTCGCAGTAGCTCAACTGCTGGAACCGGTATGCTTTGCTGCAAGGGAGCTTTTTCTTACAGCTAACCATAGGCCTAAGCAGAGTACCTACTGCAGGCTAATACCAAAATACTGCTGTAGGCAATTAGCACATTATTAGCGCGTAGGCCTGTAAAACTCTCAACTTAACTTAAAAACCAAACACGGTCTACACAGAAAGCCTACTGTAGGCTATCAGGACATTATTAACCAGGCTAATACTGCTGTGGGCAATCAGCACATTATTAGCGCGTAAGCAAATAAATCTTTCAGCTTTAACTTTAAAGCCAAACATGGCCAAGGCAGACAGCCTACTGTAGGCTATCGACGCATTATTAACGTGTAGTAGGTTAATAATCTCTGAACTTCATTTAGATGCAGCAGCTGTTGAAATATCCTTCCTCTGTTTTCCGCTAACCTTTTGCCTGTTGTCTGCGCATGCCACGCTATTCCTCCTTTAGTACAAGTAGGCTACCGGTACTTGAATTCTTCCGTTTGCTTAATTGCCTGTGATGCAATAATACTCTTTAACTACAGCATAATAATACTCTTAAGTTAAAGTTTTGTTGAACCTGTATTGTGTCCAATACATTGGCAGGTGTGTTCTCACCGTTCTTGAAGCTTTAACACAGCATAGCCAGGAGTGTTACTACAACTTTTATGCGCTTAACAAAAGTATTAGAAAGACAAACGGGATATTTAATATTCATCCGCTCCAATCGCGGTGGTGTCTTTTCTACAAAGTACAGTGCGCTATTTTTGCCAAACAGTTTTCCATCCTTATTCTATACTAGCACGCATTTTTCCCGACTTTTTCCCGGTCGGGAAATGCCTTTACAAAATTCCCAACTTTTTCTCGATCGTGGGAACCCTGCCATCCAAGGCCTTTAATTATTACATGAAACCACCAAGAGAACCACAAGGGTTCAAGAGATATCACACCTCCAGGCGGGGAACTATAGCGATTCAAATGAAAAAGAGAAAACAATGTGGGTTAACAAGTACATTAGTTAAGGGGGTTCAGGACAAGAGCACTTGGGACATTGTTTTACAAAATGAATAATGATTTAATGACAATATGACAATAAATGGATTTGAGCCGTCGTGACGCGTTTCGTCCTTGCTCAAGGGACTCTTCAGGCAACAAGGTGAATTTTGTTTTATGAGCCATAAAAAACTTTTTTAATTGGAATCGGTCCCCCTACCGTCTCTAGGCTATATCTATCTTCCTGTGCAATATGGCTACTCCAAAACTTTTTGCCTACAACTTACCGACCTCCATTACCACGTAAGCTACTAACTCGCTACTCGAAACCTTCAAAATTTACCACAAATAAAATCTATCTAATACCTGTTAACGAAATCTACAAGCTAAGCCTACTTAATGCTAACAGCAAGCAGTGCAATTTTGGTCTGCATGGAGTTAAGTTTGAAATCAATCATAGAAATTAATACTCAATAATAGTCTATTATTGTCAAAAAATACAAAATATCGCAAAACATTATGTACGGAGCGTTACGCAATGGAAAATTTTAACAAAAGACCCCAACGTTATTCTAATTAAAATTTTCTATCCACATAGCACTATCTCATAGAGTGCTCAAACTAAAAAAGTGAGCAAATTCAAATTTTGAGAAAGGCTACAACAAGGGTCATAGTCAAGAGATTCCGGTATAATTCAATTAGTGTAATTCAATTTTAGCTATTGTAAACCACCTGAATTGGCTGGATGATTCACCGCCTTTAAGATTTGAAATTTATTCTTTTTTGTTTCAAATCTTTTTGTTACTGATGGAGGCTGGCATTTTTTAGATTCTGAGCAACAATGAACCTCGGCTTTTTATGAAATATTATTGTTATAAAAAAAAAAGTGTAGTTCGTCTTGTTTTCGCGACAAAATTAAATCTGCAGCTGTAGTACCAAGTAGCCAAAATCTACATCAAATGCAAGCCAGCAAAACAACACTTGTTGCATTCCTCGGCAAAAGATTTCACGCTTTAGCTTACAAACACTCAAAAAAGCAGCAATGGCGTATATTCCCGCAACCAGCTTCAAAGAGTTTTTAGTTGAAATCTACTGAGAAAGCCACTCCTACGGAAAGCTCATTATGATGTCAATTCCCGCCATTCACATTTTATACAATTTAGAACATTTCATTCGCAGTTCATGCAAAGGTAGCAAAAAGATAAGTGATTCCTTCAGGTGACATCACAATTAAAACCAACGAGTCTTGCTCTAGCGAAAACTGACCGCATAATGCAATGTAATGAACAACGTAGAATGAATGATCTAGTCGAGATTGTTGTTGGGGAGGTAGCTGGACGGCAACTGCATAGGATGAAAATTCGAATTTCCTGCTGTTAAGAATTCTCTGCTGTGTACTTTTTTACCTGATAATTTTGAGTTAATATTTGTTTGCAACCAGGCTCCTGTCAATCTTTCGAATTGAATAATTTCACCAATTTACACATTGGTGTCCGTGAAACATTACTCTTTGCTTTAAATAAATTTTCCCTCAAGGAGTGTTATGTATCTCAATCAAAATGACAGTTTCGTACGGTGTTTTTTTTTTTTAATTCTTTAAATTTATTGATACAAATAGGCCTATTTCATTATATTGTTGTATAATTATTGCCAGAAAACGCTCACCTAACGAGCTCCCTTAAAGCAAAACTGTAGGCCACTGCTTCCCAATCTTTTCATCACTGTGACCTATTTTCAATTCGAAAATTTTCGATTGCCCACATCTAAATCGCTAGCTTAATTGCAACTAATCAATTTTCAGGTGATCTCCACAAAAAAAGAGTATTCACGCCAAAAACCGCAAATTTTGTGCTAGCTCGCTCTCTAACGGGCCCCACAATGCCAATGATTAAGACAGTTTTTCAACCGAATTTCCAATTACCCAAATAGCTCTGTAGCCCACCACAAAATGCTCCTATGGCCCGCAGGTTGAAAACTACTGCTGTAGGCCATACGTAACAGTAATGGTCGTGAAATTTCAGTTTGGTCTTTTCATAGTGTAAGCCTGCGCTAAGGTCAGTAGCGTAGGCGGGGAAGTGATGCAGTGCCGTCGCTACAGGGGGGCCGCGTCCCCCAATTTCAGTTTACTCAAAATGCTGTTTTCACAACATCATGTAAAGATACGACAATAGTCAATGATGGAATATAGCAATAATAACTTTTTAACATAATTTTCCTTTGACGTTTTCAGATCCTTTGCCAAATTGCTGGCAATCAACTGGTGTACACAGGGGTGCCAAAAACCGGGGGGGGGGGGGGGGGATGGGGGATATTTCCTCCCAATAATTTGGCTGTATCCCCCCCAATAGTTTGAGAATGGTCCACATCTGCAACCCCCCAATAATTATGGGTGTACAGCTGAGCGTAAATTTGGGGAAAAAAGTGTTCTACTCTTGATGAAGACCCTTTTTTTGGGGGGGGGCTTCACCTAAAATTGGGAAGAAAAAGTGTTCTATTTTTGAAGACCGTTTTTTTTTTTTTTGGTCTTCACTCTAAATGGGGGAGAAAAAGTGTTCTGTTTTTGATGAAAACCTTTTTTTTTGTTTTTTTTGGTCTTCACCTGAATTCGGGGAGAAAAAGTGTTCTATTTGCATTTTTCTTTCGGTCTTCACTAAATTTCCACACCTGAACAAAATCGTGGTTGAGGTTCATCCCGCCAATGTTGAAAATAGGACAAAATTGGGGTAAAATTGCAAACTATCCCCCCCAATGCTTAACAAAGATCGACACCACTGGGTGTACATAAATGTGTCGGAATAACCTGCCATTTTACTGTAACACGCCTATACAAATGTGTCGCAGAAGAGAGATATGAGACTGTAGAATCCTTACCGATACTTGGTTAGTGATTATACCATGAACAATAGGTGAAAACATTCTTTTCAAAGAGCAGCTGTTTTTGATCTTTGGAGCACACTCAGCATTTTTAGGTCACAGTCAGTGAAACACCATTGTGTAGGGGCTTAGGCCCTCTTAGCCAAGTCACTTAGAAAATTTAACTTCAAAATACAAGCGTTTAAAAGTATTTAAACTTGACCTGAAGTAAGGGGGGAGGACTAAAGGGAATAAGCAATTTCAGTCTTTGAAATGACTTCTAAATTTTAGCAATTTAGTCATTGATGCGGCTTCAAAAAGTGCGAAAAGTGATTAAAATGCCGTTAAAATCGCAATTTTTGTGCTGTAAAATCTCAAACATTGCCCAGTGGTTGGGGGCTCTGCCCCCAAACCCCGATCTGTGACATGCTCGAATTTCAGCAGTTTGTTTAGCACAAAGCCTAAATTAGACAATTTTTGTGCTAAAATTCAGAGCTGGAGTCTCATCCAAAATCTTCGAGACCGAGATGAGACATTGACAATGCGAGACCGAGACTTTGAGCAAAAACTCGAGACCAAGACTTGAACATTACGAGACCAAGATGAAACATGAGACTTTTGAAACCAAACGTTTACAATATTTTGCAAATATTTTTGACACTAAATTTTGGACATTCGATGAACTTCCCAACACATTGCAATATAGATTTTTAGGCATTTCGCTATTAGTTCAGGAACAAGCTAATTAAAATAGTTATACTACTTAAAAGATATAAGTTTGTTTTTAATTAGAAAGCTTTTTGGCGTCGCTTAAGGTTTTTAAGATTTAATACTATCATGATCATCAAAAAATTTTGTTTACTAAATGTGCAAGTTACAAAATGAAAGTAAGCATATTCATGTAGAACTTAGAATAATATTTCAGTCCTAACTGTTATGTTGTAATATTCACAAGACAAATGTTGTCACATTAATTGTTATAACCCACACCTTTATCGCCCCAAGATGTAATACTATACTTGCACCATTAGTTTGGTCTTTTCACACAAATGTTGTCCTGATGGTTCTTTCAGAGAATTGTGATTTTTAATTAGAAAAGCTTAATTCTTTGAAGAGCGCAAGCTTACTTCCTATCGTTTCTCCAAGTTCAGTTTATGTTTGTTGATTTGAAACTTCCGATTTGATTTGCTTGTGATGAAAAGGATTTTGATAGCAACTATAGCAAAATTCAAACGTCAACCCGCTTTTGAGGTCTGCTTGTTTAGAATGCGATATATTTCGTGTTACTTTGAGTGTAAAATGCGAATGCACTCGACGCAACCTATCTCACAGCTTGATTCCTTTTTCACAAAGTCATGGAGATAACTTCGATATTCTTCTGGACACAGAATAAGCCAAACAGTAAAACCGGCACAACAAAAACAGCAGCCGTCTAATCAAAACGCAGAAAACTTGCAGTTGTACAACTAGTATAAGAATAAAAAATACGAAATTTATTGATAATAACATTTGTCTAAACCAGTGCTAGCGAAATGTTTTATATCTCAGACGCTCTCTACCCCTAGTTCATATTATTGTAAATCAAAATACCCCCTTTTAGGGTTTCACAATACATTACCTCTGTAAAAAATATCTTTTTTTGATACATTCAATTCCCATGGGCTATTAAGCTATAACTCTAAAGAAGGCTTGGTTTAAACCGGAAGGGATTTGTTTTTTTTCAGTTAAACACTTAAAATTATTGTGGGTTATTACGCTCGGATTGGAAATATGGCCGAGACTTGCCCATTTTCCGACACTTCAAGGTGCCGAGACTGAGACGAGACCGAGGCTTTTGACCTTTGAGAACGAGACTTTGAAAAATAGAGTCTCAAGACCGAGACATGTCTCGCAACACTACAGCTCTGCAAAAATTATTTTTGTTTTACCCCTCTTTAGCAAAATCCTGGTTGCGCGTTTGGCAGCATTCACTGCTGCAGATAGAGTTTTCAAGCGATTACGACAGGGCCACAACCCAGGGGGGCAGGAGAGGCGGCACCCTCCAAACAAAAATTTCTCTTGCCCAAACCCCAAAGCAAGGCTGTTGATTAATGATTTGAACTGATGCAAAATATTGCATTTTGCAAAACTTTTGTAATCGCTACATTGATTGTGGTGGCACTGTCACCCGGTATGCATAAGCCTAATGCATAATTACTCAAAGTTTAAAGAGTCTTATAAAAAGTTTCTCTTTAGTAAATAAAAGAACTAAATTTACTATTGCATATCATAACAGTCTGCTGTCATTTCTTTTCATTACCAAATATTTAGTTATACAAATTAGATAAGATATTTGCCTGGGTTGCTGCTTGACTTGAAGACCATTGGTTCCTTCGCAGCCTTTATCATTGTGCAATTCTGTGTTATTTTGGTATTTTTATTGGCAACAAAGTCTTCTGTTCTGTTCGCAATAGCAACTATTTTACAATCAAAAAATTGACGTTAGGTGCGGTTGCAGTAGCACCATGGTAGCACGCTAGCATTAGCAATGAGTGCACGCGGCCACTTTGACCTTGGCCAAAAAGTTGTTTAGTAACTGTTGTGCACTGCATTTTGTGTTGTTTGGCAGTAATGGATAGGTTTGTCATGAGAAGTATTAGAGACTCACCCTGGTCCGAATCCTGCTTCTTCTGAAGCTACCGATACTCCTTCCACTTAATCATCTGCTCATGCTTCTGGTGCCCCTGGTTATCTTAACCTTCTTGCTCCTTCACGTCCAAACTTGAATTTATTCCCGAAAAGCAAAAATAAACGCTGCATTTTTCCCGAATGATTTTGAACCCATACCCGCACCAACCAATGAATTGAACTCAGCTTCAGAGGTTGCTCAAGGCTTTCTTATTTCTAAAAAAAAACTGCCAAGCACATAGGCGTAGCCAGGGATCCTGCCCCCGCCTCGAATTGAAATGTTACTAATGACAAAAATGTGACAAAAAAGCCTCTTGTTTCTTCAGTTTCAGTTTCTTCTAGCATTTTTTGCTTACAACAGCAATTAATAAGAATAAATGACGACCAGGTCCCCTCAATTCAGTTTTTGTCAACCAATTTAAATGTATATATAACCCAGGAGAAATGGAGAGTTTTGTTCTAAAAGTTCCTATCTAAAGCCCTCCTTTATCTTTTTATAAACGTAATGCAATAACTAGGGCCGGATTTACCATAATATGGCACAGTACTTGCAAGGGGTTCCGTGCTCAAATGATGAGACTTTTTTTGGTCTTCACCTATATTTGGCAGGAAGATTTGCAAAAATCTTCAAAGTGCCAAGGGCCCCGCACAATATATATCTGGCCAGAGCAATAACATGGTTAGTAGGCAAAACTATCTATTGTACCAATTTTTAATAACAATCCACCTCCACCTCGCCAGTTTTTATGCGACAAACTACTTTTGAAAAAAAAATTAGCTTGGGGAAATGTTCATTGAACAAACTATTAAATTTGAATTCAGGGGGCTTGTACCTCTTCGTCCCATAAATATTCCTGAAACTGATAATTTTTGCAAAACAAAAATCTTTAAGGAAAATCTTCGAGTGGATTATTATTTACCGCTAAAATATTGCAGTAGGCATTGCTTTCCCCTACCTGGGCCAAAGCACTTACAAAATTTAACACCAAAATGCAAGATTTAAAAATGTTTTGGACTTAACTTGTCAGTTAAAGTAGGATTGAACAATTTAATTTTGTCAATTAGTTTTCAAATGTTAAAAATCTAGCTTTTTCAAATGGCTATAAACACAAGCAAATTGTGATCCAATGGCAATAAAATAGCTGGTTTTCAAAAAATTACAAAAAATCACACAGCGGTTGGGGGCTTAGCCCCAGACTAACGTCTGTAATACATTTTGAGTTACACCAGTTTGCTAAACACGTCTCGCATTTTACACTTTTTTGGGAGGTTTAAGCTCTCTCTCCCTTTACCAAAATACTGGTTATGTGCTAACACACTGCGCAGGCGTCTGATCTTCCAATCTACAATATCTTTGTCCAGGTGCATAGCCAGAAATTTGCAATGAGGGAGCTGTGTTGGGGTGTCTGGGGGCAGAACCCCCAGCTGCCGAAGGCCAATTGGGGCCTGGGGGTTTAGGGGCAAAGCCCCCAGCCGCCGGAGGCATTTTTGCTCAAAATTTTTGCGTTTTTTTGCAAAAATAACTAAATTTAGGGCTATTTTGACAAAAAAATAATGCTTTAAAAACGTGGCTGACAAATTGGCAGTGCAAATAAGGTGGGTTGCATAAATGGGCTATTTGGGAGGTGGCGAATGGTAAAATTTTAGTTCTCTAATTTAAATGCTAGTAAATTATAAAAACTAATAATTCAATAAAACTCACACGGAGTAATCTATTTTGTATACAGTTTGTAGACAAAAATAAGTGGGAGGGGCTAATGAAAAGAGATTTGAGAGAAATGACTGGTAATTAACTAATACGGAATAGCCCCCTATTCCTTAGTTTATAATACAGGGTGTCCATAAAGTCTTGAACACTTTTCAAAATTGTATTGCTAAATAACTAAAGCAGATAAAATCATACAGTTTTTTGCAAAGTAAAGTTTGTTTATTAAAGTTTTACATATAAAAATTTCTAGCAGTTTAAGTAATAGCCATATTTCAAGAATTTAATTTTCCAGGCTATTCATAGACTTCAACATGTGCTCCATTTCTTGCTCTCAATATGTCAAGGCGATACTCAATTTCGTGCCAAGTGTTCTCCAGCATTTCTTCGTTTACTGTGGCGAGAACCTCAATTACTCGTGACTGCAATGTTTCGACGTCACGTACTGGCGTTCTTTGAACTCTGTCTTTCACATAACCCCACAAGAAAAAGTCTAAAGGGGTGATATCTGGAGATCTTGGCGGCCATGGTGTTGGGCCATTTCTTCCAATCCATCGGTTTCGAAAAGTTTCATTCAAAAACTCACGAACTATCACACCCTAGGGTGGAGGGGCACCGTCTTGCTGAAACACAACCCTTGGCTGGAACTCTTCTAATTGAGGAACAACGTAATGTTTTAGCATATCCAGATAAATGTTTGCTGTAATGGTGGATTCAGCAAAAATGAACGAGCCAATAATCTGGTTGTGCATTAAACCACATCAAACATTGATTTTGGGACTGTCTCTTTCTCTTTCTAAAACCTCGCAAGGATTTTGTGAACCCTATGTTCGAATGTTATGCTTATTGACTTTCCCGGATACATGAAAAGTTGCTTCGTCGGAAAAACACACACTGTTAAGGTAGCCATTGTCATCATCAATCCGCTGAAGAATTTCTTCAGCGAAAGCTGCTCGGCAAGGGCGATCATCCGTCTTAAGAGCTTGAACAATTTGTAACTTGTAAGCATGGAGCCGAAGTCGTTCATGTAAAACTTTGTGAACTGTGCTTCGAGGAATAGCAAGTTCATTTGATGCAACACGAATTGATTTCCTTGGGCTGCGATGAAATGCTACATGGACAGCATCAACAGTCTCTTCATCAATGCATGGCCTACCTGATCGTTTGCGATCCAAAATGCTGCCGGTTTCCATAAAATTTTTAAACCATCTCTTAATGCTGTTAGTGTGTGGAGGGTCTTGTCCAAACTCATTTCTAAATTTACGTTGTACTGCAGTTGGTGATTTCAATTCATTGTACCAAAGAACACATTGTGCTTTTTGTTGAATGGTCAACATTTTTCATAATTTGTTGCAAACTTACTCCTTACTCCTTCATAAAAAATGACTTATTCGTACTCACTTTAACAATAAAATAACCTGCGAAAAAAAACAAAAAAACTTTATGGTGGTATAATTCACTGTCGAAAATCTAAAGTTTCTACCATATGGGGTTTTTGAGATATTAAAATCTTAAATGTGTGCAGGACTTTATGGACACCCTGTATATTTGTTGATGACACCTTTGTTTAGCATTTTTACACTAGCGATCAAATTTGATTGCTTATTTTTGTCCATTTTTCAGAGTTTTTATTTATTTGTTAGTTCTATTTTTGACAAATTAACCCCCCCCCCCCCCTTGCATATATGTTTCAAAAAATATTTTAAATCACTATTTAGTCCACTCCAGTGCATAAAACTGTTTGTGGAGTCCAAAAACGTAGTGTTTTTCTCATTCTGCATTTTGGTTGACATGCCAGAAATGGGGGGGGGCTATAGCCCCCCCCTTACTACGCTACTGTCTTTGTCCCACAATAAGTTCTTCTTTCGAAAATTTCTGGTAACGTCATTGCACGTGATTTGTGCCCCCCACTTTCGGCTAGTGTCCCTTCGCTTTGTTTGCCCTGGCGACGGCACTGGGGTAATGGCTATAGCTTTTTGAGACAGCAGTCTTTTGCACTGGAATGGACTCAAAAATGATTTAAAGGATCTTTTGAAGCAATTATTTAGGGGAAACTGATTTGTCAGAAATAAAATACACAAATACGTAAAAACTTTCAAAATGGCAAAAATAAGCAATCAAGTTCGATCGCTTGCTAAAAAATGCTGAACATGGATATTCATCAAAAAGATATTAAAACTCAGAAATAGGTAGGGGGGCTATTCAATTTTAGTTAATTACCAATCACTTCTCTCAAATTTTGTCAACCACTTCTTTCAAGTTTCATTCCATTAGCCCGCTCCCTCTCCAATTACCTTTCTCTAAAATATACACGAAATAGATTACCCCTTGCAAGTTTTATTGATCTAGGATTTTATGATTCACCAGCTTGTAAATATGAAACTAAAATTTTACCGTTTATATCTATCTTCTACACAACCCATTTCTGCAAACAGTTTAATCAAGTTTTTGCATTGCTAACTTCTTTTGCCACATTTTAAAGCAATGGTTTTCATCAAAATAGGCCTAAAATTAAGTCCGTTTTGCAAAAAATACAAAATTTTCAAGCGGCTTGGCGCTCTGCCCCCAGACCTCCAATGGCCTCAGGCTGGGGGCTCTGCAACCAGACCCCCAAAACAGCCCCTCATTGCAGATTTCTGGCTACGTACCTGACTAAGATACTTTAATGATATGACGCTTGTATGCTAATGTTTTTGTGGTTTCAGATACTATCGAAGTATCGTTATTTTTACCAATAATCTAAAAATACATCAAAATATCATCACAAACTTCGGAAGAATAGTTCGGTTTTAAAAATGGCACTTATTTTTGTCAAAAACCAAAAATATTTCAAACCTAACGTTGTTAGTCAAAATTAGTTACAAGACGTGAGAGACTGCTTTCCTTTGCCCCTTTTATTCTACACAAAGCGTAATAATTTCTGAAAGTGAACATGCATAATTATTTATTTTCGTAATGTAAATTCTATCATTAACAAAATTTCGGTTTAATGTGCATAAATATCTGGAAAATGAATTTTCGGTGAAACGTAATTTTGGTTAAGTGTACATTCTGGCAAATAAGTTTTCGGAAAAATACAATTTCGGCCAAATGTACGTTCTGGCAAGTGTAAATTCTGGCAAATAAGTTTTCGGGGAAATGTAATTTCGGCCAAATGTACATTCTGGCAAGTGTAAGTTTTCGGGGAAATGTAATTTCGGCTAAATGTACATTCTGGCAAGTGTAACCTCTGGAAAATAAGTTTGCAGGAAAACGTAATTTCGGCCAAATGTACATTCTGGCAAGTGTGAATTCTGGAAAATAAGTTTTCGAGAAAATGTAATTTCGGACAGATGTTCATTCTGGCAAATGTACATTCAGGCAAGTGGCCCACATAGCTGTTTTGTGTGGCTCGCAATGTCTTTTTTTGTGGTTGATTTCCTCATGGAAAGGCTTACCATTTTGTGGCATATAAAACGATGGTTTGAACTAAAACCTTCTTATGTTTGGTTTTCCCAAAATCAGTTCGGATTTGCGGCAAAGATCTTTTTTTTTTTTTTTTTTTTTGGTCTTTACCTACTTTTGGGGACTGATTACCATACAACTGGCCGAAATCAGCATCGATTTGCAGTGTAGACTTTTTTTTGGTCTTCACCAACCTTTGGGGAAAGATCCCCCAAATACTAGCCAAAGTGAGTATCGGTACTGAATTTGTGCAACAAACTTGCAATCATTTGGAGTTTAATCTTGGTAAAAATGCATGTGGCCCACAATAACTTTTCTCCCATAAATGTGGCCCGTACCAGTAAAAAAGTTGGGCAGGCCTGCTCCATGTATACCACCACCTTTTTATTTTTCTTCATTCAGCATAGATTTATGAAGAGAACTGGATGAAAACGTACAATTGAAAACAGCTGTTTTCAAGGCTACCCATTTCTCAAAGAGTGGAAATGATCACTTCTACGCTATTAAGAGCTTTTTGAAATTCTGTACCACTAACGAGCTTTTTGAATTTAAAAATGCATTCACTTGACGCAATTTTTCAGCATTTAAAGTTAAAGGTATTTTACACTAACTAGATCAGTAAGTGTACGAGGCC
Source organism: Trididemnum nubilum (assembly GCA_963965965.1). Classification (NCBI taxonomy): domain Eukaryota; kingdom Metazoa; phylum Chordata; class Ascidiacea; order Aplousobranchia; family Didemnidae; genus Trididemnum; species Trididemnum nubilum. Next base: position 29,490,153 of record OZ014472.1, on the reverse strand, counting down.
TGATTAAACTGAGCAAAATAAAATCTTTCACACTCTTCTAAATCTTAGCAATTTAGCATTTCTGCTCTAACAAGCAAAATGTCACCAAATGGCTATTTTCCAAAAAAATTGCAAGAATTGCCCAGGGGTTGGGGCTTCGCCCCCAGCCCTTATGTTGGCAACGAGTTCTCTCGTGCACAGTCTTTCACAACCAACAACTATTAAAATCATTAATACGGGGTTTCTGAATAAACAAATGTTGTAATGCAACTGTTTCCGCGAAACCCAGCTTGGCTATAAAAGCATGCATTTTCATTTATGGTTAAAATAAATTAACCACAATTGGGTACCGGTTGGTTTTTGAAAAATTAAACCCCACTTTAAAAACTTTTGGGTGCACCCCTGCCTTCAACGCACATGCGCTGGACATAAAACTTTGTATGCACAGTGTGGACTGGCCTTATAACTTAAACTTATAAAATGTTTTAATTAAACGTAACATTATCACTTGCAACATCAAAATTCTATCAAATTTTATAAATTGTAATAGTACATTGCTTCAATTTGCATAAAAATTTTCCTTAATCAATTAAAGCAATAATTGCAAAGAAATACATTTTCGAAAATATGAAGTCATCACTTTTTTTGCTTCCATTTGTGTGATTTGTGAAAAACTTGAACACCATCAGAAACATGGGGAGCTTTCATGATTATGTACTGTGATACATGTCATCATCAATATGACGCAATGACAATTTTCCTGCTCATTCTACTCATGTCATCCAAAATTTTCTTGCAAAAAACAGCATGCCGTTTGTTTGACAGGCTCCATCCTCTCCGGACTTGGCATCATTAGATTTTTGGGTTCTTCCAAAATTGAAAACAATTCTTACAAGAAAGCGGTTTCAGACACAGGAAGACATGAAAAAAATCATCAAGGAGCTTAAAGAGGACTTTCCACAAGTGGCCGAAGCACTACGAAAAGTGTGTTGACCTTTAAGGGGAATATTTTAAAGGGATTAAATTAAATTGACAAATTTATTGTGATATTTCCTTTACACAAAAAAAGCAGATACTTTTTGAACAGACTTTGTATGAGATTGTAAAGCGTTTTGATGCAATAAACTCAAGTACAAGGCACATAAATGAGTTTTCAACTTTTAAAATCCTATAATGCAACATTTTTGTTTACTCTGATATGCATTACATACCCTGAAGCAGCTCAATACCAGTTCTAATCGAATTGGAGTTTAATTTCGCTAATAAAACCACACAGTTTGCGATTTGGGAGGCAATTTTTGGATCTTCTTAGATATGTGGTGATTTACCAAGCTAAATGGTGATTTAAAACTACAATATGACATCGCAAACGATATCCGGGTACTTCGTCAAAGTATCTATTTAGCAGGGTGACCCAATGACCAACATATCAGATATTGTACAGTATAATCAGTACTTAAACTGTCAAAATTTGCATGGGGGACGCTTTTGTAGCCTTGACCAAACACATTCGGAATACGAAAAGCACTTAAGTGGGAATTATGTAATTCTGTACCCGAAATCAAGTGAAGACCAAAATAAAAAAGGTCTTCACCGAAAATTAAAAAGGTTTTGTCCACGAAATCAAGTGAAGACCAAAAAAAAAGTCTTCAGCGCAATTTGGGACTGTATTCGGCCGGAATTTATTGGATTCATTCGTGCTAACCAGCCCTTTTTCCTCTAATCATCCAGCGCTCAAATCTCGTTGGGGGAACGCTAACTCTCAATGCGGGGATGCGTCCCCCCTACAATTTAAGTACTTAGTATATTGTACTGCATCCATTATTCAGCCTAAAAGCTTTCTTAATGAAATTGTTCAAAAACTTTAATCAGCAAGTAGAAAATTTTTTCAACATCATCAACGACAGCTTAGTAAAAATTCTCAGCCATACAGCTTAAATCTAACTAAGCCATTTAGCTCAAGTACTTCAATCTGTTAAATGTTGCAGTAATCCTATAGGTTTGGCTCTTCTACTTTTCTGTTATACCAAATCATTGTGAGAATTTAACACACAGCTTGAAGGTCCATTTAAAAGTTAATTGTCCAACATGGCATTGCCAAGTTTGGCATATTTTATCTTTTTCTTATATTAGACTATGGGTACTCTTTGATTATGTCTAGCTGGAGTACTTTGTGATTAAGATTTTACAAGATTGAGGAGCCCATTTGGCATGGTCTCCTCAATGTGGCCAATTTAATTTGTTATCTTTAATCTTTGATTCATACTAACTTATCCCATTGATTTAGTTTGTTTAGCTTTTGTAGTTAATAGGGGGAAGTTCCAACACAATTGAAGCACCCCTATAGTATGAGATCCTCACTTTTTCGTATATTATATTTTTACCGATTTTGAAAATTTTGTTTGTGTACCTTGAGTGGTTAAAACTTTTGAAGGACCCGTTGGAGGAGGATTCTCCAGTTGTGGCACTTCAAATTAGTGATGTTTTATTTATCTATTCTGATTTTATCTTTTATATTTACCTATTCTGAAAGTTTCCTACGTCTAGCTTGAATGGTTGAAGTTTGAATTCTGAAGGACTCCGTTTTGGTGTCCACCAACTTTGTCAAATTTTATTTTTCCTTCTTATTTGCTTATGTATCCTGAAATCAAGATGAGTTTAGCTTACACAAGTAAGGGCCTGTCTACACTGTGCATAAAATCTTTAGCTTACGAGCATAACCTTAGTTTGTTTTAAAGAAAAGTTTCGTAAGCCCAGGTGTACCACCTTAGAGGTGTAGCACCTTACAAGAGTAAAATAGCCAGCGAAAATTCACCAGCATGCTCGTAAGCTCACGATTTGCGTGAAATTTTGAAAAACTGGTTTGACAGGTCTTGGGGTAGGTTAAAATTAGCTTCATAAGTTTTGTTGAAATAAAGTTGATTTTCAAAAGTAAAAGTATGCAGTTGCAGCTATATAGGCATGAAAAATTATTCTGTTTCAAGATGTGCACACTTATTATTCAGCAACTATAAGGTTTTAGACTTTCACAAATAGTTGAGTTGAATTGCATGCACTGTCAAGCCAATAGGTTTGTCTTACTGTTATGTCAATAAGATAGAGAAATAAAAAGTTTTTATATTCTGCAATTACTTTTCAGAATTGCAAAATAAAACTCTGTTAGCAAGTTTTTATTGTAGTGAACAAAATATAGTAACTGTAATTATTGGAATTTAACAAAACTATCAATGATGTGGTACTTTGATCCAGACTCAAAGAGACTAATTGATGAATTTATAAAGCAATCTTGATCTTTCATGGTCAAAGATTTCAAGAATGATGACCAATCTAACAGTGGCATTGTCAGGTTTTCAAGGTTAGTTATGTGTATTCCTAGATTGACAATCTTTACCAGCTATTTGAGCTTTTATTTAAAAAAACAACTTCAGGCGTTTTCATAATGAAAATAAAAAAACAGACTTGGAACTTTTATCCAAATTATTTGCTTTTAGTTAAAATAATCATTTAAGATCAGCAGTGGGCCACAGAAAATTTGTCACTTTCACAGTTTTTTTTGTGTGATGGTGTGCCAAGACAATATTCACATCAATGCAACTTCACTACACAATTTTAAGTTTCTTGTAACATATAAGTAGCATTGCTTGTTTTTCTTAGATGCAACTAAGATTTTAAAGTGTCATATTTCTCAAACCATAAGGTGCACCAATAACACTTAAAGTTTGTAAGATATCCGACTTGTGCCTTATACTCTGATGCATTTAATCTATACTTCTGGTTATGCTTTCTTACGGCCAGTTGGTCAAGTGGTAATGCATTCGTCTCTGGAGTAGAGGATGGAGGTCTGAGATTTAAATCAGCCTGATCAAATTGAACACAGCATTGCCAGCGACTTTGTATCGCTGCGACATTTCTTTGAAGGTAGCTATGTTACTCAGGTGCAATGATGCTGTGATGAGCCCTGCCAACTTTTTGCGCTTCGACGTATTACAGCATGTATAATGAAAGACTAGATTTGATTCCATAACTTCATTCTGAGTTAAACCATTTAGATTTTTAAAAAGTTTTTTAGAGTTTAATAAATTTAATGTAATGTAGTGCATCTTATAGTTTGGCGCACTTCATGCCTAAAAACAAAAGCTATAGAAGCCATTTGGTGCGCTTTATGTTAGAAAATAGTAATTATACGAAGCCATTTATCAATACTATGACAGCAAGCCAATTAACAGTTGTATGTTCCAGTTTGCTGCGCCTTATGGTTAAAAAAATGCCGTGGTGATATCTTTGCTAGAATTAATTTTGATAGAAAAATGTATTCTTTGTTTAGTTTTAAAAAAAGTTGTTGTTTTTTGCTTTGATTTTGCTAACTTGATTTGATAGCTTTGTTCTGTAATGTAGTACCGATACTTTTCTGAGATTTAATGTGACAAGTTTGATGCAAAAAAACTTGATGCTGCAGCGATATGGTTAGGGTTTTGCGTCAAACATCTTTTTGAGTGTGGTTCGGACTAAAATCAAAGTTGGTGAAGTTAATCGTCTTGTAAAATAACCCTAATTCTTGCGTTCTTCTGGTGAAGTCATAGTCACATCAAGCTTGATCTTAAAAGCTTTGTTTTTATTGACGTTTCGTTGGTCATGACGACTAACATCATCAGAATACAAGCAACGATTAGGAACTACGACTGAAGCTTTGTAGCATCAATATGAATCATAAGATTTTTATAGTTTTCAAAATCCGAAAGTTAAATATTACATCAAAACATCAAAAAACAAATTTGTAGAAAAGCGGAGTGTCAAAACTTTGGTCACTAAAAACTACAGTAAAAACTAAAATGATATTAAAGCATCAGGGCATTAAAGCAAAGAACGATAAACTATTGGAAAAGATTCACCATCTGAACAATTAATTACTTTTGGCCTAGAAAGAATAAACCAAGATTCGGCGGTTAATCTTTTAGAAAAATTACTTTCAGTTTTTAAAATTCGTGAGTTGGCCCAATCAATTACGTGATCAAATAATATTACATGTTCACACAAGGCGGAATTCTCTGGTTTTTGTTGCTTAATGACTCTTTTAATCGAGAGTTTAGGTCTCGTTTGGTCTGGCCAACATAAACAAACACATAAACTGGCCAACATACAGTCTTTGCAAGGAACTTTATATACAACACAGGTAATTTCATCAGTGGTGATAGGATCCTTAGGGGAAGGTAGATATTGGATAATGGTTATAATTAACTTTCGGATTTTGAAAACTATAAAAATCTTATGATTCATATTGATGCTATGTAGCTTCAGTCGTAGTTCTTTATCGTTGCTTGTATTCTGATGATGTTGGTCGTCATGACCAACGAATTGTCAATAAAAACAGAGCTTTTAAGATCCAGCTTGCTGTGACTATGACTTCACCAGAAGAACGCAAGAATTAGAGTTATTTTACTTATGCCCAGTGAACACCAAACCTTTAGGCCTAGTAGGCCTATACTTCCATTTGCAATTTTTAATCGTCTTGTGTCAACTGGTTGCCTTTAAAAATTTTGAACTTTTCTCTGACTGCAAGTGTTTTATGCATAATTGGTACGTTTATTGATATGTCAACTGCTCATGACGGTTTTGGACATAGGAGTAATTATTATTTGGTTTACTCTAGATCCTCCAATGAGTAGAAGATACTTGGAAAATTGTTGGAACTGCATGATTGAAAACCAGAAGTAAAGTCATCAAGTTCCATTAATGTTTTTTGTGTATTTTTACAACATGCTTCATGGTCATCACACCCTACTGAAAATTGATCATGATTTGGGTAAGCAATATGACATTTTCTCCCTCAGTGATAAGAGTGAAAAGCAGAAGTAAAGCCATCAAATTTCATTAATGTTTGTTCTGTATTTTCTCAACATGCCTCATGGTCAACACACCGTAATGAAAATTGCTCATGGTTTGGGTTAAGTGCTGTTGGCTGAACTTGTGACATTTTCTTTTCCCACCATGAACACAACCAAGACATTGATGAGTACTAATGCTTCAGAGTTACTGCTTTACTTTTCCAGGATCCAAGCATTACTCATTTCCAAGTTTTATAATCGAAATGTTGGTGATGTATCATAAAATATCTGCTTTCTGAGACTGATTAGACATTGGCATGTATCGATTGCAAAATTGTTATTGTCTTGATGCTATGACCAGCTGCTACTTGAAAGAGTTTCCGGACCCAGTGAGGTTTCATTTTCAGGGTGGTTTTTCTTTCCTCACCATGCTCCGTTGAGCTAAACATAGTTTTGGGCCGGTTGCGCCACCCATTGACCACCTACGTAACCGTGCCTGGCCTTGCACTGGTCACTGTCCCTCTCTTTTCTCTTTATCAATCATTCGAACAACTACTCCAGCTGTTAGTTTTACTTCCATCTTGTGTGCCTGCGTGTATGTTGATGATTGTGATTGATTAGGCCTACAATGTACTTTGAGCTGGTGTGACAGGTGTAGCAACCATGCAAATAAAAATCGCTTTTTTGTGTTCAGTATCCTCTGCATGTCTTAACGTCTGACGTTGTGTCGCTACTTCCTTTTCCTGACTCTACGTGTTATTATTGTGTTACCATGCATTCGCTATTGTTGTGGTGGTCAAGAATAAAAAAAGAATGAATGAATGAATGAAATAATCCTCTGGTTATTTTTTCCTACAAGTTTTGATTAAACCTATGAGACAGCTTTTGCTTTAAGCAAAACTCCTGTAATAAACTTTCCTACAGGTTTGGATTAAATCTCTGAGATAGCTTTCGCTTTACACTTATTTATACATCAATACTATCAATATATGTGCTTGTCTTACCTGTGCTGATATCTACGTGAAGCGACAAGCAGATTGGAGGGTTCTTCGCTCCCTCCGAAGCATTGCAATCGTAAGAGATGCCCGATGCATTACTTTCTGAAATATTAACTGCTTTGTGCTTAGGATTTTGTACTTTTGCTTGCAACAAATTTAGTTAATGGAGTTTTTGAAAATATTGAACACAGTTGTATTTCAAACGTTGCAATATCTGTCTTATGGAGAGAATTCAAAAGTTAGTTTTCGGAGGACAGTAAACTTATTGAATGTTCTAGTCGCACAATCAATTTTCTGCAATTTCAGTGGTAATAATATTACTGCAGTATAAGGTAATCGAAATTTTTTAGCTACCATAGTTCGCCTTATTTTCGTTTTATGTTTTATGAAAGTGCAAGTAACTGGACATCAGTGAGATTTCTCTCAATCTTCGACTAATGCTAGGGTAAGTATTTCTCAGAAAAAGTTCAAGTTCAGCAGGTGAGGGATTGAATCCAAAACTTATATTATCAAATTCTTGTGATTTACTGTGATACAAAACAACCAGAGTGGTAGTAAAAAAAAGAGTTCAGTAGAAGCGTTTGTGTGAAAACAGTAAAGATGAATACTGCAATAAGCATGTCACAAAATATTTATTAATGAAATCAGGGGGCACATGCTATGCTCTTCATGAGAACAAAAATGTTTGTGATTTCTGCTTGTTTGCATTCGTCAATTTTCTTTGCGAATTTCTCAAAAATCTTCGTCATTTGACGAATGCGAAGGTTCGCAATTGGTATGCTATGCTTTGTTTGTATTCGCAATTTTCAAACTTCATTTTTCCGTAATAATGATTATTACACATAACAATACGTTTGACGTCATTAACAACCACCTGTTGGATACACTTTTCCTATATCAAGAAGTATAGCACGTGTATATTAAACTGTATTAAAAGTGCACTGCACAGTTGAGCATCATTCTATACCACCAATATTGATAGAAAAGGCATCTAAAGAAATTGGCCAAAGATGGACTCAAGAGAAGTTGGAGCTATTAGTTGATTTAGTGAAGGATAATTATACGTTTTTGACCGGGGCGTTAACAAATGCAAAAACAAAGTCGATGGTGGATAACAAATGGAGAGACATAGCTAGTGCTATCAACAGCCTGGCTAAAGAAACCCCATTTTCAACTGAAAAAATCAAGAAAAAGTGGTTTGATGTTAAAAGCCGAGCAAATTGTGATGTTCCGCTATTTAAAAAAGAAGCAGGTCGGACAGGAGGGGGTCCCAAACCCAATTCCCATACCAACGAAACTTCAATTTAAAATTTCAAACATTATCGGAAGCATATGCACTGAAGGTATACCAGGCACAGAGTTATTCGATACTGGTGACAACCAACGAGGAAAATAATGCAAGTAATAGTGCGACCATGTAATAAGTGCGAACGTTTGTTATGCCACGACCGTAATTTCAGAGCTACCTTCTATTGTAAACACAAAGCACCCATTTGCTTAACGAATAAAGATAATTCTTTGACCCCAAGCAAACGTCCTCGAACTACAGGGGCTAAGCGCGAATTACAAGGTGAAGAAATGCTGAAAACTGAAAAAAATATTGAAGAAGCTGTGCTAGCCAAGAGTCGTCAAATGGGTCACACTAATGAAACTCTCGGCAATTTAGTTCAAGAGTGTCGGCGAACGAATAACATGCTTCGAGTCTTTGTGGAAACAATTGGGAGCAACGAGCAAACATACCAAGTCCCGTGTTATGAACAATTGTAATCACATTTTAAAAACCAGTATGGGTGACAAATTCGTTGTTTAATAAAATTCGTTGTTTAGTGAAACATTGCTAAATATAATTTTTTGTTGTCTGCTATAGTATAGCATACTGCACAGTAGGATGTAAATGTGACAACACAAAAAACTAGCAAATCATCGAAAGCTTAACTTAAGTATTATATGACAGCGATAGAACTGCAGATGTACTAATGCTATACAAAACCAACTAAAAAAATGAGAGCCTGAGCAGCAATTAAAGCATATCCGCAAAAAACGGAAACTTGGGGTTGTGAGTGAAAGCAAAATTCAATTCAACTAAATGCAAGACGTATTTGAGCATTTTGACTGCCGGTACACTACCACAAAAACCCAAACTGGCCTTACCAACTTGCGCTTTTACACTGTAAAAAATGTTCGTGGAATTTTGCGAGTGGTTAAGACCATTGCCGAATTCCACGAACATTTTGCCAAATTGGCAAAGATTTTCAGAGAACGAAAAAACGTTCTTGTGAATATTTCCAAATTTATTCGTACAAAGAAACCATAGCATACCAAATCTTTGCAGACTTTTTTCTATGTCAATTTTGCGAAGATTTTTATTCGTACGAAGAGCATAGCATATGCCCCCAGAAGTTATACTCATACTGCAATTGAATCTGATTGATTACAAGCAATTAACTCAAACCGCTTTGAGGGAGGAGTCAACACAATAATGATAAAATGCATGTTGTTTTAGCAGAAAAGATTAAATGCGAAAAAGATTGTAATTTAATGTGTTTGCGCAGTCAAATCGTTCAACAATTCGAGAGGATAACCTATACCTGCATGCTACACATCATGCACCGTCTATTGTGTTTCCAGGGGTGGACTGGATCAAGTTTATATAAAAGTTGATATGGCAAAGAGGTGAAAGACGCTCAACATTTGGCTTAAACGGACACGAGACAGAGGTGGAATTGAGGGAACAAGGCTCAAGGCCAAGGACACAAAAAAATATCCGAGGCCAAAGACAGCCCTTTCGAGAACACACCCTTTTTAGGGCAAGGACACAGGCGCAAGTGTTCTCAAAAAAAAAATGCTTGCCAAAATTTTTTCACGACTTTTAAAACCAAAGGTCTTCAATTCTTTTTTATGGTGTTCTCAAAAATACTAAATCAAAAACTCTCCAAAAAACAAATTTTTCTACAAACAACGATCTACAAAATTTTAAGGATTCCAAAGATACTGCTTTTCTCGAGCCGAGGACAGGGCAATTTTTGAGGATTTGAAGCTTCGAGGCCAAGGACTTCAAAATGTGTCCTCTAGAACTCCACCTCTGTAAACGGAATGTATTAGTAGAACTGAAAAGCAGTTGAAAGCTGAAAACAAAATGTACCCTGCAAAACATTGTGATCAGATCTTTCCCCAAAGTCACCCTCGAATAAGAGAAATTCAAAAGAGGAAGAACCAGACCGTTGAAACCGGCCTCTAGTGCCCATCAGTGCAGGCTCGGCACCACAGGGGGGCATTCCGAGGCCATGCCCACCCAAATGACTGCTTGTGCCCACCCAACTGAGGACTGTGCACCGAAGAAATTAACAGGCTCGGGGCTACTGGAGTGCAAATCGAGGCCTAAGACTCCCAAATTGGTGCTTATCGCCCTAGAATTTGCAAACAAGAACTGTTTTTTCGTGGTTTTTGTAGACTCACAACGGATTTCATAAAACTTTGGGGACGAAGACCTTTTTTTGTTTGGTCTTCACTTTAGAATTTATGGAAAATCGCAAAATTTTTGGATGAAAACCTGAGTTTGTGAAAAGTTTTGAACTGAAGACCTTTTTTTTTGGTCTTCACCTTTTTTGTTTCATCCACACTCTTGAATTCACATAAATAAACTTCTCGTGTTCCCTCAAAATTTATTTCTGCCCCCTAGTCGCGCCATCCTGATGCCAAGCCTGCACCAGTGGCCTCTAACCGATCAGTAGTTGAGTGGATAGAGTGTCTGCTATTGAAACGATAGACTTGGGTTCAATTCCCGGTCGGGTCAAACCAAAGACTATAAAATTGGTGTTCACAGCTTCCCTGCTTGACGTTCAGCAATTAAAGGGGCAGTATGAAGCCTCCGCCATGTGTCGTAGACAGGTGGCAGCTTGACTCATAGACCGAGAGGTCCCTTCGCTGTCTCCTGGTCAAGGCAACTTGGTGAATAATATGTAATTACAATTACAATTGTAGCTTAATTTTTGTAATTTTGTTGTGTTTACCAAGTTGCTTTGGCCAGGCGACAGCTAAGAAACCTTTAGGTCTTCGAGTTAAGCTGCCACATCTTGTCTACCACACACTGTGGAGTCTTCACGGTGTCCCTTTTTATTGCTGAATGCTAAGTAAGGAATTGAACCCAGATCTAGCATTTTAATAACAGACGTTCGACCACTGATTGGTGCAAATTTTTTTTTTCTTTATCCAACAAAAACTTTGCTACTTAATAGCCGCAGTAACACTCTTGATTGGCCGTACGTAATGTTTTTTTGTGAGGAAGATAGAAAAAAATTTACATTTAAATTATCAAAAAGACAATACTACTTCCTTCCTTTCCCTCCTTCCTTCTTCATTGCCCGCTTTTCCGTGAGGGTTGCGGGGGCAGTAGCTCAAGATTAAGCCGCCACACCTCACAGTCTTCCATCACCTCCATCATTTCGCTTGGGCGAAGTCCCAAGCGATTCCATCCAAGATCCTCAATGTAATCGGTCCATCTAGTTCTATGTCGTCCGACTGGTCTTCTCCCATTTGCTTTGGCATGTAAAGCTTGTTTGGGGAGTCTTTCCTGAGGCATTCTGCTTACATGGCCAAACCACCTAAGCTGAGATCTTTCAATTCGGAGAAGTAACGGCTCGATGTTAAGAGATTTTCAAATTTCAGAGCTACGCACCTTGTTAAACAATGTAACTCCTTCGATTCTTCTTCATAAAAACCTCATTTCGGACGCTTGCACTTGTGATCGCATTCTTTCGGTCATTACCCAAGATTCATGACCACAAGTGAGAACGGGGACAAAAACTGCTTTGAAAATTGAGAGTTTTGCCTTTTTCGACAATTCTCGTTTCATGACAACCGAGTGGTGCAAAGCTCGCATTACTGCACTAGCCTTGCCTATTCGGGTATCCAGTTCTTCGTCTTGCCTTCCGTCACTCGTAAATGCAACCCCAAGATACTTGAACTTCTCTACCTGCTTCAGTGTCGCTCCATTCACTTGTAATACGCACTGATCAGGGTTTCTTGAAAGATGAAGTACCTCAGTTTTGGCCATACTTATTTTCATTCCGGCGGTGTTGCATGCATCTGCAAAGCTAGTTAATGCGCGCTGGAGGCAAGATTCTGTGGAAGAAAGCAGAACCAAATCATCTGCGAATAGCAGACGACTAATTTTGCAATTTCCAATCGTGGCACACTCATCAGCTTGGCTGCATTTGTCGATCCAATTCATGTAAGCAATGGAAAGGAGAGGTGACAAAACGCACCCTTGCCGGAGTCCAACGCCCACATGGAACGGCTTTGATTGCTTGCCATTTACTCGAACACAAACCTCCGGTCTGCAGTAGAATGACTTAATAGCGCGTAACAATTGACCATCAACGCCATACTCCTGCAAAACCTTCCAAAGTTTATCCCGAGGAACTCGGTCATATGCTTTTTCAAGATCGACAAAGCATGCAAAGAGATCTTTGCCATACTCCCAAGATTTCTCGAAGATTTGCTTCAGAGTGAAGATTTGGTCCGTGGTGCTGCGACCCGGACGAAAACCGCACTGACCATCTTCCAGTTTTGATTCCACTATTTCTCGGCATTTCCTTTCAAGGCATTTGGCATATACTTTCCCTGGCAAACTAAGGAGTGATATCCCTCTGTAGTTTGTACATTGCTTGCGATCTCCTTTCTTGAATATCGGAATAATCACACCTGTTTGCCAATCTCTGGGAGTTTTTCCAAGCTTCCACGCAACTTGACACACTCCCGTTAACCAGAGAATTCCTTCTCCAGTCAGCGCTTTCAACATCTCGGGTCTGATTTCATCTTCACCAGCAGCTTTTCCAGATTTTATCCCTTTAATTGCAGTTGCCACTTCTGCTGCAGTGAAAACTTCGTCCTCCCCTAGATGTGTCACTTCGTGTGTGTCACAAGTCGATGCCTTTACAGGATTCAAAAGATCTTCAAAGTATTCTCTCCATCGTGAAAGGATTTCATTCTCATCCGTTAGAATGTTACCGTCAGAATCCTTGATGGAGTACGTGATACTCGATCTTTTGCCACGTAAACGACGGATGGTCTGCCAAAATACTTTGTTTGCCGAAAAATAGTTGGAATCCAACCAACGACCAAACTCTTCCCATGACTTCTCCTTGGATTTCTTTACTGCCGAAGTTGCCGCTTTTCGCGCCTTAGTGTATCGAGATTGCAAATCAGATGACGATTTGTCCTGTAGCCAGGCCTTGAACGCATCTTTCTTTGCTCGAATAACTTCTTTAACCTCTTGGTTCCACCAAGGTGTTCTTTTCTCACTATCGCCCGCCATTCTAAGCCGTTTTCGCCCACAACTTTCAGCAGCTGATGAAATGATTGCTGATCTGAACAGCAGCCATTCCCTCTCGATGTCCTCGGATACATCAGGAAGTTGTCTGAACTTAGATGATATACTGGATGCAAACTGTTTTCTTACTTCTTTGTCCTCCAAAGCCTCCCATTTGATCCGTAAGTCACAGACGACCTGTTGGATCTCTTGTTTGGCCAAGGTTTCGAAAGTCGTTAGGAACATACTACCAGATGGTGATCAGTTGACAATTCAGCACCTCGCTTCACTCGAACGTCCAGCACATCAGAAAACAAATCTGACGAAACTATGCAAAAATCTATCAAAGATTTTTGGTCCATGCTAGGTCGATACCATGTATACTTGTGAACCTCTCCGTGCTGGAAAAAGGTATTCATGATGCGAAGTCCGTTGCTACAACAGAGCTGCAATAAATACCTTCCGTTCTCATTCAGTCCAGTGACTTCATGTTTTCCGATCACACCCTTCCGCGTATCTGTGTCTGTTCCAACATGTGCATTAAAATCCCCCATAAGGACTGTAGATTCAGTAGCTGATACTCGTAGAAGAGCATCATTTACTTCATCCACAAAAGTCTGATATTCACTCGTGGCATTGGGGGCATATACCTGCAATAGGCACAATGACCGATCCAATACCTTGAACTTCAACATACAGACCCGTGATCCCAAAGGAATCCAATCTGACACACAGTCTGACAAACGGGGGCTTGTGAGAATCCCCACACCCGCTTGTGCAGGCATACTAGGATCAGCACCAGAATAGAAGAGTTTCCATCCGCCATCCAGATCCACAGTTCCAGAGCCAAGTCGTTTGGTTGAAGAAACTCCGATAATATCGAGATGATACCGCTTTGCTTCCTCAACCAATTCTAGCTCTTTTCCTGTGAGGGTCAGGATATTCCAATTGCCCAACAGCAGTTGGTAATGGTTGACCCGTGAGTGTGCGACATTATCTCGAGTACGAATACTCTGCGCTGCCTCCATTCGCCTCTCCAAACGTGTAGCGGGCACATTGGTAGAGCTGCCACTAGAGCTGGCTGGTGGAGATTGTCGCTTATTTTTCGAACAAGCCCCTCTGCCTAAGACTCGAATGCCATAAGGGTTTCGCTGAATGACGACCTGGGAGTCCCTAGGCACTCCCCTGCCGGACGAGGTTCCACTTGTGAAGGTGGCCCCATTAACGTCGTTCACGTAATTTTCATTATTTGTGCTCATCATGGGATGCATAATCTGACCCAAATTTAACCGATACAACAAAGAATTGTAATAAATCTGTGATTTCCGTCATCCAATTAAGCACAATGTTATGGCCACACACAGAATACACTGTTAAGCCGTTACACTTGTAAGTGCCGTTTTGTATAGCGTAGACACCTTCGACGTACGACGTAAAAAATTTTGCAATTTTGTACGCACAGTGTAGACAGGCCCCAAAAAGTGTGAAATTCGGCGTTCTCATTTGAGAGGGACCCCATTGTGGTACTCCCAAATTTTGTTTAAATATATCTTTTTGTATTTGCCTATTCTGAAAATTTCATCAGTCCAGGGTAAGTGGTTCAGTTTATAATTTCGGTGTACATGTTTGAGGGGGATCCCTTCATTTTGGAATTTCCAAATTTTGTCAAATTTTATCTTTTCTTCGTTTTTGCCTATCCTGAAAATTTCATCAGTCCAGCGTAAGTGGTTAAATTTTGAGTTTTGGCGTCCTTGTTTGAAGCGGATTCCTTCATTTTGGTACCAAATTTAGTCAAATTTTATCATTTCTTTATATTTGCATATGCTGAATATTTCATGTGTTTAACATGAGTGGTTAAAAAGTTGGAATTTTGACAGCCCTGTTTGAGGGTTACCCCCAATTTTATATACCCAAATTTTTTTATCTTTTTATATTTGTCAACCCTAAAAATTTCATGTGTCCAGCAAAGATGTGAAAGCGGAAGCAGTTAATTTTTTGTGGAAGCAAAAGCGGAAGCACTTTGATGAAAGAGGTTGGAAGCGAAAGCAAACTCGGAAGCGAAAGCAAACTCGGAAGCGAAAGTGTTGAAGAGCAGCTGAAAGCAAAAGCAATTTTCTCAAAATCAGGCGCTTCCAGGTTTTCAAACTGGCTACAACCGTTGGGGTAAAATGTAACAATAATAATAATAATGAGTGGAGCTTGAATTCAACTGATTCAAAAAAGTGCTCAACAATGTAGGCTAGAGTGATTATCACAACATAACGCAATACACATCATCAATAATTTTAAAAAATTTAAAACCCTACAGTTTGTTTTACCCGTAATCGAGATCATCAGGGGTATCTGCCAAAAGTAACACACAGTTTAAAATCTAGAACAATCAACAATTAAAGGTTAAAATTTTTTAAAATTAAACAAAAGTAAAAACAAAAAAATTAAAAAAAAATATTATAACATACAATCGACAACCAGAGCATGGTATGGAATATTTTAAGAATGGAATAGAAGATAATCTTCCATACCAATTCCATACAAGATTTTGTGGATTGTATTTGCAGAAAAATACATACTGATGTCGGGTGGTGATAAACAACATTGTCACCGAAGTATTCCAGTTCAATATTAACGCCTATTATTTGTCGACAAATCGTCGTACTTTGGTTGTTTATATTGCGCAAACAGTGTACGTATTGAAAACTCGTATTTGCTATTTCATTCCCATTTCCGTTTCAGCTTAATTTTATTTATGTTGTTAGTTTTTTAGCTTACAATAATTCTTTTTGGTGTTAAAGTTTGGTATTTCTATTTGGTTAAGACAAATTTTATATAGTTGATATGAAAGCAAACTTGTATGGTAATCATTAAACCATAGGTGTAATCAGGGAGGCCCAGGCCTTCTGCCTCCCCCAACTGAAATGCTACCAATGATAAAAATGATGACACAGAGCCTATTTATTCAGTTTTTTAGCATTTTTTGGGCGCTACAGTACATCTGCACAACAGCAATTAGCAACAAATTAATATTGACGACCAGGGGCCTGGCGAGCCCCCTCAATTCAAATTTTTGCCAACCAACTTGAATGTCCAAGCCAGGAGAAATTCAGTGTTTAAAATAAAAAGAAGTGGTTACTAATCATGTTATTGCAATCAACATAAAAGTTAGATGGAGGCCTAAAACATATTATTGCATAAAAAAGTTAGATGAGGTACTGAGATTGCACCTTTTAGAACAAAAACAATGAATTTCTCCTGGCTTGGACATTCAAATTGGTTGGCAAAAATTTAAATTGAGAGGGCTCGCCAGGCCCCCTGGTTGACAATATTAATTTATTGCTAATTGCTGTTGTACAGATGTACTGTAGCTCCCAAAAAATGCTAAAAACTGAATAAATAGGTTCTGTGTCATCATTTTTATCATTGGTAGCATTTCAATTGGGGGGGGGGGGAGGCAGAGGGCCTGGGCCTCCCTGGTTACGCCTATGGTTTAATAATAATTACCATACAAGTTTGCTCTCATATCAACTATATAAAATTTGCTTTAACCAAACTGCTAACCAACATTTACCATAATAGAAATACCAAGCTTTAACACCAAAAAGAATTATTGTAAGCTAAAAAACTAAAAATATAAATAAAATCAAGCTGAAACGGAAACGAAATAGCAAATACGAGTTTTTGTGACGATGGAAGAAAACAAAATCTAGAACTTGGCGAATTGTCAATCTCAAAAAAAAACAAGTCAAACCTGTCAAAGTCGTCAACTATAACATCAATGCTGCAAATTGCAATGTACTTTAACAATGATGCAATATGTACACTGTTTGCGCAATATAAACAACCAAAGTACCACAATTTGTCGATATTAGGTGTTGATATTTAACTGGAATACTTCGATGACAATGTTGTTTATCACCACCCGACATCGGTGTGTATTTTTCCGGAATTACAATGCACAAAATCTAGTATGGAATTGGTATGGAAGATTATCTTCTATTCCATTCTTAAAATATTCCATTCCATTCTAGAAATCTTCCATATTCCATATCGAAATTTCCATTTCATTCCATTCCAAACCATGCCCTGGTTGTCGATTCTATATTATTATTTTTATTGTTGTTACATTTTACCCCAACGGTTGTAGCCAGTTTGAAAATCCAGAAGCGCCTGATTTTAAAAAAATTGCTTCTGCTTTCAGCTGCTTTTCAACACTTTCACTTCCGAGTTTGCTTCTGCTTCCAACCTCTTTAGTCAAAGTGCTTCCGCTTCTGCTTCCACAAAAAATTAACTGCTTCTGCTTCCACATCTCTGCTAGACACATGACATTTTTGGGTTTGGTAAATATGAAGAGAAGATAAAATTTGACAAAATTTGGGTATATCAAAATCGGGGGTACCCCTCAAACAGGGCCGTCAAAATTCCAACTTTTTATTCAAAGCAATCGAGTCACTATTTTGAAGTTTACTAAAGGTCAGTAAAAGTTGGATATTGCTGCAGAGTCCTTCGATTTCGCTTGAAAAGTCACGTTCTAGTATTCTGGTTGCCGTAAAAGAAAATAAAAGCAATAGATCATTTATTGATACTGTGACTTATACTCCAAAAAATATGGTGTATTTTAATATAATTCATAATAATATGCCTACCGGTGACTTCAAAAACAGGTTCCTTGTCTCTGCTTGGCGTGACAATGTAAGTGTGTGTCTGTTGTTGAATACGCTTTATTGTAGCACCTTTCGGACCAACAACTAGACCAACAACTCTGTATGGAACTCGGACTTGAAGTGTAATGGTACCAGGACATTCTTCACTGTTAGCAGTTCCCATAGCTTGGCTAGCAAGCAATGCATGTTTATTTCTTGAAGCTCTGTTGACACAACATAGAATATCTGGTGAAAACCAAGTGCTTTCTATCTCAAACCACCTAAAATTTTTTGAATTTTTAACCCTAACGCGTCCGATTTGCATGAAATTTGGCTTGCTGGTTGAGTTCCCCAAATTTTTAATTTTATTGAAATCAAGGCTGTAGTTTTGGAACTATGCCCTTTCAAAAATTGGGGCTTTGGCAGAAAATGAGGGTACCAGCCATATTTCAAATTGCAATATCTCTGCAACCACTAGGGGGGTCAGTGTCATTTTGAAAAAAATTGCCTAAAATTTCATTTTCATTGAAAAATTTCCAGAACCTGCCTATTAGGGGCAATGACCTTTCAACCTTGACTTTGACCTCGAATTTCACCATGTGGATTACGTGACACATTACCGGTAGTTATGAAATGTGGAAAAAATCTCTGTCATCCTCCAAACAGCTTTTAAATATTTTGGAGGTAATTTTTGTCATTTAATAACAGTCTGCATTCGAAGTAGGGCCATTTTGTGGAATTCCTGTAATTTGCATGAAAACCACCATTATGATCAATTGATCAGTGATCAAACTGATCAAGTAAGTGATCATCTAATGATTTGTATTACAGTACTTATACAGATGTCAACGTCAGACATGGAAATTAGTAAACAACTAAAAGAAAACAGTGCATTGGCACCAGTGGTTTTAAAACTTCATTTTAATAAACCCAGTTTTTGCAAAAATAAAATTCACTTACACCGCAGCGTCGCAGTGACAACAAAAATTAACATGTACTATAGGGTGGTCCTTAAATATATTGCAAAAATTAAACAATAAAAATTATCATGGAAACCGAAGTAAATGTGCTTCTTTTAGGCTAAAACCATCGTGTGTGAAAAATCTCCGAGATAAAAAACATTTAGAGGTTGCACAAAGGCAGTAAAGTTTTTCATAAATACCCAATTTTGCAAAGATAAGGGCTTCACTGTTTGCATAGTGTTAGCTGTTCAAAAGCAGTAATATTATGGGTGTAACCCAACTTATCATATGTTGCCAAGTAAGTAGTGTACTGTGTTTATTCTCACTTAGCAAAAACCATGCCTATGGTATGCTTTGAGACGAAATGCGCGTGGTGCGCGTGGAATTGACGCAGATCTTCATCACATTTTTCAATCAGCCAAATGTATTCCTATGTAAGTGCCACTGCCACACCACGATCTGCATTTGCAAGCAGGGCTTGGATTTTTTGAACCAACTTTTTGTCTGCCATAAATGAGCCTGATAATTTACTCCAAGAATCAAAGTCAATTGATAGAAATTTTTGATGCATTTTCATTGTTTGGAAAATTCCAATTAATCGCATTTAATCAGCAAACCACTTTTTCCAATTGATATTTCTTAATCGCACGCTTGGTAAAGTTTTCATCTTCGTAAAGAGCAGCAACCATTCGTCACCTCATGTCATCATGCACCTCTGGTTCAAAAAAAACCTAAGCCACGAGTTTCTTAGACGAGCACCAAAGCCGACCAGAGGCTTTTTTTCATTACAGTTGCCCCAATTGTCTGTCAATGTGATTTTGCCACGGTTTTTGCAAGTCCAAGATTTTTTCTACATTTTGGCAAGTTTAGGCAGATATGAGAAGTGTGCTTTCGTCTATGCTCACCATAATCAGCTTACCACGCAGTTCTGGCGTATGGTAAACTGGTAATGACGAGCATAAATTAGGGGCGTCATAATCAGTTCTGGCGCCCCTAACCAATTTCTGATTTTGTTCAAGTTTTGCTTTAATGGAGATGCAAGCACCAGATTCTTACTTTTAATGCTTGCATTCATGTCAAAAAACATATTACCCTAGAGCAAAAACTTTCTCAGCCTATCCCCATTCTTTTAATGCTCAAACCATGCCATTTGTTTGAGATTAACCGGTCACATTAGGAATTGGGGCAATCTTGAGCAGATGTTTTATGCAGATGTCAGAGGTAATGACTGGCAGGCGATTGACTTGCAAGAATAAATTTGAACAAGACTGAAAGTGGTTCAAGTGATTAATCAAAACTTTTTCCAAAAAAATAGAGATGTTTAGAATGTTACGGGCTATTATTTTTTTAATTTCTCAAGATGATCTTTCAAATTCTTTACTCACTTTATTATTTTGGACTTGCCAGTTACCACTCTTATATCCACTGTTCCAATTGATTCTATTCTCTAGCATGCAGCTATAACTAACTTTTACGCAGCTACGATTGCAAATGGGGTGCAATTTGTGGTTGGGGGGGAAGTGCTAGTCCAATAGATTAAAAAATTTAAAGATTTAAAAATTGCAACCGATTTGCAATCGTAACTGCGTAAAAGTCAGTTATAGCTGCATGCCAAACTTGGCAGCTATAATCAAACTACACAATTCTAACATGGCAAACCCACGGAAAACCTATGAAACCAAATTGGCAGAAAATTGCAACTGCCGAAACAAATCCAACTGCCCGCTAAACGGAAATTGCCTGAAAAGCTGCTTAGTTTACAAGGCCACCATTTCATCTGGAAACAAACAGGACGTCTACTATGGATCGTGCTCAACTGCTTAAAAAAATGCTTCAACAACCACAGCTCTTCGTTTCAACATCAGCGCCAAGAGAAAAGTACCGAACTATCAAAACGAGTTTGGGAGCACAAAAACAAAGGCCTCGATTACCAAATCCAACGAGCATCATCAAAGAAGCTGCTCCATATCACTGTGGTGCAAGAATATGCAGCCTTTGTTTAGCAGAAAACCTGCAAATCATCAAAGCGAAACCAGAAGGAATGCTGAATAAACGCTGCGAGCTAATTTCAAAATGCAGGCACAAAAACAAATTTTTGCTAAAAAATGTTGATTAAGACTTATGCGTTTACCACAACTCCCCTTCTCCAGATAAATTATAAACCTACTGGCGGTGCTATATTAAGTTTTCATATTAGTCGTTTCAATGCTTTTAACTCCTACCTTTCAAATTTAATCTAATGGAAGTTCCCAATTATGAGTCACTCAAATTTGAAACGTAACCGACGACAAACCCAGCATGCGTATTATTTAGTAAACATAATGTTGTCTGCCTTTCAACTCAAAAGTCCTATAACAGCTGTTCTGCGGCCCAGTTGACAAAAGTCTCGTAACCAGGCAGACACATTACTTTGTTAATAACCGCTTACAAATCTATGTTTCAAGTGTAACTAATCAATTTGTTTTTGTATATGTTGTTTAGAAGTTCTCTTCTGATGATCCCGTTAAGGGTGAAACAGACTTTTAAGGGTTTCTAAATTTGACTGTGAATAAAATTAAAATTATAATTTGCTCTGATCTCTGATCATTTAGCTCTCTTCAGTTGGAGATACCAAAAAGAACAGGTAAAAAATATATGATGTATATGTGAGTTGTACACTGTCTTCCCAGTTTTAAAAGTGCTCAATGGACATGAACCCCTAGTTAACGGTACAGTAAGTTCAGATGAAAATAAGAAATTAAAAAAAACACCACTGACTGTTTCCCCCAACTGGGTTTGTCAGGTGGAAGGAAAACTAAACAAAAACAGTAAAAGACCTCAGTTCACCACCCATGCCTTCCCTTCATCACACCAGAAGCCCTATGGCGTGCGCGATCCCAAGCTATCCCACTGGGATTAACTTTGGTACGCACCAGCCAAAGGCTGCAACCAGGCTTGATGGTGCAGAGCCGCGGCTGGTACAAAACACTCTAAGCACTAACTGTGGAAGCTGAGCATCTTAATCAAACACTGCTGATGCGCAGCTGCGTGTCTGTCAAACGTTGTGAAAAACACTCTTAAAATGTTAAACACTGTACTAGATACAAAGCTGCATTTATGTCACAGTGATCAACCAATTTGCATTAAATGTGGTTTCATTAGGTCGATGATTTCTTGGTTTATGCTTGGCTTTGCATCGACATTGTGATACAATTTTGATTCCTTGGTTGAGAGTGTTAACCGAATTTGCTTTTAATATCGCAATTCTTTCTTTTTAACAAAGGTTATATCTGTTAGAACCGTTCTGATAGGGCCATGTTCATCTTGTGATATATAATTGTAGATATAGCAGAATATGAATAATCTCAAAATTTCACTGTTCATGTGCAACCTGTTAACTTTAATTTTTCTCCCGAGATATTTTGCATATACAGTTTTTTATCGAAAACGAACAAATTTAACTTGCTTCCCGTATAGTTTTCCAAAATTTTGATATAAGAACCACCCTAATGTACAACAATACCCACATAATTATACAACATTACTGAGTGTTTTATGGGCCAACAAATAAGTCTAAAGGCGGGTTCACACTGATCCGTCACCGTTACGTATTACAAAGAACCTGTAACTGGTTGTAATGCTTGCATAGCAGTTTTGTTAATAAACCAATAGGCCTATCAAGTTTGGGTTTTGTAATCAGTAATCACTATACCATCAAACTATGCTTAAATTGAAAGCTACTGATAATATGTGCAAGCTATTTAATGCACTTTATCCTGCGGGGTTAACTTGCTGGTTTTGAAGTGCTTGCCAAAATCATCAACAAACATTTATCAAGTATCAGTGATAATTGTGGAAACAAGTGATGTGTTTTAACTTTAGTTTTACTTAGTTGTACAGTGGTACTGCTCAAGTAATTTTTTTCATGGTACTGCTGCTGGGTTAAAAAACTGCTGAGATTTTTTGTTAAGTTACAGCTTACATATTTGTTGAATTTCTATTAAATAATTAAATTTCTTTAACAGTCAAATACTGATATGATCACAGATTTTAAGTCTATTTTGCAAAAGCAAAAAAGCGATTAGTAAGTAATTCCATTTAGAGTACAGGGTGGGCCAAAAGTAGGTATACAGCAATCACAATATAAATACTTTAAATTTCTTTTTACTTCTAATAAGTAGCACATTCCAAAAGACTTTGCATTACTTGCTCAGCACTAGGAACTGTAATATGACTTAAAATCAAGAAAAACCGTCATGGAAAAAAATTTTAAAGCACTTTTGAGCGATGGCTGTATACCTACTTATGGCCCACCCTGTATATCATTTAAATTAGATTTGCATGAACAATTTTACGGTGGTGTAGAAGTTAAATTTAAATTTACTGTAAGCAATATGATATGAATTCAAATAGCCTAATCACTAGATTTTGTTTTTCAGAAATAATCTGTAGATAACATATAGGTTGGTACCATACTGAAGTGGAATTTGAATTTGGCAGATTTGGTTGGTCAATCAGTAGGCTTACTGCAATAGTGAGTAATGTAAGAAGTAGAAGACTTTAAAAAGCTGAAAGTACTGACAGAAATTACTTTAAAAACTGAAAAGTACTGGCAAAACCTGCAGAACTAGAAATTTTTATACTCAAAATTGCGGTAAATCAGTGTTTGAGTTTTTTGAAATGTTTCAACTCTCAATATCTGATGTGATTGCAATTTTTGACTAACATCGATAACAACAGTTAGCAGGTCAGAAAGTGAGGAAAAAGATACCTAATGCAGCACATGCAGTTTATTACGGCATTCATTACCATAAATCGTTATCGCGCAATCAAATCAAAAATTGCTATTACAGTATGTGTACGCTTAAAGAAGTCTATTTTTTTGTACGCTACCGTATCGCGAATTGTTTCGGTAACCGATATCATACACTTGTTATCTGTCATATGGCATACTACTAGTACTAGAACATACAGAATCATAAGTGCAGCAGCACAAAAACCTAACCCAAACCCATGCGGTCCAGGCTCAGTACCACTATGTACCGTAGGTATGTGTGCACTGTCAGAAACCGATCTCGCGTACTCGGCATCTGTTATATTGCGAAGTGATGGTCTACTGTACTGGTAGGCTATCACAAACTGGTACAGTACTAGCATATGTGTGAAGTGCAGCAACAATTGAACTGTACAGAAACTATCACTACT
The DNA here is from genome assembly GCA_963965965.1 of Trididemnum nubilum. Lineage (NCBI taxonomy): Eukaryota > Metazoa > Chordata > Ascidiacea > Aplousobranchia > Didemnidae > Trididemnum > Trididemnum nubilum. The sequence continues at coordinate 29,466,261 of OZ014472.1, read as the reverse complement.
CAACTGTTGATTTGTACAGTACTGTACCAGTGTACAGTATGTTTTCTCCACTCCAATTTGATTGTATGGTACTGGTTCGATGATTTTCTAAAGTAGCTATAACCCCAAACCACATTAAGCTTACACCAAATAAAGCTCAATGCAATTCAAAATCACAGCCAACTTTGTATGTGCGTTGTACCAACACTGTTTAAGTAAACCAGCTATTTTTTTGGCATCTAGTGATCCACTGCTAAGAATACAAGATGATTCTAACATCATACAATTTCATTTCAGTGACTGTTCAGCGTTCACACAAAACAAACTGCAGAGTATACAGATACAACAACTACCAGTAACCTCTACCTGACTATTATTAAATCAACAAATAGATAGGCTTATGAGTTCCTTAAAATTAACAAAAGTTAAGAGTCTATGGTATTGGTAGCTAAGCAATCACTGGTCAGTATTTATATGCATCATGGCAATAATCATGAGCACAGACCAGTATCGGTACTGGTACAAAGTACCGGTGCACTACGGTATATGATCATGACTAGGCCTATTGATGATACAGCGTCCAAAATGGTCAAAAGTGGCCACTTTATTTAAAGGCAGTGGCTATTTTGCTTCTAGAGGCAAAATAGCCCCATGTTATTTTGCAATTTGGAGGCAAAATAGTCCTAACGGCTATTTTGCCGCAAATGCCAAATTAGCCCTAAGCCTCATGCTAACCCAAACCCTAACCCAAAGTCTAACTCTAATCCTAACCCTAATCCCAACCCTAGCCCTAACCCTAACTCAAACCCAAACCCAAACAAAGGAAAAACACTATTTTGCCTCTACAGGCAAAATAGCCACTTTCAGACATGAGAAAGGTCTCTACTGTAGAAATTGATTGCTTTCAGTAGTTTATAATTTCAGCTTTCAAGAGTCAAGTCAATTGAAGTTCAAAATTGAACTTTAGCCAATTATACCAAAACAAGAGCAAGGAAAGCCAAATTGAATTGGCTTTCTCAACTGCCTGCTAGCAACCAACTCAGATTTAAAGAAACATGCCTACCCTGTACCAATTACCGGTAGTTTCAATATCTCATTCTCTCTTCTTTTCCCCAGCAGAAAAAAAAGCAATCCAGTCTGAAGTACTGCTAGGCTAGATACCAGTATCACTGCTACTGTACACTACCTATACTACAAAGTATCGGTACATGACTAGACCTAGCCTACTACATACAGCTCTAAGCACTTAACATTGCCTGCTGAAAGCTACTTTTCAACAAAAACCAATTATTTTTTCAAGATTTTCAGTTTTTGTGGCTCAAAGTTTGCCCCAACCACCAAAAAAATGCTCGAAATCGCTTACGTTACTTACGTAAAGTTAAAATTATTTTAACTCATCGTAAGGCGGATGAAATCAAGAAAATCACTTCCGTCACCGCTAAAATTTTCTGTGCGAACACCTTGACGTTAGACGTAACTGCGACAGAACGGTAACGTTGACGGCTTCTGTGTGAACCTACCTTAAGGCTGAAATAGGTAAGAAATCACAGATCTTAAAAAACAAATTTCTTGCTTTGCTTAACCTTACTGGCTACCAAAGCAGGACATCCTGATGGGTCCAGGACAACTTATCTGGGGAATCCTGACAACAGGGCCGCCATCCTGACGCTCAGGACATTCTGATGCCAAAAACTCATAACTATTCATCCACTTAATGAATTTCCCAATGGGTGGTGTATTTAGTTTTGCACTTCAATTAATGGAGCTGTTAGATTTTGCAATCACATTTTTTAAACTTTGAATGACGTTGAAAGGAGGAAACAACACATTCACGAGCTTCGAATCAGCGTGCCAAAATATCGTAATTTCTACGATCACAAAATCGAAGCATTCAAAAATTTAACAAGCTACTAATTGAAAAATTCGACCATTAACAAGGTGCTAATTTTGATAAGCTCCAAAACTTCTCTGTTTACAAGTGATACTTTGCTTTTTAAATTAGAAACACAATATATTACCAAAAACACAATATATCAACACATCATCTTCCTTTTATTTCAGTAAGCAAAATAATAATTACATATAATCATTTCACAGTGGTTTAAAGTTGTGTAGCAAACTAAAGTTTAACCTTTCAATTACAGTCGTTGGCATAATAGGACCACCTTGCAAATTCCTATTTTTTCACGTAATCTCGTTTCGGGGTTTAAAACTGACCATCACAATCAAATGAAAGTGTTGTAGAGCATGTAATAGTTTGCCTGTTACCAGCTTAACAGTTTGAAAATAATGTCATTTGGCTGAGATTTTTTTGAGGTTTGTATTAACTTAAAGGCGGTGAATCATCCAGCCAATTCCGATGGGTTTACAATAGCTTAAATTCAACTATAATTCTTGATATTTTTTGTTTTAATTTTGGGACTGCGGTTGCAAAGATATTCAACAAATACAAAAAGATGTCCCCCCGAAAAAAGTATTTGGAAACTCTGAGCTTTGCTCTTCCAGCCAAAACCACAGTAGGCCTAATGGTTTAGAGAACTGTGGTAGGCCTAATAGTTTAGAGATAGTTTATTCTAAATAGTTTAGGCCTAACTATCTCTAAACTATTAGGCCTAGTAGTTTAGAGATAGTCAGGCCTAATAGTTTAATAAGATTACAGGAGGCCTAATAGTTTAGAGAACTGTGGTTTTGGTGGGAAGATCAAAATTCAGAGTTTCCAAAAATTTTTTTCGGGGGGACATCTTTTTGTATTTGTTGAATATCTTTGCAACCGCAGCCCCAAAATTAAAACAAAAAATATCAAAAATTATAGTTGAATTTAAGCTATTGTAAACCACCAGAATTGGCTGGATGATTCACCGCCTTTAAGAGTCACAAACTGGTTCAAACAAGGCACTTTTGAAGAGTTTCGAGCTCGAGAGTTATTTTCGACTACAAAAGATATACAAAACTCAAAAATAACGTATGTATGAGCTGTTGCAAGAAAGCAGTCCATAATTCCATTAATTTACTGAAAGTAGCCCTACCTACATAGAGGCTGCAACGCCCAAAAATATGAAAAATTGTACCCCTGAAATGATTTAGCCATCAAACGATCAGCAACTAAATTCTAGATAAACTCTGCACAGAAGCCAAGTTCAATCCAATTAGAAAATAAAGTAGATGTCTTCTCCGATCATACCTACTTCATTTCTAATGAATGCAAGAGCATTTTCTTTAAAGAATTCATCTAGAATCAAGTTGCAGCTCGTTTAATGGAGAATCATTTCTAGGGGTACAATTTTTCATATCTTTTCTGATTTTGTAGCCTCTTGTATAGGGCTACTTCCATTAAATTTCTCACTGGAATTACGGACTGCTAGTTTGTAACAGTTCATACATATTTGTTATTCTCAAGTTTTGTATATCTTTTATAGTCAAAAATGACCCTGCAGCTCATAACTCTTCAAAAGTGCCTTTTTTGGGCCAGTTTGTGACTCTTAAGCTAATACAAACCTCAAAAAATTCACCATTGAATAACAATAGTTTCAAACTGCTTAGTTGGTGACCAGGGACTTGAGTACGGTACGGTTGAGTTTTGGAAAAAAGTATGGTACGGAATTACGTGCGGTATTTTCTGGTAAACTATGGTACAGTACGAAAATACGGTATTATTTTTTCTGTACTGTACTCTTTCCATACATAAAGTTTTGAAGACAAAAAGTTTGGTTTTGACTTTGCAAAAATTATTGCATTGAATACACATGTGTTACATATCAATTTTTGTACAAGTTAAACCACACCAGAGTTCTCTTGACATAAACTTTGTATGATTTTATGAAGTACCAATCATGTTTTAAATTGCGATCTTAACGTAAACTGCAGAATTTCAACAGAAGTTTTGCGACATAACCAACCAACAATAATTGTGCCTTGCAAGACGAAACAAGAATATTTTTTACAGTAGTGCCATTATTTGATCAGGTACACGTTAGCATAAGCAGGAGGCATGCTAAATGAAGAACTATCTGATAATAATACAGCATCAGTAAAATTATGTAGACAGAGAGTAATAGCTAATTATTAATTATTGTACATGGAAGAACCCAGAGAGAGCAGTAGCATATCCAGGGCGGTGGGGGCTGGGTAGGCTATAGCCCCCCCATTTGCATGTTGACCAAAATGCAGAATAAGACTACTATCACGTTTTTAGCTCTTTTGAAACTGTTTAATACACTGGTATGGATTAAAATTGTGATTTAAAACAGCTTTTGAAACTTATATTCAGGGGGGGGGCTAATTTGTCAAAAATAAAACTCACAAATACATGAAAACTTTGAAAATGGCCAAAAGCAAGCAATCAAATTTGATCACTAGAGCAAAAATGCTAAACATAGGTGTCATCAACAAATACACTATACACTTAATTAGGAATAGAAGGAGGGGGCTATTCAGTATTAGTTAACTACCAACCATTCCTCTCAAATCTGTTTTCATTAGCTTTCTCCGAATTATTTTTTTCCATAAGCTGTGGACGAAATAGACCATGTGAGTTTTATTGAACTACACGATTTTATAATTTACCAGCATCTAAATACGAGAATTAAAATTTTGCCATTAGCCACCCCCTAAATAGCCCATTTATGCAACCAGTTTAATCATGTTTGCAGAGCCAATTTCAATGCCGCGTTTTAAAAGCATTATTTTTTTATCAAAATAGCCCTAAAATTAAGTTATCTTTGCAAAAAATGTAAAATTTTCGAGCGCTGGGAGCTCCACCCCCAGACCCCCACTCTCTGGCAGAGGTGCTGGAGCCACCGGATGCTAGGGGTTTTGCCCACAGACCCCCATTTGCCTCTGGCAACTGGGGGCTCCACCCTTAAACCCCCAAAACAGCCCCCCCTTTGCGAATTTCTGGCTAAGCACCAGAGCGAGAGTGTGCTATTCCTGTTGAGTTAATAGTAGCACTATTTTTAAATGCAGATGCTATTTTAAATAAAATTTCAGTCGCAGTGGGAAACTGGAATAGTGCAAAAAGAAGAGAACAGGTTTATTTTAGTGTAGGGATTTATTCAACCCGATTGGTCATCAGCGCTGTACTGAATTTATTAGAGATTATTTTTGGGAATGTGATTTTCATTGCTGGGTTAAAGATTTTGGTCAACGATTTGGGGAGCTTAGTTGTCACTTCAGCAGTGGCGACCGCGGGAGTACTGTCGCCTGTTTAGTACTTTTTGTTTTTGTTGTTAAGAAGTATGTCAAGACTTGATTAAGGTACATTCTGAATGACTTGAAGCTTAGACTAAAAGACGGCATAATCGAGGCAATACTGTTTCAGTGATGCAACACATAAACCTTTTGCTTGCCATATTTTGAACTATATTAAAAACAGACAATACTTTTTAATTCGTTCGTTAATTACCGGTGTTTTGCAAAGTATGGAGTTTCGGATAATGAGTTGACAATATCTCCTATGACCTATATTGTAGCTGTTTTGGATTGTTTTGTGCAAATTAAGTTCAACGGTTTATGATTGAGCTTTTGCTTAATTATTTTAGTACTTGTGCTTATTTTCCAGGATTTCATGTCCCACTAAAGGCTAAGTTTTATGACATAAAACAAAAATTTCAGTCTATTTATTGAAACGATGTCACAAAAGCGGCGAACATTTTAGCCATTTGTTGGATACTGAAGCGCAATAATTGAGATGAGTAGATAACACCATAACGCTTGCTGCAGGAGTGTTGCTAGGGGGGCGGTTTGCCCCACGTGTTACCAATTTGGGGTGACACCATTTCATGATGTAAAACCATAATCCGGCCGAAAACTCCACCGATTTGTCGTGAAGACCTTTTTTTATTTTGGTCTCCATCTGCATTTGGACCGAAAACTGCGCTAATTTACGTCAAAGATCTTTTCTTTGTCTCCATCCGCATTTGGATTTAATCTTCATCTAAGTCGGTTACTGCTGCGGAAGCGTCACATGGCAAAGGGTGACACCACAACACCCAGCTCCGTGTGTCACCGCAAAATCCCGCTTGGATGCCACTATTCTTAGCAACGCCTCTGGATTGCTGCTTTGAATTGCTGAGGATAAAGCGAAATTATGATGTTTATTATCGTCATCAAGCTGATGTTATTCACTTTAATCATTTAATGTTAATACTAAGTACCGTAACTAGTTGGATGAGTGCTCGAATTTTTTAAAAAACTAAAACTATCTAATTATAAAACCTCCTATTTGCTATTTCGTAGAAAGAAATAAATATTAATTAATTCAGTAAATAAATTAGTACGGAAAGGTATGGAAAAAATTTCGTGCCGTACTGCTATGTACGGTATTTTGGTGAGGTACGGAATTACGGTACGAAATTTGTTTCGAAGTACAGAAAATCATTCTGTACTGTACCTAATCCCCTGCAGGTGACAGGCAAACTATCAACCACGGAAGTAGAATAATGCACTACCACACTTTCATTTGATTGCGACGATCAAATTTACCAACAAAACGAGATTACATGAAAAAATAGAAATTTTGCAAGGTGGTCCAATTATTATGGCCGCGACTGTATTATATTGCTATCACCTCAAATTAAAGAAGCTTCAAATATATTGGCTGATTTAAAACGAGAAGTACGACTACTAAACAAAAAATTTAAGCTTATCAAAATTAGCACCTTGTACAAGGTCGAATTTTTCGATAACAACTCACTATTGTTTGAATGGTTTAATTTTGTGAGCAGAGAAATTACGATAATTTGGCATGCTGATACAAAGTGTGTGAACGTTTTTTCCGTCTTTACAAAGCCATTCCAAGCTAAATTATGCGACTGCAAAAACTAACAGCTCCATTAATTGAGGTTAGAACTAAATAAACCATCCAATGGGAAATTCATTAATTGGATGATTACAAACTATTGGTACAGTGTTTTTCGTTCACTTTCATTCTTGTGCGTAACATCAACTCTAATTTCAAACGTTGTCTTATCTACAAACTATTGCCAACATAAAACTAACAATTTTTTGGCAAAAAATAAAGAATTTTGATCACTGCATTAATTATTTTCGATTTGTAGTACTTGACTTTTTATTGCATTTTATTTTTTTCTTTAACATACCATGCATTTTATAGCATTTTTCTCTATAAATAAACCACACCAATTATTACTATCTACGAAATATCTACAAGATCGTTTAATACTAGGCGTAAGAAAACATATTACAGTACTTTTAACCATCGCATTTGGTCATCGTTTGAAATTTATCACAATAACCCAATTTTAATTGTTTTGAGAAAAAAAGGATAGCGTGGAAAAGAGAAAAGGAAAAAGAAAAAAGAAAGCGCAAAAGTTTAAGAGCTTTACTCGTCAGGATGTCTCGAGGGTCAGAATGTCCCTAGCATCAGGATTCCCAAGGTGAGTTGTCTCACACCAGGATGTCGCAGACCGATTGGCTACAAACTGTGTAACACTATACAGCAACATACAAAATTATTATTGTTATTATTTTGTTGGTGATGTAACAATGCTAATTGTTTTGTGTAGGATGTGATTTAAGTTTGAGAAAAGGCTAGCAATTATGTTATTTCATACATATCAATCCTTCCCTCATTTTTCTTTCTAAAAGCAATTTATACTTTTATGTATCCTCATTTCTTAGCTGAAATAAGTATAAATTGATTACAAATGTTAACTTTTCCAGAGAAAATGTTTATTAGATTATTTTTTATTAAAATAAAATTTAATGACTTAATAAATCCTCTTATGACGTCATTAATGCGTTCACCATCATTGTTTTAAAACTTTTTGTTTAGGTAGAATTTGCAGCTAGAAGTTAGAGTATTATATAGTTAGTTGTTTTAAAAAATGGATGTTAGCCCTAGAAAGCGTGCTAGTATCTTAACTTTACGTGAAAATACAGAAAAGACCTACCGGGAGATATCAAAGATTGTTGGTGTCAGTATATCTACAATAAGTCGTATTATGAAAATGAAGAAAGAAACAGGGTCTGTTACCCCAAAACGCAAAGGCAAATGTGGTCGCAAGAGGAAAACTACCCCCAGAGATGACGCCTATCTGATACGGGAGAGTGTGAAAGATCCAAGTAAGACAAGTGACGCCATAAAAACTACTTTGGGTGAAAAAGGAATCGAAATAAGCTCCTTAACAGTTCGTAGGCACCTCCTGGTGGTTGGGAGAAAAGCATACCGCCCTGTTAAAAAGCAGCTTCTTACAAAAACAATGAAGATAAAACGCTACAAATGGGGACAAAAATACAAAAACTGGACAAAGAAAGACTGGAGGTACGAGATTTTCAGCGATGAAACTCACATGTTTGTCCAGGGTAAAAGAAGTCAGCATGTTCAAAGATCACAAAACGAAAAGATTCGCAATGTCCACATAGACCAGCACGTAAAACATCCTCAAAAAAAGATGTTTTGGGGATGTTTCAGTTTTTATGGCATTGGTAGCTTGCACCCGGTTGAAGGTATGATGCGCTCCCAGCAATATATTGAAGTTGTTCAACGAAGAGTCATTCCAGAGATGAACCGATTGTTTCCAGATGGATCTGGTGTGTTTCAGCAAGATTTAGCCCCATGTCATGCATCGAAATAAGTCAAAAAATTTAAGAATGAAAACCACATTAAAGTGCTGGAGAGGCCGGGAAACTCTCCCGATTTAAATCCAATCGAAAATCTATGGTCCATCTGCAAGCAAAAACTTCGTACAATGGACTGCACCTCAAAGGAAAAGCTTATTCAGGCTCTAATTCAAGTGTGGTACAAGGATCCACAAATCTTAAAAGATTGTTCAAAATTGGTCGACTCAATGCCCAAACGCATCAAAATTCTTCTTAATAATTGCAGTGGTCATATTATGTACTAATACGTGAACTGAAACATTCACTGAATAAAATATTTTTTAAAAACTAAATTGTTGGTGTTTTTGATGTTTGTTTCAATTAATTTGCACAAGGGTGTAGGATGTGCAATAGTACTTACATGAAGTCTAAAAAGTTTGCGCTAAAATATACAATAATAATTTTTTCACGCTTCTTACAATTTTTTGACTGTTTTTGGCTAATTTGGGGATGCTGACTTCAAAACTGTTATCAGTTTTTTTCTGTGACGTCTACTTTTTAGTTGTTTGCAATATAATTGTATCATGATAACATGTAGTAGTAGCGAGTTTTGTATTTGCATTTTGCCTAAATGAGCTCTAAAACATTTGCCTTAATCGTCTTTTCTTTTCTCGTGATCAATCAATGCTGTAAGAATTTCATTAAGATACCTTTACAAATCTTTGTGATATACTAGTATGTTTTTGGCTCCTCTCCTTGATAAAAGATTTTGTAACAGTTCCTTTTAAACTGGCAATGTAAATGGAGAAAGCGATAGCAGCTCTTAAACCAAGAAAGTGATAGCAGCTCAGAGGAATCAAATGATTCCTTTTGAACATGAAAAAGTCCTACTACAAGCATTGCAGCTATGCTGAGGAAGAACAACATTCATCACAAGCATTCCTGATTCCACACCACTGAGTCAAAACGACCCAACAATTTAGTTAAGAGATTTCGGACTAACCAAAAAAAGACGCAAGTTTTGCAATGTTTTCCAAATGAAACCTCACATAAATTAACTGTTCAATCAGCTCATTTTTGTTGTGATTGGCTGTAAATGGATTTCATTTTTCATAACTTCCCACAAGTTTTCAATCGGATTCATTTCTAAAGAATTGCCTGACCATTTTCGACCTCAAACTTTTTTTTGTTTTAACCATTACATTGACATTTTTCCGATATGGCATTGAGCATCATCTGGCAAAAAAATGAAGTATTTTGTCAAGAAACAACTCACTATAGTGTGGTATGTGGGGCTATATCTGTTCATGGAACCAGTGGATTACACATTGCACAAGGAACCATCACCCAATTGAACTATGTGGAGATGCTTGAAGGGTGTCTGTTTAGACAAGTGAGTGGTTTCTTGACAAAATACTTCATTTTTTCGCCAGATGGTGCTCCATGCCATATTGGAAAAATGTCAATGAAATGGTTTAAAACAAAAAAAAGTTTGAGGTCGGAAATGTTTAGGCAATTCTTCGGATATGAATCTGATCGAAAACTTGTGGGAAGTTATGAAAAATGAAATTCATTTACAGCCAATCACAACAAAAATGAGCTGATAGAACAGTTAATTCAGGTGTGGCTTCATTGGAAAAAAATCACAAAACCCGCAAAAAATTGGTAAAAAGCATGCCAAACAGGATAAAGGCCTTGAAAGATTCTAAAGGTCGACAAACAAAATATTTAAAAACTATTTCAAGATTTATTTCTTTTATTTTAACAAGTTTTTGAAGCATTATTTACTTTGTCTCATTCGCGATAGCACCCTAATTTTTTGAGGTATGGAATTCCAGATCTTGACTCCCCGATATTTAGTGCACCTTTGCAATTTATTTGTTCGGTAGCGTGGAATATAAAGATTCGAATTGTCACTTGATTGTCTCAAAACTCAGTTCGAATTATTAGCACTTTCAAAAAATAATTGCAAAACGAATTAGGAGTTTTGTTGGTTATATTACAATAAACAAATTTAGCAATTTCATACTTTAATAGATCGTCAATTTGCAAAATCTTAAATTGATTGTAAAATAGTTTTACTTCATCTCGGTAGTGACATCTGGCGACCGCTCATTGCTCGATTCTGTAAGAATTTCAATCGTTTAATGTAGGTGGGATAACTGGCTCCCCAAATAGTAATACTGTAGGATAAGAAGGGATGCACTAATGCATAATAAAGTTGTAACATAATGTTTTGAAAAAAGAAGTGCTTTAATTTTCAAAAACAAAGACAGTAACATGAAGTATGGTCACTTGCCTCCAGACTGGATTTTGATACCGATATGGTCACTTGCCTCCACACAGCATTTTGATAACAGTAACGGTACACAATTTTACGAGACCGCTTGACTTAAACACTTTATTTGAGTGCAGATATGTTTGCATGTCCAGGCAAACATAAAAATCAATTTAATAAACAATGAGCTGAAAAACTTGAGAATGAATATAAACAATCAGTTTTTGTAATAGAAAACACTGCTGCAGAAGGGCAGCAACAACAAGTTTGAATAAGGCCATGTATGGTCATTCATCTGTTCCTCACAATGTAAGAAAATTTGAAACCATCCTGGCATGTCATCCTTGGCTGCATTAGCAATTTTATCATATTTTCAAAGTCACAAACATCCTATCTTTATTAATGTAGCTTACAGATAATTCAAATTTTGGTTTGAAAATCTCCTGAAATCTCAGCGAAGCGTTAGACTCACCGGCGTAGCCAGAAATTAAAAAAAAGGGGGGACTAAACTTTTTTTTTTGTGATTAAAGCATGTACAAATCGGAAAATTTTCATTTAGGCAAATTGTAACAAATTGCAAGATTTAGCGATAACATACACGAGTCCTGCCGTAGTTCATGCAGAAGACGCATAAAAAATAAATAAATGAAAAAGAATAAAAGTGCTTTCACCTTGTTTTACAATTTTATTTTATTTGATGATGCAACAGCGTACGCAAAAAAACGCATTTTCTTAACGTAGACCATACTAGACAATCGCAGATTGCCGTTATTATTCAGGCAAGCTGGCATAATAATATTTCAACTTTCAAACATACTATATTGTTACTAATTAAAAACAAATGAAATGTACAATTTGCAAAAACATACGAGCAACCCTTACTTACATCTGAAAATAAGTGGTTTTTGGAAAAATAAGTGCTGTCTATTATTATTTATGTTAATTGGCACCACACATGTTAATTGACGCCAAGTGCTATCTTCAAACAGAAAAAAAATCGTGGTTTGCCAATACAAAGTTTTTTTAATTACTGTAATGTTATACCGTTGTGGTAGGAAATAGGGATCTAAGCAAGAATGATGCGATAGCGATCGACCATTCCTTACGTGCGGTTAATTGTCTCCACAGAATAATGCGAATCTGAACGCGGTGTTCGCGGAAAGAAGGTCATAACGGAGTACAATTGGTTTATTTGTACAGCACCTCCGCGAACAAAGTTTGGTTCCCACCGAAAACTGTGTAAAATGCTTCCAGAGCGAATTTTTAGGCCTGACCGACACTGTGCGTAAAATCGCTAACGTACGAGGGTGTCATTAGTTTGTTTGAAACAATTGACTGCTCGTATGCTGGTAAGACGACGATACGTTGAGCGTACCAAGTTTCGGTTTTAGAATAAACTAAAGGCGAACTTTTGCATTCACGATTTTACGCTCAGTGTAGATTGAGAATAGACGGATGGCGTCAGCGCGACTTTTTGCTCGCAACCAGCGTACTCTGTTTAGACTTCATCACAGTTTGAACAAAGTCGCCAGACTTGCTGCTCTGATGGACAAAGAGAACACTGTTACAAATCAACACAGTTATTCGGTGTAGTATGCGGACATAGAAATTAATCGAAAAAGCTTTCCCAAAAATAAATTAGAGTAACATTTACTGTAATGAACATTTGACATTGTGCAGTTTGAAGTTGTAAGATTAATTCAAACCAGCCAATCTCCCGTTCACGCAACTGCGGCTGGAAATAAAATTCAAGGATCAAACTGACATCGTATCTACGCTTTTGCTTAACCACAAAAATTTTTTGTGCAATATTATATTGATTCCTCCGTTTTTCATCAAACGGGCTCTCTGGAGTCTATGCGGTTGGCCGAAAAGTAAGCCTACATAGGCGGTTTAGTCCAATTACGTCTGATATCTTTCTTAGTGTAAACGCAAAAAAAATATTAAACAGACAAATGCATGCAATCAAATGAAATGCGATGCGTATATTTATACACATAAATTTGCGTGATCAGTAAAACGAATCCAATACACTATGATAAAAACTCAATTTTGACGTTGAAGATATATGGACAGTCATTCTCTTAAAAGAGATTTGCTTTTCTTCCGCAATTAGTTTTTTTTTTCAAATGTTATAAATTAAAATATTCTCGAAATTTATTAAGGTCGAAATTCGATTTGACTATGATGACATTTAATTCGTGGACTGATACACGTCAGATCTCGGCCGCCCAAAATTCTCTCCAGTACCTGATTCTATTTTTTGGAAAATGATAAGTTTTAAAATGGATTGCGTGTTTTGGTGCAAAATCGCGGTGTTTTCTGCCTCGTTTCCATTCTCCCGCAAAAGCAACGCTGTATTCTAACGAAACATTATCATTCCAAGACAGCGCGATACGGGCTACGCAATGATCGAACGTTTTCAAGAAATATCAATACTGACTATATACAAGCATTCCCACTCTCCGGGTTTTGTTTCTACCCTGTGTTGCAAAAAGGCAACGTGGCTAAATTCTTGTTTCAATGAAATCAAGTTGTTATGCGTGATTGTTGTATTAATGTGACGTAATAGATACTGTAATTTTTTCGATAATAATTGCCAAAATTGATTTTTTGATTGCTACTCATTTCCATTGTTACGTTAACTATGCTTCACTTTGCCTTTTTGCTGCAAACGTTTTTTCAACCCCATTATCTCAGAAACAATACTAGCTAGACGGCTGAAATTTTTTAAAGATAGAGAAGCTAACGACAGTTGAAAGAATTTTCAAAGAAATGCAAAAATTTTGACCTAGCTTACTTGCAACTCAGGGAAGAATTACACTTGAGTTGAGCGTTTTTAAATTACTTTTTTTACCATTTTTGCTTTTTTAAATAATTTTTGTAAAATTGTGCACTTTTAAAAGGGGGGAGACTGGTCCCCCTAATCCCCCCCTGGCTGTGCCGGTGGTTAGACTTCTACCATCCAATACCGGTACCACTGGTCAACACACCTGAGAACACTTACCCACAGCATATCGTTGATAGGCAGGATCAAAACCACCGATACTGCATATCAACATCACACCAACCTAATAATCCATGCATATAAAATCTGCAAATCTAACAAACATGCATATAAACATCCTATGAACAACCATCCAAAGGTAGGCCTATCATAAAAGAGGGTAGTTGATTCAAGTTGCTTTAGCAGTCAAAGTAATCAAATTTTCGCAAAAACTATGACCACAATGACTTTTTTGGGGCTCAAAAACTAGCATAATTTGTTTATTGCTCTCATCTAAACTGCTAGACTGTCAAATAACATGATGACACAGCATCAAAAATCACCTTTAAATATGGTCACTAGGGTGGAGTGAAAAAAAAATTTGAAAAAAGTGTAGTTCTTAAATCCTGACAAATACCCTAAAAACCCCCCAAAAAATGTTTTTGGGCTGTTGCCACTTTAGGGGGGCTAGCAACACCCCCAAATCTCTTTTAGGGGGGCCAATTTACCCCAAAAGGCCATAACTTGAGAACCGCTTATCGTAGAGACTTCATCTATAGCTCAAAATTTGCGTAATTGCCATGTTTGTATCAGCTCTAAGAGAAAGTTTTAGTCTATTTTAATCACAGAAAAAGTTATGACCAAAAATGTGTTTTTTCCGCCATTTTGTTGAAAAATCATGTTAATAAGCTTGTGTTTATGCACTTATCTGCCCACATAGAATCTAGATTACCGCCATTATTACAAATGAGATTGAAATAGGACAGATACCAGTTAACGCTGATGTATATTTTACAACATGCTGTAGACTAAACTTAAGAGAAATGTGGAATATAAAATAGCTATTTAACCAGCAGAGAAACTCTTCACCCAAGCATTTTGTCTGCATTTCTTATGCAGCAAGATGTAATAAGTTTTACAAACAGAAGCAGTTTGGTGTACCGAAATGCATTTCAAATAACGTTTATCTAATTACAACCACTTACATTTAACAACATAAACTTTACGCAATATTCAATAATATAATGACGTTTACCCATGTAGGTATACAATATCAATTGAATCTAAAATGTAAACCCAGAGGCATAGTGATAAAGAATTTTCCCATTATAAAGCAAGATTCATTGCAATTTAAAATTTTATAATCCACACACAAGGGTTCTATTAATAAAAAAAAACACTAGTCCGAAAAGATACCACGCAAGTTTGTCTGTACTGTATACCTTCTCTAGTTTACACCATTCCATTGCCGCCCAGCCGCCCACAAACATTAAACATAAGTAAGCCCGCTTAAGTTTTCGATTATCCGCTACCTACACAAAATAAAAAATGTCAAAACTGCATTTTAGTATTGAATGTTTTTAAAAGTTTACGAGATTTAATCTTCTGCCGAATCATCCCATCTCTTCGTGCAAAGCCTTCAACTTGAGCTGATGCCTCTGTTACCAACTTTACATGGCGTTCCACAGACTGATTATGACATGGATGGTCAAGCTTCAATGGCCTTGCTCGGCATTGTTCAATTTCTGTATCCGTTAAGTGTTCAATTGCAGGAGGCTGATGTTGCCAGGAAGTCAAGTCCACCATCTTGTCAAACGAAGTGGCGGTTAGATTGATTACTGGCACATTAAATGGGCGTACCGACAGAGCTGAGGATGTATCACAGGTTAATTCTGAAAAATGCTCTTCATTAACACTCATAGCAAGGAGATTCGACGAATCAGCTGATGTTAATTCTCGACGAATTGAAAGAACTTTGTTCACTCCTAGCATTCTAATTTTCTCATCATCATCTCCTAACATTCCAACCAAAATATTTTCCTGGTGAGCAAAAAATCCGTTTCGTTGCACCACTTTTAATGCAGTTTCCCTAACGATTTCATTTGGAACATTAAGAATTCTTTGGACTAAATTGAACAAATTTTTAGAACCACGAGTTAGTTGACTATTTGACTTGATTTCAAACCAACTTGGGAAGTAGACTTGAAGACAAAACTGTGCTAAGATTTCTAAGTTAGAGGAGGGATTATCCATGGAAATGTAATACCTAAGAATGCGACAACCGAGGGTAAGCCATCGCGAATGAACTATGGGACCAACTTTCAAATATTGCAAGTCGCTGTCAACAACTCCTTCGATTACAGCAGAACATATCTTATACGCATAATGCTGGTCAACACTCAAATCTTCTATGACAGATACAGGCAACTTTACAAAATGTGGATTTGGGATTGATTTAAAATGAGCAGCAACAGGCCAGCTTGAAACTTCTCCATTTAGCGATTTTCCAATTGGACCTGAAAACGAGTCGGGGCTCTTAGTGGTACCATCAAGCATGGTAAAAACATGCCGCAATGGAAGTTCATTGGTATGTAACAAACACACCACCCATTGCAGTGGTTTGTTGAGCAGCTCTTCCAAACTTCGAATGCAGCCATTATATTTGCCAGTCATCGATGCAGTGCCATCTGTGCCAACTATGGCAAGCTTATTATGTAATTCCGTGTCAACAATGTTGTTGAAAATCTTCTGTGCAATCGTTTTTCCTTTGCCATCCTCGGTGGAAAAGTGTGTCAGATAGTATTCGCCAGGTTCTCCAATCAGTGTATAATGATCTTCAAGTTGTACCGATTTGTAATACTTGTCATTTGGTCCCTGGATGGTGACTTGCGTGGCATCCTTTCTGCCATCAAAGTAAATGGCATTCACTAGCTTGAAATTTTCTTGCTCCTTCTCCCTGATTTCAGTCCGACATCGCTCTCGTTCTCGTCGAAGCTTGCTGCGATCAATAACGTAGGTCTTGTCGTTTTCCGTTATGAAACCCAAATCCTGCATTACACTATTGGCAATCGCAGCAGCAGCTCTGTCTGATACTTGAAATCGTTCGCTCATTCTAGCAAGGTTGCTCCACTTCATTCGATTTTGACTAATTGACTCTGCATCCGGAACGAATTCGGAAGTAGTAGAAGACTGTGAATGCTCTGTTTGCACTGAGCTGCAATCTGAGACATAACCACAAGCAGACGTGGAAGGGGCGGCAGTTTCAGTAGAAGAACACGTCGGTTCTGTTGATTGAGGGTGGCGCCTTAAAAACATCTTGTCAGAAGAAGATAAAGGAACAACAGTATCCATACATTTGCCAACTCGTTCACTTTTTTGATCTTGGTAAAACGCATAATCTGCTTCTGCCATTCGTAAGCCATGCTGTTTCTCCAGATTTTTTCTCTGTTGATCATCAACACAAAAGACATCAAACAAACTATCAATTGTCTGCATAAATTCGGATTCTCTTTGCAAAAACGTATTTCCTTGTCTTGATTTTGTCCAACGGTCAAGTGAACTAAATGAAGCGACTAAGTTCTGAACTTTTTTTGATATTGTGTACTTATGAACCGGATACACATTGCACCAAATCCATCTGTCATGAATTTCTTCAGCTATGTCATTTGCTACGGTCTCAGTCCGAAAATTTTTTAAATGAAGAATTCGCTCTATCACTTGTCGTTTTGTAGGCAACACACCTGGAGGAAAGCTGTCGCGACTTGTAAATGTATGGCCACTATGTAATGTCTTCACTGTATTTGAACTTCTTCTTCGCATTCTTTAGAATTCAAGTCAATTATATACTACAACGTGATGGCTTAACTGAAAATATTTTAGCTAAATTCTGTAAAATAAATACAGTAAAAGTAAAAGTCATGTTAGAATTTATACAATAGACGATTTTATGCTAGGGCGCAAAATGTTTCAACTGATTTCTGTTTTTCTTTTCTCACAGATTTGGTTTTGCTAAGGAAACCAGTGGCTATCAAACCAGCTTCAACCTATTTGTAATAATGCCTGTAATCTAGATTCTATATGGGCAGATAAGTGCATAAACACAAGCTTATTGACATAATTTTTCGATAAAATGGCAGAAAAACCACATTTTTGGTCATAAGTTTTTCTGCGATCAAAACAGACTAAAACTTTCTCTTAGAGCTGATATAAACATGGCAATTACGCAAATTTTGAGCTATAAATGAAGTCTCTACGATAAGCGGTTCTCAAGTTATGGCCTTTTGGGGTAAATTGGCCCCCCTAAAACAGATTTGGGGGTGTTGCTAGCCCCCCTAAAGTGGCAACAGCCCCAAACCAATTTTTTTCGGATTTTTAGAGTATTTGTCAGGATTTAAGAACTACATTTTTTCCAATTTCGAAAAAAAGTTCTTTTTCACTCCACCCTAATGGTCACTAGAAGGCCACCCATTTTTATTTTTAAGAAACATCTGATTTGCAATCCCGGTACGCTGAGGCGCGAAAAGCGGCAACTTCGGCAGTAAAGATATCGAAGGGAAATCATGGGAAGAGCTTGGTTGTCAGTTGGATTCCAACTATTTTTCGGCATACAAACTATTTTGGCAGACCATCAACCGTTTTCATGGCAAAAGATCGAGCGTCAAGTACTCCATCAAAGATTTGGCAGGTAAATTCTTACGGATGAGAATGAAATTCTTTTGCAATGAAGAGAATACTTTAAAGATCTTTTAAATCCAGTAAAGTCATGACTAGTGACACACACGAAGTGACACATTTAGAGGAAAAAGAACTTTTCACTGCAGCAAACGTGGTAACGACAATTAAAGGGATAAAATCTAGAAAAGCTGCTGGTGAAGATGAAATCCGACTAGCAATGTTGAAAGCGCTAACTGGAGAAAAAATTCACTGGTTAACACGAGTGCGTCAAGTTGCGTGGAAGCTTGGCAAAACTCTCCGACATTGGCAAATAGATGTGATTATTTCAATATTCAAGAGATCGCAAGCAAAGTACGAACTACAGAGGAATATCATTCCTCAGTTTGCCAGGGAAGTATATGCCTTGAAAGGAAATGTCACAAAATAATGGAATCAAAACTGGAAGATGGTCAGTGCGGTTTTCATGTGGGTAGCAGCACAACGGACCAAATCTTCACTCTGAAGCAAATCTTCGAGAAATCTTGGGAGTATGACAAAGATCTCTTTGCATGCTTTGTCAATACTGAAAAAGCAAATAATCGAGTTCCTAGAGATAAACTTTCAAAGGTTTTGCAAGAATATGGCGTTGATGGTCAGTTGTTAATCACCATTAAATCATTCTACTGCCGATGGGAGGTTTGTGTTCAGGTAAATGGTGGGCAATTAAACCTGTTCTAAGTGGGTACTGAACTCCACCAAGGGTCGGTTTTGTCCCTTCTGCTTTTCATTGCTTACATGAACTGGATCGACAAACGCAGCCAAGCTGATGAGTGTGCCACGATTGGAAATTGCAAAATCAGTTGTCTGCTATTCGCTGATGATTTGGTTCAGCTTTCTTCCACAGAATCTTGCCTCCAGCGTGCATTAACTAGCTTTGCAGATGCATGCAACACCGCCAAAATAAAAATAAGCACAGCAAAAACTGAGGTGCCACATCTTTTAAAAAACCTGATCAGTGCATGTTACAAGTGAATGGAGCGACACTGAAGCAGGTAGAGAAGTTCAAGTATCTTGGGGTTGCATTTACAAGTGACGGAAGGCAAGACGAAGAACTGGATACGCGAATAGACAAGGCTAGTGTAGTAATGCCAGCTTTGCACTACTCAGTTGTCATGAAACGAGAATTGTCAAAAAAGGTTAAGCTCTCAATTTTCAAAACAGTTTCTGTCCCAATTCTCACTAATGGTCATAATGACAGAAAGTGCGTGATCACAAGTGCAAGCGTCCGAAATGAGGTTTTTACGAAGAAGAATCAAAGGAGTTACATTGTCTAACAAGGTGCGCAGCTCTGAGATTTGAAAATCTCTTAACATCAACCCCTTACTTCTCTGAATTGACAGATCTCAGCTTAGATGGTTTGGCCAATGGCCATGTAAGCAAAATGCCTCAAAGACTCCCCAAACAAGTTCAACTTGCTAAAGCAAGTGGGAAAAGACCAGTTGGACGACATAGAACTAGATGGACCAATTACATTGAGGATTTTGGATGGAATAGCTTGGGACTTCACCCAAGCGAAATAATGGATGTGATGGAAGACCATGAAGTGTGGCGGCCTAATCTCGAGCTGCTGCCCCCACAACCCTCACGGAAAAGTGAGCAATAAAAAAGAAAAAATATTACGATATGCAATAGCGAATGAAAATTAAACAATGGCATGCTACAGATCAAATGTTTGCAATCTACCTTATTTGTGTAAAATGCTCGGCAGCAGATTGAACTTCACGTCTCGCCATCGCAACATCTTCTTTCCTTCCAGTCACCACAAATACAGGTTCTTCACCTCGTACTGGTGTCTTAATGTAGGTGTTGGTTTTTGCTCGCAAAGCCTTTATTTTACAGCCTGCAAAAAAATCACATTAAAGAGAACATAAACAAAACCAAACAGCTACTTCCTACTTTAACTGAAGATTGATTTGTCTGCAGCCAACAAGATGTACTAAAATCACCAATCACTAAATTAAAAGAATACTCTCAGTTAGTTAAAACCAGACAAATATTGTGGAAAAAAGTTGTAAAATGCTGATGATAATGAAATAATTATGACTTCTGATTCAAGAGCTTACAATCACATACAGTACAGATAAATTTGCTGCATATAAAGAACATGTGATAGCATTTTGTAAATATGCTAACATACCAAACTAACTTCACTATTATTGGTACCTTGTTTTCCTACTATTTCAGCAACATGTTCAGAACTTGGCACTGGCACACATTCAGTCATGTTTTGCATTTTCTTTCCATTTATAACATCATCATATGAATTACAATCTTCACATCCAAGGAGTGCTAAATTTGATAGTTGCAATGCGATTTGTAATGCGCGGTGGTCTTTTTCAGAATTAACACCCACAATGGGTGAATCATAATCAGAATAAATAACTGGATTTTGCATCATAACTTCGCACTCATCAAAATGCTTTTATAAACTTTACAAATTAAAAACCTTTAAAAAAAAAAAATTCAGCTTTGCAGTAAACGAACTGAATTAGCCACAGAAGACATAGTGATAGGAAAATCACTAATGGAAAAAAAAGACAGTAGGCAAAATCAATGCTTTTTTTTAATTAGCGCAAAACAGCTAACTTGTATCTGGGTTAAATTCATCTTTTGAACAAACTATTTCAAAGATATTCAACTTCAAAACAATGTTTCATCTAACTTTTCACTTTCTGCCTGCGTGCCAAAAAGAATGTCAAGGTACTGAAGTCTTTGTAAAAATGCCAGTGCAGCAAATCAAAGAAAAGATGATGTTTTCTTGAACTTATATAGTGATCTCCAAAAAAAGATCATCAGGTGGGGATCAGCAAGAGCTTTATTTGGATCTCCATATCAACAGAAAGAAAAAGGGTGTCACGTCAGAAACCGTAACTGCAATTGGTGGGAAATGAAAGCACCCTAATTTCACAAAACTCAATTGGCGGGAAATTAAAATGCTATAATTTTGCAAATCAAAAATGTCGAAATGTTGTATTATATTTGTCTGAAAATGCCAAAACAAACTTCGCATTTTTTGCACTTTTTTGTGCTTAAAGGGAACACTGCTTCAAACCCCATTGTGTTTTCAACTTTAGCACAATGTTGCCAATTTTAATGGGCTTCACCAATATTAATCATGGTCTGACCTATTGTAACAGACAGATTACTGCCATTCTTTCATTTTAATAACATCCCAGATGAATTCGTGTATACGACTAAAAATTCATTAAAAATAGAGGCAATCAGCCACAAAATTAGGAATCGCAAACATTACTTCCATCAAAAAGACTTGGTAGGTAGTAATCTTTTCAGTCGTAAGTGTTAATTGGAGAAACAACCAAATGATAGGCTAGAAACTTCACTGAAATTCACTGCTAACCAAGGATCACTATTACGCCATCAAATTACAAGATTCCCATTAGGCTACGAAAATTCATTGATAACAGTACCACCAAAGTCTACAGCATAACTATTTAGTTAAGTCATTGTTTGAAAACGATGCAACTGATCAAGCCTAACGCAGTGCATGTTCTCTTTGACCAACAATTGCTATTCAGCTTAGAATCTTATCTAATTGCTAAATCCATGTTCATAGACCTACGTCCAGCCATTTCTTTCACATTGCTCTCCACCCAATCTTATCCCACCCCAAATTCCTTTCTAAAATATCTCAGCTCAAGTAATCATTTTATTCTATTTTATTTGCATCCCTTTGGAGAAAGTCATTGAAATCTTAGAAACTATAGATAATAGGGTGTGGTGAAAAAACAGAATTTTGAAAATGGTCACCCTTTAGTGGCCATGCACTTCTGTAGAACGCAAGTAAAATAGCTATTTTGGCCATATCTCAAGAACCGGTTAAGCTAGAAACCAGGTTTTTGGCTAAAAAGATGCAGAAACACCACTTTTATATCCATTCTAACAGAAATTTTCTTTCTGAACTTTCAAAAACAAATTATAAGCAAAAAACATACTTTTTCGCATACCAGAATTGAATAAGAGCTATCTTTTGAAATTTTTTTGTATGTTGTTGCAAAAACAAGAAATAGTTGAAATGAAGTTAAAATTTTGAGAAAGGCTAAGACAAGGGTCATAGTCAAGAAATTCCTAAACCGAGAGTGCTCAAACCACTAACTTGGTGAGCGTAAATCAAATTCAGTTAAGGGGGTTCAGGACAAGAGCATTTGGAACATTGTTTCACAAAATGAATAATGATTTAATGACAATATGACGATAAATGGATTTGAGGTTAATATCACTATTCATTTTGTGAAACTATATATAGTGAAAGAATTTTGTGAAAAAATATATATCACAATTCATTTGAGGTTAAAATATACTTCAGGTTAATATAATGAAATGAGGTTAATGTATCACTTGAAAATAGCATTGCTAGTATGAACCGAAGCAACCAAAAATAAAAAAGGGGGACAAAATTTGTTGTTAAGGTTAAGCATTAGGGTCTTTCCACGCTTACTTCAAAATGGCTTGTCACCATATGTAACCAAACTTGGATATTTGTTCTTAAAGTGAAAGAGAATCACACAGAATAAAAACTTTTTTTTTCAAATACAGTACCTAAAGTGGTTTTCAAGTTATCGCAGTTTAAACTTTCGGCCACTAGAGGGAGATTTTGATCCAGAGTTTTGAAAATAATGTTGTAATTCCATTCCTGGAGTAATCTGATGCCTGAAAATTGCTACATGGGGGTTTTTGGGGTCAAGGAATTCCTTTTTGATATCAAACTTGCAAAAATGTGACTGCTTCATTGTGAAAACTTGATTTTGAATTTTGATGAAAGCCCAACTTTCAGGGCAAGTTTCAGAGTGTAGGCACGTCGCTGCAACAAAAAATTTTTTTTTCATCTGTATCTACATTGCTCATTCTTTTTGAAAATATAAGTTTTTTATTTTTTTTTTTATTGACATTTGAACTAGAGAAGGTTTTTAATGGTTTATTTTGATGGTTGTATGACTTTGAAAATTGTTGGGATTTTCTTTAAAAAGTTTGGAAAACTAGTTGACTTGTTGTGTGAGGTAACTACAGTATAATTCAGAGAAAAGCTGTTCTATCTCTATATCACCAATAGTTCAGTCAATCATGATATTGTGTTTGCAGTTTTGATAAAAAGTTTAGTATTAGTTGAGATGCAATAATTTTTCAAAAACTCAAAGTGGTAACTAGTTCAAACAATAACCGACTAATAGCATTTATCAACTATCAAAAACATTAGGTTCCTATGTTGCAGTAGCTGATTAACTTGCAATGCTAGACAAGATTTATCAAAAGATGAAGCAGCTACAATTTAATAGTCTACTATTATACTTGTATTCCTAAGGAGTAGCCTTGAGAGTAGGTTTTTACCAGTTCTCATTGAGAGGAGTCTTCTAATAACTCTAATCTGCTTTTTTAAGTCTGTATTATCTTTTAGAAAATATCTTTAACAGCATTACGCCAAATTCTAGTTCAGGAGTGCATAAAGTTTTCAAGCAGCGGGCCACATTACATTTTTTTCTGATCTTTAACAAGCAACACAATTCTTATTAAAATGTTTGGATAAATTTTATCAGAATACTGCTCATTAAAGTTTTGTATTGTAGTCCCTATTCAAAATTAAATAATTTTTTCATCGGAGTTGATTTTTATGAAGTTAAAGTTTGTTTTATGTTCACGAAAAATAAAAGTTTGTTCAATTATATGGAAGAACTCTCTTCCACAAGTCGGTTTATTACACAGCACCATCATATTCAGATTTTGTTTAGGGAGGGGCTTGAACCACAGTTAACATTTGCTATGTCAAAGTTTCAACAGTATCTAGCACCCAACGAGTTGAATAAACTGTTGGGCGTTTAAACCGCATCATGAACAACATCGAGCTTCTCTCCCAGATGCTAGATGGTTTGTATGATTTCATGGAAAAACTAGTCTTTTTAATATTGCACTTTTAACGACATTAGCACGATTTTTTAGAGCCACTTCTAATTGAATTACTAGACCAATTTATCCTCCCACTTATAGAACAAGTCCAAAACATGTTCAAAAGTTATCATATTTGGGTAAACCTTTAAGTAACTTGGCTGAAGAGAAAGGCTTCAGCCCACGCAAAGCCTGTTCCTCAATAGTTACACTACTTAACGCAGTTTGTATCAACCACAAGATATACACTCAGCTGTGACCCTTATTTTAGAAATGCAAACTGTGTGGTTAAAATTATTTAATCAAATCAAAATAGTTATGGTACTCCGTAGCTAATGTAGTGACCGACCAATGAAACGCAAATTTGCTACTTTCTAAAGTATTTGTAGCACCATTATTACGCAAAAAATTAACAGAAATTTACTACAATTAGTGATTGAAATTAAAAAAGTAGTGTCAACAAATTTGACAAAAACAATTTTTTGTGTTAAAAGAAATTGCAAGCATCGAAAGAAACTTTAGTAATAAATCTCCAGACTAAGTGCCAGCAGTAAAACGTTGTGTGGGGCTGCATATAAGACCTGTCAGCCACATTTTAGGCAGCCCTGATCTTAATAGAACAGTTGTTGATCACAAATTCATGCAGCCTGGAAAGTATTTTCGAAGATAACCCCAACGCCCCCAAAATCAATGCAAGTGGTTACAACATACAAGTAGGAAACCAACAAACGAACAAGCAAAACTAGGTTCAGTCGAGACAAGGCAAATCAATTTTTTGCAAATTAATTGTGCTTCGAAAAACTTTAATTTTTGAGTAGGTGGTTTATCTACAAAAACAACATAAATAACAATCACTGATTTTAGGTTTAGTAGAAAAAAACGGTGCCACGAGAAACTGCAAATGATCTTAAGTAATGCAGTAGCATCATTTTTGTCATCAAATGTACTAATGACAAGGTTATTTATCAAATGTACAGATGGCAAGGTCAGCAGCTTGGCCAAAAGGGTAAAGGCATCGTTTTCACGACTCTGATCGAATATTTTGAGTACAACTTGCACCCTGGTCACATTGATGTGTCCATGGATAAGACGCTTTTCAATAATTATCTCTGCTTAGTGGCTTCAAACAAGCAGCAATTTCAGAGGACAAAAATGTAAAGAAATTCACAGGAACATTGGATATTTGGGAACTCCTAAGCAGGTGCGGATTCCTCCAAGCACAAAGTAGTCATTGCAATAAAAAGTGCGCGGATGGTCCAATATTTAGCATTGACACTATCCAGGCCAGAAAGATAAATATGAGCAACAACAACATCAATTTTTCTAAACAGCACAGTGCTGGCACCATTTAGAGTAAAAAGAAATGACAGTTTGTCCTACATTTTGAGCTCTCTAAATTTACATATGGCCACATAAATACTATAGTCACTACAAGTGACATATTTATTCAGTTATATGACCCGAAGGTTCTAGTTTAAATCATAGAATTATGATTGCCACAGCGGTGACACAAAGAACACTTTCCACAAGGGGAAGAATTTCTCCGAATATCCACATGAAGCGAAAGTGGAAGAATTGACACTTTTCATTAGGTCGTCATTTTATGGCTAAGTATTTACTATTCAAATTACCTATCTGGCTTCTAGTGCTGAATGTCAAACAAAAAAGCTGTGAATATCCTATGAGCTTTTCCCAGTTTGGCTTGAGTCAGCTTCGAGCAGGGACGCACCCAGAAATTTTTAAAGGCGAGGGTTTGAATTTTTCAAAAAGCAACCAGTACCCAATTGTGGTTAATGCAGTTATAGTCAAACAGGGTTTCACAGTAATAGTTACATCGTTGCAACATTTGTTTGTTCCAAAACCTTGTAATAACGATTTTGAAAGTTGTTGGTTGTGAAGATTGCGTGCAAGACAACAATTTACCCCAATGGGGGCTTGGGGGCGCAGCCCCCAGTCGCTGGGCAATTTTTGCAATTTTTCAGAAAAAACTAGCCATTTTAACGCCATTTGGATGACATTTTATATGTTTTTAGAGCAATTAGAAACAGCTAAATTACTAAGATAGGGGCCTGGGGACGAAGCCCCAAGCCACTGGACAATTCGTGCGATTCTTCAGAAAAAAAAGCCATTTTAACGTCATTTGGATGACGTTTTGCACGTTTTTAGAGCAATTAGAAAAAGCTAAATCCTTAGGTGGTGGCCTGGGGCCGAAGCCCCCGGCCACTGAGCAATTCTAGCAATTTTTCAGAAAATAGCCATTTGGATGACGTTTTGAACATTTTTAGAGCAATTAGAAACAGCTAAATTACTAAGATAGGGGGCTGGGGGCTTAGCCCCCAGCCACTGAGCAATTCTTGCAATTTTTCAGAAAAAAATAGCCATTTTAACGCCATTTGGATGAGGTTTTGAATGTTTTTAGAGCAATTAGAAAAAGCTAAATTACAAAGATTTGAAAGAGTATATTTTGCTCAGTCCAATCAGCCCCCGCACACTTACCGGATAAGTCCAAAATACGTTCATATGCTGAAAGATTGCAAATTTGGCTTAAATTTTTTAAATCAATGCGTTTTTTAATTCAAAAAGCTTGTTAGTGGCACAGAATTTCAAAATAGCTTTCATTAGCGTCGGAGCTATAATTTCCACTCAGGCTGTTTTAGATTGAACGTTTTCATCCAACTCTCTGCATGAATCTACGCTGAAATGAAGAAAAACTAAAATGTGATGGTATATACAGAGGTTGATTACATTGAAGTAGACAGAGGTTGATTACACTGAAGTAGACAATGGGTTGGTATTATGATGCATGATGCTGCAAAATCACCTAAAATACTATAGGTAAATGCAAAAATATAGAAAAAAGCATTTGGAAATGATAGCTCTGACGCTATTAAAAGCCACTTTTAAATTCCTGAATACGTTTACAGAATAAAAATCTTGACGTTTGAGTGTAATTTTGTTGTGCTTTTCGTCTTCAAACAACGGATTTCCTTGCTTTTTTAAGGGAAAAAGTGCGTTTGGCTTAGTAGGTTTTTTTTTTAGTTTTTTTTTTATACAAGGACGACTTTTTTCACTAAATGACGTTTGTCTCTTTTTAGTGTCAAGCAATGTTCTGCTTAGAAGTTTATGATTGGGTATAATATTATCCATTATTCAATGGATATAACAAATACGCATAGTTACACAATATACCGGTCTCATAGTTGAAACGCCGTGGAAGCAATATTGTAATTGAAACAAATGCAAAAATCTCAATTGCTTGGTAAATATTGTAAGAATCAAATTACCGCCCTAAAACAGCATCTTATCTTGCAGGATCAAATTACAACCCTAAAACAACAACGCAAGTGATTATTTAGTGAAAAGTAAATATGGCAAAGTGTTACAAACTGTTTATATCAACAAAATTATGTTGTTTTTTGAGTTCCAAAAGGGGGGGGGTTTCGACCCCCGAAACCCCCCCCTGGGTGCGCCACTGGCTTCGAGCTAGGCATTGACTCCAATATTCAGTTTTAAGCTTTCACGGTAAATGACTTGAATTTAGTTAATCACAGATCTGTTGACAGCAAAGAACCTACAGCATCGTCAAAAGTTTAAGTGTAAGCTCAACACTGTCTTCACGAAAAGGCTGACCTTTTTTGTTGTCTTTAGGCTATCCGGTCTTCTCAAAAGCGAAATTTTATTGCAGTTTTTAAAGTTCCAGGAAAAAATAATCATAATAGCTAGAGCAACAATGCAGTATTGTAGAGCTCCAAGGTACATAAATGATTTACTATTTTCTAGTGTTTGGTTTTGCTACTGTAGTGCAACATGCAATAGACACTACGATTGTATTACTATTGACTTCAACACTACGATAGGCAAACGTGTTTCACAATAATTGTTTTGGCAAATTTAAACATATTTGCATCGACTGTAGCATTCAAGTTTCAAATAAAAGCTAAAAGCAAAGATATTCAACATCAACTTTTAAGTGCTGTTGTCCAACTTGCAAAACTGTGGCTATAGATTAGTTGTTTTTATAGCCAAAGTTTAGTTTTGTCGAACCTTGCCATAAATGACAGCAAATTATTGCAATTGAGAATGCACCATAAAGTTTTTTGTTTTTAGTTTAATCAGGGTTTAATCACAAATGGCTTCAACAACAAAAAAGTTAATATCCGTCATATTTCTATACATCTAATTTTTTCTTTTGTATATTTTTCTTGAATTTGTTGCCAGTTTCGTTGGTTGCTCATTGTGTCTGTTTAATAATTACGGTAAAAAAAATTAACATTGTCTATTTTTCAAAATTATTATGCTCTGCTGCTTCTTCACAAGATATTAACAGCTGTGACATTTCTATTAAGCAAGTATAGCCCAAATTTTTACAGGATTTTCTTAAACTGAAAACCTTTTCTAAATTTTCATTATTGTTTGCTTTAAATTTAAATCTTTCAATTATGTTGTTAGTCAACATGGTGTGTAAGGATATTTTAATTTACTTTAGTTTATCCAAGTAATCACTCAATATTGTTCTATTAAAAAAGTAGCCTACTGAATTTGAAGTTTTTGAACTAAAAAATGTTACTGCAAATTTTCAAGAGCAAAGTTTTGAAATATATGAAAAAAGTATAACTGCCAGTTTATATTCTGCCACCATATAAAAATGACATTATATAGAAGCTTTGGAACACCTATTGCTGAAAATGTGGTTCATGAAATCAATACCATTATTTTGGGTTGAGAAACTGCACATTATTACCAATTTTCATGATTTAAACTATAGTGCCACATAGTGGTAGAAATCAAAAGTGACTACAATTTTGCATTTACAACACGTAGGAGTATCAAATTTTGACAAATATGAGGTGACACATTGTTCTAAACATCAATTATCACAGTTTTTGATCAAAGAATACATCTAAGTCAATATGCCAAAATTACCAAAATTTGACAAAATTTCCGATTTTTGAGGGGTTTGGGCAACCCCTAAACGTGAAAATTTTTCAAAAAAACTTGTACACAAGTTACTTTTTCATGAAATGACACAACTTGAAGGGGCGAGACTTAAAACTTTCACAAGCTGATAAAATATGGACCACCCTAGTAGTCATGTTATTGCATCAAGTTCACAAAATGATTAGATGGGGGCGAGGGTGCTTATAAAACCTTACTATTTTTTGAAAGCTATCATATTACTTTTTACCTCTTTCCAAAATGTTCATTTTAGGAAAAAAATACGTAGTACCTACAAAAATTTTTTGAAATCCGACTTAGTTTAGGGGATCCTCTGGGCACTTTACATGAATCATTGCAAAAATAAGCAAAAAACAGCTTTTATTTTTTATGCTTAAAAGATAATTTTTGATGCTATTCACATTAACCCTATATTGATGGAATTATCTTTTTCCGTAAAAAAACTGTTTGTTGGTTTTTTGTTTGTTGTTTTGCACCAAATATCGAAAAAAAATTTTTCACAAAAAAATTTTAAGCACTTCCATTTTTTTTCAAACGTTGCAGATCTGTTACATTCGTCCACTTCATGAAACTACTTACATCTTTCCAAAATTGGAGAAACCATACAAAATCCAATTTTACAGATTTATTTTACAGTTAATGTATTTCAGAATAAAAATAACAGAACAAGACACATTTTGATTAAGTTTAACCACCTCATTTTTCTTGAAAACAGCTAGGGTTGGGTAAGAAATGTCTATTATTTACATATAACTTGACTAATGAAGAGCCAAAGCAACTGAAATACTCGGACTCTTAGTCTGCAAAAACCATACACTTTAAACTTGCTCAGCACACTGTCGTCAAGGAATTCACCGTCATTTTCTACATCTTTCCTACCAGCTAGAACTGCAGCAACTTTTTTCGGCCATGAAATCGCCTTACATTCATTATCAGCAAATTGTCCACTAATCCTTTGCAACTGCAGAATATAATGTGCAAAGTTAGAGAGACATAATGCTCGCATATCAAAACTCACTTTGCTAGACTAACCTAAAAAGAACATCAACCATTGACGAAGTCGACAAATCTGTAATCTTTAAACAAACTAGCATGAAATGTAATTATGTGTCAATTCGACGAATTTGAATGGTACGTATGATAACAAACGAAAAATCAAACTCTAAAAAATATTTCCAAACTTCCACAGCAAACGGAAACTTTCTAAGTACCGGTAGTAGTAAAGTTTGTTGACCTGATCTACTAAATATCCAATCTAGAACTTACCTGTCGGTTTGTTAATTTCTGAAAAAACTGTCGATGTGGTCATGTTCCTAAGGGGCTGTTCATAAAAGACGTCCGCACAAAATTGCAAAAAATTGACCCCCCCTCCCCCCATGTCCGCAAAATGTCCGCAATGACTAACCCCCCCCCTCCCCCTTGTCCATGCGGACACAAAAATGCGTTAATTAAGACACTGACACACACAAAGTTTTAATACAAAGTTTGCACGATTTAATTATATACTAAGTTTTAATACAAAGTTGAATTATATAATAAGTTTAATTACAAAGTTTAATTATAAACTAAGTTTTAATACAAAGTTTACACAGAGCATGCACAGCGCAAGGTGACGTAAAACGTACAGTCATGTGATTTGTTTTGTGTGCGCTTCGCGCCCTTAAATTACATGACTGTACGTTTTATGCGTGGTTCACGCTGGCCCGGAAAACCGAAAACGGAATAAAACCATCTGCGATTTTCCGTCGCGGAAAAAGTTGAAATAAGGACGTCCGCATTCCAGAAACCCCCCTCCCCCCTTGTCCGCAAATGTCCGCAAATCTATTACCCCCCCTCCCCCCCTGAGTGCGGACGTCTTTTATGAACAGCCCCTAATACAAAATTTGGTTACCTGAACTGCAACAAATCTGACGCAACCGGCTTTTACGAAAATAACCAGATTTATACCAAGCAAAAAGGCGTTGGATTAAATGTGACAGATTTGTAGCAAATGCCAACATAGGGTTAAATTGATTATGTTTACTTTGTATGATAATATCTAAAGTTTCTCTTTAGAAAAACCATCACATGCATTTAATTTTCACACTAATTTTTAAAATATAACAAAATACAAGCACTACCAATTTTCATGAGCGTGATTCTAGATTGCATGGACCATGCATATTATATTTAGTTTTTAATTGCCAATCAGCAATCTAACCTACAATTTAACCATGTAATATACAGCTTTATTTATTACTTATTGCCTAATAGCACATCCAAATATCAAATGTGTAATTCCATCATCAGTATTACACTATTAACATTGCACACTAAACAAATCAACCCATATGCCGTATACAAGAATAAAACTTACTTTTTGTTGCAATATGGGTCAATCCATGCTTAATTTGACAGGCTGTCAACCCATGTTCTAGACTCTTCTCCAAACTTGGCATGGGGGTAGAACAGAGTAAAAAAAACTTGTTTGCAAAAACTTTAATCTTTCTAGCACAAGCCGTTTTTGAGATATGGCCTTTAAAAATTGTGTGAAAAAGTGAATTTTGAGGATACGCTTGAATGATTTCGACCTATAACGCTCAAAGTTGAGGTAGGAGGATGCAGTAAATTCTACCCTCCATTTTTGACCACACCAAATCCAATACAATTATTTCTCAGCTAAAAAAATTGTTTTTTGAGTTATTCAAAAATTTAGGTGCTTTGGGCCTCGATTATGGGGTGCTCTGACTTTTTTTTTCCTAAAAAAATGTTTTAACCCCATCTTCAATGACTACTTTTCATGGCTAATATGAAACCAAGCTTTGTCAAACTGAATTAACATGTATTACCAGGTATCAAATGATAGCTAGGGCATTGTTTAGAGCTTTTTTTTTCATTTGCCACATTCAAAATGTAGAGGCTTCCCTAACCATATTCAAATATCTTGGAACACGCTCACATCATTTTTATCACCCAATATCAGCGAATCAAACTGGATGCAAGTACATTTGCTCTGACTTAAACTTTTCAACAACATTTGATTTTTCACCAGCAGTATACCAAAAGGTTAAGAGCATAAATTTTGTGGCATGCTGGCAGTGTTCCCACTAAGCCGATTTTTTTCAGTGAATCGGTGATTTGTTGGAGCAAGGGCAAATAATTTTGGGCAATATAGTAAACATAGCTTTTGAAAATTCGACAAATTTGTGGAAATATGACATTCAGTGCACTTTAATACTGGATTGGCACTAAATTTAGGGCACATAAACGTCTTTTTAGGGCTTTGGGCACAATTGTTTCAAGAAAATTTGGGCACTCGCCGATTAGCCATAAAGTTAGAGGGAACACAGCATGCTGGTATAACTTTTATTAGTGGGCGGGTCTCATTTTAAGCGTAAATCTGAAATGAACCACAACTGGAAGTCGATGTTAAATTTATGTGCCCACAGCCCCAACATGGCCCATCAACATCATTTTATTAGCCTGAGCAAGATGACATTTGTACTGTTTCTTACAACCAAATTGTTTGCACAATTAACTCTCCTTCTACTTCACCCAGTAAACAAATCTACAAACTTTCTAAACTAAGTCTGAAAACTATTAAACAAAATAGAAACAACTAAGTCTAATTAGCTTCAAACTTCATTCTTTACATTAGCGTAAATCCATTGCACAATCAATTCAAAATTATTAATTTATTTTATTATCATTTGAAACTTTTGAACTACATCCCAATGCATCTTCTTAAGTTCAAGTTCAATTTATTATTTGTTGCTTTAAGATGCAATAAATGACACACTGCATAAAAATAGTTTACAATATCAAAACAAAAAATCACTTTTTTCACGACCAGAGACTGGAAGGGACCTGTTATGACCATCTAGTCAAACAGCCTCCGACTCCCGATCTTGCTCTTAAGAGATTCAGGGCCCGTATTATGAAGTTTAGAGATAACGAGACTTCTCGCCTTGAATTAGCGAGCTGTTTGCGAGCGAGATCGCTCAAAATGCAAAATGCTCTAATGCTCATTCGAGTAAAGTTTTTGACATTCGAGTAAAGTTCTTGTAGAGAGCAGACATGTGTGATGAGCTCGATACAAGACAAGCTGTGAACACTGCGCAAGAGTGCTTTATCACTACGTAACAGCCAAATCGTCAAATTTGCAGCAAGCAGTGTTTATCTTACAATACATCTTAGCAAGAAGGTTTATCAAGTTTATAAAATATCAAACATGGATAAGAAACTGTTAAAATTCATTGATCTAGACAGCGATTACCTTGAAATATGACTGCAATTAATGATAAAATCGATGAAATCTTAAAAACTGTCACCAGCCTTGATAGAAGAATGAAACAGATGGAAGACAAGTTCAAGTCGTTTGACAGACAAGCGACAAATAATAAATCAAACTTGAACTTGATTTCTTCTCAATGCAACAATACTTGAGCGAGCTCGTATAATTGCAGCGGCGCTCCACACACCCAACTAACGTAAAAATCCGTAGCTTGCGTCATATTTTTCAAGGATGCATTAACTTCTAGCGGTAACACGTGGAAATACGATAGATTTTTAAGAAATGCTTCGAATTTATGGTGAGAAATTTGAAATATTAACAATTTTAATAAATTTTTTGCGGAACAAGTCTAGGCGGCAACAATTTTGCAACATGAGATGCTAACCGCAAACCACGAGGCCTTGATTTGACATGCTTGTGGACAGAGGTGTAAAGTAACGAAAGTAGCTCTACTTTAAAAGTAAATTATATTGGTTAAAGTAATTATATTTTTGAATACTTTCTGTTTTTACTTGCTTAGTTTTAGACTGAAGTAACGCTACTTAAGTAACATTTTGCTTCAACAGAGTACAAAGTTTTAAATTTGAAGCACAGATTTATCAGAATGGTGGTGTTTTTTTCCGGCAATTGTTCAATTAATTTAAATTAGCAAAAATTTTTTGAAATGATTCCAAGTAAATTCTGCACGACATGATTTCCAAATCTCGACGTTTTGCTGTTGTTCTTTTTGATATGAAAATAATAATCAAAAACTTGTATCAATTAGTAATTCATGATTTCTTGAGAGAGTGAGGGGTTAAAAGACCAAGTACCATGTGGCTGTGATGTGAAGGTAGTCGTCTTACAACAGTTTATCGATTGAATAATTGGTTTATTTTGCTTAATTACTTTCAGAAATACTAGTACTTGAGTACTTTTAAAACCACTGCCTTTTACTTTTATTCAAGTCCTTTTTTTGGTCAATGCTTTGTTCTTTACTTCAAGCACTTTTTCGTTCATGTAACAAAACTTGGACTACTTTTTGCCACTTTCGGAAATTTTTAGCATGGCTTAAATCGAAATTTACAATCTATGCAATCTTCGTTGTTGCGCAAAAGCAAAATATGCTGCCATTCTCGACCAAAATTAAAGTGCTACCATTCTTTTGCCTTGGTTTTAGCAATTCGAGAAGCTTACGGAGCACAATTAAGCGCTCCGAAAGTTTTGACGTTTTGCGAGCGAGTTTTATCGCTAAATAAACTTCATAACAGCTCGAATTGAAAAGTGGAATGACTCAATGTTTTTTAATTCGAGAAGCTAACCGAGAAGAAATCGTAATACGGGCCCAGGTCTATTGCTTTAAGACAGATGAGACAATTCTAGTAAAAATTCTAGTCAGATATCGTTGAAAAAAACTGCTAAGAATCAGATTTAAACATAAAGGAGGAAAGTTTGATGTTGTCAGGGATCAAGTTCCAGGTTTTAACACCCTGGTATAAAAAAGATTGTTGCAGCTTCGTACTTTTCATAAATGGGATAGTAAGCATGAGAGAAGTGGAACTGCATGTAGGGCGGGAACGTCTGACATTGTACTTTGTGAAGTATTGGTTTAGGTTACATGAATGTTGCTTTTGGCATAAATTATACATTATTTTGCAGTTCCATATTGGTAAAGTTTGTTCAGCTTTTAAGACCTTTAGGTTGGTATATGAAGGGTTTGCCCAGGAATTCCATTTTGTCTGGGTAACCCATCATAACAGCTTTGTTTTGGAGAAATGAAATTTTGTGGAGATAAGATTTGTAGGTAGAACACCATATGGGAATTGCATAGAGAAAATGAGGATAAATTATTGCATGATAGAGCTGCAAAAGAATTTTCTTGAGGAAATAACAATTCAATTTATTGATTAAACCCACTGCGTTGACGATTTTACGTTCAACAAATTTGAGATAAATGTCAAAGAAAAGGTTTTTGTAATCCATAGTCCCGAGTACGGTACTTAACATTACTATTTACAGCTATTGGACGACCATCACATTAGATTTTTGGTTTTTGTGTGGCAGTTTTAGCTCCTTTCGTTACATACGGGGTGAGCCAAAAGTAGGTGGACTGTAAAAAACAATTAGGTGTAACATAGTCATGGAAAGTAGGTAAAATCAAAACAAATTTGGTAATAAAATTGCAATTATATACCACAAATAACATAGTTGCAAGAAAGTTAAAATGAACGATTGGATTAATATAACCGAGGCATAAATCTATTCCATATGCCGTCCACCTACTTTTGGCTCACCCTGTATAACTAATGCTGCACTAGATTCAGTAGCCCTAATAACGAGCTTATTAGCTTTCATTCAAAAACTACCTATTTCTTATGTCTAATTGAATTCTCAAATGGTGGATAAAAAGACATAAAAATCTGATCAACTTTTGGTTACTGATACACTATTTTAGACATTGTGTTGAAGTTTTATATGGTGATCTTCAACCAGTACCGGTATTGTGTCTAACAAAAGTAACTCGTTTAGTATGACCAGAGATGGGCAAGATCACCATCTTTAGATGATCTTGAAGATCAAGATCGTGGCCATGTCTGCGTACCACTTTGTACCAGTCCTGTCTGTACCACGGCAAATGCAGATTACTTTCTCCAGCTTAGACCCCATTCCGTGTCAGAGCATTGAAATAGCTTCAGAATATCACATTACCTGGCCTCGGCGATGCTTACCCTACGCAACATTTAAATATGAAAGTGATCTTGATCTTCAAGATCAAAATCACACAAAAAATGTGATCTTCAAGATCGACATCAGAGCATTAAAATAATTTGATCTTGAAAATCAAGATCAGATCACGATCTTGATCTTCAAGATCAGATCGTGCCCATGTCTGAGTATGACCATTGTACAGCTTGCAAAATACCAAGCTAATTTTGATAAATAGCAAAGACTTGCCTTTCAGGCATGCTTTAAACAAAGAAATGTTACTACTAAAAAGTAACAGAGTTATATTTAAGAAAAAAACATTGGAAAAGTTGGTTATTGTGCGTGACATGCTCCTAAAATGAAAAACTGAAGAAATGCATGGTTCACTAATTTTGATGCTTTATAATAAATGTTAATTCAGTTTGACAAAGCTTGGTTTCATATTAGCCATGAAAAGTAGTCATTCAAGATGGGATTAAAACATTTTTTAGGAAAAAAAAGTCAAAGCACCCCATAATCAAGGCCCAAAGAGAAACTTCTAAATTATTAAATAGTTCAAAAAACAATCTTCTTAGCTTAGAAATAACTGTTTTATTGGATTTATTATGGTCAAAAATGGGGGGGGGTAGAATTTACTGCATCCTCCTACCTCAACTTTGAGCGTTAAACATCAAAATCACTCATGCATATCCTCAAAATTCACTTTTTTACATAATTTTTAAAAGGCCATAACTCAGAAACGGCTTGTGCTAGAAAGGTTAAAAGTTTTTGCAAACAGGTTTTTTACTCTGTTCTACCCCCATGCCCAGTTTGGAGAAGATTCTAGAACATGGGTTGATATTTTACAAAAAAAATATAAATTAGGTATGGATTGACACATATTTATCATTTCTCTTCGAATAATTGTTAAAAGTAAGACAACACAACTGTAATTTCTTCCTTTTTAAAAACTAAGCATGTTTTTTAGGCCTTTAGTTACATTAGCTAAGAATGTTGTCTTTAAAATGGAAAAATATTACAGCCATCAGCTAATCGGGCACAAATGAAATCAGTCACACTAATATACTACACAACTACAATATATCACTGAACTACCAAAAATCAATTTCACCCCATTGGGGAATTATCAATTAAACAGCTAAACCTTTTTTAAACAACATATCATCCACAACATGGCCTCAAACAAGTCTTAAGTAATGTACATATTATACAACACTATTTACGTCATTCCAATATGCATGTTCTGGGCTGATTTTTCAAATAGATGTTAGCTTATCGAGTTTCCTAATTTAGTTTTAGTTGGGCGCCTAAAGTTGTTGCTTCAACGTGAGGTTATACCCAGCATCAGTGTTCCCACTAGGCCAAATTTTTTCAGTCAATCAGTGATTTGTTGGAGCAAGGGCAAATAATTTTTGACAATACGGTAAACAGAGCTTTAGAAAACTCAACAAATTCGTAGAAATATGACATTTGGTATACTTTAATACCCGATTGGTAAAAAAATTAGGGCATATAAACGTTGTTTTAGAGCTTTGGGCACAATTGTTTCAAAAAAATTTGGGCACTGGCCAATTAGCCATGAAGTTTGAGGGACATTGACCAGCATGCGTGAATACTGATAATTTTGAATCTCCTGTCTAGAACTATTTTCACACTATGCATAATGTTTTGAAAATAATTTTGAGAAAATTTATGGGCTCCTAAATTTAACTTCATTTTTAGCTCATTAGCACACGTACTAGAATATTTAAGGCATTGACATTTTTAATTGGCGTCCGCTGAAAAATGAATATCTTTGAAAGGAAGTTACGGTCACTTTTCAAAACAAAAAAAATTATCTTATATCAAAATGTTAAATTTTTTAAAGTGTGCTTTTTCAAACCCAAACCTTGATGCAGCATTTAGGAACTGAGATGAGGTTGAGGTCACAATGCTGCTACCTTTTTTTGAATCATTTCCCAAATCCTAACTCGAATTTATTAACCAAGAGAATTTTGTTAGTGTGAGCTGCCAAATTGGCAGCATAAAGTCTTTTTTGTATTGTTTGGTAGGACCATTCATGTTGACTTTAATCACTTATTTATGAAAGTATAACATCAGCAGAAATGAATGGAGGCAAAGACGACTAAACATAAGCACTTAGACATTTGACAAGTAGATGCAATTTTATAGTTTGGTAAGTACAGCATATCACTAGTTTTGCTTTAAAGTGCAACTATTTTTGAAGCATCTCTTATATAACAACAAGGCATTCAGGACGTTTATGTTTAAAAAATTTTACTGTGAAACCATGGTGAAACAACTTTGGCAATTTTTTAGAATTTTTTCACACTAATTTTGATTCTCTTCGGCAAAAAAATTGTAAGATATTCGCAATCGTTTTTCCCCTTAGAGTAAGGAGAAACACTATCCGTACATTACCAAACTGAATGGACGTGGGTCAAAATTGTTTCCTAACGACTGAATAGATTAGCATCTGTCGAGGAAGTGGCTTCGTAGGTACCTGCAGATAACTGTAGCAAACCTATATGAAAAATCTTAACTAAATTGCTTTGCATTGAAGCTTGCAAATGGATATGTATGTAAAAAACTAACTGGCCTTCTGACCTTCAGGCCTAAACCAATTGCACAATAATAGCATAAAACTTACTGCCTTACTAAAAACTGGAATCTTAGGCAAGATCTAGTCTGCTATGATTCTATAGCCTTCAACATGCAATCATTTCTTTGGATTGGCTATCTATAGTAAGTCACAGTCACAATAGGCTATAGGCTACTATGCCTAAAGCACCAAAACTTTATCTTGATTCCGAATACTTTGCTAGCACTTGGCGAACAAAGCACACTAGGAAAGCATCTAACCTCTCTGAATTCAAACAGCAGTTATTCGACTAATTTATTTAACTATACCTTCAGCACTCACCTAGTTTCAAAAAACCCAGTACTTAGCAAGACTCGAAATAAAAGTTACACACTGATTTATTGTGCAATTTACTTGAAACAAGATGGCCGAAATTTGGATTTTAAGAGGAAAACATGAAATTTTTTCTCTCACGACTTTCTTAACCAGATGAGTTGCAAGAATCGCAATGGGGTCAAGTTGGTAAACATATTTTTTAAGATTTTTTCTTAGTTTTTCAAAATTCGGGTTGAATGCTCTTTTAACAACATCCAAAAGTAAAACACTTAAGATCACCTATATCAAAGTTTCGCCAATCTTAGTTTTTCAAAATTTGGGAACAACATCCAAAAGTAAAACACTCAAGATCACCTATATCAAAGTTTCGCCAACTATTTCTAAAAACTTCCATACTTTTATTTCAACCTTCAGATCTGAATAAATTTGTGAGTGACTAAATAGCGCATTGTCA
Organism: Trididemnum nubilum; assembly: GCA_963965965.1. Lineage (NCBI taxonomy): Eukaryota > Metazoa > Chordata > Ascidiacea > Aplousobranchia > Didemnidae > Trididemnum > Trididemnum nubilum. The sequence continues at coordinate 29,426,785 of OZ014472.1, read as the reverse complement.
TACGTCAGGGGTCTCCAAACTTTTTTGAAGGTGGGCCAGATAATAATGAAACAATCTCTTTGAGGGCCGGACAGATTATACAAAGTTAAAATATGATATTATAATTGACTCAAAACAAACAAATAAATAAAACTTCAATGATTTATTTTGCTTTGTTACATATAAACGTCACAAAATGACATCAATCACTTGGTAGAGTTCAAAGTGATTTAGTTATAGTCACTAGGCCTACTGCAATGGGAAGTATGTAATTGTTTCTTTCCACAAATAATTTTGTTCAGCTGTGGCTCTAAGTTTGTGGTTCCTATCACTAGCAATGATTCCAAATGTTCATCAGAATAGGCAGATCTGTAGCAGGATTTAACATAGTTCATCTTGGAAAAAGCACAAAATCAAACCGCGTAAAATGACGTGTTCTGATAGCGGCATACGCCATCTGCGTGGCGTTTGAAGAAGGCAGCTCATTTAGAAATTTCAAAACAAAATTAAATTGGCATTGGCTACTGGAAGTCTACTGGCGGGCCGGACAAATGACCTCGCGGGCCGTATACGGCCCGTAGTTTGGAGACCCCTGTCATACGTTATGCTGCATGCAGCTTTACAAAGACAGAAACTACCAATTTTTAGCACTTGGGAAGACAGTTTGGCGATAGCAAATAAAAGTTAAGATAGCAAAATCTAACAAAACAATCCACATTTCTTTATGCTAAAATTCGTTGACATATTCACATGGTTTTGACAAAGACAAATTCAAAATATTGCATTAAAGTGGCTTGTTTTTGTTTTAATGCTTTGAAATATAGCAGTAAGTAGTCAATCAAAGATGACAGGAGAGTATAGATTTAAAGTAACCAAACGTCATAAAAAATCATTTGTCAAACTATGATACTAAAAATTTCATACCCGCACGAGAAGACAGAAACAAATTAATTTAGTACAGAAACATTTTGGAATGACAGCTACTTTAGCTTGTACTACAGTATGTTTGCTAACTCAAAATTCAAGTATTTGTACAAGTTTACCAGCAATCTGCAATCACATAGCCTGCAGTGATCTTTCTATGCTTTCAATAACTAATAAAATTGTATAAAGAGGCTACCACACAACCATGTTACCAAACTACCGTAACTGGATTCACAGTTAATAAAGCTACGTTATAAGGAAGCATTAGCCTAAAACTTTCTAATTTCACCATTGTCACCTCATTCTAAAAATTGATTTGGCAATGCATTACTATACTACATAATATGAAAATTTACCACAATATACCGGTAGTAATTTTGGTGCTCTGTTGAGAAATTATGCTAGAATCAAACTAAGCTTAAATTTGATCACATTTTAATCTACTTCAAAAGCATCCTCTGGTATGAATTAGTGGGTATGGAGCCAGCCCAAAATGAAGTTTCTAACAAGAACGATTAAGAAGAGATGTTTTTGCTTATCTACTTCACAAGCATCCTCTGGTTTGAATTAGTGGGTATGGAGTCCTAAATGAAGTTTCTAACAAGAATGACTACAGAAACGTTTTTGTTAATTTTTGCAATGGTTCATGAAATTTTGCCAAAGGACCACCTAGAATTCGACTGTTTTTTTTTTAAGTATTTTACAGAAAACGTTTTTCATACAAACTACATCTTTTGAACACAGGTAAAAAGAAAACAAAAATTTTGAGGCAAAATAAGCACCCTAATGAGGGCCTCTTAAGGTTGCAACTTAAGGACAAATTCTTTTGAAATTCTGCTGGGTTACACATTTAAATTGGATGGCAAAAATTTGATTTGAAGGGGCTCAGGCTACGTGGTCGTCAATATTAATATTAATCTGTTGTACTCTTATACTGTTGTATATGCGAAAATGCTAGAAGAAACTGAAAAAACATAAGCCTTTGATGTTATTATTTTTATCATTGGTGGCATTTCAATTGAGAGGAGGGCGAATTTTTTGCTCCCTCCCCCCCCCCCCCTTTGGCTTCGCCTATGACAAAGTAAAAGGTTCATAAAAACCTCATGATGGGAAATTCCATTCGTCTATTGCTTGCAAAACTCTTACTAGATTTACAGCAGCAGTCTTCTTGCGCTAAAACGTTTGCCAATTTTTCAAAAAAAAAAACAATTTTGAGTAATTTAAAAAATGGTTGTAAAATCAAATTTTAAACACAAAAATTATTTTTGTAATCGTCATTCTAGAAATACGCAACTCGTTCTAAAAAATCTTTTACTTGCTTTGGGCATTAAACGCGTTACTTGCAACAGTGCGACTTTTTACCATAATTAAAAAACAAGAAACAACAAAAACTACTAATTACAAGTTCGTTCGGGAAAACTTGAAAGATATTGTAAACAGGAGTGACAGCATTGGTATAGCCATAGTACACTGAGGTATAGATCTGATACATAAATCTTGGATGGTTTAATTTTTTAAACAAAAACAAAGACGATTTTTTTAGCAAGCTCCATTCATTAGAGAGTGAAGCTAATTGCTACAAAAGCACAAAATATGTATCGAAGCTTGTAAAGGTTTTTGTTGATGGGCCATTAGAAAAAAAGGGACTCCGAACTTCAAAATCAATCGCTCACAACCCCATGATGACTTTATTATTGGAATTTTTTAACACCCAGGTTCCTTTAAATGCAGGTGTTGAGAGCAGTGTTTCCTCTAACTTTATGGCTAATCGGCCAGTGCCCAAATTTTCTTGAAACAATTGTGCCCAAAGCTTTAAAAAGACGTTTATGCGCCCTAATTTTCATACCAATCCAGTATTTAAGTACAACAAATGTCCTATTTCCAATAGTTTGTAGAGTTTGGTAACGCTATGTTTACCATACTGCCAAAAATTATTTGCCCTTGCTCTAACAAATAGCTGATTGGCTAAAAAAAAAATGCCTAGTGAAAACACTGGTTGAGAGTATTTTTTCGTTAGGTATACTGTAAAGGTGTTCTCTGCCCATAGAGATTACGGTAAGTGATGTACGTTCTTAAATCCTTGCGTTTTTTAAAGGAAATCAATCATCTTTTGTTTACTAATTTGTTGGCGTGCATAATTTGTTTCAAATAGGCCTACTGGTTTTGTATTGCAGCCTAGTGCAGTTGAGCAGTGAGTCAATTAGAATTATACTTTTCAAAACGTTACACTTGCACTTGTGATAGCGCTTGCGGTTGGGCTAGCAGAGCAATTATTTTTGGGGACTTGCAGAAGCGCTTGCGGCGCAAGATTTTCAGAGCAGTTGCGCATGCGCTTCCGACACAACTTTAATGACTTGTTCTGCCCATCTCTGCAATTCACCTCACTTTGTTGGTTTCTCCTCAATTAAATAGTTTTGAAAACTGAAATTAGGTAGGGAAATACTCACTGAATTCCTATAGCTGGTTATTTTCATGACATAACAAAAATCTCTAAGGAAAGTCTTCGACTGGATTATTGTTTAACACTAAAATATTCCATGAGGCGACATACATTACTTCCCATGGTTACCAGTGATCTCATCACAGTGATTTTGCCACAAAGTGAGGGTTAGGGCAAGACAGCTCTGGGGATAGTAGAATAGTTTAATGACTGCTGTTCTTAGTCAATGCTTTAATTTCAATACAATGGTAGTACAATACGGTTAGCAGATAGGCCTATTCTGTCTTTTCTGTGCTCAAAATTCCGTCTGTCACATAATCATTTGTGACAAAATCACTGGCAACCATTCCCACTACCTGGACAAAATCACTAACCAAATTTAAACCAAAATGCAAGATTTTAAACGTGTTTTGGGCTTAAATTGTAGGTAAAATGAGGATGGAACAATCTAATTTTTTCAATTGGCTATTAAATGTTAAAAACTTTGTTCTTTTAAATGGTTCTGAACACGTGCGAAATGTGATTCAATGGCATTAAAATAGCTTTTTTCAAAAAATTACCCAGCAGCTTAACAGAAGCTGGGGGCTTTGTCCCCATACCCCTGATTGTAATATATTGGAGTAACAATAGTTTGCTCACACTCCTCTCCTAATTTAAGCATTTTCACTTTTCTAACTTTTGGTTTAAGTCCTCTCCTTTCAGCAAAATCCTGGGTAACCTCCCAAAGCAGGCCGTTTCGTTTCCCTAATGCTATATTGCTCTTTATAATTTTATCCTAAAAGTGTATTTTTTAATGGCAGTGCCTGCTGCACCGGCCCGGTTTCCAACAGCTAATCGCTGCTGCACCGGTGGCACCGGTCTTTTCATGTTGCTGTCCAATTTACTACCGGTATCTCTCAAGCTGGCATCGCTGCCCGAACCCTAACTCGAATCGTAGGTTTTAGAGGAAAAAAAAATTAGGTATCAAAATAGCTCTCTAGCGCTATTTCTGCCAAGCATGTCCAGCGCGAATCGATACCCTAACCCTCGGGTCAATAGGTATGCACGCTTGCCACTACACTATCTGGGCTTTGCATTTCAAATGTCAAAGTGCCGTATTTAAACTGAAGCGATGAGAAAAAAGCAATATAACAGGCTGCCGGCGCAGCAGCGATTTGGTGTCCGAAACCGGACCTGTGTTCTAGACACTTCCTTTTATTACATTTGATAGTACTGGTAATAGTAGTTTTTCCACTCACAAGTTTCATTCAATGATCAATACAGCAAAATTTTAGTGCATCCTTATCAAAAATAGAATAAAAATTTTTATTTGCATTTCAGCAACGATTACTAATCTTTGCTTTTTGTTTCTGATATCTTTGCTTTTTGTTTCTTTACTTTACTCTTTGATTTTTGTGTGAACTATCGATTCGTCTTTGCTTTGAAACAGCATCGACTTCCAACCCTGTGTAACAGCAGCCACTGCCAAAAAAACGTCTTCACCACCTTTGGATGAGCTCCAGAACAAAAAAAAATCCACTATTCTGGTCCAAATAACGGCAAGTCCTTCACAACTTCTGCTCCCCAATCCCGCTAGGAAGGCTGTTTTCATTTTAGGAGCAAAACCGGCCTCAAAAGTACTAAAAACATGCTATTTTGCTTACTTTTCAGGCCAATGGGGGGAGCCATAGCCCCCCATCCCCCTGCCTACGCTACTGGTTATATTGCTATGGGTCTTCTTTGTTTATCAAACCAGGAAAATTACCGATAACAGCAAAGTTTGTGCTTTAAGTTTGTGGAAGAAAAAAGTCATTTACAGCTGCAGAAGTGCAAACAATGACCGCAAACATGCAGTAAACTTGCAGACTTGTGGACCACCCATTGCTATTTTGCAAAATTCGTGTTAGCAGAATAGAGTGTAATTCTGCGGTGCCCGGCACTGATTAAAGTGCAATGCAATTCCGGAATGCTATTTTAGTACTAAGTGCAACCTAACTTTGTCATTGAAATTTCATAACCTGATACTGTGATAACCCAATGCAAATACATTTTTTGGATTTTAGACAGAAAAACAGTAAATAATTTGTGGTGTCGTTAAGTATGAGTCGTTGCTGTTTCATCGGAAGCTCTGCGACCCATGTGTAGAGTGCGAATGCGCTCTCACCAGTGGCGGATTTAGGGGGGGATGCATCCACCCCCACCAGCCTAAACATAACGTGCAGGGCTCCCAGCCAAAAATGATGAAAAAACCGGAAAAAGTAAGTCGTCCAAAATCGGAAACGGGAGGGCTGATGAGGGGGTCTGGGGGCTCCGCCCCCAGAAGCTTGCGATTTTTGAAGATTAACGTTCAAAATACTTCACTTTGGGATACTCTGTTAGAAGTCTTACGGCGGAATTACAATAGGCCGATTCTGAAAATCAGCGTAAGGTACGTAATTCCACCTTTACAGTAAAAGCAGCAGCAATTCATGGTAAAATACTATTCATTAAGCTAGAGGGTCTGGGGAGTATTGCAAGCTCCCCATTAAAGACTTTGGCGTTTTTAGTTTTACATGGTAAAATGCAGCATCCGGTAGTGCCGTAAGCTAATAACGCCCAAACTAAAAAGCTTGATAACACGGTAAGCAGATATGTATATAAGTGATATTACTGTAGAACAAGCCAAACTTTACAGCTTAGTTACGATAACCTTGCAGAGAGTCACACTTGTATGCAAATACTGCTCTGTTTAATGACGAGTAAAATAAAAACAAATAACTAAGTACTTGAGTTCACGGCTAGCACGAGAACAGAAAGAAGCAACGGTCGTTTCGGAAAAAATTAGTAAATATGACTCGTAGAGCAGATACCACGTCACGAACCAACACACCATCGTAAAAAGAAATAGCAAAGCAGCACAAGCACAAAAACAATGAAGCTCCAACCAATATCATGGAAGGTTATACAGTGGTATAACCGGTACATAGCTATTATATAACACAGACAGGGCCTGGTATGGAATAGCCTAAAAACTTTATGCAAGCAAGGAAAAAGTGGTAGAGGACCGTGAGGCACGACGACTCATTCTTGAAGTGCTGCCCCCGTTATCCTTCCGGATAAGCTTAGAAAATGGATGGAAGAACAAAAAGCAGACTTTTTAAAAATTTTACTTCTTTCTTTTCATACAACGTTCGATGAGGTCACGCATGTCCAATTTTCGTTTTCGCCTGATCTCCTTCTCAGCCAACATTGGCTTCTTCCTCTTCACGGCCCTATCATACTGTGCCGCAGATAAATCAGTTCGTGACGGCGCATTCTTCTGGCCTCAGACAGAGAATACTGGTAGCGGCCTTGGGAAGCGCGAATATCGGCACACATCATTTTATCGATAGGAGCGCTCGTATCTTTCTGCCCAAATAATTCAATCGAACTCTTGTTGTTATTCAACAAATGGTACTTTACTGTTTGAATTGCACTGAATGTAGAAACTTGGGTGCTGGGTTTCCAAGAGAGTATCGTTAGCATGAGGCTGAAAGAACTTCCCACTCACGGACCATGAAAGATCGTAAAGGCAGCTCTGATCAGTGATCACAGGATAAAGACAAGAATACTGCCGTTTAATTAGGGGATGGCACCAAAACTCAGCCGCAGCATAAAGTACCAAAACTCAACATAAAGCCGCAGTTTTATTCCGCAGTAAAATAATTGTTTTATCTTAGCGCCAAATTACTACCAATGCTGACGAAAACTAGTCAAACCAAAAGCTGTGCCGTTATTAGCTTACCGAACGGTATCCAAAAAATAATGCTTTATTTTTCTTTACTGGTCATAAAACTTCTATGAAAACAGAACTGCGACAGTGATTCTCTGCGATCTATTTCTAATCGAAACTGCTGATAAAAATTCTGGTACCAGTTCATCGCTTGTTAAACTCCTTTATCGCTCATCAAAGCATCAATCTTTGCTAAAAGTTTGCACGTGGCAAAAAGCTAGTAACAATCGAATTTTACTCTTTTTTTTTCTCTTTCCTACACTGTCCAAAAAACCGATTTACAGCGTCGTGCTTTATGATCAAAATCAAGTCTGTCGATTTGAGACGCGAAAAGCACAACGCACCTGCGCAGTGCGCAAACTGAATGCGGTTATTTGACAACAAAAACATCAAACTTTCAGTCGTAAGTTTATCATTATTACGTCAAAAAGCACTTGCAATTAAAATTTCACCAGAAAGCAATGCACAAAATATTATTCATAGTCCTGTCTAACGATGCAATAAGAACAACTTGCATTACAAAGTTTGATGTTTAGCTTTGCCTAACAACAGATCGGTAGTGAAACACGTGACGCAATTCGTACAAGAACGTGCAAATAAGAGAGAAACGTCATGTATCTAATGTAAACAAATTCCGACAGATGGTGCTCAGGGGGGAAGGGGGGTAGGTACTTTTTAAAAAAAGTGCATTTTTGGAATAATATAAGTAGGTGCCGATTTGAAGTTCAAAATTCCGGAAATACCAGAAAAACCGGAACTCTGGGAGCCCTGAACGTGCATATACATGATATTAAACTTTTTAAAAAAAGCAATCAGTGAATACTCGATAAGCCAGGTGACTGCGAAATAATTTCTGAAGCCATTGGGGGGGTGGGGTAGGGCGGGGGGAGGAAAAAGTTATTTTTACAGCACACTTTCTACTAGGCAGAAATTAGTTTTTTACAGGTCCGATTGATTTGAAAGCGCCAAACTAGCAAAATTCACAACTTGCACTTTTCAACGACAAAGGCATAACACAACAGAAGTTCAATTATGGCGCATTTTCGCTCAAACCTTACACAATACCAGTAGCATAGCCAGGGGCGGGGGGGCTACAGCCCCCCTATTGATATGTCGACCAAAATTCAGAATGGGAAAAACACTACGTTTTTAGCACTTTGGAGACTGTTTTATGCACTGGAGTGGACTAAATAGTGATTTAAAGCATCTTTTGAAACATATGTTCAGGGGGGGCTAATTTGGCAAAAATAAACCAACAAATAAATGAAAACTTAAAAAATGGTAAAAAATAAGCAATCAAATTTGATCACAAGTGTAAAAATCCTAAACATAGGTGTCATCAACAAATATACTATAAACTAAGGAATAGGGGAGGGGGCTATTCAGTAGTAGTTCATTACCAATCATTTCTTTTAAATCTCTTTTCATTGGCCCCCCCCCAAAATTATTTTTCTGTATAAACTGTATACGAAATAGATTACTCTGTGCGAGTTTTATTGAACTATTTGATTTCATAATTTACCCGCATCTAAACAAGAGAACAAACATTTTACCAATAGCCACCTCCTACATATAAATAGCCCATTTATGCCACCAGTTTAATCTTGTTTGCACTGCCAATTTCTATGCCACATTTTAAAAGCATTACTTTTTAATCAAAATAGCCCTAAAATGAAGTTATTTTTGCAAAATGCAAAATTTTCGAGCGCTGGGGGCTTTGCCCCCAGACCCCCATTGGCCTCCGGTGGCTGGATGCTCCACCACCCCCAACACAGCCCCCCAATTGAGAATTTCTGGCTACGCGCCTGCGCAATACAGTAATGCTGTTTCGCACAAAAAGTGTGTTGATTTGATAAAGAACATCAAGTAAAATGTCCTCTGGAATGTAGTTTTATTGCATTGTTAGTTACGGTATGCTGAATGAAAACTTGAACAAAATAGACTTTTGACAATAGAAATATCAAAGTCCGATGCAGGCAGTTTTTACTCATTCTGTGTGAGTAGCGCAGCCAAGGGAGGGTGGGGGGGCTTTTGCCCTCCCCCCACCCATTGGCCTGTCAACCAAAATGCAGAATAAGAAAAATACCACGTTTTTAGCACTTCTGAGACTGGTTTTTGGACTAGAATGGACTAAAACATCATTTAAAGCATCTTCAGGGGGGGCTAATTTGTCAAAAATAAAACTCACAAATCAATAAAAACTTTGAAAAATGGCCAAAAATAAGCAAACAAATTTAATATAGCTCATTGCAAATGCTCAACATAGTTTTTATCAACAAAAATATTATAAACTCACGAACAGGAGGGGAGATCTATTCAGTATTAGTTAATTACTAATCACCTCTCTCAATTATCTTTCCATGAGCCCCCCCAATTATTTTTCTGTATAAAATATAGTCGAAATAGATTACTCCGTGTGAGTTTTATTAAACTATAGGATTTTATGATCTACCAGCATGCCCTACTGGAATTGGAGGGGTTTCCGCCAAAGATCTTTGGCGGAAAAAAAAACTTAATTTCCGCCACTTGGCGGAAATTTCCGCCAATTGACGTCGATTTCCGCCAAGTGGTGGAAATGGCGGAAATCGTCAACTGATTTTAACTTTGGCGTCACTGCTGTAACAGACTACTTTTCCAACTTTATCTTCATAACTAATTTATCTTGTCAATGCCACGCTTTGTTCGATTGTCACGTCAACAGCTAAGTCGTAGGCTACAGTACGCAGAGTCGAAAATTCATGATAAAATAGATCAGGGCTACCAAACAAAATGTCAAAATTGATGTCATTGACAACTTGGCAAATAATGCGTTTGCTTATTATTCACCAATAGTTTACAAACTAGCCTACATACAAAGCATTATAAGATGATTGAAAAAATAATATTGCGAGAGCGAAGTCATTAAGTGTGTAAAACAGGACGAAAGAATTCATTACGCGAACATTCATAAATTAAGATGCGAAATTTACGGTAAAGTTGAAGAGAATGAACATGCAAAATTAACTACGGTAGTTATCAAGCATATTAACCATTCAACAAAAGTGAGCGATCCAACAATAACTTGTATTTATAAGCACGGTACGCGACATGCACCCCGACGCTGCTAATTTTAAGTTTGTTTTAAACAACCGCTTTTTGGCAAGAGACCACCACATAACTTTCAATTTGGGACACTATTGCGTATTTCCGCCAAGTGGCGGAAATCATTAACTGATTTTTGACTTTGGCGTCACTGCCTTAACAGATTACTTCTCCAACTTTACTCTATTTTACTTTACTCTATTCAATGCAATCTTATCCACCGTTTGTGGCAAACTGGAGGATAGGTTCTAGCTTGACTTGTTCAAAACTGCAAATAACTCTTTAAGGGAGTAAATTTTGAAGAAAAATTCAATATCCACGGGGTGCCGACTTACAGGCGTACAAACTGTAGCTGTTAGAAACAAAACTTATAATACTGGAATTACGTTCGTATGCACACTGTTTTACGCCCTTTGAAGAACGGGCCTAATCCTTTATGCCAATAAAAATTAAGAAATAACCAACGAACTCGTGAAGGACAATATATAGGCATACTAGTATACTGTTTAGTCAAAACGGTCCTAACTTACAAGAGTAGACCAGAGAGGCAGTTATGTATTAGAGCAAAATAAGTTAATTTTGTAAGCTTCTTTGCTATGAAATACTCGACTTTTTGTATTTCTCCGTTAATTTACCTATCTTGATTTATCTATCTATGATGTTCTTGTTATGTACAAATTGTTATGTTCTTGTTATGTACAAACAGGAAAGATATTTATGATGTCTTTCCCGTTTGATATTTAGTATTGCAAGACACAGCGTGAAGTGCAATAGACTTTCGTAGCATGTGATGGAAAACCAAAAGGGTGAAAACTGCTGGGATTCTTGAAGTCAAGACCGAAAGGTCTTTCTGTTTTAATCTGGCCAAGCAACGTATAATTGATACCGATAAATAAAGATCTGTAGGCCTTAGTATAATTACAATCACCGTTGCACTGTAGCCTTTATTCTTGCTCTATGTAGTCCTATCCATTATTGCTCATTTTTTATCACCTTTTTTGGTTGATTTATTGAAAAACAAACTGAAATTTAAGAAAACTGCGCAGCCGGTATGAGTGACTTGCGAAAATTGCACTTAATATTCATTGAATTGGTCTCATATCGGCGATCTTGACGTAAGAATTAAATTGAGTGACGATTTTGGCGAAGATGGTGTATTTCTGCTTTCCGTTCGATTCCATACTACAGGCCTACTCTAAAGCAAAGAGGTTTAAAGTCATATTTACACTACTTTGCTATATTGCAGCCTTTTAAGTTTGTAACACTAAACCTACCTGGGTAGAATGCAACATTATTTCTATAAGTGCTGCTTTGAAATGTTGTGGTTATAAGGTACCTGCTGCTACTTTAACACGTTTGCCATAGACCCATTTACACAAAAATTTAAAAAATGATATTTTTATTTCAAAACAAAACAATATTGTATTGCTGCTGAAAGATATATTAAAAACATAAAAAGGGATTCCAAATTCAAATTGTTCGAGCGGTAACGTATTTGTCTCTGGAACGGGAGGTCCGAGGTTCAAATCTAGGGCAGGTCAAATCGGAATTGTTTAAGTGTTGCTAACTTATCGCCACCGCTGCGACGTTTCTTCGAAATGAGCTTTGTTGTCCGGGCGCAATGATGCAAAGATGAACCCCGCCAACTCGTTATACGCTTCGGCGTATACAGCGAAAATTATTAAAGATTTGATTGTCTGATTGATTTGATTTGAGTGCAGTTCAAATTTATATGACTTTAATTTTTCAAGCGTTTATTCATGTGGCGCTTTTTGTGTTTTCTGTATTAATAAGTATCGAAAATAAAACATGTTACGATTTTACATTAGTTAATCAAGCGTTGATATTGCCAGAACGTTTTCCAAAAAAAATTAGCGTTATTTTTAATTGTTCCTTGAACTGTGATGCCACTGGAATGACACCGTTAATTCGCGGTATTAGCAGAACATAAATCTATCGGCCTCGAAACAGAACAGAAAAGTCATTTTGTTTCTCAAAAGTTAATAAACAATCAAGCATCAACATTACAAGCACAAAATGCACAATAGCAATGTTAGATGATAATCCCACTTCATTCTAAAAATCAAACTCCAGACAAGGAATTGGCGTGTGCATGACATTGTTGAGGCCGAGAGCAAGCTCTGGCTTTTATTGGCAGTTTTCAGATTGCAAAGCATATCTTCACTGCCTTAGACATCACGCTGGGTTGTTTTCTGTATTACTGCCTTCTAGGCAGCCTACCCGCTGAGGCGCTGTATGCCTGAGTAATTGGTTAGCCCGTTAGCCTTATTGCTTTTATAGTTAGGTTAAATTTATGACGCAGTTAAAGAGCGCTTAGCTAGAATTTAAGACAATTATGTAAAACTGCAAGGTGTTATGAAACATTATCATGACATTTTATTTTTGTTGAAGTTTCAAAGTCAAATTAGTTAAAACAGAAAGCTTGATAGACATTTATCTGAAAAAGCAATGTAGACGGTACAAGCGGTAAAAGAGAGTTTCTTTCTTCATTGCCCACTTTTTTTTGAGAGTTCTTGGGTCAGCAGCTCTAGACTGACTGTGAGCCGCTACGTATGATCACATCATGGTCCTTCAACTATAGACAGTCTTATTAATATGACGCAGCGATTTCAACCAAAAAAATCTCTCTCACAAAAAAAATTCATAATTTTAGCGGAAGAATTTGATTGCATTGGTTTTTTCTTTTTTGCCTTATAAAACACAGATTCAGTTTACACTTTTTCTGCAGGGCTATATTTTGAAAAGTTTTTTATTAATGTTCTTTTGTAATGACGTATCAGTAAGCGAGAAGCTTTTCGTTTAGTGTTGCCAAGGGCGTACGCGGGGGGGGGGGGGGGGTCAAGCCCCCCTCCATTGGTCTGTTGACTAAAATGCACAATAAAGAAAATATCACGTTTTTAGCACTTCTGATCCTGTTTTCTTGCAATGACATGGACTCCAACATGATTTAAAGCAACTTTTGAAGCATTTAGAGTTTCTTAGGGGAGGTTTATTTGTCAAAGGTATAACTTATAGTTTAGTAACAACTTTAAAAAATTGCCAAAATTAGCATATTTCACCGCTAAAAATGCTTAACATTTTCTTCATCAAAAATATGGAGATGGGATTTCAGTATCAGTTAATTATTAATCCACTCAAATCTCGTTCAATTCGCCCCCACTCCCACCCCATCCCCAACTGCCTCACTCTATAAACTACAGAATATAAATGCTTGTGAGTTTTTTCAAATTATGATTTTATGACTTACCGGCTTGTAAATTAGAGGACTGAAATGTTACCATTAGCCACCGCCCACATAGCTCACTTATGCGCAAAGGCGTACAAAAGGGGATGGAAGTTTAAACCATCCTCCCTTGAGTCCCTATTGATTCGACGTGTATCATTCGAAATAACGTCTTATTGTCCAAAACAAACAAACTCTTTCTTTTCTCATATTAATGCGAAATATTTAATTATAGTAAATATCTATTTGTTATTTAATGCAACATTGCAAGCGACTAAGTGTAATACTGAAAATCTGGAATGTCGTGTTACGAGTCAGAGTTCAGTAGCGTGGGAGGGGGGGTATAGATCCCGCATTGGCTTGTCAACCAAAATGCACAATAAAGAAAATAACACGTTTTTAGCACTTCTGAGACTGGTTTTTGCACTGAAATGGACTAAAAAGTGATTTAAAACATTTTTTGAAGCATAAATTTAGAAGGAGGGCTAATTTGTCAAAAATAAAACCCACAAATCAATAAAAACTCTGAAAATGGCCAAAAACAAGCAATTAAATTTGATCGCTTTTGTAAAAATGCTAAACATAGGTTTCATCAATAAACATATTATAAACTTTGGAAGAGGGGGCTATTCAGTATTACTTAATTACCATTCACTTGCCTCAAAATTTTTTTCATTAGTCCCTTCCCAATTATGTTTCTCTGTAAAATATAGACGACATAGATTACTCCGTGGGAGTTTTCTTTATAAGATTTTATGATTTACCAGCATGTAAGCAAGAAAGCTAAAAATTTTACCCTTAGCCACCTTCCACATAGCCCATTTATTGCAAACAGTTTAATCAGGTTTGCACTGCCAATTTCTATGCCACGTTTTAAAAGCATTATTTTTTAGGAAGGCTCTATTTCACCGGAAATTTTTATCTAGTTTTTTATTAATTCTGACTCATATCTAACAAAAACTCAAATGCTTACTCTAAAACTATTCCCAAATCGAACCCTAACCCAAACCCTAACCTAAACCCTAATCTTAACCCCTAAAAAAGCAAATGAAAAAAGCGCGGATGAATATTTCTCATTCTCATTTTATTCTCTCTAAGTTGAAAATTTTCGGTGAAATAGTCACTACCTATTTTTTATCAATAAAGCCCTAAAATTAAGTTAATTTTGAAAAAAAAATGCAAATTTTTCAAGCGCTGGGGGCTCCGCACCCAGACCCCCGTGCCTCCGGCGGCTGGGGGCTTTGCCCAGAGCCCTCCCTCAATTCCAAATTTCTAGCTACGCGCCTGCCACACTTTGCAATGTTTACAATTATACAGGGGTGGGAAGCTTTTGTTTTGAACAATTTTTTCTTCATCGTACAGTTGCAAACCTTCTGATAGTAACTGTAGATGTAAGCTTAAAGCTCAATTGTTTTTTGGTTGAAAAATTTTATTTGCATTACGCAGTGTGTGACTTTGATTCCATTTTGTTACATTGCACTAAGTTATTTATTCGCCGAAGAAATTTTTGACGTCACTTTTGAAACCCCCCCCCCCCATTGAAAAATCCTGCGTACGCCACTGAGTGTTGCTCACAGAATAACAGGTTGCGAAGAATAATTAAAACTACAGTAAGTGAAAAGGATCATCAGTGGTGGGACAAGGAAATTCAAATGTGTATATTTTACAGCTTAAAACTATATATTAGCCAGTGCAGCACAATGCTCACTAGCATACAGTATTATTATAAATCCATCTTCGGCTAAAATAGTCGCTGCTTTATAACCAAAAGCGGAAATGAGTGCAATTATCAATTATCTTTCTATGACTTATAGACGAAATAGTCAAATAGATAACTACTGTGTAAGTTTTATTGAACGATAGGATTTTATGATTTACCAGCTTCTAATTAAGAGAACGGATGCTATACCATTAGCCTCCTCCCACATAGACCATTTACGCAACCAGTTTGATTATGTTTTTGCATTGCTAAATTTCTATAGCATGTTTTGATAGCATTAATTTTAATCAAAATAGTCCCAAAATCAAGCAATTTTGCAAAAAAAAATCGAAGTGTCTTGGCGCACGGAACGTGCGCGGTTAAATAAACAAACATTCCGATGACGTCATTCGTTTTCGGAAATTTTTATTTTGATTATTACAGTAATAGGTTTGGTTAGGGTTTAGGTTAGGGTTTGGGTTAGGGCTAGAATTAGGGTTAGAGCTAAGGCTAGTGCTTTGGGTTTGGTTTTTTAGCCTTAATTACGAAATGTCTGCGCGCACGGAACGTGCGCCAAGCCTTTTCCAAAAAAAATTCAAATTTTTGTAGTGCTGGGGACTCCCTCTCCCAGACCTCCAATGGCCTCCAGCAGTTGGGGTCTTTGTCCCCAGATTCCCCAAACAGCCCCCCTATTGCAGACTTCTGGCTGCATGCTTGGCGGGGCGTTGTTCTTCATTTGTTTTTAAATTTTAAGCTAAAATGAAAGTCATATTTTTACAAAAATGTTTTTTTAAAAGTGTAGCGCAGATCTTTTTAAACAAGCCAAGCGTGAAAATCCTTAAATCGTGAAACTGGGAAAGTCCAACAACATGATTAACATTGCTTTTTGGCGTAGTTGCGGAAATCGTGATTCCACTATTTCAACTGGCGCAAATCGTTATTCCAGCTGGCGGAAATGGTTATTAAACTGGCGGAAATCGTTATTTAAGCTGGTGGAAATCTTTGGCGGAACAAAATTACCGATTCCACTATGGCCAGCATGTAAACAAGAAAAAATTTTACCACTAGCCACTTCTCACATAGCCCATTCACGCAACCGATCTAATCCTGTTTGCACTGCCAATTGCTATGCCACGTTTTAAAAGCATTATTTTTTAACAAAATAGCCCTAAAATTTAGTTATTTTTGCAAAAAGATGCAAAATTTTTTATCGCTGGGGGCCCCCAGACCCCCAAAGCAGCTCCCTCATTGCGAATTTCAGGCAACAAGCCTGTTTTGTGTAGATGCAGACAATTATGCTGGCGAAAGTTTATTAAACAGGCTACAATTTTTGATGCAGGAAAGACAAAAAGAGCATTTTATGTTATTAATTTGAATTGAATTGGTTAAATTTTTTTTAATATTTTACATACTGGTAACGTTTTTGGGATGGGACAGAACAAAAATATCCCCAAAAAGTTTGCGCGAGGTCAAGAACATTAATCATAAACATGCAAAATTTTGAGATTATACACAATTTGTGCTCATAAATTTTATCATCCCCCCCACCAAAATTTTCTAGATACGCCACTGGCTCTCTCCTCTTCGATCTAAGCTATTCCCAAAATCTAGCCTTAACCCCTAATGAGTGCACGCATATAGAGAAGAGCGAGAGCACTCGCACGCTCATACACGGGTCGAATAGCTTCCGAAAAAAAGCAGACGGCTTATATATGCTTAATGACCGGCCAGTTGGTTGAGTGGTAACACGTTCGTCTCTGGAGCGGGAGGTCAGAGGTTCAAATCTCGGGCCGGTCAAATTGGACACAGTGTTGCCAACGGCTCGCCACCGCCACAACATTTCTTCGAAAGGAGCTGTGTTGCCCGAGCGCAATGACGCGGAGATGGGCCCCGCAAACTCGTTACACGCTTCGGCGTACTACAGCAAGTATAAATGAAAGATTTGATTTGACATCCTAATTTGTTAAGAATGTCGACATCAATCAATATTATAATTGAAATGGAACAAAATTAAGTTCACGTATACTGCATTTTTAACCAAAAAAATTTTGAAAGCGCAGTGCAATAAATTTTAAAGACTTAAGTACGCAACGTAACTTCCACAATGTTTTATACCAAAAAATTAAAGCGCAATGCAACTTTCACAAGTGCGGAAGTTACCAATACGCTTTGCCTCACTTGGTGAATTGCAAACTGTTCCAAAAACTTAAGACGCTAAACCAAGAGAAAATCTGGCAGCCTCACAGGGCCAGTGGCGTTACAAGGGGAGGTGCGGGGGGGCAGCCCCGGGTGTCACCATTTTGGGGTGACACCATACTATGATGTGAAACCATAACTCCACCGATTTGTGGTAAATACCTTACTTTTATCACTTTGTTTGGTCGTCTTCATCCTCATTTGGACTGAAAACCTACTGATTTTGAGGCAAAGACCTTTTTTTTTGGTCTTCACCTATTTTTGGTACGAAAAAGGGTGCCACCACGAAATCCCGCCCCGGGTGCCACCATTTTTAGCAACGCCTCTGCACGGAGGTAGCCCTGAACACTTCCAGTCAGCCAGTCTAGTTGCTAACAGTTAAATTGTTGCGAACACTAACATCCTTTCAAAGCAGCAACCTGGGAAATTCAAAAAATTTCTTTGTTTACAGTTTTTTCTCAAAACGACAAGTTTAAAGAAAATAGTTACCCATAACTCTTCTCTTCAAATTCAGAAACTTGTAAGATCCACAACTTAGCCTAAACTGCTAAACTTAGAGTAGCCTGCCCATTCTCTCACCATTCGACTTTCTACCACAACTACAAACCTTTCTTTACCTTGCATTGAACTTTTCATCTGTCTCGTGCCAGCTGTGATTTCTAAAACCGTGTATCCAATCACATATGTGAACAAGGTCACGTGAACATATCCTGCACGAGGTTTACGCAATTCGCCTTTTTTTGTCAATGAGGAAAACCTTATGTTGTTTGCGGTGAACATTAGGGCAATGACTAAAAAATTTTTCTGCAGAATTTTAAATTGCCTGCTATGGCATGAGTTGAGTTTGTTATTTCGTATGAAAAATTTCAGAACAATTTTTGAAAATTTTACAAAAAGGTCCCCCACTAACTCATTTTTCTGAATCCACATGCCCAAAATTTTGGGTTTTCTGGTTTGTGGTGCACGACAGCGACAATTCGCAAGCTTGAAAACCCTTTAGGAGGATGTGTCTCAAAAATACAAACAGTTTTTAAAAAATTTGAACGGATTCGAGCGATAGGGTCAAAAGTTATGAGCTACAAAGTGCTAAACTAGTGAAATGCTGCCTCTAGCGGCAGAAATACAAAAAGTTCTAAAGTTGGCTTATTATAGTATGAAATTGAAGTCAAATTTTATTTTAATGGTTAGGAAACAATCAAAGCAAGCATTTCAGTAACATTTTGTAATTTAAAAGCAATATGCATGATTTTTTTGAGCTGAGGTTGGCATACTTTTAATTTGTTTAAGCTTGTGATAGTTTCAAAGTGAGTTAGTTAATGATAGTAGTATAGTATGTCAACTTTGACTCCGCTCTCTGAGGTTGAAATGGTTTTGGATCTCTGGAAATGTGGGCCCTCGTACATTGTCATACCGTAAATTAGGGCTCTCAAGTCAGAGAAATGTAACAAAACGTTAATTTCGGTGCAAGTGTATGGCTTTTGATACATTTCCCTCTTTCTTTTTAATCAAATCGGCCACTATTGGATGCCCTTAAGGCTGTGTAGCAAAAATAGCGACCAATTACCAATACTAAATAGGCTGACTGATATTTTTGCTGTTGGCAAGTTTGATTACGGTGTTATGGTGCGACACCAAAACTTAACACGGAAACCTGAACTCTTCTGGGCCCCTTGAGCCCGGGCCTCCCTAGGTCCAGGCCCAGGTACAATATACCCCCTGAACCCCCTCTCGCAGGCCCTGTTTAAAAGCACTAGATTTTTGACATTTAAAAGCCAAATGAAAAAATTAAATTGTTTGATACTCCTTTTACTTGCAATTTAAGTTCAAAACACGTGTTAAATCTTGCATTTTGGAGTTAAATTTCATCATCATCATCATATTTATTTATTTACCAAGTGACGTCATATCACAAGAAAAAACTGCAACTTCCTCTCGGTCTATCACCAAAGCATCGAAATATGCAATTCCTTTAAAACCAACGCACAAACTTGCAGAGTCAAAGCGATATTTAGTCACTTGGTGAGGAGAAAGCGAAGGACCGAAAGGTCATCTAAGTCTACTGCCACCTCACCAAGTTAAGGTTAAAAAAGCAGCTTCTAGATTTTCTCAGTCTGCTACTTTCTATGATAAAAATTTTTACGCAAAATTAAAACAAAGTGTTGCAAAAATATGTATACTTTGTACAGTGCATACACAAAACTCACAGTCACCATGTAAAGAAAATGCAAGGCAACATTAGAATTGTTCTAACTCTAAGCATACTAAAAAATAAAAATACTGTAACTACAGATTGGATAGAAAATAAAATTAATAAAGTTCATAATGCTTATTTATGTTTTATAGAATTTAAAGTTGGCAATTGGAGTGAAAAAAAAAAACCTTGCTTTGTTTTGTATTGTTTGCCAATATGTCATTAGTACTGGTACAATTTCCAATACCAGTATATATCAACCTCAATCAGTTACTGCAAAATTACTAATAATTCAAGGGCACATCAAAATGAAATATTTAATTGTAAGTGATCGTAAGTGAAAATTTAATTGTAAGTAATTGTAAGTGATTGTAAGTGAAAATTTAATTGTAAGTGATCTGGTCCAGGTAGGGAAAAGTAAGGTGCATTGTCTCTTGCAACATTTTAGCAGTAAATAATAATCCACTCGAAGACTTTCCTTAGAGACTTTTGTTTTGTCATGAAAATAACCAGTTATAGGAGTACATGTTCGGCCAGGGGGCCCAGACCCTCTAAATTGAAGTTCAATGATTCGTTCAATGAGCATTTTTAATGGCTAATTTTTTTTAAAGTATTTTGTGCATAAAAACCGGCGAGGTTGGAGGTGAATTACTGAATTGTTATTGAAAAATGGTAAAATAGATCGTTACGTCAACTAACCATGTTATTGCCGGGCCGGATTTACTTCGCACTAGGCCCATGGCACTTTGGAGATTTTGGCAACATCTTTCTGCCAAATATAGGTAAAAAACAAAAAAAATCTTACGATTTTAGCTCGGGGCCCCTAGCTGGTACTTAGGCGTGTAGCAAGAAATTCGCAATGGGGGGTTGATTTGGGGGCGGGGCCTCCAGTCGCCGGAGGCCAATGGGGGTTTAGGGGTGAAGCCATAGGTGGGCACAAGTCCGTTAATCCGTTAAAAACGAAGCTAACTTTTTCATTAACTCGTTAATCCGTTAAAAAGTTTTTTCATGTTAACGGACTAAATTAACTTCCGTTAAGTTCTGTTAACGGACTAAAGTAACTTCCGTTAAGTTCTGTTAACTTCCGTTAAGGTTTTTATCGTTAATATCTTGCACCATTCATTCATCGCATCGGTACAAACCAGTTTGCAGGGGTAAGAATTGTTGCGTATCAGCACGAGTTTTATAGAAGAAAGCGAAGAAAGGAGCTCTTTTTTGTGGCAAATGATAACCTGCAGCCTCATAGGTCTATTAATTATCGCTGTTCACAATTTCCAAAGATTTTTCGTTGGCAGCTTCGTTGTGCATTTGAACGTATTTTTATCTTGAAATTAGATCAGACTGTAAAATGTAACTTCCAAAACACAATAAGACCATCATAGCAATAAATATTTCCTTGCAATCAGCTCAACAGCGTCAATAGGTGTTCTAGAAGCGAGTGAATAAAAAGAAATGTAAATTACACGCAAAATGTTAACGAATTAACGGACTTTATTAACTTCCGTTAATTAAAGCGGAAAATAACGGATTAACGTTAACGGAAGTGTGAAGTTTGTTAACGGACTAGTGGTTAACGAAGCTAAGGTTTTGCATTAACTTGCCCAACTATGGGTGAAGCCCACAGCTGACGGAGGCTGGAGGCGGAGCCTCCAGCGCTCGAAAATTTTGCTTTTTTTACAAAATGAACTTAATTTTAGAGCAATTTTAATAAAAAACAATGCTTTTAAAACGTGGCATAAAAATTGGCAGCCCAACATGATTCAACTGGTTGCATTAATGGGCTATATGGGAAGTGGTTAATGATAACATTGCAGTTCTCTTGTTTACTTGCTGGTAAATCATGAAATCCTACTATTCAACAAAACTCACACGGAGTAATCTATTTTGTCTATATTTTATAAAGAAAAATAATTGGGGGAAGGGCTAATGGAAAGATACTTGAGAGAAGTGATGGGTAATTAACTAACACTGAATAGCCCCCCCCCCACCCTTATTCCTGAGTTTATAATATTTATTGATAAAATTTGTTGATAAAACCTATGTTTGGCGTTTTTAACATTAGAGATCAAATTCGATTGTTTATTTTCGGGGATTTTTTCAAATAGGCCTTGTTACGCTAGCAGAAAAAACGTCTAGAAAAGAGATCTCGTGATACCCATCGAGGTACCTCTTGAAAATTTTTTTACAGGTAGAGTTTAATGCTTGATTAATGATTGAATTGTCTTCCGTTGCAACCAGGTGCCGTTTTTAAGATATACCGCTTTTAATCGAAAGCGGATGAATATTTTAAAATCATGCGCTTGAATAATTTTTTTTACTATTGGTGTTGCCGTGAAATAATCCACGAACTACAACAAGAAAATTTTTTATCTTTCTTTAAATGTAAAAATGTAAAATACTATAATTTTGAACTACATAATTAATCATGAGTAAGTTTTTTGTTAAAAAGTTTGCATAATTTAAGTTTTAGCTTGAGTTTTTTTGTGTTGAGTTTTAAACATGGAAACTTGCTTTGAAGTCACGTGACCGTCGTCGCTTGGCAGCTGATCGTTACGAATACAAAACTTTAAAATAATTTTTCATTATTGAATACCGGTATCCTTAAGAACTAATGACGAAATTATTTCGTGTTAAAAGTCGAAAACCTAATGAAGTACCTCATGAATTACACCACATGTCAGTTATGATGATAGTCTACCCACAAAAAGTAGCCGAATACAATAACTGCTTTGAGAAATACTGATAGGCTTTCACTCCTCGAAACTAACTAGCCTAGCCCTAGCTCGTTGGCTTATCAACTCTCAAATGTCTGTTCTGCCACACTTAAGCACTTGAAACAGTCACCGGAGTTAAACCAACCAATAAAACCCAAAATAAGAGATGACTCTCATGAAATTGCTGAAAAGGAGCACAGTTTATTTAAGCCGTAGTTTGCTATACAGTACTTCCTCGATTATCCGGTCTAGTCGGGACAGCATTTCTTCAAAACCTGAACGGATAAGTAAAAAAACCGCATAATTGAATTTCTTTATTTAAACCAAAACAACGCAGCAAGAAGCAGATTCGAATGCACCAAAACTTAAACGAGGTTCAACATCAAATAATGTACCGCATTGAGGGATCTCAGTACTTTTTTATTGAAAGCAATGTAAATTTGCATGATCGTTAAAATTACAGTAGGGCTATCTATTGCCCCACATTAACTGGAAAAGTGTTAGTTATATCATAAATTATTATCTGACCCAATGGACGGATAATCGAATGCCGGATAAACGAGGTACGAATAATCGAGGAAGTACTGTATTTGCGAAAGTGTAGGCCTATTGCTTTGTGTTGAAACTTCGCAGTAAACTAGTGTAGTCCTAAAACATTGTAGCTGAATGATTTATTAGAATTGACGATGTGCTTTAGTTCGATTGGAATAAAACGTTGTGGACTGAAGACCGGTATACCCACAGTTACCGACTGCCGTAGGCTATCGATATTCCTTAAAGCTTATCGGTAATCTTCGAAGCAGTTATTGTATTAGGTTGCTTTTTGTGGGTAGGCTATCATCATGACAAACTCGTGGTGTAATTCATAAGGTAGTTCGTTTATTTTTCGACCTTTTGCAAGAAACAATTTCTTCATTAATGGTTACCAATATTTTGTCGTAAAAAATTGTTTTGAAGTTTTACATTCATGACAATCAGCTGCCAAGTGACGACGGTCACGTGACTTCAAAGCAAGTTTCCATGTTTAAAATTTAACACAAAAAAACTCAAGCTAAAACTTAAATTATGCAAACTTTTTAGCAAAAAACTTACCCATGATTAATTATGTAGTTTAAATTTATCACATTTTGAATTTTTACATTCAAAGAAAGATAAAGAATATCTTCGTTGAAATTTGTGGATTATTTCACGGCAACACCAATAGTAAAAAAAATTATTCAAGCGTATGATTTTAAAATATTCATTCGCTTTCGATTAAAAGCGGTATACAGTATCTTAAAAACGGCACCTGGTTGCAACGGAAGACAAATCAGTCATTAATTAGGCATTAAAACTCTACTTGTAAAAAAATTTTCAAGAGGTACCTCGATGGGTATCACGAGACAACACAATTTTCGACACCGTAACAAGGCCTAAAAGCTTTCATTGATTTGTGACTTTAATTTTTGACAATTAGCCCCCCCTGAATATATGTTTCAAATGATGCTTTAAATCATTTTTTAGTCAATTCCAGCGCAAAAAACAGTCTCAAACGAGCTGAAAAAGTGGTATTTTTCTTATTCTGCATTTTGGTTGACAGGTTAATGCGGGGGCTATAGCCCCCGCCTCCCCCATGGCTACGCTACTGCTGGTACTGCGTCATATTATGGTAAATCCGGCCCTGATTAATGCATTACGTTCACAAAAAGGGTAGATGTGGGCCTGAGATAGCAACTTTTAGGACAAAAACTCTCCGTTTTCTTCGGGTTATTCGCTTAAATTGGCTGCCAAAAATTGAATTGAGGGGGACCCGGAGCCCCTGGTCTTCAATATTGTTGTTAGTTATACTATTGTAAGCAAAAAATGCTAAAAAGAAACTGAAACTGAAGAAACAATAGGCTTTTTTGTCACATTTTTGTCATTGGCGAAATTTCAATTGGGGAGAGGGCGGACCCCTTGCCCCCCCTCCCCTTGGCTACGCCTATGCTCCAAGTGAGGAAAACAAAAAAGGTGCTCGCAATTTTTCCGCAAGGTTTCCAGCGTTTTCCAACGAAATTTCAACTGTTCAAAAAATAGTGCTCTCCTTGAGCCGAGGACAGGGCAATTTTCGAGGACTTGAGGCTTCGAGGCCAAGGCTAAGGACTTGACCTTCGAGGCCAAGGCCAAGGACTTCAAAATGTGTCCTCGAGGTCAAGGACTCCATCTCTGCAAACACATTTAAACTATTAAGGATATTATAACAGATTGCTGTGAACTACTGTTCTACATTGTTTTTCTTCCTCACAAAAACACTCTCATAAACTATATACCCAAACTTCAATGTTAGGAGGTAATCTGATCAAAAGCACAAACTTTCGTTTTTTGTAAATTACAACGATTTTTAATATTTGAAGTACGCAGATTAGCAACCCAAGTAGATCCACATCCAAGCGAGGTTGAGCAACATCACTCTAAGTTTGAGCAACAGCACTCCTCCCTCTCTTGTAAATTCAGTCAAAATACGCTGCAGCCCGCAACCAAAAGCAAAAAAGAGAAGTTTAAACTTCGTCACTAGCAGACCTTGAAAACATTTGCTTTAGCGTTTAGTTAAATTTCAGCACAAAAAAAGCAATAAAAGATGACAATTGTTGCCATAAAGTTTCAAACTACCGCTAAGCAACTAACAGATTAGTTACTAAAATATCGTTGCATATAACCACACCTGCAACTCTTCAACAAAATTGAATTGTACAATGAGCTTTCTTTTGAATGATGTTAAAAATCATGATAATTCTGTTAGCTTTGGATTACGAAGGGATCACTTTCAATCTCAAGCTGCATTTATACGGGCGACTTTAAGTCAGGCCCGTAGCTGGGAATTTGAAATGGCGGAGGGCTGTTTCGGAGGTGTGACACCAAACTGGGACAGTTTGCATTTGGAATTGGAACGGTTTTTTGCCTGAAATTAGATGCAGACCAAAAAAAGGAGAAAAAGGTCTTCGCCCGCGTTGAGATCGAGTTTTGCGACCGAATTTTCTTCTAGTCCATAGTCAAAGCAGTCACATTCGTATTGCCAATGCCAATGGGTGGGCTATTTCCGCTTTTAGAGCAAAAATTGGTCTCAAAAGTAATAAAAACAGGGTAGGCTATTTTGCATACTCTACATGCCAATGGGGGGGCAACCCCACCCCGCGGCGCCTCTGCCTACGCTACCGCTTTTAGCTGTGAGAATCGGCATTTTGCCTTTTAAAAGGCAAAATGCCGATTCTCGCACCTAAAAGTTGCCCGTGTAAATGCAGCTTCAGATATATTCTACTTGAAGCAGTAGCCAAAGGGAAGCCGGCTGGGCCAAGAACCTTCCTGGAAATGCTTTAGCCTCCTTGGCAATGACGCAACTACAGGCTTAAGTCAGAGGGGGCAAGCTTCACCATACATTTGCTACATTTTTCAATTAATTTTGATGGAGAAAACAAAAGGTTTTTACGGTAAATTTTATGTTTTTTTTTCTGCCAGAAAATGGTGAAAACCAAACCAAAGAAGGTCTTCACTGAAAACTCAATGCTTTTATTCGTGTCATTTTTATTTTTAGCTGAAGACTTCTCCCATTTTCGTCGTTTGCTTTTTTACAGAAATTTGTTGCACTTTGGGCCCATATCTAAGGGAGCCTTCATGGAGCAAGACAAAAATAAAAAATAAATAAAATTTTAGCAAAAATTAGCAGAATTTTTATTCTTTTCAATATCTCCGCATGTAAGATAAAGCTTTGAATAACTGTTATATGTTGCAACCCCCTTTAATAATGTACCCAGAGGTTTGTCGCTAGCCACGTGTCTGAACCCAAACGGTCGTCTTTTTAAAGCAGTCCACTATCAACATCAATTGCAACTGTCTAGCATACATGATTACATTTAATTTAAATTTTGAAAATACTGTATTTCAAGTGTATTTTTCAAAATCTCATTACTAGAACAGTAATGTTTTCCTCTATAGTTGCAACAGTTTATAAAATACTTGCTTTAAACAAATTCTACCATAATAAATAGAATTTGACATCAAATTTAACTCT
Source organism: Trididemnum nubilum (assembly GCA_963965965.1). Taxonomy (NCBI): domain Eukaryota; kingdom Metazoa; phylum Chordata; class Ascidiacea; order Aplousobranchia; family Didemnidae; genus Trididemnum; species Trididemnum nubilum. The sequence continues at coordinate 29,400,563 of OZ014472.1, read as the reverse complement.
ATAATAAGCCAATTATAGTACTTTTTGCATTTCTGCCGCTAGAGCCAGCATTTCACAAGTTTAGCACTTTATTGCTCATAACTTTTGACCCCATTGCTCGATTTCGTTCAAATTTTTTTCAAACTGTGTGCATTTATTAGACCCATCCACCTAAACGGTTTTTAAGCTTGCAAATTGTCGCTCTCGTGCACCATAAATCAGAAAACCCAAAATGTTGGGCAAGTGGAGTCAGAAAAATGAGTTGGTCCGGGACCTTTTTGAAAAATTTTCAAAAATTGTTTTGAAATCTTTCATACATAACAAAAAACTAATCGAATGCTATAGCAAGCTAATTTTTTTTTCTAAACTCATTGCCCTAGTGAACACCCCCAATTAGTTTTAGACAGTGATGGGCACAGCGGCGCTGTTCACCAGCGGCGCTAGTAGCGGCGCTTTGCAATTAAAATTTTCAGTAGTGGCAGCACCGCTGTTTTTGTTCGTCACTAGCGAAAAGTGGCAGCGCCGCTGTTTTTTCGGTCAAAAAAGCGGCAGCGCTTTAGCGCTGTTTTTTAAGCAAATTTTCTGCCGCTGCCGCTACTGCTAGTAAACTTCTTTCAAAACTTTTTTTGATTTAAATTTTTACGCGTTACCGTTTGGAGTCTTTACAATTTTTTTTCACTCTGCTCTTGCTACTACATTATTTTAGTTTAGTAGAACAAACAATGCTACCTTTGTGACGTTTTTGTCGTTGTTTAGTAAAGGCGAGTTTTGTCGTACGTGGTCCTATTTTTTCTAAACCAAAATTTAACAAATAATGTAATCTGGAAGCGGGCCAAATTAAACTCTGTGTGCAAATTACAGAGGTGGAGTCGAGAACACAAGGCCATGGACGCTAAAAAATTCCGATGCCAAGGCCAAGGACAGCCTTTCCGAGGACAGACCCTCTCGAGGCCAAGGACAGGAATGCTCGAGGCCAAGGACCAAGGACACAGCCGCAAGTGTTCTCAAAGAAAAAGTTTTCACAAAAGTTTTTCAGGCGATCTCCAATTCATAGACGTGCCCAGAAATTTTGATTGGGGGAGGCCGGGGGAGGCCTAAACCATAAATCACATGCTATGACGTCATCAAAATTTTTCCAAAGAGGAAGTTTTTCTGGGACAAACATATCGTAGGATGGAAAATCTGAAATCGTTGCCTGCTGGCACGTAACCAGGATTTTGCAAAAGCAGAGGGCTTAAACTAATAGTTGAAAAGAGCAAATACCTAACTTTATAGACGTGTTGAGAAAGCTAGCGTAACTCAAATGTATCACATACGGGGGTCTGGGGGGCGGGGCCCCCAGCCGCCAAAGGCTTTGGAAGTCTGAGAGCGAAGCCCCCAGCCGCTGGGCGATTTTTGTAATTTTTTGGTAGAAAAAGCTATTTTAATGCCATTGAATCACATTTTGCAAGTGTTCAGAGCCGTTTGAAAGCACTAGATTTTTGACATTTGAAAACCAAATGAAAAAATTAAATTGTTTAATCCTCCTTTTACTTGCAATTTAAGTCCAAAACACGTGTTAAATCTTGCATTTTGGAGCTAAATTTTAATTGTAAGTGATTTGGTTCTGGTAGGGAAAAGTAAGGTGCATTGTCTCTTGCAACAGTTTAGCAGTAAATAGTAATCCACTCGAAGACTTTCCTTAGAGACTTTTGTTTTGTTATGAAAATAACCAATTATAGGAGTACATGTTTGGCCAGGGAGCCCAGGCCCCCTCAACCGATGTTCAATCAGCATTTTCCTTGGCTAATTATTTGTTAAGTATTTTGTGGGTAAAAACCGGCGAGGTTGGAGGTTAAATACTGAATTGTTATTGAAAAATGGTACAATAGATGGTTACGTCAACTAACCATGTGTGGGATTTTGTTTGTAACTCCTCGCCGTGAAGTGAGTTACTAACTGTCCCAACAACTTTCCTACTGTAGAGTCAGTATGTTTTTTGCCTTTTGTGAACTTTGCTCTTGCAATTAACTTTCTTGTCTCTAAGATGCACAGAGCTGTTTCGAGCTTTTAGCATCGGCAGCCCCCAGCTTCTCTAATCAAAGGTATTCCCCAGCTGTTGTGTTTTTTTTTTTTTGTTTTTTTATTACAAAATTACGAGAAACAAACAGAATACAACATGTCGCAATTGTTTTCAATGTTAATCTTTTTACTCTTTAATTGAAGGTATTCCCCAGCTAGACAATACTCTTGGCCAAACTGGACAATTCCCCATCTGGACAAGACTTTTGGCCGAACTGGACAAACCTAAATGACTTGCACAGTAGGGTAATGACTACAGAAAAAAAAATTAGCCTGCTATAGGATTGGATGAGTTTCTTATTATGTATGAAGAATTTCAAAACAATTTTTGAAAATTTTACAAAAAGTTCCCCCACCAACCCAATTTTCTGACCCCACTTGCCCAAAATTTTGGGCTTTTTGGTTTGTGGTGCACAACAGCGACAATTTGCAAGCTTAAACAACCTTTAGGTGTTTGGGCCTTATAACAACTCACAGTTTGAAAAAAATTTGAACGGAATTGAGCTATAGGTTCAAAAGTTATGAGCAATAAAGTGCTAAACTTGTGAAATGCTGCCTCTAGCGGCAGAAATGCAAAAAGTACTATAATTGGCAGAGGTGGAGTCCTCGAGGACGTCCTTGGCCTCGAGGACGTCCTCGAGGACAGATTTTGAAGTCCTTGGCCTTGGCCTTGGCCTCGAAGGTCAAGTCCTTGGCCTTGGCCTCGAGGCCTCAAGTCCTCGAAAATTGGCCTGTCCTCGGCTCGAGGACAGCACTATTTTTTGGAAAGTTAAAATTTTGTGGAGCGGTTGAAAAATTTTTTGGAAAGCGTTTTTTCGTGGAGATCGCTTGAAAAATTTTTGTGAAGACCTTTTTTTTTTTTTTTTTTTTTTTTTTTTTTTGGAGATCGCCTGAAAAATTTTTGTGAAGACCTTTTTTTTTTTTTTTTTGGAGAGCACTTGCGCTTTGTGTCCTTGGTCCTTGGCCTTGGCCTCGAGCATTCCTGTCCTTGGCCTCGAGAGTGTCTGTCCTCGGAAAGGCTGTCCTTGGCCTTGGCCTTGGCCTCGGATTTTTTTTGTGTTCTTGGCCTTGGCCTTGGCCTCGAGCCTTGTGTCCTCGACTCCTCCTCTGATAATCGGCTTATTATAGTGTGAAATTGATGTCAAATTCTATTTTTCATGGTATAATTTGTTTAAAGCAAGTATTTTATGAATTTTTGTGACTATAGAGGAAAACATCACTGTTCTAGTAATGAGATGTTGAAAAATAAACTCGAAATATTTTTAAAATTTAAATTAAGCGTAATCATACATGCTAAACAGTAGCAATTGGTGTTGATGGCGGATTGCTTTAAAATGACGACCGCTTGGGTTCAGACACGTGGCTAGCGACAAACCTCAGGGTTTATCATTAAAGGGGGGTTGCAACATATAACTGGTATTCGCAGCTTTATTTTACATGCGGAGTTATGAAAAAGAATAAAAATTCTGCAAATTTTTGTTAAAACTTTATTTAAAAAATTTTTTTTTCTTACTCCACAGAGGCTCCTGTAGACATGGGCCCCCAGGTGCAACAAATTTCTGCAGAAAAGCAAACGACAAAAATGGGAAAAGTCTCCACCTAGAAATAAAAATGATACCAATAAAAGCATTGAGTTTTTGGTGAAGACGTTCTTTGGTTTGGTTTTCACCATTATCCGGCAGAAAAAAAAAGCATAAAATTTACGGTAAAAACTTTTGTTTTCTCAACCAAATTTAATAGAAAAATGCCGCAAATATATGGTGAAGCTTGCTCCCTTTGACTAAAACCACTAGTTGCGCCATTGCCAAGGAGGCTAAAGTATTTCCAGGAAGGGTCTTGGCCCAGCCGGCTACCCTTTGACTACGGCCTTGAGTAGAATATATCTGAAGCTGCATTCACACGGGCGACTTTTAGCTGCAAGAATCGGCATTTTGCCTTTTTCTTTCTCAAATCGATAAAGAAAGAAACAAGAGCAATTGAGGAAGAATTAGAAGGCAAAATGCCGATTCTAACAGCTGAAAGCAGTGGCGTAGCCATGTGGGGCGGGGGATTTGGCCTACCCATTGGCATGTAAAGTATGCATAATACCCTGTTTTTATTACTTTTTGAGACCAATTTTTGCAGTAAAAGCAAAAATATCCCCCCATTGGCATTAGCAATGAGAATGTGACTACTTTGACTCTGGACTTAAAGAGAATTCGGTCGCAAAACTCGATCCCAAACTGGACGAAGACCTTTTTTTTGGTCTTCACCTAACTTTGGGCAAAAAACTTGACCAAATCCAAGTGAAGGCTTTCTTCACCAAATTTCGGGCAAAAAAATCTTCCAATTCCAAATATAAACTGTTTAAGTTTGGTTTCACACCTCTGAACACCCCCTCTCATTGCAAATTCCTGGCTAGGCACCTGGCTAAAAGTCGCCCGTGTGAATGCAGCTTGAGAGTAATCCCTTCGTCATCCCAAGCTAAAAGAATTATCATGATTGTTAACATCATTCAAAAAAAAGCTCATCGTACAATTCAGTTTTCTTGAAGAGTTGTAAGTGTGGTTCTATATGCAACGATATTTTTGTAAAAAATCAGTCGCCCGGCAAAAATTGTCACTTTTTAATGCTTTTTTTGTGCTAAAATTTAACTAAACGCTAGGCTAAAGTAAGTGTTTTTAAGGTCTGCTAGTGATGAAGTTTAAATTTCTTTTTTTTGCTTTTGACTGTGTGCTACAGCGTATTTTGACTGAATTTTCAAGAGAAGAGGGAGAACAAATTTAGTGTGATGTTGCTCAACTTCGCTTAGATGTGGATCTACTTGCTAATCTGCGTACTTCAAATATTAAAAATTGTTGTACTTTCCTAAAAAGGAAACTTGATGCTTTTGATTAGATTACCTACTAGCATTGAAGTTTGGGTATAGTTAATGATGGTGTTTTTGTGAGGAAGAAAAACAATGTAGTACGGTAGTTCACAACAATCTGCGTTAATATCCTTGATAGTTTGAAGCAGAGGTGGAGTCGAGGACACAAGGCTCGAGGCCAAGGCCAAGGCCAAGGACACAAAAAAAATCCGAGGCCAAGGCCAAGGCCAAGGACAGCCTTTCCGAGGACAGACACTCTCGAGGCCAAGGACAGGAATGCTCGAGGCCAAGGCCAAGGACCAAGGACACAAAGCGCAAGTGCTCTCCAAAAAAAAAAAAAAAAAAAGGTCTTCACAAAAATTTTTCAAGCGATCTCCACGAAAAAACGCTTTCCAAAAAATTTTTCAACCGCTCCACAAAATTTTAACTTTCCAAAAAATAGTGCTGTCCTCGAGCCGAGGACAGGCCAATTTTCGAGGACTTGAGGCCTCGAGGCCAAGGCCAAGGACTTGACCTTCGAGGCCAAGGCCAAGGCCAAGGACTTCAAAATCTGTCCTCGAGGCCAAGGACGTCCTCGAGGACTCCACCTCTGGTTTGAAGGTGTTTGAAGTACCTTTGTGCACAAATTTGAAAAATGATCGATGGTTTTAGTTTTCTGCAGTAAACTTTTGTGAACACGATTGCAATGACATAATCAAAAATAAGACAACGTTAAGAATTTTACTACTCAAAATTGGAGTTTGAAACTATCATAAACTTTAACAAATTAAAAGTATGTCAACCTATGCACAAAAAATCATGTATATTGCTTTTAAATGACATAAATTTTACTGAAATGCTTGCTTTAATTGTTTCCTAACCATTAAAATAAAATTTGACATCAATTTCACACTATAATAAGCCAATTATAGTACTTTTTGCATTTCTGCCGCTAGAGGCAGCATTTCACAAGTTTAGCACTTTATTGCTCATAACTTTTGAACCTATTGCTCGATTCCGTTCAAATTTTTTTCAAACTGTGAGTAGTTATAAGGCCCAAACACCTAAAGGGTGTTTAAGCTTGCAAATTGTCGCTGTTGTGCACCACAAACCAAAAAGCCCAAAATTTTGGGCAAGTGGGGTCAGAAAATTGGGTTGGTGGGGGAACTTTTTGTAAAATTTTCAAAAATTGTTTTGAAATTCTTCATACATAATAAAAAACTCATCTCATGCCATAGCAGGCAATTCAAAATTCTGCAAAAAAAATTTTAGTCATTGCCCTATTGCACAGTTGCAGAGTTTTTGTAGGAAATAAACGATTTTTCACTGGTGGTACTTTAAAAAAAAAAAGTGAAAAAATCGCTGGACCCGCGTAGTAAGGACAGCTATATTCTATCCCTACTACAAGGGTTCCGCTCTGTGTGACCTCGAAAATCATAACCGAAAAGTTTGACGTCCTTCGTAGTCGACTCCTGGGAGTGGAAGTCGTTATGATTTCCCAGGAGTCGACCACGAAGGACGTCAAACTTTTCGGTTTCTTGTCTCTCTTGTTCAGCGCAAAACCAGACCAATCTTCTACTGACGGAACTATATTGATGCGATTTAGAAAAAAGAATCAGGATAAATTGGAATTTGGAAAAGCATCTTAGAATTTAAAATACAGAAATTTAGAACCACGAAATTTAGAATAATCTAGAATCAATAATTAAGCATCCACAATCAAGAATCCATAATAAAAAGGAATTTTAAAATTAAGAAATTTAGAATTAAGAATTTAGAATAATCCAAATTAGTGCGCGCAGCGCTATTTAAGGCGCTCCGATATGTCTTGCCTTTTTTCCTTATGTATCGAAAGTTGTCAATGGACTCGTTGGATAAAGTGATGGTATGCATTAGGGTGCCTTTTCCTACACACTTCCCCTCCTTTTTTGAAATTTGATCCTAGGGATCCCAGGAACGGGGTCCAGAAGGAGCAAATTTGCAAATGAATTGTGGCAGGTGTAAAGACAACAAATTGCATGCAAGCAAAAAAACACAAAAATACACAAATGAAAACAACAATGCAATGACAAAAGAATTATTTAATCTTGGATTTTGGGCTTAGAGGTGTTTTTGTTTTAAATTAATCAGACACAAATGCACAAACAAAGATTTAAGATTGGGTCTTCAGTCACTAGTTGAAAAGCAGGGCAGATTGATTTTAATCATGCAATCGTGCGACCGTAGCGAGTGTCTAGAAGCGTTCATGGATGACTGAGTACATGTGGTGTTGAAGGTCATTCAAGCTGACAACCGCTAGAGGACGATGCGGAGCCTCTACTAGCGAAGCCACTGCGTAGCATATATACTGTAGTTTGGAGGAACGAAATTTTTTTAGGTTTAAATACGGCATTAAAGAGATGAGTCTCAGATTTCGGCGGCTGTCAATGCAGTCCGTTGTGGTGACACGTTTGATTGTCGGTATTGAGTGTCCAGTAACCGCTTTGATCACGAAGCTGTTACTTTGAAACGTAGTGCATTTCTTCTTTTCCTCCACAGTGACATGCAGTTCGTTCATGTCCAAGGATCCATGGTGTCGCCCCTATGCACCACTACCGAGTCGCTGACCGCATCGCGAACAGAAATCTAAAAAGAAACAAGATAGAGGCAGTAAATCATAAAAATGTGATGCAGCCTAACATCTAATTCAGTTAATTGATCAACTGAGTAAACAAACACACTAAGATAAAAATAACAAGCCATGAAAATTAACCAAAGAGAAAAGTGGATAAGCGGGTGGCTCAAAGTCGGATGTCATAATTATGGTTGAAAACGATATACTGAACGATGCATAAGGAAACATAAAAACACACTCAGAATATATTGTTGCCTTTGCGTGATTCAATTATAAAGATGAAACGTGGAGTGAAGCAAAAATGGACCAAAACCTAGTCTGGTATAGTATGCCCGCTAAGTGAATGAATAATAAGCAACGGCGGACGTTAAAAACGATCAGACGATGCACAATAAGAATCATGCAAACTTGGCCATGGTTGAATCCTATGATCAAAAAATAAAAACGGGTAGAGGTGAAAAAGGAGGGAGGATGGGATGTGGGTTGAAAAATAAGATAAAATGGTGCGCGTGCTATGACGTCATAACCTTCGTACAGGTCGGTGGAACTCGTTTGTCCCGGAATAATGGCGGCTAATGCGTTTAATGCTCTGCGATCTGAAACAAAAGCAGCATAAATTGCGAAAATGATAAAAAAAACATACCTTACGACGAGGTGAAGTGAGCGCTATGAAAAATGCACACGGTGGTTGCATGGAGAGACGCTTCTTTGTTGTGGTTGTGTGTTGATGAGAAAATAGAGAAACTTTGGCAAATGTTATGCCACAGCATGACAGAGAGTCGCATGCTTTGCAGGAATGTTACGGACACGAGGCATGTCTCAGAGTATTTTGAAAGAACAGTGTCTTTCGGCTTGGCTCGATGTCATCTTGATTTGGCGGCAAGAACACCGATGACCCAATAAATACCTGTTTGACGTAATCAATGATGATATCAATTGGTGCATTGGCGGGTTGCTAGGTCGGCAAAAGCCTTTGAAGGAAATTCATCATTAGACATCTACTGTTGAATGGCCGAAGAAGGAAAATGGAGATCGTCGCTTGAAGAAAAACAAAACAAAATGGCTGCAATCAAGTAAAGTTGTAGCAATGTAATGAGCGAATCGTAGCTCGCAGAGCGTGAAGAAAATGACAAACAACTGTGATTGACGACGATAAGGACGTAGAGAACTTTAGATCATGTAAGAGGGCGTGACGTGTGCATCATGGTAATTGGTAAACATGCGAAAGGGAATGCTGATTCGTTCGAACAAAATTGGAAAATTTTGAAAAAAAATGTCTTGTTAGCATAGGTGGGCAAGTTAATGCAAAATGTTAGCTTCGTCAACCACTAGTCCCTTAACAAACTTCACACCTCCGTTAACGTTAATCCGTTATTTTCTGCGTTAATTAACGTTAGTTAATAAAGTCCGTTATTCGTTAACATTTTGCGTGTAATTTACATTTCGGTTTATTCACTCGCTTCTATAACAAGTATTGCCGCTGTTGAGCTGATTGTAAGGAAATATTTATTGCTGTGGTGGTCTTATTGTGTTTTGGATGTTACATTTTAAAGTCTAATCTAATTTCAAGATAAAAATACGTTCAAATGCACTAACAAAGCTGCGATTGGAAAATCTTTGGAAATTGCGAACAGCGATAATTAAAAGACCTATGAGGCTGCAGCTTATTATTTGTCACAAAAAAGAGCTCCTTTCTTCTATAAAACTTGTGCTAATACGCAAAAAGTGTTACCTGTGCAAACTGGTTTGTACCGGTACGATGAATGAATGGTGCAAGATATTAACGACAAGAACCTCAACGGAAGTTAACAGAACTTAACGAAAGTTACTTTAGTCCGTTAACAGAACTTAACAGAAGTTAATTTAGTCCGTTAACATGAAAAAACTTTTTAACGGATTAACGAGTTAATGAAAAAGTTAGCTTCGTTATTAACGGATTAACGATTAACGGACTCGTGCCCACCTATGCTTCTTAGTCACTGATAAATGAGACGTATTTGGGGTATATACATCAAAGGTGAAAGATTAGAAGACTATTAAATAGGCGACAGCAAAAGAAAAAATTGGAAAAAAGAAAGCGAGGAAAAGTTTTGAGCGGACATAAACAAGATTGAGATTGATAGACCATAACGTTGAAGAAATAGAAACTCATTAAACACATATCTCGTAGTCGGCGATATGGCGTGGTAATTGACGTTTTCGCTTGTTTTGCCTGTCAGCCAAATATCGTGATGGTTCGGTATTGTCGGAGTCATAGGAGGGCAAATTGCTTGGGAACATTGAAGTGGGGTCTACCTCATTAGCATCATAACAAGCGTGGCTCCATTGATTGTTGTTTGTCTCAGCAAAAATTGCGGTGTCGGCCTCAATTTCCTGAGAATTTTTTTGCTGAAAACAAGGTTTTACATTGTTTTTGGCCACACCATAGTTTTGCTATCAATCAGAAATCGGAACGTTTTGTCCGTTCTGGAGATTACCAAATAAGGGCCAGCATAAGCAGGGGTCAAATTAGGTTTAATGGGGTTCTGTTTAACAAAGATGAGAGTGCAGGTTTTCAACTGCGGCGGCATGTAAACACGTTTGTTTTGCTCAACTCGAGTTGGAGCTGGACGGTACAGTGGTGAATCGTGATTTTGGCATTTTAGCTGACGCGATCGGAGAAACGACGTGGCGTACGACTCTAGTTTGTTGACACGCAGTACAAGCACGGACGCGATCTCCAATGTTCCGTTTCATTGCTGGGAAAAGATCTACTGTCACAAAAGGTCTACTGGGAAAATGTCGCAAATAAAGCGTTGTGTGGCCCTTACACCAAGATGAATAATATTGTGATAATGATCAATATTTAAATTTTCATACCCTGGTGGGATAAAGATTCGTTGTTGATTGCGCGTGACATCCACCAGCACTCTGCAGTTTTCGGGGCCATGTTCCAAATCTGCCCATTGCAGATTGACGGTCCATTCGGAAATCGAAAAAGGTCGGGATTTGTTGCTATGTAGCGCTGCTGTTCCTTAGAAATTTCCTGCAAAGTAATATTCAGGTTATCTTGCGCAAAAATATTGTAGACCACTAACCTGGGCAGGCAATCCGCTTTACAATTCTTCTGACCGGCAATGTATTCAAACGTGCAGTTGAATCCAGTGAGATAGGAGAGCTGACGACTTTGGTACGGCGAATGGGAAGAGAATGGCTTCTGGAAGGCACGCACCAGAGACAAATGATCCGGCATGATTGAAAAGCTGCGATCTAACAGCATGTGTTAGAAATGCTTTTAAAAATTAAGTGGCACTGGGGTAATGGGTGAACAGAAGAAAATATGGATAAATTTATGAAAAGGATAAGTTCAACCACTAAAAATTAATGCCAGACAACAATAAATTCTTTAAAAAAACGATAAATATTTAAGCTGAAAATATTGGAAAAATGTCACACAGAAATAAATAAAAACACTTAGCTGGCAGTCATTTCGGTAGAGATGCTTGCCGACGATTTTCTTCAACCAGTAATAGTCTATAATCCAAAATCCAACTATACGAATACTTAACATTTGATAGGCGGGAATGAAATAGATTAACGCTGCGTACCTTTCCTTGTCGGGGTCACCATGCGTGGGATTTTGTTTGTAACTCCTCGCCGTGAAGTGAGTTACTAACTGTCCCAAAAACTTTTCTACTGTAGAGGCTGTATGTTTCTTGCCTTTGTGAACTTTGCTCTTGCAATTAACTTTCTTGTCTCTCTTGTTCAGCGCAAAACCAGACCAATCTTCTACTAACGGAACTATATTGATGCGATTTAGAAAAAAGAATCAGGATAAATTGGAATTTGGAAAAGCATCTCAGAATTTAAAATACAGAAATTTAGAACCACGAAATTTAGAATAATCTAGAACCAATAATTTAGAATCAATAATTAAGCATCCACAATCAAGAATCCATAATAAAAAGGAATTTTAGAATTAAGAAATTTAGAATTAAGAATCTAGAATAATCCAAATTAGTGCGCGCAGCGTTATTTAAGGCGCTCCGATATGTCTTGCCTTTTTTCCTTATGTATCGAAAGTCGTCAATGGACTCGTTGGATAAAGTGATGGTATGCATAAGGGTGCCTTTTCCTACACATGTTATTGCCGGGCCGGATTTACATCACCCTGGGCCCCTGGCACTTTGGAGATTTTCGCAAAATCTTATTGCCAAATATAGGTAAAGATCAAAAAAGTGTTACGATTTTAGCGCCGGGCCCCTAGCCAATACTGCGCCATATTGTGGTAAATCCGGCCCTGATTAATGCATTACGTTCATAAAAAGGCTAGATGTGGGCCTGAGATAGCAGCTTATAGGACAAAAACTCTCCATTTCTTTCGGGTTATACGTTTAAGTAGGCTGGCAACAGTTGAATTGAGGGGGGTCGGGGCCCATGGTCTTTAATATTGTTGTTAGTTACTGTTGTAAGCGAAAAATGCTAAAAAGAAACTGAAGAAACAATAAGCGTTTTTGGTGAAATTTCAATGGGGGAAAGGCCCCCTGCCCCCCCTTGTCTATGCTTATGCTCCAAGTGAGGTAAACAAAAAAAGGTGTTCGCAAATTTTCCGCGAGGTTTCTAGCGTTTTCCAACAAAATTTCAATTGTTCAAAAAGTTGTGCTGTCCTCGAGCCGAGGACATGAGGCTTCGAGGCCAAGGACTTGATCTTCGAGGCCAAGGCCAAGGACTTCAAAATGTGTCCTAGAGGACTCCACCTCTGGTAAATTAACATCTAAATTAATGCGTTGATAAAGTTTATAAGTTGTCATCGTTTTAAGAAAATTCCAAACAACTGAAACTCCAGAACAAGACCAATCATTTTTTCATGAAAGCAAGTAGTAAGTACTAATGCTACATGACAGTCGGTTTCTGACACTCCCTTCTGACTCGTACAGAATGCACATACACATTAGACAGTTGATTTTGATGCAGTTGTTTTTTGTTATTGTCAAGAGATACTGTTTGAAATCAGTTTTATTGAAGAAATGAGAACTACTTGTGGTAATAAAGAAGTGCCCCAAAGCTTTTTCCACAATTCCGAATTTCTCTTATTCGCGAAAATACGTTTTAATCCGTTTGACTAGTACCATAGGTGGGCGAGTTAATGCAAAACGTTAGCTTCGTTAACCACTAGTCCGTTAACAAACTTCACACCTCCGTTAACGTTAATCCGTTATTTTCAGCTTTAATTAACGGAAGTTAATACAGTCCATTAATTCGTTAAATTTTTGAATGTAATTAACATTTCTTTTTATTTACTTGCTTCAAGAACACGTATTGATGCTCAGGAGTGCCGATCTTTGTTGCTCATTGGGGGGAATAATTTGCAATTTTACCCCAATTTTGCCCTATTTTCAACATTGGAGGGGTGAACCTCGACCACGATTTTGTTCAGGTGGGCAAATTGAGTAAAGACCAAAAAAAAGGTCTTCACCAAAAATGGAACTCTTATTTTCCCCGAATTCAAGCGGACACCTACGCTCAAATGCACACCAGAGTCAAATTATTGGGGGGATGCAGATGTATACCATACCGAACTATTGGGAGGATACAGCCAAATTATTGGGGGGGATACATCCCCCCAGGTTTCGGCACCCTTGTTGACGCTGTTGAGCTGATTGTAGAGAAAAACTTATTGCTATGGTGGTCTTTTTGTGTTTTGGAAGTTACATTTTACAGTCTAATCTAATTTGAAGAAAAAAATAAGTTCAAGAGCACTAACGAAGCTGCAGTCTAATCTAATTTCAAGAAAAAAATAAGCTTAAGAGCCCAAATCTACCGCATCAGTAGTAGACAATTGAGCCAGTAAGTAAAAATACAACTGTCAGATGGGCAGTTTGAAAATGACAAACATGGCTTGCTAGAGAGGTGTGCTAAGAAAAACAGTGTCGCTAACCTTAAATTTTACACTAAATCACAGTAGTCTTGAAAATTTGTTCGATTTGAAATATACTTCATCTGGATCTGTCTTCAGATCGCTCTGGCAAGATAACCCTATCTGAAGAATTGAATCTCCACTCAGTAGAGCTTTGCAGTTCAAGGAGACCCGCACACTTTTCTTCTGAGTTAAAGGTGATATTTAAGGAAAGGAAGTGGCTAGTGTTACTCTGCGTAACGCCCAGGAAGAAAACTAGAATGTGACATCGCAAGCGATATCTGGGGACTTCGCGACAGTGCCTAACTTCATTGAACAATAGACCTTAAGTACACTTTGAAACAACAACCCAATTGCATTAAAAGAGATACTGCTCTAGATTGGTTTTATTGAAGAAATGAGAACTACTACAAAGGTAATAAAGAGGTGCCCCAAACCTTGTTTTACTACTTTCCTTTCTTGTGAAAATCGATTTAGTGCGTTTGGCTCCGTACCATTGGGCAACCCTGCGTTTGAAATTTTGTGACATCAGAAAAGGTTTAATTAAAATTTCTTGCGAAACTAGGACCGCGATAATCGAACATCGCAATGCTTATTTTGCAATATTTTTTGAAACAATAAAGAAAACGATGTTCGATATCACTTAAGTGGAACATGCAAAAATTCGAAAACCATGAACTGAATATCTGATTCATCAACAACCAAGCCCGTCCAAACAGATAGGCCTACGGCTCGAAACCGGTTTTATTGCAGAAATAAGAACTACTTAATTAAAGGTATATAAAAAGGTGCTCAAACCTTATTTTACAGAGGTGGAGTCGAGGACGCAACCTTCGAGGCCAAGGCTAAGGACAGACTTCTCGAGGACAGACTTCTCGAGGACAGACCTTCTCGAGGCCAAGAACACAAGGCGCAAGCGTTCTCCCCCCCAAAAAAAAGTTCCCAAAAATTTTTTTCAGGCGACCTCCAGAAAAAAAAAATTCTTTCCAAATTTTCCGCGAGGTTTTTGCCGATTTCCCACGTAACGTAAAAAAAAGGTCATGTCCATTGCTCATTTTTAAGGAAACAAAAAAGTGCTGTCCTCGAGCCGAGGATAGGACATTTTCGAGGACTTGTGGGCTTCAAGGCCAAAGACTTCAAAATGTGTTCTTAAGGCTAAGGACGCCCTCGAGGACTCCATTTCTGCCTCTAACAGAAGTGAAAACGTAAACAAACGACGCTATGAACTGCACCACATGTCTGTCAAGATAGCCCGCTCACAAAGTGTAGCAGCTTTGTACAGCTACTGTTTATCTCTCGTCAGCTAAATTAGGCTCCCCAACTCTTAAATGACTGCTGTGCTGCATTGGACATCTTGCAACAATATTCGTAGTCCATGAAACTCAATTAAGAACCGAAAATGAAAAAGATGGCACATTATGAACTTAAATTTAACATTAACAGGTATGTAGTTGATAGCTTTCAAAATTAGAAGTGAAAAAGAATTTATGTTCTACTGTACAGTTAACGTTACTTTTCTACATCTTATGGCCATTGGTACTCAAAACTACCTTCCTTTAGTGGGCGCGCAAACTATCCTTTACTGCTAAAATATTACACGGGGCAGTGTGCTTTACTTCCTCCCACCTGGGCCAAATCACTTACAAAATTTAGTCCTTAAATGCAAGATTTTAAAGGAGAATTAAACAATTTCATTTTTTCAATTGGCTTTCAAGTATTAAAACTTTAGTTCTTCAAATGGCTCGAAAAACGTGCAAAACGTGATTTAACGGCATTAAAATAGCTATTTTTTACAAAAAATCACGCAGCGGCTGGGGCGGAGTCCCCAAACCCTAGTCTGCGATACGTTTCACTAACACTAGTTCACTCAACGCGTCTCCCAGTTCAGACATTTTAACTTTTGGTTCAAGCCCTCTCCTGTGAGCAAAATCCTGGTTACATAAAGAACCAGGCCACGGCTTCTGATCTTTCATTTTACATCTTTCTCCCATAAAAAGTTTCTCTTTCGAAAATTTATGATAACGTCATTACAAGTGATTTGCGGTTTGTGCCCCCCCCCCCAATGAAAAATCCTGGCTACGTCTAATGGTACATACAACCTACTTGTGACAGAAAAGTACAGTTGTTTATTGCAGTTGATAAATTCATGTGTATGCTTTACTTTTACCAAAATATTAAACATAACAGTCTCCGAAAATCGTACTAGTATTAGTCAGAAGGTACAGTAATATGGAAAAGGTAATTTAAACATCTTGAATTTTTTGCGACAAATGCATCATTCCTTTCCAAACAAACACCAAACATTGCCATTACACGTAAAATTTCGGCGTTAAGCAACAGCTGAAATACCATACAGTTGTAAACCTACTGAATAAGCGAAATAGTTATATCTTTTTGTTTGCAATGAGCACCAGCACGAAGTCGAACTAAATATTTTTGCCAAACTTGAACTCGAACTTTGTCGACCAAAGAAAGCAGAGTCTTAAAGGCACACCACTGTCATCTTTTTGCTAAAATAGGCTGAACACCTAGCCCTGGTAGGATGTTTCTTTCAGATGGGCAAAATCGCCTTTTCATGCAGGAGCGTCGGATTTCCCAATCAACTCAGAAAGTGGACATCTTAAACGATAACACAGTGTAGGCTACTGCAGTGAAACACTACGTCATTTACAAAAACTGCACTTTACATTATCACTGAAAAGACTTTGAAATGCTATCCGTTAACCAACGGTCAAGAAAAAAAACTTTTTTTCACTAAGAAGCCCGACATAGATGCACAATCTATAACTTATACAATGTCAAGGTCTAAAATGAAAAGCATGAGACAAATGCTTTTTACGTGCTTGTTTCGGAGCAGAAAAGGAGAGCCGCCCTCACAGAGGATTATAAAACACGACTAGTGGATAGTTGGGTATCAAATCAGCTGTGGTCGTTTGTGCAGTTATAGAGTACCAACTCCTAAAATTACTTGAAAATAGCCTTTTTTTTTCAGGTTCTAAATTAGTTTGCTGAGATTCCGTAGAGCAACATTCTATTCTACAAACGCTCTTAACTACAGGAAAAGGAGAGGCAGTTTCAACAAACGAAATAAAAATGATATCAGAGCAGTGATACTACTCCTAAACCATAATGTAAATGTAAACAATACACCGTTTCATTGTACTATTGTCACTTCACTGCAGTAAGTTTCCAGAGCCCACCGCCAAAAATCGACTGCTTTCACCTTATGGACAGTATAGACTTAAATCGTTTTTAACAAGCAATAATAAACGATACGGTAACTATTAGTTCCACATAACCACTTTAGCAAAGTCAGTTTAAGATGTTATATCTTCTAGTTTCACATAACTTTAAAGAATATTCTTGTTATGAAGCTGCACTAAATTGATGTCTTTGCTTGAAAATGCATTTGATTCTTTGCTGGTAGAAGCTGCATTTGCTTTTCCTCGTGATGACTCGGCGTTTCTGATTCAATTGTCAGCTTTGAAAGTTTCTGTAATGTATAAACAAAATCAGGCTCTTGACAAGGATCAGCAATTTAACTAGAAAGCGTTTTATTTCGTTGCTTATTTATTGCAATATTGTTAATGAAGAAAGCAGTACATTGAGCAATGCGAGTTTATAGTTCAGTAATCATGATCTCTTTCGTAATGAACTGCCTCGAAGTGTTAGCCCACCATTTGCCAATAATCAAAACATTACAAAATAAGTAATTTTTACTAGCACTAATTTTTTTTGAAATTAGGAACCACATCACTATCAGCAATGTGGAAGAGCCAGTTCGTGAATTGCTTCCACCTTCTTCGCTTCCACTTCCACAACCACATGATGACGTTACTTTTGCTTATAATATTTTGTCTTCAATATTTTTTGGCTGAGCAGATATGTCAAAATTAACGAGCCAAGTCAAGTGACCGCGACAAACAGACAGCGAACAAACTGACCAGGAACTAACGGTTTTGTCACAGTAATTTTGTCACAAAGTGAAGGTTTGGGCATAACGGCTTTGGGGATAATGAAATATTTTTATGATCGCCCTTCTCAGCCAATTAGTGTTATTTGGTTCGCGGTCAGTTGTCGCGGACCCAAAAATTACACTGTTTACATTACCATTATCTTGAAAACATAATATGAAACCAAAATATGTATCAGTAATTGGTTTTGTCATCACAAGGATCTCAGCATAGACATAGACAGGAATTCGAATTGGAAGCGGACCAAAAGTGAAACGTCCAATCACATGCTCATATCTTTTAGCTGATACTAATTTTTCTAACCGTTTAGTGCAAACTAAAAATAAGCGACAATTACGTAATGGGGTCTAGAAACGGATTTCCCAGGCTACGGCCAATGCTTATCTAGCAGTTTGGTAACCGGGAAACATATACAAGTCTAAAATCTTTATTACCACGAACATTAACTCAAACCCCTACTCTAAGATTAAACCTAACCTTCAATCAAACACAAATCCTAAATTCAAATCCAACATTGACTTTGAAGACATTTTTTTAAAAATGCCACCATTCCTCATCTTCATTTTATTATGCTCAAACAAAAAATAATCCCTTTATTTTGTGGCATAGAAATACTGTTAAAATAGCAACATTAAACTAATTGGAAAACAACAAATTTCAAAGTGTAAGATCTTGAAAACGGAAAGGCGTAGAAACTTGAAATTTGGTGAGAATGAATTTTAGACATACAACATTTTGGTTAAGAATGAAAAACTTGACTTGAATGCCCTTTTACCTTTGAAGTTTCAAACGACCACATCTCCCCATCAATAAACGCTTTAAAAACACCACATGCATTAGCCAGAGAAAGCAACTCAGCAGCAATGTTAAAAAGCATAAAAAAGAACTCTGTTCTATGTAACTATTAGGCCGATTATAATCAGTAATTCAGCATTTTTATTGGTCGCACGTCGACTCAGTATTGAGTTTTTTATTGTTTAGAGGAAAATCGCCGATTTTTTGGACACACGCCGACTTACCAAAACCTAAAAGGAAACATTGATTCTGCTTACACTTTCCTTAACCGAACAAACCCTGTTAATTACCTAACAGCAAAAGTCAACATCCCTAACAAATAGCCCTCCAGATGCACCTCAAAAACCAAAATTTATTCAAACTACGGCCTACTACCATTCACCAAACCTTCAAGATCCAGCAAAGCAAGTAAGTAACGTAACTAAATTACAAACTTTTGACACACTCATCCAGCAACTATATCAGTGTTCTCTCTGCATTTTGGTGGGTCTGCATGCATCCCAAAACAAACAATTTTCTTCCAGCAAACAAAAAACAATTCAAAGAGGAGTCAGCAATGACTCCTAAAATAGCAATAATGTCATCACCAAAAATGACCATAGAACTTTTCCCAAAGTGGAATTACTGTACTTTTGGAATCAAAATTTGGTCTATAACACAACTTTGCATCATGGTTTGTATATTTCTTGTAGGTTATTGTTTTATGGAGCTTTTGTTTTAGGCTTCAGTGGAGAGTTGTTAAAGATGAAGGAAAAAAGTTTTAATGATTGAGTTGCGGTCCTGCACAATTGCATGGAGGTATATGTTGTCGTTAAGGCGGTATTCACCAGTGAAAATAATGTGGGTTGTGGCTTTTCGCAATTGGATGGAGGTATATGCTCCCATTAAAGCGACTTTGATCAGTGGATTAGTATTTTTATTGGACACTCTCTGACTCATTTTTGAATTGTTTTTTGTTCGCTGGAAGAAAATTGTTTGTTTTGGGATGCATGCAGACCCACCAAAATGCAGAGAGAACACTGATATAGTTGCTGGATGAGTGTGTCAAAAGTTTGTAATTTAGTTACGTTACTTACTTGCTTTGCTGGATCTTGAAGGTTTGGTGAATGGTAGTAGGCCGTAGTTTGAATAAATTTTGGTTTTTGAGGTGCATCTGGAGGGCTATTTGTTAGGGATGTTGACTTTTGCTGTTAGGTAATTAACAGGGTTTGTTCGGTTAAGGAAAGTGTAAGCAGAATCAATGTTTCCTTTTAGGTTTTGGTAAGTCGGCGTGTGTCCAAAAAATCGGCGATTTTCCTCTAAACAATAAAAAACTCAATACTGAGTCGACGTGCGACCAATAAAAATGCTGAATTACTGATTATAATCGGCCTAATAGTTACATAGAACAGAGTTCTTTTTTATGCTTTTTAACATTGCTGCTGAGTTGCTTTCTCTGGCTAATGCATGTGGTGTTTTTAAAGCGTTTATTGATGGGGAGATGTGGTCGTTTGAAACTTCAAAGGTAAAAGGGCATTCAAGTCAAGTTTTTCATTCTTAACCAAAATGTTGTATGTCTAAAATTCATTCTCACCAAATTTCAAGTTTCTACGCCTTTCCGTTTTCAAGATCTTACACTTTGAAATTTGTTGTTTTCCAATTAGTTTAATGTTGCTATTTTAACAGTATTTCTATGCCACAAAATAAAGGGATTATTTTTTGTTTGAGCATAATAAAATGAAGATGAGGAATGGTGGCATTTTTAAAAAAATGTCTTCAAAGTCAATGTTGGATTTGAATTTAGGATTTGTGTTTGATTGAAGGTTAGGTTTAATCTTAGAGTAGGGGTTTGAGTTAATGTTCGTGGTAATAAAGATTTTAGACTTGTATATGTTTCCCGGTTACCAAACTGCTAGATAAGCATTGGCCGTAGCCTGGGAAATCCGTTTCTAGACCCCATTACGTAATTGTCGCTTATTTTTAGTTTGCACTAAACGGTTAGAAAAATTAGTATCAGCTAAAAGATATGAGCATGTGATTGGACGTTTCACTTTTGGTCCGCTTCCAATTCGAATTCCTGTCTATGTCTATGCTGAGATCCTTGTGATGACAAAACCAATTACTGATACATATTTTGGTTTCATATTATGTTTTCAAGATAATGGTAATGTAAACAGTGTAATTTTTGGGTCCGCGACAACTGACCGCGAACCAAATAACACTAATTGGCTGAGAAGGGCGATCATAAAAATATTTCATTATCCCCAAAGCCGTTATGCCCAAACCTTCACTTTGTGACAAAATTACTGTGACAAAACCGTTAGTTCCTGGTCAGTTTGTTCGCTGTCTGTTTGTCGCGGTCACTTGACTTGGCTCGTTAATTTTGACATATCTGCTCAGCCAAAAAATATTGAAGACAAAATATTATAAGCAAAAGTAACGTCATCATGTGGTTGTGGAAGTGGAAGCGAAGAAGGTGGAAGCAATTCACGAACTGGCTCTTCCACATTGCTGATAGTGATGTGGTTCCTAATTTCAAAAAAAATTAGTGCTAGTAAAAATTACTTATTTTGTAATGTTTTGATTATTGGCAAATGGTGGGCTAACACTTCGAGGCAGTTCATTACGAAAGAGATCATGATTACTGAACTATAAACTCGCATTGCTCAATGTACTGCTTTCTTCATTAACAATATTGCAATAAATAAGCAACGAAATAAAACGCTTTCTAGTTAAATTGCTGATCCTTGTCAAGAGCCTGATTTTGTTTATACATTACAGAAACTTTCAAAGCTGACAATTGAATCAGAAACGCCGAGTCATCACGAGGAAAAGCAAATGCAGCTTCTACCAGCAAAGAATCAAATGCATTTTCAAGCAAAGACATCAATTTAGTGCAGCTTCATAACAAGAATATTCTTTAAAGTTATGTGAAACTAGAAGATATAACATCTTAAACTGACTTTGCTAAAGTGGTTATGTGGAACTAATAGTTACCGTATCGTTTATTATTGCTTGTTAAAAACGATTTAAGTCTATACTGTCCATAAGGTGAAAGCAGTCGATTTTTGGCGGTGGGCTCTGGAAACTTACTGCAGTGAAGTGACAATAGTACAATGAAACGGTGTATTGTTTACATTTACATTATGGTTTAGGAGTAGTATCACTGCTCTGATATCATTTTTATTTCGTTTGTTGAAACTGCCTCTCCTTTTCCTGTAGTTAAGAGCGTTTGTAGAATAGAATGTTGCTCTACGGAATCTCAGCAAACTAATTTAGAACCTGAAAAAAAAAGGCTATTTTCAAGTAATTTTAGGAGTTGGTACTCTATAACTGCACAAACGACCACAGCTGATTTGATACCCAACTATCCACTAGTCGTGTTTTATAATCCTCTGTGAGGGCGGCTCTCCTTTTCTGCTCCGAAACAAGCACGTAAAAAGCATTTGTCTCATGCTTTTCATTTTAGACCTTGACATTGTATAAGTTATAGATTGTGCATCTATGTCGGGCTTCTTAGTGAAAAAAAGTTTTTTTTCTTGACCGTTGGTTAACGGATAGCATTTCAAAGTCTTTTCAGTGATAATGTAAAGTGCAGTTTTTGTAAATGACGTAGTGTTTCACTGCAGTAGCCTACACTGTGTTATCGTTTAAGATGTCCACTTTCTGAGTTGATTGGGAAATCCGACGCTCCTGCATGAAAAGGCGATTTTGCCCATCTGAAAGAAACATCCTACCAGGGCTAGGTGTTCAGCCTATTTTAGCAAAAAGATGACAGTGGTGTGCCTTTAAGACTCTGCTTTCTTTGGTCGACAAAGTTCGAGTTCAAGTTTGGCAAAAATATTTAGTTCGACTTCGTGCTGGTGCTCATTGCAAACAAAAAGATATAACTATTTCGCTTATTCAGTAGGTTTACAACTGTATGGTATTTCAGCTGTTGCTTAACGCCGAAATTTTACGTGTAATGGCAATGTTTGGTGTTTGTTTGGAAAGGAATGATGCATTTGTCGCAAAAAATTCAAGATGTTTAAATTACCTTTTCCATATTACTGTACCTTCTGACTAATACTAGTACGATTTTCGGAGACTGTTATGTTTAATATTTTGGTAAAAGTAAAGCATACACATGAATTTATCAACTGCAATAAACAACTGTACTTTTCTGTCACAAGTAGGTTGTATGTACCATTAGACGTAGCCAGGATTTTTCATTGGGGGGGGGGGCACAAACCGCAAATCACTTGTAATGACGTTATCATAAATTTTCGAAAGAGAAACTTTTTATGGGAGAAAGATGTAAAATGAAAGATCAGAAGCCGTGGCCTGGTTCTTTATGTAACCAGGATTTTGCTCACAGGAGAGGGCTTGAACCAAAAGTTAAAATGTCTGAACTGGGAGACGCGTTGAGTGAACTAGTGTTAGTGAAACGTATCGCAGACTAGGGTTTGGGGACTCCGCCCCAGCCGCTGCGTGATTTTTTGTAAAAAATAGCTATTTTAATGCCGTTAAATCACGTTTTGCACGTTTTTCGAGCCATTTGAAGAACTAAAGTTTTAATACTTGAAAGCCAATTGAAAAAATGAAATTGTTTAATTCTCCTTTAAAATCTTGCATTTAAGGACTAAATTTTGTAAGTGATTTGGCCCAGGTGGGAGGAAGTAAAGCACACTGCCCCGTGTAATATTTTAGCAGTAAAGGATAGTTTGCGCGCCCACTAAAGGAAGGTAGTTTTGAGTACCAATGGCCATAAGATGTAGAAAAGTAACGTTAACTGTACAGTAGAACATAAATTCTTTTTCACTTCTAATTTTGAAAGCTATCAACTACATACCTGTTAATGTTAAATTTAAGTTCATAATGTGCCATCTTTTTCATTTTCGGTTCTTAATTGAGTTTCATGGACTACGAATATTGTTGCAAGATGTCCAATGCAGCACAGCAGTCATTTAAGAGTTGGGGAGCCTAATTTAGCTGACGAGAGATAAACAGTAGCTGTACAAAGCTGCTACACTTTGTGAGCGGGCTATCTTGACAGACATGTGGTGCAGTTCATAGCGTCGTTTGTTTACGTTTTCACTTCTGTTAGAGGCAGAAATGGAGTCCTCGAGGGCGTCCTTAGCCTTAAGAACACATTTTGAAGTCTTTGGCCTTG